>CM019827.1:45255678-45863076 GCA_009763385.1 Coix lacryma-jobi var. lacryma-jobi | reverse complement strand
CCCATGATTCATTTCAGCCCTGCAGCCCCATTTCAGAATACCCCTGGTTTTTAGAATACCCTTCCGGAACTGGGACCCATAGTCACAAAGTTTTTGGGTCGATGGGACGTGGTACGGGGTTGAGGGACGTGGTACAGTACTTGCGAGACATTTTTACACTGCGGGTCAAGGGTTGATCCTTCAAACTCATTTTATGTGAGTATGTTCAAGTATTTCCATGACCATTTGCCCACTAAAGCCTTACTTCATTGATCTTGTATCCATGATCCCCATACCCCCAAAGTCCTTAGGGAGGCATAGGTTCTCCCATTTCATCATATGGTATTTAAACTCATCATCTGCACCCTGCCAGAAAAACTTTGCTGTGATGGCGTCCATTTGTTGGTGAATGACTTCGTTTAATCTGTACATCCCCATTGGATAGATTGGTAAACTGCTCAATGAAGTATTAGTAAGAATCAGCCTATAGAGAACACTGATGTTTAATTCAAATGAACTCTTGTGTCTAATGTGTCTTTTAAACATGCTTTGGCATTCTAATCAAGTAATCATACCTGTTTTCATTTTCATGTTCATAGATTTGGCATCAGAATATTGCTGTTGCTACCAACTTAACCATTACCTAATTTGCACAAAATACAGGCTGAAGAAACAAGAGTGGGCAACATTTGCTGAATCAGCTCAGGATACATTGCAAAAGCTGGATGAAATCACCAACAAAGAAGTACCCAAGAAACCACCTGAACAAATAATTCTAGATGAGGAATCTGAACCTCCAGTCGAGAAAGCGAGGGAAAAGATAGTCATATCAATTCAGGACAAGGATGGGCAGCAACAGATGCGTATATACAAGGTTATTATGATCTTTTTGGCATGGACTAGCACCGCTACTGTTAATAATCCAGTCTATATATACTGTACTCCCTCCCAAAAAAAGAATGTCATCCTAGGTTTGGATTAAGCCAAAATTTCTTAAATATGACCACCTTTAAAGAAAGGAAGCGTATGCTATGAAAACCAACCTCTTGTGCAAACTATAGAAATTCTAATTAAAACCACAGAAATCTAATCCGATGGTGAGTTATTTTAGCACTTAAACCCCTCCACTCATCTCATCCTAATCCAAACAGGCATGGGCATTGTGGGGGTTAAGTGCTAAAATAACCCACCTTCACCTCTAACCATCGGATTAGATTTCTATGGTCTTGATTAGAGTTTGTATAGTTTGCATAGGAGGCTGGTTTTCATAGCATACGTTCCCAGAAAGGAAATAGTACCAGTATTTGTATATCAACTATTATGGAAATATATTTTATTATATATCTAATGATACTTATTACAGCTCATAAACATTAATACTTTTTTTGTATATAACTGGTGAAAGTAAAGATAAATTGACTTGTAAACATTCTTTTTGGGGCGGGGACACGGGGGAGTATATACCTTTGAATACTAATTACAGGGGCATATGCAATTTTGGTTCGATAATTCAGGTTCTCCAATGTATGGTCACATAATTTGATCTATTATGGATTTTAATTAATGCTCATTCAATTTCATAAACTAATGCAGTAGTTATGAGTCCTTGGGTTTCTCAAGCTTGACTCAAAGAGTAGTGCAAAACATGTATGGGCCTGATTATTGTTTCACATTAGAATAGTGCAAAGTAACTCCGCCTATGTTGGGGTGTCTATGGTGGCTCAACATAGCAGGTCCCAAGCCCTGGTTAAGGAGGAGGGTTGTGATAGGCTTGGCGAGCCAACGTAAAAACCTAGCTAACCTTATGGAGATGAAACCCAAAAGAATCCCGTTGGGGCGTAACCCTCTTAGCGACGCGCCATGTCGGAACCCGGACATGGTGTCAAATGAGCAAGGGCCGGGTCGTCACCCCCGTGACGCGCCGTGTCGTGATCTGGGCATGGTGCCAAGTGAGCAAGGATCGGGTCGTCGCATCCTTAGTGGCGCGCCACATCGGCGCCCGGATGTGGTGAAAAATGTGCAAGGGTCTTCTCATCTGACTCGGCGGGTGAGAAGGGTAAGGAAGCTAGTCGAGCCAACTAGGTTTCGTCTAGGCAGTTGGAACGTAGGGTCCCTCACGGGTAAGTTAAGAGAGTTAGTTGATACAGCGGTTAGGAGGCGTGTAAATATCTTGTGCGTCCAAGAGACTAAATGGAAGGGTCAGAAGGCGAAGGAGGTGGAAAATACTGGTTTTAAGCTCTGGTACACAGGGACAACTTCAAATATTAATGGAGTAGGAGTTTTGATTGACAAGAGCCTGAAGGATGGAGTAGTGGAGGTGAGAAGACAAGGAGATAGGATCATCTTAGTTAAACTTGTCGTTAGTGATATGGTTCTAAACGTAATTAGTGCTTATGCCCCTCAAGTAGGCCATGATGAGAGTGTTAAGAGGCAGTTCTGGGAAGATTTGGATGGCTTGGTTAGAGCTGTACCTAGCAGTGAGAAGCTCTTCATAGGAGGGGACCTAAATGGCCATGTAGGGTCTTCAAGTGCAGGTTTTGAGGCGGTTCATGGTGGTTTCGGTTATGGTAGTAGGAACCAGGAGGGGGTGGATGTCCTAGATTTTGCTACAGCTTTCGATCTGATGATAGCCAACACTTTCTTTAGAAAGAGACCTTCCCATTTAGTGACCTTTAGTAGTGGTCGTTCTTCTAGCCAGATCGACTTTGTCCTTACAAGAAGGGGGGATAAACACACTTGCGAGGATTGTAAGGTGATACCTGGGGAATGTGTGGTTTCTCAACACAAGCTATTGGTGGCCGATTTTCGCTTCCTGGTGCATGCTCGTAGGGTCAAACAAGCCAAGAGTGCGAGGACAAAGTGGTGGAATTTAAAGGGAGACACATTGAAGGGCTTCAAAGAAAGAGTTATTGATGAGGGCCCTTGGAAAGACGAAGGAGATGCAAACAACATGTGGGAGAAGATGGCAACTTGCGTTCGGAAGGTTGCCGCAGAGGTGCTTGGAGTGTCTAAAGGAAGTGGTCGCGATCCAAAAGACACTTGGTGGTGGAATGAAGATGTGCAAAAGGCTATTAAGGAAAAAAAGGAATGCTATAAGTGCTTGTACCAAGACCGGTGCGCGGACAACATAGAAAAGTACAAGGTGGCTAAGAAGGCTGCAAAACGAGCGGTGGGGGAGGCGAAGGGGCGGGCTTACGAGGATCTTTACCAACGTTTGAATACGAAGAAAGGAGAGAAAGACATTTATAGGATGGCTAGGGCTCGTGATAAGAAGACAAGGGACTTCAACCAAGTCAAGTGCATTAAGGATAAGAGGGAGCAACTCTTGGTGAAGGAAGATGAGATTAGACATAGGTGGCAAGAATATTTTGATAATTTGTTCAATGGGGAGAATGAGAACTCCACCGTTCGGTTGGATGACTCATCTGATGACACCAATAGGCGCTATGTGCGGAGGATCCAAGAGCAGGAGGTTAGAGAAGCTTTGAAAAGGATGAAAGTGGATAAAGCGATGGGTCCTGATGGTATTCCAATCAAGGTGTGGAGATGCCTCGGGGATATAGCTGTAGTATGGCTAACCAAGTTGTTTAACAATATCTATCGTTCAAACAAGATGCCTCAGGAGTGGAGAAGAAGCATATTGGTTCCAATCTACAAGAACAAGGGAGACGTCCAAAGCTGCACTAATTATCGGGGAATTAAGTTGATGAGCCACACGATGAAGTTGTGGGAGAGAGTTATTGAGCATAGATTGCGAGGGTCGACGCGGATATCCATGAACCAATTTGGTTTCATGTCTGGAAGGTCAACCATAGAAGCAATCTTCTTAATAAGACAAGTTATGGAGCGGTTCAGGGAGCAAAAGAAGGACCTACACATGGTTTTCATTGACTTGGAGAAGGCGTACGACAAGATACCAAGGAATGTTATGTGGTGGGCTTTGGACAAACATAAAGTCCCAACAAAATATGTTACCCTCATCAAGGACATGTACCACAACGTCGAGACCAGTGTGCGGACAAATGATGGTGACACTGATTTCTTTCCGATTAAAATAGGTCTTCATCAAGGGTCAGCCTTGAGCCCATATCTCTTTGCCTTGGTTATGGATGAGGTTACGAGGGACATACAAGGAGATATCCCTTGGTGTATGCTTTTTGCAGACGATGTAGTGTTAGTTGATGAGAGTCAGACAGGAGTAAATAGGAAACTAGAGTTGTGGCGGCAGACCCTTGAGTCCAAAGGGTTTAGAATAAGCAGGACTAAGACTGAGTACATGAGATGTGATTTCGGCAATGCTGCACAGGAAGAGGAAGAGGTGAGCTTGGAAGACCAAGTGGTGCCTAAGAAAGATGTCTTCCGGTATCTTGGATCGATGTTACAGAAGGATGGAGATATTGATGCAGATGTTAGCCATAGGATCAAAGCGGGGTGGATGAAGTGGCGCCAAGCATCTGGTATTCTCTGTGACAAGAGGGTACCACAAAAGCTCAAAGGCAAGTTTTATAGGACGGCGATTAGACCGGCTATGTTGTATGGAGCAGAATGTTGGCCTACTAAAAGAAGACATGTCCAACAAATGAGTGTTGCAGAAATGCGTATGTTGCGCTGGATTTGTGGCCACACAAGGATGGACCGAGTCCGAAATGACGATATTCGTGACCGGCTAGGGGTAGCACCAATTGAAGAAAAGTTGGTCCAACATCGGTTGAGGTGGTTTGGTCATGTCCAAAGGAGACCTCCGGAGGCACCAGTGCATTGTGGAGTTTTAGCCCAAGATTTTCATGTGAGGAGAGGTAGAGGTAGACCGAAATTGACGTGGGGGGAGGCAATAAAGAGAGATCTAAAAAGTTGGGATATACCTAGAGATCTATGTTTGGATAGAAATGCATGGAGAGCAGCCATTGACGTGCCTGAACCATGACTAGGGTCTCTTGTTGGGTTTCAACTCTAGCCTACCCCAACTTGTTTGGGACTAAGAGGCTTGGTTGTTGTTGTTGTTGTTGTATTAGAATAGTGCAAAGTGGAAGAGTATGATTTTTTTCTGCAAATGTTATCGTTATATTTGACTTCTAGGTAACATGAAGCCCTAAGCTAACCTCCTGTTTATTGTATACCTGTTACAGGACGAGAAGTTTGACAAGCTTCTCAGGGTGTATGCCAAGAAGGCAAAGCTCAACCCATCTGATTTTTCTTTTGTGTTTGATGGTGAGAAGATTAACCCATCATCTACACCTCAGGACCTTGATCTGGAGGATGAAGACATGATCGAGGTGCGCCGTAAGCAGAGTTGAGGTCATCCTCGATATGTGCAGTTTTAGACAAACTCAGCCCATTTGTTGTCTTCTTTTGCTTATAAAGGCTTATTTGTCTATAGTCTATAGTCTATATAGCTAAGACATGTGAGGTCCATCTTGATATATGCAGTTTTAGACAAACTCAACCCTTTTGCTATCTTCTTTTGCTTTCAAAGGCCTATTTGTCCATCTCAAATTATATAAGATGTTTGACTTTTTTATCCTCAAGTTTGACCACTTGTCTTATTCAAAAAAATTATGCAAAGCCAAATTTAAGTCATTTTGAAGAATTTTTATTAATAAACAAAGCCATGACAAAAGAAGTGATATTTTGTAAAAAAAAATTAAATAAGACGAGTGGTCAAACTTGGTGTTAAAAAAGTCAAACGTCTTATAATTTGGGATGGATTGAGTATATAGCAAAGACCAGAAGTAATTCGTATATGAGGGTCAAATTTGTGTGCAGTATCGGAACCGTAGGTTCCCGTCGACTTTTCTTTGCTTGGGTATTTTGTGAACTGTATATAACCGCGTGCAACCCTCGAGCTGCACATGTGGGTACGGTGTTGTTTAGTTTTAGGAAATATTTGAGAAACGGTAATGCTATAATGCAAACGTCCGGACGGACGGATGTAGCTTTCAACTAACTAGCCCGCGTAGGATTACGTGTTGTTTAGTTTTAGGAAATATTTGAGAAACGGTAATGCTATAATGCAAACGTCCGGACGGACGGATGTAGCTTTCAACTAACTAGCCCGCGTAGGATTACGTGTGTACGAGCGCTGGCTTCTCACTAACTGGCCCGCGCAAGATCAACGTCTGTACGAGCGCGTGCCTCATGTTTAGCCTGTAGCTGCGTGAAAGACAACGTATGTATATGTCCCATACCACGCAGTCGTATGGATACACGCGTACTTCTGTTGAGGTTCATATATGTACAGGTCCACGTACATATATCAACACAGATGCTCGGTCCTGCTCATATCGCTACTGTTGCTCGTGACCTCCTGCATGTGCTCCCGTACCGACAAACAAGTTTCTGGCCCATGGGTGTTGAGGCCTCATGCCCAGGCTACCGAGCAGGTGCTCACCCACGTAGTGCTTGTTACTTTGTTGGCTCACTAGCCAGCTGCATGCATAGTCCTTTCGATCTTCACGCCGCCGATGATCTCCACGATGACGAGACATTACCATGGATAAAAGCGCACATTGCAAGAGTATATTATAAAGTGTTTCAAATATTTCATCTGGATGTTGCATCTGTTTTTATTTTAATGTTGCACGTGTTATAATTGGTTATATACATATGTTGCAAGTATATGCTCCAAATGTTTCAGCTCTATTTTAAAGGATGTTGCAAGTGTGTGTTCTAAATGTTTTAACTCTTTTTTACGTACATGTTGCATGTGTTTCATCTGAATGTTATATATATTGTCGTGACTATACATGTATGTTGCAAAATTATTCGTTCCAAATACTTCACCTGTTTTATATGTATATTATATAGTGGCTATACACATTTATTATTGCAATGGTAATGCTCTGCTTAGAGCGTCCGTCTGTCCGGATGGTGACTTTTCGGGCCTGCAAAGTGAACCGACCCAACAGGCCTGCTCTTTCCTACCACAAACACGTTATCTCAGATACGTGTCATCGCGCTAGCGGACCGCCCACACGACCCGACCCCGCCCCACGCCTTTATCGGCTTGCGTGAGCTCTTCACTTCGTCGTTTCACTTCGGCGGCGTTGCCCCACGGGCTCCCTTTTATGTGCCTCCACACGTGCGACGACGGCTGCTTCTGGCGAACAACGCCTCTCTCCCTCCCTCCCTCTCCCTCCCTTGCTCTCTCCCTCCTTTGTGCTCCTGCCTCCATTCCACCGAGAGGGGGGGGGGGGGGAGAGACGACGGAGGCTACGAGCCGCACGCTCCTCCTCCCTTCCCATGCTCTGGCAACATCCAATCACCAAAGAGAAGCTCCACGATAGTGAGATTCCAGCGAGGTAGGTCGATCCTTCGTGGATCGGAGCTATTCCTCCTTCATCCTCGAAGACTCCTCTCCCTCGACCTTTCTCTCGATTTGACTGTCTTCTTCCTACTCCCCCTCCTGCCCCTCTGGATCTAAGGGTTTGGTGGCGCCTAAGGTTGTGGTGAGTCAGATCTCACACCTTGTTGCAATAATTCTTTTTAAATATTGCAACAAATGATGTGGATTGTTGCAACAATATCCTTTTATGGTTGTTGCAATATGAGATTCTTTGATGTTGCAGGAGTAGTTCTAAACATGTTTCAGTAGCTTTTTTCGTTGTTGCAGCAACTCTCCCCGATGTTGCTATAGATTTTTGTTTCGCAATCGGTGTTTTTCCCGATGTTTGCATTAGTAGTGCTTATGCTGCAATAGTTTTTCTCCTTGTTGCAGCAGATTCTCCAATGTTATTGCACTGGATGTGTTTTGAATGTTGCATTAGTCATTTTATATGTTGCAGTTTATATTTTTTGTTTTGTTGCATTAGTTGTTCTTTAGCTTTTTGTTTGTTTCACTAGTTTTTTTGTTTGTTTCACTAGTTTTTTTAGTTTGTTTCACCATTTTTTTTGTTTGTTGCATTAGTGCAATAGCCTTTTTCTCTTGTTGCAGCTGGGGCATGAACTATGGTGATGAGTTGGTGGTGGGACGGAGGTGCTGGGATCGATGAGGTTGGGGGCGGGGCCAGATCTGAGGTGCGCGCTAGTGCAGGGGCGAGGGTCGCGTTTTTGCGTCGAAATGGTGTTGGTCACGCGCATATCTATGAGTAGCGCGCGAAGGAAGTGCGAGCAGGGGTGCGGATGTATGGTCGGGGGTAACCTGGGTGAGCCCAGATGGCTCGGGCCAAGCACAGGATGCTGAGCCTCAAGGCGCGCAGTCAGGGCAATGTACTAGAGCCGGCGTCCGGACGTTGGAGTCCTTCCGGACGTCCAGGCGATAGTGTTACCGTTATCGCAAACATATGTTTAGAATGTTTCAACTACTTTAAGACATATTATAGTAAGTATTGCTCTCCACACGCTTTGATACATAGTGTTGCATGCATCCAGTCAGCTCCAAAAACTGGGACGTGCATGCAATGATCGGTCAGTGTGAGCATTTCCCTGTTCAAATTTGTCGGGGGACCACAAAAGGGGTACCCCCAATCAACGAAAAGCAAATAAGTTAAACCTAGAGCACCAATTAATAAGAGACCTAACTAGTCCAACCCCTCGAGGCCTACAACGACGGCCCGCCGCCGAGAAGCCTGGGCCCGCCAAAACCTTACCAATCGCCGCATAGTAGCTTACCTCTCGAGCCCTGGCACGTAGACCTCGAGCCCGCTACAGCCGTGCACCGTCCCTCGAGACCAACGTGGGGACCTCGAACCTCTCTAACACGGAAACCTATCCCTCGAGATACATCATCCTCCCCTCGAGCAAGCACCAGATTTTGGATACCAGCCCCATACTGCGCAATTAATGCGTCCACCTACTCCGGTCACATCCTCTGGTACACAACGTGTGCCACAGTGAACCGGAGCCAAAGTCAAGCCTCCTTTTTCACCGCAAGCATGGGCAAAAAGGCACAAGTACAACACTGTTACGCCATGCCCCGCACTGTAGCACACTCAAGCCACGTCTCGAGGCCTGGATTCTCGCTGCACAGCTGGGTTTTTCGGGACTTGCCCATACCTGCGGGGGCTCGAGCCCCCCGTAGGCGCCACCTCAAGGCCGGCTTCGCGCCCCTCGAGCCCTAACTGCTTTTATGCTATTGGAGGACAGGTACCCCAAGACCCGGAGGAACCCTGACACGTCCTGTACGAGCCAGAATGGGCGCTGCACGATCTCCACGTCGCCGCGCCTCCACGTCCGCGCCCGGAATGGAGGCCATGCTTCAAGGACGCCTCAACAACAACACCCACGTCGGCTCCAGTGACCCAGACAAGACAGACTTCCTACCCTTCGCCGTATTGGGTGTTGTACATACCGCTCCTGTGTAACCCTGGCCTCCTCTTGATCTATAAAAGAGGACGCCAGGGCCCTTCACGCACATGAGGGACACGTCTACACAGGCCTAGACGAGTCCCCACGACACACACACACGAGTCCAGACTCAGGTCTACGCTCGTTGAGCTTGTATCGCCCCTGTACAAGCACTTAGGTGCAAGTAATACAAGAACCTCCCCCCCGCTGGACGTAGGGCCTTCTTCACCTGAACCAGGATAAATCCTTGTGTCATCTTGCATCACCATCCAGGAAGAGAGCACACGAACATATTACTAGTTAGTGTCATACCCCCGGGGTAGAAACACCGACAGTTGGCGCGCCAGGTAGGGGGCTTCGCGTGTCGGAAGTCGATTTCTCGTTATTTTCTGGATGGCTTCTCCCACTCCTTCGTTCTCTGCTGGTGCCATCATCTGGTTCGGGAGCCTCGAGTTCCTGGCCACCGGCAGCGGCATTGAGCTGACCCTGCTCTCCACGAAGAGCCCGATTGGAGGGCGTGTCATGCCACCCCGCGCGGGGGGCGTGGTGCGTCGCCCGCACCACCACGCGTCGCCACCTCGTGAGCGGCGCCGTCGTCACCACCGTCGCCAGGCACAGGCGGCGCCCGCGGCATACGCCCACTTCCCCGCGGCCGGCACAGAGTCCCCGAGGAGGAACCTGCCCGGCCCACGGCCGGAGACTTCTAGGGCGCGCGCGCACTCTCCCAGCGAGTTCGCGTTCGTCATGCGCACGGACCGGGAGCCTGGCCAGAGGTCCCCGAGCCGTGCTCCGTCGACACCACATGGCTTCCTCCCGCAAGGGGTGTACCGCGCCCGACGCCAGCGGCACCCGTTCGGCCTCAACAACTCCGCAGCTGTCTACGCCCACCACCTCGACAGGCGCCGTCGGGACCAGGCGGCGGCAGAGCGGGAGGAACGTCCGGGCGTAATCCTACGAGCCACCACCGACCTGGAGATCGTCTACCCCACGCACGTCGACCGCGACATCTCACGTGTCGTCGAGCCACCCCAGCGAGCCACCGTCGGAGAATGGTACCGCGAGCTGGAGTCCCAGCACGAGCCAAGGCGGCGCGACATCAACAGCTCCGACTCCGACGAGTACGACTATCACGACCCTGACCTCTGGGATCCCACCAGGGAGTGCTTCCAGCTCGAGGGGGTCATGGACGATGCCGAGGACGACGGCGACGACGACACCAGGCCGGTGCTCAACCACGAAGAGCCCAGAGACGTGGCTGCGGCAGGCGGACCACACGTTCGGGGGAGGAACGAACCTCCGACACCGGATGCACCACTTCAGCATAACGACGACCGGGCGGCGCAGCTCGCGCAGCTGCGAGAAGCGATCAACAAGGCTGAGGAGGACCGACAACGCCTACTGTAGCTCGAGCAAGCTCTTGTGCAGGAACAAGCCCAACCTCGAGGCGCCGGCGCACGTGGACGCGCGCGAGAGGTCCACCGGCAGATCCACGAGGACAGGGCACCAGCACGCCCTGAGGTTCGCTTCCCACGAGCCGGATAGAACGTGGTGGCGGCCACGATGCTGCTCCGCGATCTACCCGCCATCTCCAACCCTGACGCCAGGCGCATGCTCGGGGAAATGAAGAACCTCCTCGAGACAGCCGCTCTGCAGCAGGCCGAGAGCTCAGCCTCACGCCGGCGCGGAGCGGCCTCGGGGAAGCCAGCAAACACGCCCCGCAACGAGCGTGAGACGTCCGTCCACCAGCCGAACGCCTCTCGAGCCAGGCCAGTCCGGGAGCGGATCGTTGACAACCGACCACCTCGAGATCCCAATGACGCCCGCAACAACATCAACCACCGGCGCAAGGACAAGGGTGCTGAGGAGCGTGGCTATACTGCCCATCGAGGAGGGCGCTACGACAGTGACGGGGACCGACAAACCCTCGAGCCCCCGGGCCCCAGGGTCTTCAGCCGGGCCATCCGTAGCTCAACCCTCCCCGACCGCTTTCGACCACCGACCAACATCGTGAAGTATGACGGGGAGGTCGAGCCCAAGCTATGGCTCTTCGACTTCCGCCTGGGCTGCCAACTGGGCGGGGCAAAGAGCGACGACCGCGTGATCATACGCAAGCTCCCACTCTACCTCTCGGACACCGCCCGTCGGTGGCTCGAGGGGCTCCCACCGGATCAGATCCACGACTGGGCCGACCTAGTCAGGGTCTTCGACGGGAATTTCAAGGGAACTTGCGTACGCCCAGGCAACCCCTGGGATCTACGACGTTGCAGGCAGACGGTGGACGAGCCCCTCCGCGACTTCGCTCGGTGATTCTCGAAGCAGCGCCTCGAGCTCCCTCACGTGTCTGATGAGGATGTCATCTCAGCGTTCCTCGCGGGCACGACATGCCAAGAGCTAGTCCACGAGTTAGGGCGATACCGTCCCAGGACGGTCGAGGATCTAATGGATCGTGTCACCAGCTTTGCCTCAGGCGACGAGGCAGTGGGGGCCTTCTTTGGCCGCTCCACGGACAAAGGCAAGGCGATGGCCACGCCGGAGGGCTCGAGCAAGGGCAACAACGTCAAGAACCGCAACAACGACAACAAAAGGAAGAAGAATAAAGGCAAAGGTCAGAAGGCGAAGCGCGACGCCGATGACGACGACGATGAAGAAGTGCTTGTGGGCGCCCTCGAGCATAAGAAGCTTCGAGGCCCCCTTGACGGAGCTGTCTTCGACAAAATGCTTGAGGACCCCTGCCCTTATCACAAGGGTCCCACGAACCACAAGTTGAAGGACTGCCGAATGATGAAGGGCTTCTACTCCAAACTCGGCGACAAGAAGGAAGACGCGCCTAAGGCAAGGACAACAATCGACGCGACGACGGGGACGCGGACGACAACTTCCCCCCGGTGCGCGACTGCTACATGATCTATGGGGGCCCAACCGTCGGGCTCTCAGCTCGAGAGAGAAAGAAGGAGCGCCGGGAGATCTTTACACTCTGCCATGATGCCCCCCGGTATCTTGACTGGTCTGATGCACCGATCACGTTCGACCGTGATGACCATCCGGACCATGTCGTGAATCCGGGGGCGTACCCCCTCGTCGTCGACCCCGTCATCATCGACGTACGGTTCTCCAAGGTATTGATGGATGGGGGATCGAGCCTCAACATCATATACCTCGAGACCCTCGACCTCCTGGGGATTTCGAGGGACCAGATCCGACCCAGCGTCGGGGGGTTTCACGGAGTCGTACCAGGAAAGAAGGCCTACCCCCTCGGGCGCATCGACCTACCTGTTTGCTTTGGCACACCGACCAACTTCCGCCGGGAGACGCTCACCTTTGAGGTGGTTGGGTTCCAAGGTACCTACCACGCCATCATCGGTAGGCCAGGCTATGCCAAGTTCATGGCGGTCCCCAACTACACATACTTGAAGCTCAAGATGCCGGGGCCAAAAGGGGTCATCACCATCGACACCTCCTACGAACACGCGTACCACTGCGATGTGGAGTGCGTCGAGCGTGGAGAGGCCAACGTCCAAATCGACTCGCTCGAGGCCCTGGCTGCCCTGGCCACCGAGGCCCCCGAAGCAAAGCGCCACGCCGACACCTTCGAGCCGGCAGGGCACACCAAGCAGATACCCGTCAACCCGACCTCGACCGACGGCAAGACGCTGGCCATCAGTGCCAGCCTCGAGCCTAAATAGGAAGCAGTGCTCGTCGATTTTCTCCGCGCGAACATCGACATGTTTGCGTGGAGCCCCTCGGACATGCCAGGCGTACCGAGGGGAGTCACCGAGCACGCCTTGGAGATCCAGGCCGGGTCCAGACCGGTGAAGCAACGCCTGCGTCGCTTCGACGAGGAGAAGCGTAGGATCATCGGCGAGGAGGTGCACAAGCTTTTGGTGGCTGGATTCATCAAGGAGGTATTTCACCCAGAGTGGCTAGCTAACCCTGTACTAGTTAGGAAAAAGAATGGAAAAATGCGGATGTGTGTAGACTACACTGGTCTGAATAAAGCATGTCCAAAAGTTCCATTTCCTTTGCCTAGAATTGATCAGATTGTCGATTCCACTGCGGGGTGCGAAGTACTTTCATTTCTCGATGCGTATTCTGGCTACCACCAGATTAAAATGAAAGAATCCGACGAGCTCGCTACCTCCTTTATTACGCCTTTTGGTATGTATTGCTATGTTACAATGCCCTTCGGCCTTCGAAACGCCGGGGCAAAATATCAGCGTTGTATGCAGCATGTCTTTGGCAAACACATAGGCAAAACCGTCGAGGCCTACGTCGATGACATCGTGGTTAAGACCAAAAAATTCGGGAGCCTCATCAGCAATCTCGAGACCACGTTCGAGTGCCTCCGGGCCAAGAATGTGAAACTCAACCCCGAGGAATGTGTCTTCGGTGTGCCTCGAGGCATGCTACTTGACTACATCGTCTCACAACGGGGGATCGAGGCCAACCCCGAAAAGATCTCGGCAGTCACGAGGATGGGCCCAATTCGAGATCTCAAGGGCGTACAGAAAGTGACAGGCTGTCTAGCCGCTCTCAGCAAGTTCATCTCGAGGCTGGGGGAAAAGGCGCTGCCCCTCTACCGCCTGCTGAGGAAAACGGAACACTTTGCGTGGACCGTCGAAGCCGAAGAGGCCCTAACCAAGTTGAAGGAGTTGCTGACTTCCGCGCCAATTCTCGTGCCACCACGACCAGCTCAGGGTAATGATCCCCCCGAGCCTCTCCTCCTCTACGTGGCCGCAACCACCCAGGTGGTCAGCGCGGTCGTAGTCGTCGAGAGACACGAGGAGGGTCACGCGTTACCAGTCCAACGACCGGTGTACTTCATCAGTGAGGTGCTCTCCGAGGCCAAGGTCTGGTACCCACACATCCAGAAGCTGCTCTACGACATCGTCATCACAAGGCGCAAGCTCCAGCATTATTTCCTCGCTCATCCCGTGACGGTGGTATCGTCCTTCCCCCTCGGAGAGATCATCAACAACCGGGAGGCCACGGGGCGCATCGCCAAGTGGTCTGCCGAGCTGATGGGGGAGGCCATCACCTACGCTCCGCGAAAAGCCATCAAATCGCAAGCGCTGGCGGACTTCGTTGCTGAGTGGGCCGACACCCAGCTCCCGCTGGCACAAATCCAAGCCGAACTCTGGACTATGTACTTCGACGGGTCCCTCATGAAGATAGGGGCAGGCGTAGGCCTGCTCTTCATCTCACCCCTCGGGGTCCACATGCGCTACCTGCTGCGCTTGCACTTCCCCGCCTCCAACAACGCCGCCGAGTACGAGGCCCTCGTCAACGGGCTGCGTATCGCCCTCGAGCTTGGGATCTGACGCCTCAACGTTCGAGGGGACTCGCAGCTCGTCGTCAACCAGGTCATGAAGGCCTCGAGCTGCATCGATCCCAAGATGGAAGCATACTGCGGAGAAGTGCGCAAGCTAGAAGACAAGTTCTATGGCCTCGAGCTCAACCACATCGCTCGAAAGTACAACGAGGCCACAGACGAGCTGGCTAAGTTAGCATCCGCGCGCGGCACCGTCCCACCAGATGTCTTCTCGAGGGACATCTTCGAGCCATCCGTCAAAATCGACCCGGGGGCTGGCACCTCGACGCCACCCCTCGAGCCGGACTCGGGGGCTCGACCTTCAAAGCCACCCCTCGAGAACGACCCCTCGACATCCGCTGAGGCGATGCAAATCGACGCACCCACCCCTTCCTCATCACGACCCCTCGACTGGCGGACGCCCTTCCTCGACTACCTGACGCAAGGCGTGCTACCAGAAGACAAGACGGAGGCCCGACGTGTCGCTCGAAGGGCCAAGACCTACGTCATCTACGGCGACGAACGAGAGCTATACCGTCGAAGCCCATCAGGAATCTTTCAGCGCTGCATCCCCCTCGAAGAAGGACGCAGGCTCCTCGACGACATGCACTCGGGGGCTTGCGGCCATCACGCAGCTCCAAGGACCTTGGTGGGGAACTCCTTTCGCCAAAGCTTCTACTGGCCGACCGCCATTGGAGACGCCAAGCGCCTGCTTCGAGCATGCCAACGGTGTTAGTTCTACGCCAAGCAAACGCACCAGCCCGCGCACGCCCTGCAGATGATCCCCATCACTTGGCCATTTGCCGTCTGGGGGCTCGACCTCGTGGGTCCCCTCAAGATGACAAATGGAAAATACACGCATGTGCTCGTGACCGTCGACAAATTCACCAAGTGGATCGAGGCTAAGCCTATAGGCAACCCCACCTCCGAGAAGGCCGTCGAGTTCATCTCCAACATCATGTATCGGTTTGGGGTGCCTAACGTCATCATCACCGACAATGGCACACAATTCACGAGCAAAAAGTTCATCAACTTCTGCGACGACAACAACGTCCGCGTGAGCTGGGCCTCGGTCGCATACCCTCAGTGCAACGGGCAGGTTGAGCGTGCCAACGGCATGATACTCCACGGGCTGAAGCCGAGACAGTTCAAGACCCTCAAGGATTTTGGAAAGAAGTGGGCCGCAGAGCTCCCCTCGGTGCTGTGGAGCCTCAGGACTACGCCGAGTCGAGCCACCGGGTTCACTCCGTTCTTCCTAACCTACGGCGCCGAGGCTGTCTTGCCTACGAATCTCGAGTACGGCTCCCCTCGACTTCGAGCCTACAACGAGCAAACCAACGACGAGAGGCTCGCCAACGCCAAGGACCAGCTCGAGACGTAGCACTCATCAACTCCGCGCGCTAGCAGCAAACACTTCGACGCTACCATGACAAGCACATGCGCAAAAGGGACCTGGCGGTGGGGGACCTCGTGCTTCGACGGCTGCAAGATAATTGAGGCCGCCACAAGCTCACCCCTCCATGGGAGGGCCCATACACCGTAGCTGAGGTGCTCAAGCCAGGAACATACAAGCTCTACGACGGTCAAGGCAGGATCCTGGCGAATGCGTGGAACATATCTCAACTACGTCGCTTCTACCCTTAAGGGCCTCGAGGCCTTCTACATTTTGTTGCTTTGTACAAACACATCAAAAATGAATGAACAAACTCGTGCACTGTCTTTCATTTTACTTAGCAACTTAAGGTAGCCTTGACCCTGCCTTACTCAGAGTCGAGCCTCCCTCGGGGGCTGACATGGGGGACCCCCCTGAACTCCGAAAAAAGCGCGCTTTTCTTTTCAAAAATTCGACCCTCATCTCGATTCGTATCTCGAGCATACTAGCAACGTTTAAGTCCGTAGATACCTCGAGCCTCCAAGAGGCGGGGGGCGTCGACGTAGACGACCACCCACGGCCCCGGGCTACGGTACCCTACCTACGCCTCCCCTCGAGGAACTCGTGACGCGTATCAAAAGAACACAGACCAAGCCGGTAAAAACTCGAGCTTGCGACAAAGAGAAATGGTCGAATAAATTTGAAAAGAAAACAACTTTAAATAAATAAAGTCATACGCATATGATTGGCCTCGACAGGCCATAAGTCATGACATGATTTTTTACAAGGGCCTCAACGCCCAAATTTGGCACGCATGCCTCATTCCTCATCAGTCAGGAACTCCTCCTCAAGATCTTCTGCGGCGGGCTCAGCCTCGACGTCCGGGCCAGGAGGAGGGGGGCCATCTACGCCACTGTCTGCATCGGGAGGCAGCACGTCCTCCTCGAAGAGCTTGGCGAACGACGCCCCCGGCCTCTCCACCTTTTCTAGGATCTTGTCGACACGGCGGTTGTTCCACTCTTCGTCCTTCCCCTCGATCTCGACGAAGCCCTTGGCAACGACGTTGACCGGGTAGCGGAAGCCGGAGCGGACAGGCGCGAGCGCCTGCTTTACGCCATGGTGGAGAGCGCTCTTGACGCGGTCCCGTGCAGCCATGTCAAAGAAGCACAGGGCATCAACCAAGGCGTCGCCTCGAGCCACCGCGCCCTCTGCCGTGGCCACCGGGTCGGCACCCCACATGGAGCAGAGCCTGTCGAGGGTGCCGCGCGCCCGCTCCGCCACCATGGTCTCACCCTGGAGTTGCTCCACGAGAGCCTGATTCGTCTCGCGGAGCTCCTCAGCAGTCTTCTCTAGATCTGTGCAACAAACAGAAAAGAGTAAGTCCGCGGCGCGGCAAGAATCTCAAAACCAAAAGCAAGACAAAGCCTGAAGATCATGATAGTACCTTGGCAGTGCACGCCCAGAGCATCAAAGTCGCTGGTAAGGACCCCGACGCGCTGCTCGAGTGTATGGTTTTGGGACAACACGTCAAGATTTTGGCCCCTAAGCTCCTCAACCAGCTTGCCCGTCTGCGCAAGGGCCAGATCCTTCTGGATCACCCGCTGCTGCGCCGCCTCCGCCGCAGCCAGGGCGGTGGCGGCCTCACTCTTGGCTTCCTCGGCCTCCTTCCTCGCCGCCTCCGCTGCAGACCGGGCGGTGGCGGCCTCGCTACGGGCGTCGCAGCCTCCTTCTCTTCTTCGACGCCTCCACCGCGGACAGAGCGGTGGTGGTCTCCCTCTTGGCTTGGGCGGCCTCATCTTGAGCCGCCTGGGCCTCCACCAGAGCGTCGTTGAGCCGGGCCGCCATCTGCGCGTTCTGGCCCAGCTCAGCGCGAAGCTCCTGGAGCTCCCCCTCCGCCCTCGCGAGGGCAGCTGCCACCCGTGCGGACTTGTCCGCCTCCTCCACGAAGGCCCTCTCTGCCCGCGCCACGAGCTCGATCACATCCTTGAAGAGCGCCCGCGCCTCCCGCAGAACCCCCTGCTGAGCCGACCGCTCGGCGGGGATAACGGCATCGCATGGAGGCGGGGGCTCGAGCGGTAGCAGATCGCTCGAGGGGTGGCTCGTCTCCAAGCTCTCCTCCGCACCGGCCGAGGGACCGGTCATCCTCTCCGCCTCGGCCCCGGCAGGCCCCTCGGGCCTCTCCTCCCTCACCGGGTCTTCCGGCGTGTTGTCATCCCCGGCCGGTGCCTCGAGAGCCCCCTCCAGCGCTGAGCCCTCGACCAGGGATGACACCTTCTCTAGCTCCTCCAGGAGCTCCTCCACCGTCGGTATCTGCTCCGCCGACGCCTCCCCCTCCTTCTCCTTCTCCGCGGGTGCGCGAGGCTCCGTCGGAAGGGAATCTTGTCCAGCGGGCCGGCTCGCGTCGTCTGGGATCACGAGGGCCGCTGTCTCCTCAGCCCCAGATGATGACGGAGCCGTGCCTGCCTCGGGTGCTCCACCCGAGATGGTCGCCGCGACAGGAGGTGGAGCGGCCCTCTCGGTAGGCGCCACCAGAGGAGGAGGAGGAGGAGGAGGAGGAGGAGGGGGTGCTGCGGCGGACGCAACGACGATGGGCTCGGCGCCAGGAGCCGCGGTCCCTGCTGAAAAAGACAACAACGCCGTCAGAATCAGGAAGAAGCCTCAACCCCCGTGGTTGACGGCGTCGGCCTCACCAAGATTCGCGGCGGCCATTTGACTTCCCCGAGCCATGGCTGCTCGGGCCTTCACCAGCCAAGCGGCCATTTCAGCAGAAGAAGGAGCGATACCTCGAGGCGCTTGGTCCTCAGCAGAGCTCGAGGTCTTGGCCCGCTTGGACACCGCGGGGTCCGCCTCCTGCCGGAGCGCTTTTTTCCTGAAAAAACCAGAAATGGCATGCATCACCAAAGGTAAAAAGGTAAAGCCTCACTACCAACGAAATTGAGAAACGTTACTCACCCGAAGCGACGGCGAGACTTCTTCCCCGAGTCGCCGGACCCGCTCGGGGGCTTCGAGCCCGCCTCATGGCTCGAGCCATGCCCTTGAGCCGTCTCCGCGTGGCTCGGATGGGGGGAAGGCTCCCGGTGCTTCCCGTGGCTCGACCCCGGCGGGGAGCTCTCCTTCTGTCCCTTGTCCCGGGGGGACGACCGCGTCTCCTTCGAGCGGTCCTCTTGGCGCCTTTCCTTGCGCGGGCTCCGGACCTGCTCCGGCGCTCGTGCCGGCGGTCGCGCCCCCCGCGTCTGCCTCCTTCTCCCGGCGACGGTGCGGTGATGGGCTCCGGGATCGCTCGCGACTCCCGTCACGAGACGACCGGAGGTCCCCCCTCGACGGTCATGGTGGCGGGGGCTCGACGCCCCCTCATGTTGCCCGCTTGTCCGCGGGCTCGACGTCGTCCTCGACGACTTACGACGGTCGGGCGCGGAGTCCCTCTCGGCGTGTTGATCGCTTCCTGAGGTCCGGCCCTTCTCGAGACCCCCCGCCTGGGTCGACGCGGTCATGGCCTCCTTCTGCGCCGCGGCGGTGGCGCCCCGAGTTCGAGGCTTCTTCGCGTCAGGAGGCACGACTGGCACGGAGCTCGACGTGCCCTGAGCCTCCGACGAGGCAGGGCCTGACGTGGCCTTCCGCTGCTGCGTCCCACGCGATCCCTTCGCTGGAGGGATCTCCAGGATATTCTCCTGCACAGAAGAGCGGTCAGCCCTGATGTCGTCGACCCCCGCGCGCGTCAGACGCGCATCCATCCCTTCATCATCGCTCTCCTCCTCGTCATCATCCTCCTCCTCTGAGCTCGTGTAGTCAAGCTCGGGGGACCCCTGTAACACTCTGGTGTTAAGCAAGACTAAAACTTGACATGTCATCATATGCACTGGCATTTTATCTGAGTTAATAACCTGATTATGCATTCACTTAAAACAAGTTTAATTTTCATGCTTGTGCTTAGTGATAAGGAGTGTTTAAGTTTGCAATCCTAGTTTATGCTTTCTTGTTAAGAATAATGCTTTTATGCTTTATAAGGGTATTATGGTAATCTTATGTATAGTAGTTGAATTTTATACCCAACCCTGGTATTATGTCTCAAAGGTGTAGTGAGAACATGTTTCAAGCTACCTTTGAGGTGTAATTCCAGATTGGAATGAAATTCAAATGAATAGTTTAAATAATTCAAAAACCCTATTTTATCCCCTTTTCTATAAATCAATTTTGAAAGAATTTGGGTATGCTTTAAAAAGCAAAGTTGCTCTATTTCTGATTAGGAACAACTTTGGTGTTTAAAGTTTTTCAAGTGTTCTTGTGAAATCAAAAGTAATTGTAAAAGTTCTCTTTTGCCCTTTTGTGTCCTCTTTTGTATTTCAAATCCTAATTCAAAATCTGAGCATATTTTGGGTATCTTGCAAAAATGAAAGATGTTCAGTATTGAATTCTGAGCATTTGATATTTTGGCATACTTTCAACTTTTATTCAAAAATCAAATGTAATTTTAGTTTTTTTTAGAAAGGGTAGAAAAGGAGGTGGGGAAAATGGGGGGGGGATAAGCTCACACCTCCCTGTTCACGGCGGTGGCCGCCGCGATCTTTTGCCGGCGACGCCAGCGCGATGGCCGCAGTTCTCTCCCCCGAACCAACGTGCGACCGAGTTCGTGGCAAAGTTACCCAGCCGCTGGCACTTACCCTCGCGTCGTGGCGCCTTCTTCCGCGCTCGCCGTTGACATCTTGACACGCAGCCCCGACGAGTACCTTCCTAGCTCGAGCTGCAGTTTCAATCATCACCGTTCCTGCTTGATCTCATCCCGATTAACCACGGGTATAAATACCCACGACCTTGCGCATCTCCAGAACCCTTTCGTTCAAACTCTAACTCTACTCACTCAGAGAGCAAGCAATCGCTGTTTTCTCCTTCCGCCATTGAAAAGCTCCGCCGAGCTCAATCTTGCCGTGGTCCGATCCACTGGGCACTCCTCTACTCTCTCTCTTTCTCGTGTTTGTGTTTCGTCTTGATCCAAAGAGCTCATAGGCTCGATGGTTCCTTGTCTGATGCTCAGGTTTTACCGGAACAGCGTCGTCTTCGCCGGAGTTCACCGCCGAAGGTCACTGCTCCGTGGATGCCTACTCTCCAAGCAACCTCCGCTCAAACCGGCTTCTCCATCAGCACCAGGGTGAGCTTCTAGACCTTCCTAGCCTCTCCGTTTGCTTGCTACCGGTCTAGGATCGCCGGAACAGGGCTAGCCGAGATCCGATCCGCCGCCATGCGTGGCCAGGCTCAACCCGAGTGGTAGAGTGTAGGGTTGAGAGCTCAATCGACTGCGGCTGTCTTGCCGGTGTTGATGCTCGCGTCAGCCGAGTCTCTTCTGGCCAGAGTCGGCCGGCGTAAGGCCCGTCGGCGCTCGGTTCGCCGTCGTGCACACCGGCCATGGTCGGGGACCTTGTGGTTGTAAAGATGAGAAGTTCCAGGGTGTTGGTTGCAAAGTCGCAGACTCAGGTGAATAGCGCCATGGACTGCGGGTTGTTTTAGTGTTAGCCGAAGGGTTTTTCTGCAAAGCTGTTAGGCACACCGCTTCGCTCGAGCCAAGCCTCGGGCGAACGCGTTCACCGTCCCGCCCAGCTAGAGCTAGCCTCGGACGGCCGAGCGTTTTTCCGTCTCGCCCGAGCCTCGAGCTAAGTCTCGAGCTAAGCCTCGAGCGGACACATGCGCAGCGTATCGCCCGAGCTAGGCCTCGGACGGACGAGCGTTTTTCCGTCTCGCCCGAGCCCTGAGTCAGGCCTCGGGTAGACGTTTGTCTCGTTGTCTCGCTGGAGCCAGGCCTCGAGCGGACCCTCGGGCGCTGTCTCGCTCGCGCCGAGCCTCGAGCGAACGCACACACACTCACCTACCGTCGTGCGCTCGCCGTCACGCTGGGCCGAGTTGGCTTGGGCCGAAAGCCCAGTTTGGGTTCGTTCAAGTTTTTCTTTTTCTGGCTTTATGCACAGTAATCAATTTTGTTTGTTTTTGCTATAATTAATCTATAACTCTGTTAATTATGAAATTTGACATGATAGAGGATAGCATATCTGTGTTAATATAAAAATTATAAATTTGTGTTTTGAATACTTTTGATATGACAATTAAATCTGTGCTTTAATTAATAAATGTAACGTTGTTGATTTATGTAATTTTCTGTGTTTCTCCAAAAATCATAAATTTGACATGGGAGTTTATATCTTTGATATACACCTTCAGGTTTAATTTCATCTCTGTTTGACAAAGTATGCTTGGTGTATAAATAAAAGGCTAATTAAAATAATTAATAAAATAAATAGAAATAGTTGATCTCTGTAGATTTGTGTGACTTTTGGAATTGTTTGACAACCAATGGGCAAATGGAAACTAGCAAGATTTGCTCCTGGTTATGGGTTTCCTTTATACAAATGCCTTTTTGTTGTTTGTAAGTTGCTTTATCAGAAAATAATAAAACTTGTTTAGTGTTTATAATAACTAAAGTGGGTTTGTTGGTTTGCAACTTTACCGTGAGGGAAAGTTGTACTCTGTAAAGGGTATAGTTAAGAAAATTTCCATCTTTACCATGATCACATCATAAGCATCTCATTATTCATGCATATGCACTTTTACGTGTAGATCCCGCTCTCGGAAGGCCCTAACTCTCAGTGGATTTCTCCTGAGGGTGCAGACCTTTCTTGTTTTTCAGAATCTTCGGACTTCACCGATCCTCAAGGCAAGCCCCGGTGCTTTTAACCTTTACTTGTTTTATAAAGGTTTTATTAAAATGTTGCTGAGATAAACTACTGCATTAGGTTATAGGAGTTGTGTGATGACCTACTCTTGCACTGTTACCTCCACCTGAAGATCCACCTGCCTTGTTTAAAAACTATTTGCAAAATGCTTAGTGATGCTATACAATAGATTTGCAAAAATGCCAATTTCAAAAGTGTGATCACTTAAAGAATATTTATGGGAATTTGGCTTTACCCCGACTGTTGGCTAAGTATCTGATCCGTACCTAGTCAACGGCAAGGAGAGGTTGTCCTAGCGTACGGTGCCGTCATGTTGTAGTCCGGGACTCAACAGTTGACACCGACCGGGACCGGGTTGAAAAACTGACAGGACTGTTACGCTTGGGTGAAATATAACCAAGGTACAGTTCTGGCGGAAAATTAGGGACCATCCGTGTGGAAGCCTGCTGGCCAAGACTTGCAACTATTCACATACTACGGAAAGCTCTGGCTCCGAGGAATCCTTTATTGGGACCGACAACCGCGCACTGGGAGTGGAGAGATGGCGGAAGTAGCTTGTACCCACGTGGTCGTCGTACCTGGATAAGAGTGGTGTACTGTACTTCTGGGTGGCGTAGGACCGGGCCCAATCTTGGAGGAATCGTGGTAGACGGGTTGGCCTATGCAAGCTTGGGTGCTACATATGCCGTGTGAATAGGGATCCTCAGCTGAGTATTCTTTATCCGGATTAACGTTGCTCCTCGGTTATGGAGACTTGGTCCACTGACTGTCAACGGAGAGTGGTTCTCAACTAGGTATGTTTTGAAAGGTAAAATGAATCTTGAACGATGAAGAATTGAGAGATACTTGAATCTTTCCTAAACAAAACAAGATTTACAAAATGCTTTTTGTGCAAAATTTTTGATTTTGTTTAAGCCTTACCTTGACTTCCTAAGCCTCTCATTCCTGAGTCTTCTCTCTTTTCTAGTCGGTTAAGTCTTGTTGAGTACTTTTGTACTCAGGGTTTGTTAACCTTGTTGCAGGTGAGTACATGGATCCACCTTTTGATGGACAATGCTACTTCACTCTAGTAGAAGAAAGTGATAACGATTCTGATGTGTGACCTTGGGCAAGTAACCTCTTTTGAATGAGTTTTGTAATATAAAGTTCCGAACAAGTTATGTAATAAATATTTTGGTGATGTAAACTTTAAACCTAAGTTTTAATCTATGTATATTAATCTTTCCGCTTTTACTCTGATTTATCTTATCTATAAAACTGTTGTAATACTGTGATGCTTGATGAGGGATTATCCTGGAAAGAATGTAACGTGGATGATTCGGGTTTCCCGAGGACACCCGACAGACCTCTTGAATCATTTGGAACTCGTGCACGCCGATCAAAGGTCCTTAGGACAATGATGGGTGCATGTGGGCCACTTAATTTAGGAGGTTCTGCCACAGCTGGTATCAGAGCAGGATTCCTTAGAAAGTATAACAGTATTCATTTTTGAAAACTTCAAAGGTTTTGAGTCAAACTAAATTCGAATTAGTTTGAGTCCAAATTGCTTCTAAGACTTGTCTTATTCTTCTGACTTGCCTTAATTCATTCTTCAGACTTATCCTTCTATCTAAATGGATATGTTTTCAGTATAATTATGATGATACTTATATCTAAGGAACAATGTTTATATGTTATTGCCCTAAATTGTGAAAAGGAAGTTTATTCACTTTTATTAAAAGTGACTATTTTAAAGTTAATTATTTGTTTGATATATGCTTTGTTCGTAAGTTCGATTCATGCATCATGATTGATAACCTATAATTAACTTTCCCTCTTAAAAGGTTGTATCTAAATAGAGTTGATATATCTATCTAATTATAAAACTCTATCTCTTAATCCTGGAACATATATAGTTCTAATGTTCAAAATGAATATATTTTAGCAGATGGTACGTACCAAGCAGACTGCACGCAAATGTACCGGACCTCGAGGTGTTCCTCGGCACGTTCTTGCCCCAAGAGGTGATGACCCTGCTGAGAGTGAGGGAAGTACCAACCCCTGGTCACTTACGAAGAAGGTGAAGGTAGTAACACTGCCACTTCACAGCTGCAGGCGGAAGTAGACCGCCTGTATATGGAGTTGGCAAGGGCAAATGGAGAAAGGATGAGGGGCACCAGAGATAGGAAGAGTTGCGTGAGCAGCTACAATACCACCACAAGCAGCAGCACCAAGAGTATGAATGCAAGTGGAGGAGGCGTTGAGCGTTGAGCAGAGAAACCGGGCACGAACCGGGGTAGATATAATGAGAGATAATCAAAACATCCTGGCAAACCATCATGCTGACCTGCATAGGCATATAGAAGAGCTGACCGCACAGTTGCAGCCAGAACCTGCCACACCACCACATCCTGAAAATGCATCTGAGGAAGAAGAAGAAGAAGATGAGGAGTTAGAGCCGGTGGAAGATGAAGTCACATCTGAGGAAGAGTCATAGATTTAGAGGTTGAATAAGCATAAGGTGTATCACAGTGTATCTCTCTGACTTTGTAACTAGTTAGTCAGAAAACCCCTATATAGTCAGATGGGTAAGAAAGTGGTCTCGATAGTCTGCTCAAGAGCAGACTTGTATGAAAAATAAGTGACCATGATGTGCATGTCATAATGTGTATATGAATGTTATCAAGGTATGGTTTGTTTTTAAACAGATGCCTGTTAACACTCGTGGAGCTAGTTCTTCTCATGGTGGGGATGATATCCCTAATGCACCACCAGTTCCACCCTCCTTGGCTGATGCAATTGCAGCATTGGTCAACGCAACCACCTTGTTGGCACAAAATCAGAATGGTGGTCAACGTGGTCGTGGTCGAAATAATAGGGAAGAGACAACATATGTGGATTTCACTGACACCCGTCCTCCAGTGTTCGTTAAAGCTGATGAACCTCTGGAAGCTGACGACTGGCTCCGGACTATGGAACAAAAATTCAGTCTTATCAATTGTACCGAATCCAGAAGCCAGCTTTTGCAGCCAACAACTTCGAGGAGCCGCAGGGGTTGGTGGGCAAATTTATTAGCTGTTCAACCAGCTGACCACCGAATTACTTGGGCTGAGTTCAAGGAAGCCTTCCGGGCTCATTATATCCTGATGGAGTTATGAAGATGAAGCTTGAAGAGTTCTTAGCTCCGTCAAGGAGATGAACCAGTTATGCAGTACATTGGGAAGTTCAACCATCTGTCCCAATATGCTTTTGATCAAGTCAACACTGATGAGAAGAAGAAAGGATGTTTTATGCGGGGATTGAATACAAAGCTTCAATCTATGATGACACTTGTGGCAACATAAACTATCATGAGACAGTGAATATTGCTATAGCAAGCGAGGAAAAGAACCGCAAACATAAGGAGGCCAAGAAGAAGAGGGGACTTGTGTCAAGGCCTGGATCATCTGGCGGCAACAAGAAGCGTCAGAAGTTTGTATATCATCCGGTCCAACAGTTCCGCCCATCTTATCGCCCATCTTATCGTCCGCCTCAGCAGCAGCAGTATCCTCAGAGGACGTTTGCAAGGCTACTATGCCTTTCAATACTCAACGTCAGCTGAATGTTCCTGCCATTCGTCCACCAGTGCCACAAGCTACCAATGGTCCATGTTATAATTGCGGAAAGGCGGGGCATTTTGCTCGTGAATGTCCTTATCCAAGGCAGAATGTTCCCAATGCCAATGCACCAAGGCCAGCAGGAAATCAGCAAGCAAATCAGAATAGAATCGGGAAATGCACAGAATAATCAAAAGGGTAAAGGTGCTCCGAAAACGGGAAAGGTTTTCCACACTCAAATAGAAGCTATTCCTGAAGGAGAACCTGTTATGCTTGGTATGTTCCCTGTTGCTCAACACCCAGCTTTTACACTTTTTGATTCTGGTGCATCGCATACTTTTATGAATAGAACATTTGCGGAAAAGCATGATATACTTATTGATGAAACCCAAGATAACTTCTTGATACAGTCACCTGGGGGTCGACTAAGTACTAAGGAAATGGTACGTCAGGTACCTATAGATCTGGGTGGATATATATTTCCAACCTCCATGATAATCTTAAAAGATCCAAGTATAGATGTGATCTTGGGTATGAACTGGATGAACCAGAGAGGTGCAGTGATAGACACCTTGAATAGAACCATCAGACTCAACGTACCTAATAGCAAGTCTCAACTTCTTATCCATCTTCCTACTCTTAAGAGAGCAGTTGAGCAAGTGTGTGCTACCTCTGTCAAGGAAATCCAAGACATTCCAGTGGTCTGTGAGTTTCCTGATGTGTTCCCAGAGGATTTACCTGGTCTGCCACCAAATCGTGATGTGGAGTTTGAGATAGAACTCAAACCAGGCACAGCACCAATAGCCAGAAGGGCTTATAGGATGCCACCAAAGGAGTTAGCAGAGTTGAAAGCTCAGTTACAAGGCTTGCTAGATAAAGGTTTCATTCGACCTAGTTCGTCACCATGGGGTTGTCCAGCTATATTTGTAAAGAAGAAGGACCATACCCTGAGGCTATGTGTGGATTATCGTCCTTTAAATGAAGTGACAATCAAGAACAAGTATCCTTTGCCCCGTATTGATCTCCTCTTTGATCAACTTACCGGTGCGAAGGTATTCTCGAAGATAGATTTGAGATCAGGGTATCATCAGATCAAGATCAAACCAGAAGATGTTCCGAAAACAGCATTCACTACTAGATACGGTCTGTATGAATATCTAGTTATGTCTTTTGGTCTGACCAATGCCCCAGCACATTTCATGTATTTGATGAATTCAGTGTTCATGCCAGAACTAGATAAGTTCGTGGTTGTGTTTATTGATGACATTCTCATCTATTCCAAAACCAAAGAAGAACATGCAGAACATCTCAGGATAGTGTTGACTCGCCTGAGAGAACATCAGTTATATGCTAAATTCAGTAAATGTGAGTTCTGGATAAATGAAGTTCAATTTTTGGGTCATGTTCTGTCAGCCGAAGGAGGAGTGGCAGTGGATCCAAGTAAAGTTCAAGAGGTTCTTGACTGGAAGTCCCCAATTTCAGTACATCAAGTTCGGAGTTTCTTAGGATTGGCAGGGTATTATCGAAGATTTATCCCTGACTTCTCCAAGATCTCTAAACCCATGACCACACTGCTAAAGAATGACACTAAGTTTGTATGGTCAAAGGAATGTGAAGAAGCTTTTCGGACTTTGAAAAGTTGTTGACAACTGCACCAGTATTAGCCCAGCCAGACATTGAAAAGTCCTTTGATGTTTATTGTGATGCTTCAGGTAAAGGCATTGGGTGTGTACTGATGCAAGAAGGCAGAGTTATTGCCTATGCTTCGCGACAGCTTAAGCGACATGAAGAGCATTACCCAACGCATGATTTAGAGTTAGCAGCTGTGGTTCATGCTCTAAAGATCTGGCGGCACTATTTATTGGGTAATACATGTCATATATACACCGATCATAAAAGTTTGAAGTATATTTCACTCAGTCTGAGTTGAATATGCGTCAAAGAAGATGGTTGGAATTGATAAAAGATTATGATATTGAAGTGCACTATCACCAGGTAAAGCTAATGTAGTGGCAGATGCACTCAGTCGAAAGGATCATTGCAATTGTCTAGAAGTCAAGCCAATCGATGTTACTTTGTGTTATGAGTTTGAAAAGTTAAGTCTTGAAATGATTCCACAAGGAAGTCTCGCCAATGTGATAGTTCAATCATCCATTAAGGATCAGATCATTGCGGCCCAAAAAGAAAGCAAGGGAATGATCCATCTAAAAGAAAAGATTCACTCTGAGCAAAATTCCAATTTCAAAATAGATGAAGCTGGAGTAATTTGGTTCAAGGATCGGTTAGTGGTTCCAAAAGTTCCTGAGCTCCGAAAGCAGATTCTTGATGAAGCTCATGCAACCAGATTTTCAATACATCCAGGCAGTAATAAGATGTATCATGATCTAAAACAGAGATTCTGGTGGACTAAGATGAAACTTGAAATTGCCAGTTATGTAACAAAATGTGATACTTGTCAGAAAGTGAAGGCTATTCATCTTAGGTCTGCTGGGGAGTTACAATCATTGCCAATTCCATCTTGGAAGTGGGATGACATTAGTATGGACTTATAGTAGGTCTGCCCAAGACATCAAAAGGGTTTGATTCCATATGGGTCATTGTTGATCGTCTGACCAAATCAGCTCATTTCATATCTGTTAAAACAGCATATCCAGCATCTACCTATGCCCAGATATATTTGGACAGAATTGTAAGTCTGCATGGTATTCCAAAGACTATCATATCAGATAGGGGGACACAGTTTGTTAATGTTTTCTGGAGGCACTTACATGAGTCTTTGGGTACCAAGCTTCTGCATAGTACAGCTTATCATCCACAGACTGGGGCCAAACTGAAAGGGTTAATCAGATCTTAGAAGATATGTTAAGATCTTGTGTGCTCAATTATTCAGAGAAATGGGATGAATGTTTGCCTTTGGCAGAGTTCTCTTATAACAATAGTTATCAAGAGAGTATTAAGATGACACCATTTGAAGCTCTGTATGGCAGAAGATGCAGAACACCTTAAACTGGTCTGAACCGGGAGAGCGTAGTATCTTTGGAGTTGACTTGGTTAAGAAGCTGAAGAAAAAGTCAGGGTAATTCGAGAGAATATAAAGAAAGCGCAATCCAGGCAAAAGAGCTATGCCGATAAGAGACGTCGGTCTCTTACCTTTGAAGTTGGTGATTATGTCTATCTCAAGGTGTCACCAATGAAAGGAGTTACTCGATTTGGAATCAAAGGAAAGTTAGCACCTCGATATATAGGTCCATATCAGATCCTTAAAAGATGTGGAAAGGTGGCATATCAACTTGACTTACCACCACAGCTATCTTTAGTCCATAATGTGTTCCATGTCTCTCAGTTGAAGAAATGTCTTCAAGTGCCTGACCATGTTATTCATGTTGAAGAGATTGAATTAGAGCCTGATCTGACATACTCAGAATATCCTATCAAGATTCTTGACCAGAAAGATCGAGTTACGCGAAAAAGAACTGTCAAGTTCTACAAGGTTCAATGGAATCAACATACGGAGGAAGAAGCCACGTGGGAGTCGGAAGAGTTTCTCTTAGAAAGTTTTCCAGAGTTTCTCTCTTCTGTGTAATCCTCGTAATCTGTCTTATGGGAATCTTTCCCTGCTTTATGTAAAGGTTAGTAATGGAAGTGCCGAACACATTTCCTTTCCATTACTTAGCCTACAGGTTAAATCTCGGGACGAGATTTCTTTAAGGGGGAAAGAGCTGTAACACTCTGGTGTTAAGCAAGACTAAAACTTGACATGTCATCATATGCACTGGCATTTTATCTGAGTTAATAACCTGATTATGCATTCACTTAAAACAAGTTTAATTTTCATGCTTGTGCTTAGTGATAAGGAGTGTTTAAGTTTGCAATCCTAGTTTATGCTTTCTTGTTAAGAATAATGCTTTTATGCTTTATAAGGGTATTATGGTAATCTTATGTATAGTAGTTGAATTTTATACCCACCCTGGTATTATGTCTCAAAGGTGTAGTGAGAACATGTTTCAAGCTACCTTTGAGGTGTAATTCCAGATTGGAATGAAATTCAAATGAATAGTTTAAATAATTCAAAAACCCTATTTTATCCCTTTCTATAAATCAAAATTTTGAAAGAATTTGGGTATGCTTTAAAAAGCAAAGTTGCTCTATTTCTGATAGGAACAACTTTGGTGTTTAAAGTTTTTCAAGTGTTCTTGTGAAATCAAAAGTAATTGTAAAAGTCCTCTTTTGCCCTTTTTGTCCTCTTTTGTATTTCAAATCCTAATTCAAAATCTGAGCATATTTTGGGTATCTTGCAAAAATGAAAGATGTTCAGTATTGAATTCTGAGCATTTGATATTTTGGCATATTTTCAACTTTTATTCAAAAATCAAATGTAATTTTAGTTTTTTTAGAAAGGTAGAAAAGGAGGTGGGGAAAATGGGGGGGGGATAAGCTCACCTCCCTGTTCACGGCGGTGGCCGCCGCGATCTTTTGCCGGCGACGCCAGCGCGATGGCCGCAGTTCTCTCCCGAACCAACGTGCGACCGAGTTCGTGGCAAAGTTACCCAGCCGCTGGCACTTACCCTCGCGTCGTGGCGCCTTCTTCCGCGCTCGCCGTTGACATCTTGACACGCAGCCCCGACGAGTACCTTCCTAGCTCGAGCTGCAGTTTCACCGTTCCTGCTTGATCTCATCCCGATTACCACGGGTATAAATACCCCACGACCTTGCGCATCTCCAGAACCCTTCGTTCAAACTCTACTCACTCAGAGAGCAAGCAATCGCGCTGTTCTTCCTTCCGCCATTGAAAAAGCTCCGCCGAGCTCAATCTTGCCGTGGTCCGATCCACTGGGCACTCCTCTACTCTCTCTTTCTCGTGTTGTGTGTTTCGTCTTGATCCCAAAGAGCTCATAGGCTCGATGGTTCCTTGTCTGATGCTCAGGTTTTACCGGAACAGCGTCTTCGCCGGAGTTCACCGCCGAAGGTCACTGCTCCGTGGACGCCTACTCTCCAGCAACCTCCGCTCAAACCGGCTTCTCCATCAGCACCAGGGTGAGCTTCTAGACCTTCCTAGCCTCTCCGTTTGCTTGCTACCGGTCTAGGATCGCCGGAACAGGGCTAGCCGAGATCCGATCCGCCGCCATGCGTGGCCAGGCTCAACCCGAGTGGTAGAGTGTAGGGTTGAGAGCTCAATCGACTGCGGCTGTCTTGCCGGTGTTGATGCTCGCGTCAGCCGAGTCTCTTCTGGCCAGAGTCGGCCGGCGTAAGGCCCGTCGGCGCTCGGTTCGCCGTCGTGCACACCGGCCATGGTCGGGGACCTTGTGGTTGTAAAGATGAGAAGTTCCAGGGTGTTGGTTGCAAAGTCGCAGACTCAGGTGAATAGCGCCATGGACTGCGGGTTGTTTTTAGTGTTAGCCGAAGGGTTTTTCTGCAAAGCTGTTAGGCACACCGCTTCGCTCGAGCCAAGCCTCGGGCGAACGCGTTCACCGTCCCGCCCGAGCTAGGCCTCGGACGGACGAGCGTTTTTCCGTCTCGCCCGAGCCTCGAGCTAAGTCTCGAGCTAAGCCTCGAGCGGACACATGCGCAGCGTATCGCCCGAGCTAGGCCTCGGACGGACGAGCGTTTTTCCGTCTCGCCCGAGCCCTGAGTCAGGCCTCGGGTAGACGTTTGTCTCGTTGTCTCGCTGGAGCCAGGCCTCGAGCGGACCCTCGGGCGCTGTCTCGCTCGCGCCGAGCCTCGAGCGAACGCACACACACTCACCTACCGTCGTGCGCTCGCGTCACGCTGGGCCGAGTTGGCTTGGGCCGAAAGCCCAGTTTGGGTTCGTTCAAGTTTTTCTTTTTCTGGCTTTATGCACAGTAATCAGTTTTGTTGTTTTTGCTATAATTAATCTATAACTCTGTTAATTATGAAATTTGACATGATAGATGATAGCATATCTGTGCTAATATAAAAATTATAAAATTGTGTTTTGAATACTTTTGATATGACAATTAAATCTGTGCTTTAATTAATAAATGTAACGTTGTTGATTTATGTAATTTTTGTGTTTTCCAAAAATCATAAAATTTGACATGGGAGTTTATATCTTTGATATACACCTTCAGGTTTAATTTCATCTCTGTTTGACAAAGTATGCTTGGTGTATAAATAAAAGGCTAATTAAAATAATTAATAAAATAAATAGAAATAGTTGATCTTGTAGATTTGTGTGACTTTTGGAATTGTTTGACAACCAATGGGAAACTAGCAAGATTTGCTCCCTGGTTATGGGTTTCCTTTATACAAATGCCTTTTGTTGCTTGTAAGTTGCTTTATCAGAAAATAATAAAACTTGTTTAGTGTTTATAATAACTAAAGTGGGTTTGTTGGTTTGCAACTTTACCGTGAGGGAAAGTTGTACTCTGTAAAGGGTATAGTTAAGAAAATTTCCATCTTTACCATGATCACATCATAAGCATCTCATTATTCATGCATATGCACTTTTACGTGTAGATCCCGCTTCGGAAGGCCCTAACTCTCAGTGGATTTCTCCTGAGGGTGCAGACCTTTCTTGTTTTTCAGAATCTTCGGACTTCACCGATCCTCAAGGCAAGCCCCGGTGCTTTTAACCTTTACTTGTTTTTATAAAGGTTTTATTAAAATGTTTGCTGAGATAAACTACTGCATTAGGTTATAGGAGTTGTGTGATGACCTACTCCTTGCACTGTTTACCTCCACCTGAAGATCCACCTGCCTTGTTTAAAAACTATTTGCAAAATGCTTAGTGATGCTATACAATAGATTTGCAAAAATGCCAATTTCAAAAGTGTGATCACTTAAAGAATATTTATGGGAATTTGGCTTTACTCCCGACTGTTGGCTAAGTATCTGATCCGTACCTAGTCAACGGCAAGGAGAGGTTGTCCTAGCGTACGGTGCCGTCATGTTGTAGTCCGGGACTCAACAGTTGACACCGACCGGGACCGGGTTGAAAAACTGACAGGACTGTTACGCTTGGGTGAAATATAACCAAGGTACAGTTCTGGCGGAAAAATTAGGGACCATCCGTGTGGAAGCCTGCTGGCCAAGACTTGCAACTATTCACATACTACGGAAAGCTCTGGCTCCGAGGAATCCTTTATTGGGACCGACAACCGCGCACTGGGAGTGGAGAGATGGCGGAAGTAGCTTGTACCCACGTGGTCGTCGTACCTGGATAAGAGTGGTGTACTGTACTTCTGGGTGGCGTAGGACCGGGCCCAATCTTGGAGGAATCGTGGTAGACGGGTTGGCCTATGCAAGCTTGGGTGCTACATATGCCGTGTGAATAGGGATCCTCAGCTGAGTATTCTTTATCCGGATTAACGTTGCTCCTCGGTTATGGAGACTTGGTCCACTGACTGTCAACGGAGAGTGGTTCTCAACTAGGTATGTTTTGAAAGTAAAATGAATCTTGAACGATGAAGAATTGAGAGATACTTGAATCTTTCCTAAACAAAACAAGATTTACAAAAATGCTTTTTGTGCAAAATTTTGATTTTGTTTAAGCCTTACCTTGACTTCCTAAGCCTCTCATTCCTGAGTCTTCTCCTCTTTTCTAGTCGGTTAAGTCTTGTTGAGTACTTTTGTACTCAGGGTTTGTTAACCCTTGTTGCAGGTGAGTACATGGATCCACCTTTTGATGGACAATGCTACTTCACTCTAGTAGAAGAAAGTGATAACGATTCTGATGTGTGACCTTGGGCAAGTAACCTCTTTTGAATGAGTTTTGTAATATAAAGTTTCGAACAAGTTATGTAATAAATATTTTGGTGATGTAAACTTTAAACCTAAGTTTTAATCTATGTATATTAATCTTTCCGCTTTTACTCTGATTTATCTTATCTATAAAACTGTTGTAATACTGTGATGCTTGATGAGGGATTATCCTGGAAAGAATGTAACGTGGATGATTCGGGTTTCCCGAGGACACCCGACAGACCTCTTGAATCATTTGGAACTCGTGCACGCTGATCAAAGGTCCTTAGGACAATGATGGGTGCATGTGGGCCACTTAATTTAGGAGGTTCTGCCACAACCCCTCTCCAGGCTGCCGGTTACGACGAGCCTTCGCTAGCTTCTGATCCCGAGCCACCCGACGCAGGTTCCTCTCTTTCTCTTTCCTCTTCTTTGCATCCTACTCTCCTTATCTTTCTGAGCAGAGAGGCGCCTCACCTGGCTTTCCACGGCGTCCTCCCTCACTGGGGGCCTCGACGCGTGATATGTAAACGCCCCCTGCAAAAAGAAACTTGATGAGGAAAACCACAAGGAGAGTAAACAAGGTTCGAAGAAAGAGAAAGGAGGGGAGCCTCGAAACGGCCTAGCTTGAGGAAGGCTTACCGGGTCAAGACACCCCGCGTCGGGTGCCATAGCGATCAAGTTGGTCTCCTCAGGGCGGAACAGCCCGTGGACCGTGACCGATACCCGGGAGACACCCTTGTTCCGAGGCAGCCTCTCCCCGGCAATCCTCGACCCGTTCAGCACCTCGAGCGGGGCATTTGGCCCCATCTCATACATAAGAAGGGGGCGGTCCGCCAGAGGAAGAACCCTCCGCTGATGGAACGCCCAGATGACCGCCTGGACGGCCAGCCCCTTCTCCTCCACCAGCGACCACATCGTGCTCATGAGCGGCATCAGGTGGCGCTGCTTGTCCGCCACAACGCCCCAGCTCCACTTCTCAGGGTGCATGGCGATGACCCTACCGGTGTACTGCGGAAGGAGCCCGTCCTTGTTCCGCAGGTAGAACCAGTGGTCGTCCCACCCCGCCTGGTTGGTGGAAAGCTTGTAGCGAAGGTAGTGGCGGGGGACGTTGGCCGACGAGGGGCCGATCCTCGCGGCGATGGTGAGGGAGCTCGTGCGCGCGAGCCTCCTCCCGCTCGGCTTCACGGCCTTATGAAAGAGCTCGCCCCGGAAGAGGTGGACGAACATCTCTCAATGAGGCTCGATCTTCAGGTACCCCTCGCACACCGCGGCGTAGATGGCGGCGTGCGAGATTGAGTTGGGGGAGAAGTGCTGCAACTCCACCTCGAAGTGGTGAGCCAGCCCCCGCATAAAGCGGCTCGGTGGAACGCCGAGCCCCATGCGGTGGTAGCGCGTGAAGCTCACCACGTACCCCTCCGGCGGGTGCGGCACCTGGTGGTCCGCTGACAGGAGAATCCACCACACGGGCCCCTCCTGCGGGTTGGGGAGGAGAAGCCCCTGGTCCACCAGCGACTCTAGCTCATGCTGCGTCGTCTTCGTCGGGCGCCAGTCTTCGGGCGGCAGCACCTGGGTCTGGGCGGCCATGGCGACGACGGCGCGGATCTGGGCGGCGGCCGGGCGGCCGGGAAGGTTCCTAATCGCTAGCTTGGGGAGAAGGTGTGTGGGAGCTGCGGCGGCTGTGAAGGCAAAGGCAAAGTAAAGGGTCCCTCACCCCTCACTCGATATTTATATGAGAAAACCCCGATGGATGGGGTCTCCCACGGCAGCGAAAAGGTAACCGCACGCATTTAATGCGCCCACCTAACCACGTCTCGAGCCGGTTGAGAGGTACACGCGGCAACTCCCGATTCGCTCCACTACCAGGTCCTACCGCGGCCGCCGCTCCAACTTCACCTCCATCGCCCTGGCGCCACGATCTCCGCTCCCTGACAGTTTCCGCCTAAAAAGGAACGCCCAACGGGCAGAAGGATTCCAAACGACGGAGGCTTCTTCAAGAAGGTAAAAACGGGCCCCGACCATTCCAAGTCTCGAGGCAGCGAAGGCTGGCCCTCGAAGAGGGTTCGACAGCCGGCTTCGAGCACCCGAGTCAGGGACACCAAGGGGCGCCACTCGCAGCATCGCTCGAGGGCCAAGCCCTCGAGGCCTCTCACGTGTATCCAAGGCAGGGCGCACGACATGCAGTGAAATCCCCTCGGAGGGAGGCATCGAGCCACTACGTCCTATCGAATGGACCCGGCATTCCTGCAGACCGAGCGCCCATGCTTTATGAGATCGCCTCCGGGCTTCAGTCGACCCTATCGAACGGGGCACGAGGTCTCACTTGGATTCCCTCGTTACCAGCTCACCGGGAACCTCGATACTCGCCCGCTTGTGGTAGTACGAGGCATCCCCCCTCGCATCCGATCGAAAGGACTCGCGAGATGACAAGCCAGGGCAACCGGCGTACCGGACAGCTCGAAGAGCCGGCCGGTCGGTTCAGCCTGGCACCCCTCGACGAAAGAGGGTCGAAAAACTCGGGGGCTCGACACTCTCGAACATAAAAACGTAACTAACACTCACACTCGTGAAAAAGCCCACGAGGGAGTCCTAACCACTCCCCCGTGGCCTCGGGGACTACACCCGCGGGTGTCGCTCGCACGACACTGTAACACCTCTGGTGTTTAACTGTAATTAACCTGGCATGTCATCATCATTAATCATTAATCATTCTTGCCTTGCATTTATGTTTGCTTAGTACTTGTGTAGCAATCTCTTTTCAAAAACCCTAAAAGCCCAAATCTTCCTTAAGGGCAAAAATGGTAATTTCACCTCTGTGCCGAGATTTGGTAATTCTGTTAAGTGGATGTCTTGAAGTTTTGTTGTGTTGGCCAAAGTTCAAAAACCAATCAGATTTCAAATCCCTTTGCAAAACCCTGATTTCCAAACCTGGATTTTATCCCTCTTTTTGTAATTCAAAAATTATTCAAAATTTGAGGTTGGTCCAAAAAGCAAAGTTGTAGATCTGGCCAAGAGAAACAACTTTGGTATACAAATTTCAAGTTTCTGTACGAAGTTGAAGTAAAGTAAATCCAAATTCATTCAAATTCCAGTTTTTGTCCTCTTTTCAGTTTTCAAAATTATTTAAAACTATTGGGTTTCAGAAAAAAAGGGTATATTAGCAAAGTTGTAGGTTTGATAAAAGGAACAACTTTCATATTTGCAGATTTCCAACTTTCAATGTAAAACCAAAAGTAATTTGAAATTATTCAAATCCTAAAAATGTCCCCTTTTCTGATTTCGTTATTAATTCAAAAAACTGTTTGGAATTTGAAAATATCTTTTTGACAAAGTTGTAGATCTCTTTTTCTGAACAACTTTGGTGTTTTGAGTTTTTGCTGCTCAGTTCAAGTTTTGGATGTATTTGCGAAATACAGAAAGTCAAACCCTAGACATAGCCTGTTCATCCCCTACCTCTAGCCGGAACAGAGCAGGAGGGGGCCCGGCCATGGCCGCGCGCCAGCGCCGCCTGCGCCACGCGCGTCTGGCAGCGCACGCCGCCCTGACTTGTCGCCTGCGCCGCGCCATCATGCCGCACCCGCACGCGCAAGCGCTGACCTCCGCCCCGTCCCCTACAGTGCCCAGGGCGTCGCCGCCGCGTGGCCGTCACCGGCGAGCCTTCGCCAGGCCCTGGTGCACGCCGTCCTTCCCGCCGGCTTGCAATCGAGTGCGCACGCTTCGGCCGAGCTCATCCACACCATCCCGTGCTCTCTACCGTCCCCGACGTGCCTAAAAAGGGACCGCCGGAGTCCGAGCTTCTCACTCGACCCCGCCGCCGTTGCCAGACCACTCCGAGCTCCCGCCGCTCAACCACCTAGCCCGAAAGCTCCGCCTTGAGCTCGTGAAGCTTTCCCACCCCTCAATTTCACCTCCCCCGCTCCAATCGCCCGGCGTAACCCCATCTTCCCAAACTCCGACGGAACACCGGTGAACTCGGGTTTGTCAAATACTACCTCTCCGGCCACGATCACCTTCCCCTGACCCCTGTGTCAGCTTCCTTGGCTCCGCGCGACTCTAACCAGGCCCTTGCGGTCTCGTGTGTTGCGCAGGATCGCCGGATCGCCGGAGTGCCGCCGCGGTCGTCTCCTTCCTCGAGCCTCACCCTCGAGCCTCACCCTCGAGCACGCCTGCGAACCGCGCTCCCTCGAAGCCTCCGGTCTCTGCTTCCACTCCGCTTCGCCCGAGCCTCCCAGCCAGGCCTCGAGCACACGTTCTCCGCTTCGCCCGAGCCAGGCCTCGGCGAACACATGCTTTCCGTCTCGCCCGAGCCTCCCAGTCAGGCCTCGGACGGACGCTTGCTTCCGTCTCGCCCGAGTCCGCTTCGCCCGAGCCAAGCCTCGGCGAGCGCATGCTCTCTGCTTCGCCCGAGCCTCCGGGCCAGGCCTCGGACGAAGCAGTCGCTTCCGCCTCGCCCAGCCCGTTTCGCCCGAGCCCTGCATAGAAGGAGCACATGCTCTTTTTTTTGAAAGAGTGTGAATAGTGTTCTTTTCTCTTTTTTGTGTGAATTAATTGTTGTTCCTTAAATCCTGATAAAATTATAGTATGCTCCTTGCACTGTGTAGTATTTTATAAAAATATGAAACCTGACTTTTCTGCAAGAATTTGAAAATGTAAAATCCCCTTTTAATTAATAAATGGATAGTTTTGGATTTTTAGAAAATTATTTATAACTCCAAAAATCATGAGATGAATTTTTGTGAGCTTCCTATGCCATGTTTAGTCTCTGGTGAATTTTGAAGTCTTTTGGAACAAGTTGATTTTTTGAGCATATCTTTAATTGTTAAATAGTGCCGTTTGTTAATTAATGTCTGATTTTATTTGAGCACCTTAATTACCTCCAAAATTTATCAAATTTGTTTTGCCATCTATCTACACCATAATGAGCTTATGTGATTAATTTGGTAATTTTTGGAGCAACTTCATAAAATGACCTTTTTAAATAATTAAGGAAAATAGAAAAAGTGATTAGGGTTCATGTTGTATGCCCTGTTTTGCATTGTTCATGCTAGCATACTCATGTGCATGCATCATTGCATTCGTATAGTCACCGAAGAAGGAGTTAAGATCGAGGCAGCCGCCAACGAACCTGTCCCCGAGGCTACCCCGAGTTCCGACAACTGCTCCGCCGCCTTCGAGCCTGCCCTGTTTGCTCTTCAAGGCAAGCCCCGGTGCATTTAACCCTTTCCTTGATTTATAAAATGATTTCTTAAATGCTTTTGAGTTAAATTATTGCATTAGGTTTATAGGAGTTGTGTGCTATCCTAATTGATGCACTATCCACCTTGACCACTGATACACCTGATACCTGCTTTTCAAAAGTATTTGAAAAATGCTTAGCAATGCTTATTGAATTAGACTTTGTAATAAATGCCAATTTCAAAAGTGTGATCACTTAAGGAATGTTTATGGGATTTGGTCTTACTCCCCGGCTGTTGGCTAGGTATCTGATCCGTACCTAGTCAATAGCGAGGAGGTTGTCCGAGCGTACGGTGCCGTCATGTTGTCGTCCGGGACTCAACAGTTGACACCGACCGGGACAGGGTTGAAAAACTGACAGGACTATTACGCTTGGGTGAGATATGACCAAGGTATAGTTCTGGCTGGAAAATTAGGGACCATCCGTATGGGGGCCTGCTGGTCAAGACTTGTAACTATTCACATACTTCGGAAAGCTGGCTCCGAGAAATCCTTGATTGGACCGACAACCGCGCACTGGGAGTGGAGAGATGGCGGAAGTAGCATGTACCCACGTGGTCGTCGTACCTGGAAAGGAGTGGTGTACTGTACTTCGGGTGGCGTAGGACCGGGTCCAATCTTGGAGGAATCGTGGTAGGCGAGTTGGCATATGCAAGCTTGGGTGCTACATATGCAGTGTGGATAGGGATCCTCAGCTGAGTATTATTTATCCGGATTAACGTTGCTCCTCGGTTATGGAGACTTGGTCCACTGACTGTCAACGGAGAGTGGTTCTCAACTAGGAATGTTTTGAAATGTAAAATGAATCATGAACGACGAAGAATTGAGGAATACTGAATCTTTCAAAATAAAATAAGGTTTACAAAAATGCTTTTCTGCAAAATACTTGATCTTGGTTAAGCCTTACCTTGACTACCCTAAGCCTCTCATTCCTGAGTCTTCTCCCTTTTTCTTTAGTCGGGTAAGTCTTGTTGAGTACCCTAGTACTCAGGGTTTGTTACCCATGCTGCAGGTATGACAGAGTCCCGATGTGTCTTGCACCCTGCTGCGTGACCATCGTCCAGGAAGAGGCCGATGAGGCCGAAGAATAGTTGTACACCCTCGGGCTGGGTGATTATAAGTATCTTTGCTGTTCTCCACTATGTTGCCTATGTCTATTTCTATTATCAAGAACTTGGTTTGTAATAACTGCACCTTAATTTCTATTTGGAACCCTGTTTTGTAAAACTAATGTTATTTAAGTCTTCCGCTCATTATTCCGATGTTATTTGTAAAAGTATGCAATGCTGTAACCGAATTGTGAGATGATCCTGCGGACATTGGGCACTGATGTAGCCCGGTGGCGAACAGGTCTTAATCACATGGAACATGGGTTCGGCTGTCAGAGGTTGACAGGGACACGTGGGCCATGGGATTAGGGTCGTTCCGTCACAGAGTGGTATCGGAGCATCTCACTTTAACGTTGCAGTGTTCGTTTTTGCGAAAACTTCAAAAGACCTTTTGAGTCCAAACAAACTAAACTTGACTATTTTGAGTCCAAATTGCTTCTCTCATCTTGTCTCTTCATATGACAACACTAGCTAGTGGAACAACATGTTTTAAGCCCTATGTACTTTATTTATTTATTGCATTGCTTTGTTCCGTAGGAACGATTCATGCATCATGTCATAATCACTAAAGTTAACTTCCTCTCTAAGTTCGTTTGGGGTAGTATGCCTTTACCTGTTCTTGCTAGCCTTTCTCATCCATCTTCTCTTATCCAGACATGGCTCGCATCAAACTGACTGCCCGCAAGTCGACTGGACCGCATGGTGTGCCACGCCACCAGCTGGCACCACGCGCTGGGGAGGAGACTGGAGAATCTTCCAACGGTCGTCGCTTTCCCCGCCGCACCCGTAAGAACCTGAAGGAGGAGATCAAGGATCTGAAGGCTGAGCAGAAGAACTTGGAGCATGACTTCTACCACTCACGCCTGGAGTTTTATGAGGCACGAGCTTCCCTGGAGCAGGCCAATCGGAATACGGTTCGCGCTATCGAGCAGCGCAATGATGCTTGGACCCGCGAGGACGTTACCAGAGCCCAGCTCCACGGACTGCAGCAGTACACAGCTCAGATTGAACAGTTCAATGATATGCTTCATGAGGAAGTGCATCAGCTGTATGATCAACTCCACCCCTTGGTACCCCCGGTTATGGAAGACCCTGAGGACGGAGTAGTGGAAGAACCCGATGTGGAACAAGAGCCAGACGTGGACGAAGAAATTGAACCTGCTGAGGACGTCCACGCTGAAGACGAGGACGAGGAGGAGGAGCCTGAGCTCATCCTCGAAGAAGACGACGACGAAGACATGATCATCATCGACGACGACTAGACTCGTAGTGTCTGTACCATCTGCTTACCTAAAACCTTAGTCTAGGTTTGGGGGGCGTTAGTCTGTCTGTTGCCAAGTCTGGCATGTATCTTTCTTTTCGCATCTTTTCCCTTTATCGGTCTTTATCATCTGTCAGTCACCTTATCAAGTCATCAGTCTTTTGTATCAGAAGAAGCTATCAGTCTGTTGTTTTCAGAACCCTATCTATGAATGCTAAGTTCCAAGTTGCTTAACAGATGCCTGTGAACACTCGCACTGGAGCTGGAGGTTCTGATGATGCCAACCTCCCAAACCCTCCACCTGTTCCAGCTACCCTAGCAGATGCCATTGCAGCCTTGGCCGCCGCTGCCAACCTAATGGCTCAAAACCAAGGACAGCAGAACTTTCACCGTGGTCGCCACAACATCAACCAAGAGACCACCTATGTGGAATTCACCGAAACTCGTCCACCGGTCTTCACCAAGGCCGATGAACCCCTCGAAGCTGATGATTGGCTCCGCACCATGGAGCAGAAGTTTGGTCTTATCAACTGCACCGATATCTAGAAGCCCCGGTTCGCTTCCCAGCAGCTTCGTGGTCCGGCAAGTGCTTGGTACGCCAACCTGTTGGCTGCCCAGCGAGAAGGTCATCGGTTGACCTGGGAAGAGTTCCGCACTGCCTTCCGTGCTCATCACATCCCTTCCGGATTAATGAAGATGAAGCTTGATCAGTTCCTGGCTCTCCAACAGAAAGACTCCACAGTCATGCAGTATGTGGGTCAATTCAATCATCTCAGCCAGTATGCCTCAGAGTATGTCAACACAGATGAGAAGAAGAGGGATTGTTTCCTCAGAGGACTGCACCCAAAGATCCGCAGGAGCTTGTCCAATAACCTGAGGGTCTTATCACGATGTTGTGTTGACCGGGTTGTTGCTTTTGAAGAAAGCAATCGCCAGTACCAGGAAGAGAAGAAGAAGAAGAAAGCAGGGTCAAGCGGCTTCTCTGGCGGTCACAAACGCCAGAGAATCATCTATCACCCCAGCCACCACCACAATCGTCTACCTTACCCCAACCAGCAAGTGGTCGTCCGTACCGCGGCCACCACCCATAATGCCAACCACCCATAATGCCACACAGCAGAGTGGTCGTTCCGTCACAGACACCCACGGAACCAAAACGACCAAACCCTCGAGAACCAGTAGCTAACCCTCGAGATCCCGGTAGGGAGCCCCTGCTCGAGTGCTAGCACTCGAACAAGGGCTCGGGGGCTACTGTCGGGGGACCACAAAAGGGGTACCCCCAATCAACGAAAAGCAAATAAGTTAAACCTAGAGCACCAATTATTAAGAGACCTAACTAGTCCAACCCCTCGAGGCCTACAACGACGGCTCGCCGCCGAGAAGCCCGGGCCCGCCAAAACCTTACCAATCGCCTCATAGTAGCTTACCTCTCGAGTCCTGGCACGTAGACCTCGAGCCCGCTACAGCCGTGCACCGTCCCTCGAGACCAACGTGGGGACCTCGAACCTCTCTAACACGGAAACCTATCCCTCGAGATACATCGTCCCCCCCTCGAGCAAGCACCAGACTTTGGATACCAGCCCCATACTGCGCAATTAATGCGTCCACCTACTCCGGTCACATCCTCTGGTACACAACGCGTGCCATAGTGAACCGGAGCCAAAGTCAAGCCTCCTTTTTCACCGCAAGCATGGGCAAAAAGGCACAAGTACAGCACTGTTACGCCATGCCCCGCACTGTAGCACACTCAAGCCACGTCTCGAGGCCTGGATTCCCGCTGCACAGCTGGGTTTTCCGGGACTTGCCCATACCTGCGGGGGCTCGAGCCCCCCCGTAGGCGCCACCTCAAGGCCGGCTCCGCGCCCCTCAAGCCCTAACTGCTTTTATGCTATTGGAGGACAGGTACCCCAAGACCCGGAGGAACCCTGACACGTCTTGTACGAGCCGGAATGGGCGCTGCACGATCTCCACATCGCCGCGCCTCCACGTCCGCGCCCGGAATGGAGGCCACGCTTCAAGGACGCCTCAACAGCAACACCCACGTCGGCTCCAGTGACCCCGACAAGACAGACTTCCTACCCTTCGCCGTATTGTGTGTTGTACATACCGCTCCTGTATAACCCTGACCTCCTCTTGATCTATAAAAGAGGACGCCAGGACCCTTCACGCACACGAGGGACACGTCTACACAGGCCTAGACGAGTCCCCACGACACACACGAGTCCAGACTCAGGTCTACGCTCGTTGAGCTTGTATCGCCCCTGTACAAGCACTTAGGTGCAAGTAATACAAGAACCTCCTCCCCCTGCTGGACGTAGGGCCTTCTTCGCCCGAACCAGGATAAATCCTTGTGTCATCATGCATCACCATCCATGAAGAGAGCACGCGAACATATTACTAGTTAGTGTCATACCCCCGGTGTAGAAACACCGACAAAATTACATGACTATGTGTGTATACAAAGTGCTAGAGCGTACCGTATAATATACATTCAACACCAACACAAGGGCAGACGCGTGCTGTGATCCCTCTCTCTTTCATGCAGATAGCTGCCCCACGTGCATACTCTGTACACTCCTACGAGACACAGCCGCACACAACAAGTGTCAGCAGGTGCTGGAAGGTGCAGCAGCATGCTGCAGACCCAGCGGGAGCAGCAGGTGTAGTAACAGCAGCATGCATAGAGCTGGCTTACAAAATGAGTAGCACCTAGATGGCAGCAGGTGTAGTAATAGCAGCACCCGCAGAGCTGGTTTAAAAAATGAGCAACACGTAGATGCCCGGACGAGAGCTGGTTTAAAAAATGAGCAACACGTAGATACCCGGGCGTCCGGATACGCATATCCGTCTGGACGTCTGGGCGCTAGTACGCCCGTTAGAAAATGAGCAACACGTAGATGCCCGGGCGCTAGTACACCCGTTTGAGAAATGTACTGTAGCACTTTCGTTGTTATTTGAGAAACTTTGTGCAAACATAGATTAACTAGACTCAAAAGATTCGTCTCGTTATGCACATACTAAAAATACAATTAGTTATTTTTTACCTATATTTAATGCTTTATGCACAGGGCTTGTTTAGTTCCCAGAAATATTTGAAAAACGCATTGTAGCACTTTCGTTGTTATTTGACAAACTTTGTCCAAACATAGACCAACTAGGCTCAAAAGATACTAAAAGTACAATTAGTTATTTTTTTACCTATATTTAATGCTCCATATATACAGCTAAAGAATGATGTGACAGATAATCTAGAAATATTTGGAAAAAGTTGAGCAAACTAAACCAGGCCTAAACAAGGCCGCGCAGAAATGTCAGAGCACACTCGTTTGTGGAAAGCTGCATCCCGGCATAGTGGATGGGTGAGTGGGTGACGATGAGCTTACTACTGCTGATGTCAAGTTTTGCAAGTTGCAACTAGCCGTCAGCTATGACCTGAGAGCAGACTGGGTGCGGCAGTTACTAGTAAACTGTCGGGACAAGCTTAAATTACCCTCTTTACATTTTTCATGGAAATGAAATGAAACTGATATTGGCAGAAATGATCATGATGCTGGTATCATGGGAACTTCAGAAGCTAAACAATCAGATAAAAAATGTCAATATCGGTCTGTAATATATATTATAATTATTGTTGTTTTTTTAGAATAGCAAACATTTAATATATCAGTAAAGGTCGGTACAAGGGGTGGTAATGGATCATGACCCTTATCATTCCTTCACAATCCAACTTAACCCTTTCCATTTTTAGTTCAAAATCATATAGTATTACGGCCCGATCCTTAAATTTGCAATTTGCTAGGCTAAATTTTAGGGCTCTTTCCCACCTTACAATACCGTGGGTGGGGGGTGGGGGGCGCAAAGGGATGTGGCCGGCAACAAAAATATCGAGGGTCTTCATTCTTGTACTTCGATAGACTAGCCGGAGCTCCTCTTGATTGTCTGATCGGTCCGTGTCTTTGAGGATAAACAATTTTAAGCTGTAGGTAAGAAATGAATGTCACTAGGCTGGGCTGAAGAAAATGGATAGGTGATAATTAGTATCAAATCTGAAGACCTGCATCAATGGGGTTAGCGATCAACCTGAGCACCAATATTGTTTTCCACTTCTATATCTGCTGAAGAACTGAAAAACAACTCGAAAAAGACATTAAGAAACTTTGTACATGAAACACACCAACTACCAAGAGACTGGAGACCTCTGATTACGAAGGCACATGGCACTATGGGGCCACCGGCCACCGAGAGGGACATAAAGCGGTCGTGCATGCGAGCCGTGTTGCATTGGTTGGCACCACATCGTAGAGGTGGGTTCCTTTGAGCGCACGTACGTCTTAGAGGAACTCCAGCCCACCTGCTAAGCAGACCTCTATTCCAAATTTGGAGACTTGATCTCACCGTCTATTTGGGCTCCTATTTTAGGAGACATCTCAAAATTTGATTCTAGACCCTCATTCACAGGAGGCCCCTATCCCTCTCCCCACCGCTCCTCCACCTCCCCGGTACAGGTCGCCGCTACTCCTGCCTCGCGTCGTGGGACTTCGCCCGCGACCCCTGCGCGGCGTTCCCGTGCGGCCTCCGCTGCGACGCGGCTGCCGCCAGCTCCTCCTCCTACCTCCGCGTGACCGCCGTGGCGCTCGACCCCGCGGGATACTCGGGTGCGCTCCCCGCGGCCCTCCTGTCGTCGCTCCCCTTCCTCGCGTCGCTTTCCCTCACCAACAACCGGTTCCACAGCGCGCTCCCGGAGGGGGTCCCACTGCCGCCGAGCCTCTGCGTGCTCGACCTCTCCGGGAACGCCTTCTCCGGTGCCATTCCGGGGACGCTGTTCGCCGCCGCCTCCGCGCTGCAGGACCTCTCCCGCAACGGTTTCTACGACGGGGTGCCGTCGTAGCTGGCGCTGCTGGGCGCCGTGACGCGGCTCGAGCTATAGCACAACGGGCTGACGGGGCCCCTGCGCACCTCGACGTGAGCGGCAACGCGCAGTCGGGCTCGCCGCTCGCCGTGCCGGGGACGCCGCCGCCGTCGCTCTGGTCCGTCGCGACGCAGAACAACTCCTTCTCCGGCCCGTTGAGCGCCACGACGCTTGCCGCGCTCCCCGCGGTGCGGGTGCTGGACCTCACAGGCAACGAGGTGTCTGGCGCAGCCCCGGGCGCCGCGCTCGCGCACCCCGGCGATGCGCGACGCGTGGCCGGTGCTGGTGCACGCGGGAGGGCTCGGTGCTGCCGGTGCGGGTGGCACGCGGGAGGGCGCAGTGCTAGCGGCAGACTCTGTGCATCGTCGTCCTTCTGCTCCTGATGTTGTCCGCCGTGACGACGGCCGAGGCCGCCGGCAGGAGGAAGCGGCGCAAGGGAGGGGCGCCAACGCAAGTGCGGGTGATGTGCCGGCGTCGATGCCGGTGACTTGGGAAAGAATAGGGTAGGGGGTGTTAGGCTGGAGTTGAATACAATTTTGGGTCCCTATTTTTTGCAAGGCAGCATGCAAATAAAGAGAGAAGATGCTCAATTTACATGCTGGGCTGGAGTTGCTCTTATGCAAGATACTTTGTGCGGACTTGAGGCAGGGCAAGGCGATCCCGCCGTCACGTGGCCATGACTAATCGCTGCGACACCCCGCCCCCCCCCCCCCCCCCCAAACACAACCCCAAAGCGTGAACAGAGCGGAAGGTTGCATGATGAGACGTCCTCGCAGGGTGCTAAGCCTAATTCGACAAAATCGATGAAGCTTCTTCTTGCTGCATCCTCCGCCCCGAACCAGTGTGGCACATCGTGCGAGCACCAGTTTCTGAAAGCACGGGGAAGCAAATGAAGGATGTGGTCGTCAGGGATATGGTGCCAAATCTTCCACAACTGCCTATGTTGTTGGTGTCGTTGTTATTCATGCTTGTTCCTTAGCTCGAGTTGGAGGGGAGTGGTAGCATGCAACCTACACAACCACGAGCAGGCAAGGAAGAAGCACGAGGAAGAGGGCTTTATTGATACACTCAACTCGTTGATCTGGATGAGGCTCCCAGTAGCTGCAATGGCTGCGAGGAAATCGCCCAAAATCATGCCAACCAAGATGAGGAAGACAGAGGTCCTTGAAATGCCCATCCGGGCACTTTATTCCACTAAGGGAACTACTAGAGGAGAGGGGCCGACCCGCCTACCTTCGACGCCGGTGAGCTTGCCAAAGAAGGGTAGGGGGCCAGATAGGGATGTAAGTGGGTACCTAATGAATTTTTTGGGTCAGCTAACTAATTATGGTTAAATGTCATTGTAGTTCATTTTTTCACTTTCCTCAAACTACAAAAACGTCATTCTAGTTTATTTGATCAATTTTTTGGGTTGATCCAATGACCCAAAATATTTTAAACTTGCATCCCTAGGGCCAGAGGAGGACCAGTTGGGGCACTCGCTCACTTGGAGGTTGTGTAGCAGAGGGTGAGAGGAGAGAGCTGGTAGTTGATCAAGATTTTGAAAGCTATTTGATTTGCTACCCAAATTTACGAATATCTCACAATTGAAATGCCAATCTATGATAGATATTTTTTCCTAAGTTTTAGCAACATCTACTTGCCAAGCCTTTGGCATGGAAAAATTTGGTATCCCACTAAGTAGGCCCGAACTTGATATTTCTTACTACTAGGATAATGCCCGTGCAGTGCATTGCGACGGTAAAAAGTTATACCACAATAATTCAAATATGAATATGTATACTATTATTAAAAAGTGTCATGTTGTCATAATATTCAATACTCCACCCCATGTGCAATAAATCAATAAATATACCACCATATTTCGTGTTTTGTGAAAGCTCATGTAATATTTTTAATGTGAATAATATATTTATCTTTGATCAAAACTATGAACAATGTCTTAAAAATATTATCATATTAATACGCATAAGTTTACAAACTATACAAATTATTGATTTATTGCACATGCGGTGGAGTCCTCTAGATAAGATTATAGTAAAATTCAAGAGATATGCTCTGTGATGTCTTAGATTAAATATACTAAAATAAAAACATGTAGGTTAATAGACATTTTTATTTCAGCAAAACATGTTGGTTAATAAGTACACATGTACAGTACGCAGCATTGAGCATGCACAATATGTGTGGGTTTACGAAATGTGCGCACTAAATGTTTGCATTAAATATGTGATCGTGATATGCCAGCTTAAGATCTAGTTTGAACTTATTTTGACTGATTTTAGTTGTTTCAATAGCGTTACATCAAAGAGAATAAATCATAGTGCACCATAAAACAAATAGCAAGTTCTCTTCACTTCTTCAGCCCAAACAAAGAAAGCCCAATAAACTAACTTGGAACAGCTGAATAGGTGAGCAGCCGGATAGGTGAATGACCGATGAATCAACTCCGCCTCCGCGTCTTCCGTAGTTTGCCACACTCACGCGGGCGTTGACTCGGCTATCCCACATTCCCACGCTGCCGGTGCTGGCCGCACCGGCACGTCCCGCTGCCCGCACCCTGCAGGCCTGCAGCGAGCACGAGCTAGCGATGCTAGCACCAGCAGGCAGGCAACACTGCAATAACAGGTTATTTCTTCAGTCTCTGTTCTTTCCCCAGCGTGCTTTTCCCCTGTTTCTTTCCAGATTTGATTTTTTCTCGATTCAGATTCAAACTAAGTAGATGTAATTTCTTAATTAGGTAGCAAAATAATGGTTCGTCTGAGAACTCCATCTCTCCATTCTTTTTACAAAAGAAAACGAGATGAATCAGACGTTGATGTTGGCGTTGGGGAAAAGGAAGATGCCTTTGAGGCTCCTCCAATACTTAAGCCAGGTGGAGGTGGTTTGGAACCCCAAGGGCAAGAAGAAAATGAGGAAGTAGCAGCAGCTCAGTTAGATGAATTAGATCACCAAAAGGAGAAATGTTAGAAATAACTGAGCAACTTGGCCAAGCTTTACAGAAGAAATCACAAGACATAGTAAATGCTATTTGTCTTGTGCAAACCACAAAAATACTTCTTGAGGAAATGAGATTTGATGATGGATGGGAAACTTTTTTTTGCAAAGTTGTTGAGTTGGCCCCCCTATATTTTTGTTCACCCTCCGCCACTGGTACAGTATATCGTTGCCAACTCGCTGCTATGTACACCATATATTATTAGGCCATGCCCAATACAAAGCCTACAGTAGCAATGACCTTAAGAGAGGGAAGATGACATGTATTTGTAAACCATTAAGGCATTGTTTGACTGTACACAAATACACCATAATCCACGTGGTTTGGAGTGAAGTGAAAAATAAACTAATTTCAGCTTAATCCCTCTCAAACCACGTTGATTGGAGTATATTTATGTGAACCAAACAAGGTTGCAAGGGATGTCTAGGGGGGGTGAATTGACCTATTCTAAAGTTTCTTGCAATAATTAAGCCCTACACTAGCTCATTTCATCCCTTGTGCATAAAAGTGTGTTTAACTCAACTACCGCACAAAAGGACTTGCACTCTAGGTTCCAATTCTACTCTAGCATGACAATTCTATGAACGTTGAAAGGATCAAGATATCCAAGAGGGGGTGAGTTGGGCTAATCTATTTTTTTTTGGTGATGATTAAATCCTAAGCAAGCCCAATGTCACCCCTTTGTGCCTACAAGCACTACTGCACAAGGCTTAACCGCAGCGGGCCTTTTGGCTTTACCGCAGCGGGCAACAACGTCCGCTGCGGTGCTAAGGCCACGGTTAATCGTGACCATTACCGCAGCGGGGCTGCTGCCCGCTGCGGTAAAATCCTTATCCGCAGCGGGCAACATAATTAGCCCGCTGCGGTTAATAACATTTACCGCAGCGGGCAACCTAAAGCGCTCGCTGCGGTAAAATATTTACCGCAGCGGCCAACTCAGGTTGCCCGCTGCGGTAGTTACGTTTAACCGCAGCGGGCCCTTAATGTTGCCCGCCACAGTTATTAATTTTGGATTAAAAAAATAAATAATGCAGCCAACAGAAACACTGCAGGATATGAATTCAAATCAATTCTAGAATTCCAGATTTCAAACACACACACGCATATATATATATATATATATATATATATATATATATATATATAGGGTGAGTTTTCTATACTCCAGGGAGTAGTTACTCCCATCTTCAAAACACCATGTTGCGTATGTGTTCATACTTGTTTATCACTTTGAGTATGTTTATATACTCATGTTAAGATATTTCATGTCTTAATACACTAAAAAATTTCAAAGGAACCCATACTTTTAATATATTACGAAAATGCCACTCACTGTTGTATATAAAATAAGTATATCCGCATACTCTATGTATGCATGCATACTTGACGTATATACTTCCATAGACAGTCTAGTATGATCATATACTTCATGTAAATATACTTCGTTCGGTCGTATATACCATAAATCTAGAGATATAAACATGAGAGTAACTACTCCCTAGGAGTAGAAAATAATTTCCCTATATATATATATATATGCACATATAAACCATCTACACATAACATACAAAGTCACTTAGTTGTTCTTGTCATCATATACATATGACTTAGTTGATTTCAATTTCAAATTACAATTCATAGTTCAACTGATGAGCGTAATCTCTGGGACGAAGCATTGTGTTCCATTTTCGGAGCTTCTCGTCTGGGGTGGGGTAGCAACGCCATCTCGGATTCGTTGTCGAAGAACGTTTCTCCTTCGAGAATGCATTTCTCCGTTACAAACTTGCATATGTCCGCCTTGACTGTTTAAAGCACATCTTGTGGCTCTGCCGCTCTCCCCAATACTTGGACACCTTCCTGAGCTTCTTCCAGCTATTGGTGTACTCCTTGCTTTCCCTTAGAAACTCGCATGTGTACAAGCCACATGTCTGTGATCCTAGTGGCTATTTGGCGCACTGCACGGTTGATACACAAGCATTAGAACCCATATGTATGAAACATGAATTGAACCTTTGAAATACGTACCGGGAAATCTCGTCGGATTTTGAGATGGTACCTATGTTTGTCCTTGAACTTTTGAGTTCTTCGGTCCCAGAATCCGGGCACCCTTTTGTATTCCTTATAAGCACTGTACGAAATATAACAGTTTTAGCCACAATTTGAAAACGTATGGTAAGCGTAAATGATGAAAAATCTAGATTACTTACTTTTTTAGACAATCTTCGAATGTCTTGTACCCTTGCTTGTTGGTACGCTCAAGGAGTCAAACACACATGCCCTGGCATCTTGAGGGCATATGATAAAAGCGACCCAGTGGCCACCGACGAGCCCCTGGCTGCACCATTGCAACAAAATAGTGTTTATGACGACGAGAAGGCATGATATGCTAGCCACTTAGGTGTAAGCACATGTATTTGATTTACCAAAGGGTAGGCAGCCATATACACTCTGGCCCGTCAGCTTGATCTTCTTCATGCATTCTAGTATGTAATTTTCAACTTAATCTTCTCGGCTTTCATATTTTCTCATATTTCTTCTCTCGCTGTCGATCTGTCATCTCCGGATCATTGATCTCGAAACTCTTGATGACTCTTTCAGCAATATGTGCAGGAGAGAGGTAGAGTACAAGACGTGTCTTTTTATTACTTACAGTGACCGTCATCCTACACGGACAAGTCATCGTGACATAATAAGTATAGAGCTTTGGAAAATGCGAACATAGTGATTTATGAAAGTTGCATTCATCGCTTCTAGTGTGAATAGGGTGATTTGACGATATCCAGGTCTTCTTCCTGCATCAGGTTGTACATGTCACTAAAGTCGACGGGTAGGTGCATTCGTTACCAGGGCAAGTGGAAGTACTCCGTGGGAATCTTGACGTAAAAACTTGACATCCTGCCTTTGCAGCTTCCATGTACCATAGATGGGAACCTCCTTGTATCCCACTTTTCCTCATCGATTAGCTGGGCCTTGGGAATCATGAACTTCCCACACTCATAGTGGCCAAGGCAGTCTTCGGCCTGATCAAATAGTTGACGGGTAATTTCAGGCCTGGCAAACGATGGATAGGAATGTTAGTAGCATATATACTATGGACGTGCTATTATGCTCGATGTTACCATACCTTTAGAATGTGAGCGTGTACGACAGCTTGTCGACAGACGTTCTTGGATTCTTGCTGGGCGGGGGGAGGACATTGGCTTGTGGTCGACGGGGGAGGTGTCTTCGTCCCTGTTGCCTCCCCCGCCGTGCCTCCCTGCTGCTCGTTCGTGCTTGGCTGGCTGGTCGTTGTCATGTTGCCCCTTTACCGGCCTATGAGCTTCTTGCCTCATTGACCGGGCCGATCGGCGGACTGTTTGGAGGCGGGGAGACACGGTCCCCATGTCAGTGCTCTTTTCCTTGTCCCCGCCATCACCTTCTACCTTTTTCTTGTCCCCGCCTTCGCTACCGCCTTCTCCTTGGTCCTTTCCCGCCCTTGTCCCCGCCCTTTTCTTCGTCACCATCGTGTCGTGATCTGGATCTTCCGGAGGACAAGATCCGGCAGCTAATGGTTGTGATGCTGTGTCGGCGTTGGAGTTGGCATCCGAGCAATGATCTCGATGTCTCGCGGTTCATAGAACTTCCAATCCAAGTGCCTGCCCTAGCCCCTAGGTGCCTGGCCGGGTTGTAGTGGGATGGTCCAATTCAACATGTTCCTGGTCGGAACGTGCCATAACGGGCTCACGACCAATAGTCTTCAGGGATGTCTTCTTTGTTGAAGTCGTGGATATCATGGGGTGCAAGTATGCATCCCTCGACCACGCACATCTTCCTGGACCTTCCGAACGGGATGAGGAGTTGGACGTGTTGGTTTTCCTGGAAGTCCTCGTTCGAGACCCTGGGGTGATCCTCGTTCATCTCGGCAGTAAGGCTTCTTTTCCTTTGCTTGAGGATTGGGCAAGCCATGGTGGTCAAATATCTTGGACCTCATCACGACCATCTCCGGGTCGTTGCTTGTGAAGGCTTCCTTTATTGAGCTTTTGATCATTTCGGCCACGCCTTCATTGAAGCCCTTCTTATATAGCTCATCTTTATACCTCTGCCTTGACTTGTATGTGGCCGCGTTGGATTGCCACGACTCAACCGACTTCTAGCTCATCTTCGACCCGACACCACGAACGCGGACGCGGTGCTCGCGGGTTCCTAGGACCTCGGTGAGCAAGTCGTGGCCCCGGCGGACCACGATGCTGTCCTTAAGCTTTGCTTTCTCCATCAAAGTCTTCTCGACGTCCTCGAGGTGGGGCTCGTTAAACTTGGTCCCCCCGGGCTTCAGCCTCTTCAGAATGCGGGCCCTCATGTAGTCCTTTGCCCTTGGGTCGATGTCCTCGTAAGGATCTGGAACCCCGACAACCTGTCTTGCTTGTTCTTCTTGCTGCCACTTGGTCCTATGACCGACAAAGCCAGTCATGCCCAAGTGGTGAGGATTTTTGTTCCTCTTTGCGAGCTCACTAGAACTTGCGCTTCTTTTTCTGCTTCTTGCGTCTTTCTCATTTCGCAGAAAGCATCCCATATGTCTGCCTTGAGCATATTGTACTTCAGTAGTGGCGACTTCCCCGTCTTCAGGTAATTTCTGGTTAGCATGGACCTGAAGTTGCGAAACGCAGTCGATGCCACGTGCAAAGCCCACTCCTGACACTTCTCCATGTCAGCTGTGGACGGATATCTGAATCTCCTTGTCACCTCACCCCATACATTGTTTTTATGTCTTTTGGTACATCGTGCCAGTTGGGCCAAGTGATATCCACCTTCTCCTTGGCTATACACGCCACTTGATTGTGAACTTGCCAATGACTGTATCTGGAGCTATTGGGTTCCCTCTGGCCCCACCTCATCGATGACATGCACCTCGTTGCTTTGTCCAATTGTGCCTCCCGTGTTTCCCCTCACCTCTTCTGGCCCTTAGATTTGGACGAAGAGGTTGCCGTAGAGGGAGCGGGGGCTTCTTCCTCCCTGACCGCGTCTTCGTCCCTAAACTCGAGCTGACGAGGCACAATCGACAACTGTTGACAAGAGTCACTTGCCTTTAGTTTTTCACACGCGTCATGGTACATGTTAGAAGCCAGCATGTGGAGAAAGGAGAAAACCTAAGCTCGTAACTATGTGCTTCGTCCGCCCCGGTTGTACGTCAGATCGGTGACCACCTCTGTACGCTGCTTCTTCGGCGGGTGGTGTGGAGTCCGGACGCCCACTCATCAAGCTGGTTGACGAGGAGCTAGGGGTAGGGTCCCTCCATTCGTTTGTTTTGTCTTCCGCCATTTCAGTTCTACATATACACAGACGCCTATATAATATGACCAGTTCAAAGCTTTTCAATAAAAAATGACGCGTATAAGTTTTTGGCTCAGATTTGCCCCTAGGTCAACACATCACTGCTAAACTGGTTACTTGTAAAATACAAGCCATCCTAGTCTAGCAGCTGACTCAGCATAGAAAGTAGGGGGCAATTGATCATCATCGCCGCTGCCTCAGCATAGATCGAAGGGGTCACATCATCACATTTGCCACTACCTCAGCTTACAAGTTTGAAAAAAATCATCAATGCAAATGCCATAGTACGTGGAGAGGAGTAGGGAGAGTAGTATAGAGTAGTACATGGAGCTGAGAGAGGAGTAGGGAGAGTAGTACAGTAGTAGAAGAGAGGAGTAGTACAGGGACAGAGGAGTAGGGAGAGTAGTATAGAGAGGAGTAGGGAGAGGAGTAGGGAGAGGAGTAGTATAGAGAGGAGTGGTACAAGAGAGAGTAGTAGGGAGAGTAGTAACAGAGAGGAGTAGTAGGGAGAGGACTAGTACAAAGACCAGGTAGAGAGTAGTAAAAAAGAGGAGTAGTAGGGAGAGAGTAGTACAGTAGTATAGAGAGGACTAGTACAGAGACTAGGTAGAGAGTAGTACAAGGAGACCATAGTACAGGTACTACAGGGACTAGTAGAGTGATAGTATACAGTAGTGGCAAATGCATAGTGTAAAAAAGCATCAAAATTGCATCATAGGCAGGAAATAGAAAAGCATCACAGGGCATCATAGGTAGTGGCAAATGCAAGTGTTAAAAAGCATCAAATTGCATCATAGGCAGGAAATAGAACACTGAAGTAGGGGAGAGAGGAGTAGGCAAAGATCAGGAACACTGGAACATAGTCTTGACTGAACACAGGGGAGAGAGGAGTAGGGAGAGGAGTAGGCAAAGATCAGAACATAGTCTTGACTGAAACATACAAGAACAATGGACTAATATAACTGAGACACTGGACTGAAACATGGTTTCAGAAACATAACTGATCAGTAACTGAAACATATAGCTTGACATAACTTGTTATAATAGGTTCGAACAGATTCTAAAGCATTATAGGTCAAATATTTCAAACAACTAAATCTGTCCAAGTTCTGGACAGATTGAATTTCCCCACATCCTAAGGCCATAACTGGAGTTCTGGTTTACTAAAATCTGTGATCCTTACCATTCTAGAAAGCTTGTGAAATTCCCTACAACTTTCTTATTATGGTCAAAAGAAAATTTACAAGTTATTCAGCTCAAATAGTTTAGGTTCCCAAAACTGTCCAGAGAGCATCACAAATTTGAAATGGGAGTTCAACCAGGTCATATCTCCTAAACCATTAGACCTAAAATTATGAATTTTTAGGAAAAGTTGGATGTGGAAGTGTACTACAACTTTGATATATAATATTTCCACATAAAACCTCAATTTCTTTATGGAAATGTCTTCCCAACCAAAGCATGGGCCTGTAGCTACTCTCTAACACATAGTAAACAAGCAACAGTGCTCCCAATAAGACAAACAATTCTGCAGTAATAAAAGACCACTCCCAGGTCGGTCCAGTGATTGAACAAAGTAAACAACCAAAACTGAATGGCATGTAAGTAGGTGAGTGACTCAATTGAACAAAGCTAAATCGATGTCGCTGTTAAGTACCGGGTGATGGTGATCTTTTTATATTTTTTTTCCATTCAAGTTGTAGCCATCTTTGCTACTTGAGGATAAGATAAATAGTTCAGATGATCATATGAACAAGCAACAATGCTCCCTATCTAAGAGAAAATTACTCTCTTACACAAATTAAATCAACTTTTGGCATTCTAAGTCAAACAGTTTTAAGTTGAACCAAATTCATAGACAAAAATATTAATATTGACTCTAATTAGTATCACTAAAGATATCATGATATATTTCTATAGATGTTAATTTTTTAGCGTAGGCTAGCACATAGTAAACAAAACTCAACATAACCTTGATCGAGGGAGCTCCCAATGAGGTAAGGGGAGGATCGAGGGAGCAAGTTACTCACCTGTCGGAGCTAGGGTTCCCGGCAGCTCCAAGGGGAGGACAGGGGCACCGGCGGGCTCCTGGCGATGCTCCGGCGGCAGACGGCCTCCAAGCGATGGGTAGTGGCGGCGGGCGGGCTCCAAGCGATGCTCCCGCGGCGTACAGGCAAGGCTCCAGGCGATGCTCCAGCGACGGATGGGTTCCAGGCGAGGCTCCGGCGACGGATGGGCTCTAGGCGAGGCTCCAGGTGATGGTCCGGCGGAGATGGCGGTGGCGGCGGGCTAGGGCACCGACAGACTCTTGGCGGCGAGAGCGAGCACGGGAGGAGGATAGGGGGACGAGGAGGACAGGGTGAGGAGGACAGGTGCGGTGGAGGAGGACGGCGGCGGTGGTGAAATTTGACAGTCCTTCGGGGTGAAATGACAACGCGCGAAGGACTAAAGTTCCCTTCGGGGTTGCGGCTTATATAGGCAGGGAATAACCGCAGCGGGCAACATAAGGAGCCCGCTGCAGTTAATATTGACCGCAGCTGGCTTCTTATGTTGCTCACTGTGGTTAAAACGAACAACCGCAGCGGGCACATTAAGATGCCCGCTGCAGATATGACAAAGATTTGTAAATAATAATAATATTACAAAATTTGTTATTAATAATATTAACTTATCAATAAGTCAGTAACAAATTGAGATTTGTTATTAATAATATTAACGTATTAATAATAATCTATTACAAAACTTGTCTGAAATACTATTGCATAACTTATACATATATATGAATATACATCTTATTTTGGTACTGGCGCTTTCACGGACCGCTTCTCACCATCGGGACGGGCCCAGGGCTTGATACCGCTCTTGTTGCAACTGTCCTCGACGACCTTGATCTTCTTTGCAAAATCGGTAAAAAGGTAGAGCTCTGAATAGTTGTTGTATTGTTCTGGGCTTTGGACCCCATCAGCTCCAACAATCCGCTGTTTTCCTGACACGACCACATGCCTCTTTGGGTCCTCCGGATAGATATAGTAGGCCACTTGCGTGACATTGGTTGCAAGTACCCATTGGTCATCTTTGTACCCGATACTTTTGAGGTTCACGGTGGTTAGCCCGAAACTGTCGACCGCAACCGCTTTGGGGTTTACCCAGTGGCACCGGAAGACAGTTACACATACATCCTTGCCATAGTCAAGTTCCCATATTTCTTCGATCTGCCCATAGTATTGCGTCCTCGTGTTTGTGGCCTCGTCGACGCCCTCATATCGAACACCACAGTTCTGTGCCGCGCTCTTCTTGTCTTTGTCTTTCGTATGGAACCTATACCCCTTCACATCGTACCCTTGCCATGTCGTGACTTGGCTTGACGGGCCTAGCACAAGCTTCTGCACGGTCTCCGTATCTTCATCATCAGGGCATCTTTCTAGGGGTACGTGTTGCTCTTTGAGCCAGTCTATGAAACTGTTCCTATGCTTGTTCTGGACCCATGCCTCTGTGCGTTGTCCATCATTAGCGGCGCAAATCTCTTCTATGTGCCTCTCGACATATTTCTCCATGCGCACCAACTGATGAAGGATGTTGTAATGAGCTTGTTCAACCTCCTTGTATGGTATATCCGTGCGTACTTTTCGGCCCGTGCACCCCATGCCCGCGGTTCTGCCGTCGTCCTGATGGACAGGCAACCCAATCGCCCTCCCATCTTTTATGTACCTCATACACCAGTTCACTGCCTCCTCGGTTGTGTACGCCTCGATCATAGAGCCCTCCGGGTGAGCACAGTTATGAACATATCTGTTGAGGGTGGACACGAACCGCTCGTACGTCCACATCTCGTGTAGGTACACGGGCCCAGTTGCTCGATCTGATCCACCATGTGCATCATCAGGTGTACCATAATATCAAAATATGACGGGGGAAAGCACATCTCAAGGTGGCAAAGGGTCTCCGTGATGAAGTCCTTCAGGGCAGGGAGGTCAACCTTATCGATGACCTTCTGCGTGATGCGGTTAAAGAAGTATGATATCCGAGTGACCACCATCTTCACGTACTCTGGACCGATAACCCTTATCACAATTGGAAGGAACATCGTCAGCATGATATGGCAGTCATGTGCGTTGTAGCCGGTCAATGTGAGGTCTTTTAAGGAGACGAGGCTCTTGATGTTGGAAGAGAAACCGGTTGGCACCTTGATACCCCTGAGAAGCTTGAGCATAGCAGTCTTATCGCCATGCCTTAGGTTGTAGGCCGCACCTGGAAGATCGACTTTACCATTATGAGGTGACCCAGGGTGAAGGTCCTGCCTGATGCCCTGGTTGAGAAGACCCGTCTGTGACTTCAGACCATCCTTCATCTTGCCTGGGATGTCCAGCAGGACACCGATCGTGCTATCGAAGACATTCTTCTCGAGATGCATGCAGTCGATGGCATGGGGTGTTTTCAGTGTCTTCCAATATGACAGGTACTCGAAGAAAATTGACCTCTTCTTGAAAGGAACAGAGGGGACAGCCTGCGACGCTTCCTCCGTCGTGTCTTGCTTTCGCTTCCTCGTTTGTTTTGTCCCCTCCTCTGATGGTTTCTTCTTCTTCCCGAACTCGATCTGATCAATATCCTTCACCATCTCATACACCTTTGGCCCCCAACTAGTCTGCGCCGGTGGTTCACCCTGTGGCTCGTCCTGATCATCGAACAATTGATTCGTGACACTTCTTCTATATCTGTGCCTTTTCGGAAGGAACCGCCTGTGCCTCATGTAGACCATCTTGTTCGATCCCTTGAGGTAAGTGTAGCATGTCCTGTCGATGCATATTACGCAGCCGGTCTTCCCCTTGATCTGCCCCGACAGTGAGAAGAGGCCAGGGTAGTCGGTGATGGTGATAAAGATGATGGCTTTTAGGGTGAACTTCTTCTTAAGGGACGCATCTAGCATCTCGACCCCAACATCAAATAGCTCCTTCATTTCCTCCATTAACGGCTCCAGGAAAACATCGATATCGTTGTCGGGCTGCTTCAGTCCCGAGATAAGCATGGTCAGCAGAAGATACCTGCGCATCTGACATAGATGGGGAGGTAGGTTGTAGATGGTCAGTACAACCGGCCAGGTGCTGTGGGAGCTGCTCAGCTCGCCGAACGGATTCATCCCATCGGTGCTCAGCGCGAACCAAACGTTCCTGGGATCTTTGCCAAATTGCGAGTAGGCCTTGTCGAAATCTTTGCATTGCTGGCCATCGGAGGGGTGCTGCAACATACCATCGTCCTTCAAGCGGTCAGCTGATGCATGCTAGGACATGAGCTTCGTGTCCTCTGGGTTCCGAAATAGCGCACGCAGGCGGTCCATCACTGGCATGTACCACACCGACAATGCCAGACTTCTCCTCAGCGTGTAACCCTCTTCTTCCTCGTCCTGCTGTTGAGTCGAGATGCAATTGGCTGCAGCACTGCTCTTCTTGCCACCCTTCTTCTTCTTCCTCTGACCACCTCGCAAGGCCTCATCGGCGTCTGCATCCACGCGACAACCAACATTTCTCTTGTAGCGACTGGTGCCACAGTGCGGACAGCTCATCAAATTCTCATACTTTGTGCCCCGATAGAGGATGCAATGGTTAGGGCAGGCATCGAACTTTCTAAGCTTCATCGCCACTGGCCGGATAAGCTTCTTCGCCCGATACGTATTTGCTGGAATCTTGTTACTCGTCGGGAATGTTTTAGCAAGGTAACTTAACAGCTCATCAAAGCTACTGTCTGACCACCCACCGAGCCTTCATCATCAACATGTGGAGGTTGAAACGGAGCATCGTGCAATCCTTCGGACATTCCCTGCCGTCCTTATACAAAGGATCAAGTGACGCCTGCTTCATCTCTCTAAAATTTTCCAGCCACTTCGGGGAGCCATACACTATGTCGTCTTCGTCGATGTGGTTGAGTAAATCCTGAAACAACTGCACATCCGCAGGGTCGTGCACCGTAGCGTCCGTAACATCTCCACCACCATCATCTGTCATATCCTGGAGTATATCCTCCACAGCGATGTGGTCACGAGCACTACTGTCACTGTTGACGATAATTATAGCATAAAAATACATATCAAAATATCATCAACAGGCTAAAAAATAGAGAAGAATGACATCACATAGACATATTTTATCAATAAAAGGTTCCACTTGTACTCTTAGTATTTGATTTGCAGGTATAACAGAATAAGAAGGAAATGGACACCTGGACCCACCCAAGGTGGGGTCGGCCGACCCCACCATGGGAGCTCCTCGGGCTTGGTGATGTGGCACTATCCAAGTGAAGCTTCACCAAGCTACTTTCCACCCTCAAATCAAACATGTGTTTGCATTCAACGGTGAAAGATGAGAAGCACATGGATCCATGAGCCCACACAAGAAAGCAAATGGAACCAACATATGACACCATGCTCCATGACATGTGGGGACACCAGGGGAGACAAAACAGTGGGCCAGCCCGGTCATAGGCGGGTCGGCCGACCCTGCCTTGGTGGGCCCTGGCTACACTGTTCAGCCTGGTGACATTAGCACCTTCTAGAAGCAAAGTGGTGGGCCCACCTATCATTGGCTGGGGTTGGCCGACCCCAAGGTGAACCCCATCCAATGTCGGTCGTTTGCACATGTTTCACACGTGAAGAAATCAAGACCCTCCACCCATGGCGGTTGCAATGGCGGTGGATCCAAGGGATGAGAGATGGGGAGCACGCGGATTGATGACGTGGCGCGGAGTAGCCCCTACTCCACCTTCCCCTATAAATAGAGGCTGCATCCACCATCATGAGGATCACATGGTTCACTAGAGGATTCACTTCATATGAGATACAAGTGTTAGCCTTCTAGTTGTAGTGTAGTCTAGTGTGGGAGTTAGAATGAGTCGAGCAAGCTCGGGGTCTCCGGAGTTGTCTACTAGGGAGTCTGGTATTGCTCTTGTATCTTTCTCTTTCCAGAATTATTTATAATATATATTCTTCTTCTGCATTTCAAAGTGTTATCCTTTGTGCAATATTATTCTTGCAATAGTATTGTAGTGCTCTAGTTAGTCCTGTAGTAGTTACATACTAGATTGTGATCCTTACACAAACATCTTGGTTGTTTATCATCGCCCGTAAAATGGTGCTTTAGTTAATCGTATATTAGCTAGAGTAATAAGGATTAGCATAAGCGTGGTGCTTGGGCTAAGACTTATCTTTGGTTGCCACTGGCTTGCACGGACAGTAGGGGCGCATGGGCAAAAGGCGACAGATTTTGCCTGGCTACCTAGATCCCCTCACGTGAACTCAGGCTAGTTTTTAAAAGGTAAGGCGTCCATAAGCCAAATATCTGCTTGAGTAGTGGGTTAGGTGAAAAACCTTCTATCACACTATTCTCTTGTTTATCCCTGGCAACCAAGTTGAAGGTAATCAATCCTAGTTGTATCTACTATTTGATTAATTAGAACACGGGAGTGGATTAAGAAATTCACAGGAACCTTTCTCACTCGTTGTCCTCCCACCTAGCTATACTACACTAGTTACCCTTAATTACCTCATTTGATTATCCTAAATCATCACCTTCCTTTACCCTTCGTTTATCACCCTCTACAATAGTTGTAGCTATATTAAGATAGGATTTCTTTCTTATTAGTCTTTCTAGTCATCGCTTCCTTTGGGATAAAATAAATATGATACCTTGGAATACTCCCGGGCGAAGTGCTACATCGGTAATTTCTGTGCGCTTGCGGAATTATCCAATAGTCATTAGTTTTACCAATCAAGACACTTCTAGCGCTGTTGCTGGGGTTAGGCTCCATAGTCTGCTTTTAGTGATTGTGTTAAGAAGTGCCAACAAGCATTTCTGGCGCCGTTGCCGGGGAAGCATAGCCTAGAAATTTTTGATAAGAACGAATCCAAAAATCTATCTTTAGTTTAGTATCAATTAGTTGTAGAGGGGTTTACCCCTCTGCCTTTGCTTCTCTATATTGTGAAGCAAGGTAGTGTATGAGTGAGTACCAATTCAAGGCAACCACATTAGAAAACCCTGAGATATCCCAAAGGAGAATTAGACGTCATCTAGTGTGCCATCGGAGATTCAGCTCACACTTGGATTCACTCAAGGAAGGAGGCTCAGCACCATCGTTCAAGCAGCCAATGGCTAACCCCTCAGTCTCTGACTTCTCATCTCCCTGAGTCGCCCGAATAACTTTAGGACCGAGAGTAGAAGTAGAAGTAGACTTTGAGCTTAAGCCATCGCTAATCTCTATGGTGCAAGCCAGTACATTTAGTGGAAAGCCACATGAGGATGCAAATGCACATCTCCAACACTTTCTAGAGGTGTGTGGTACCATTGCCATCAAAGGGGTCATAGTTGACGCCATCCGTCTTCGCTTATTCCCATTCTCTTTGATTGGGAAAGCGAAGCAATGGTTTTACGCTCAACCCGATGATGGTAACACCTGGAGAAGGTGTGCCAATGCATTTCTCACAAAATTCTTCCCAATGGGCAAGACATCTGCTCTGCGGGCCAAGATTTCGAGTTTCCAACAGCAGGCAGACGAGACTATTCCCAAAGCATGGGAACGTCTTCAGGAGTACATCCGAGAATGTCCACATCATGGAATCAAGGAATGGCTCCTGATTCACGGTTTCTATCATGGGCTAACTCCAGTAGCCCATAGTCACCTTGATGCCGCTGCAAGAGGATTGTTCACCTCCCTGAATATCACTCAAGCCAAGAATCTCATTGAGAACATAGTGACAAATCAAGGGTGGAGTGGAGAATGTCCTCAACCTAAGAAGAGAGGCATGAACACCATTGAAGAAATGAATGCCATCTCCAACAAGATGGAGCTCTTGATGAAGAAATTGGACGAACAAGCCAAGTTCAAGAAAGATCGAGAGGCCATCCAACAGTACGCCTCAGCACATGCATACAAATCAAATCAAGAGAGCGAGGTGCAAAATGTAAGCCATGAAGTTGTGTGTGCCACCAACAACGGGCAACCTCAACAAGGAGGAACGACTTCGCGCTTCAAAGGCCAAGGTAACCCCAATTGGCCTTCACTTAAAGATCTAGTCATAAAGCAAGCTAAAATCAATGAAGAAATGAATAAAAGATTGCTAGCTAATGACAAGGTTCTTGAGTCTTTAACTTCTAAAACTGATTCTCTTGCTTCTTCTGTCAAAGATCAATTGAACTTTAATAAAATATTAGAGTCTCAATTAGCACAAATAGCTGCTACTATTCCATCTTCTGTAAATTCTTGCAACACCTTAAATGCGGTGACCACGAGAGGGGGTAAGACCACTTGTGATCCACCAAATCCTAATATAACAACAAGGAAGAGTACGAGAAAAGGCAAGGAAGATGAGGCAGAAGAAAAAGAAGAGGAACAACCATCCAAGGAAGATGACACCAAGTTCCATGGAAAGATGGCTCTACACGAGTTCTACGACACCAGTAGATTGCTGCCCTTTCCAAGGACAAGGAAACAAACAACCGACGAACAATTCGGCAAATTCGTCGAGGTAATTCATCAGTTTTATGTCAATATTCCATTACTTGATGCAATGCAGGTTCCGACCTATGCCAAGTACCTAAGAGACATTCTCAACAACAAACGCCCGCTGCCTACAACTGAGGTAATTAAACTAACCAAAGAATGCAGCGCGGCTATATTAAACCAAGTGCTGGAAAAGAAGAAGGATCCTGGGTGTCCCACCATTGAATGCTCCATTGGAACACAGCACTTCGAGCATGCACTGTGCGACTTGGGAGCAAGCGTCAGTGTCATGCCAAAGGTAATCTTTGATAAACTAAGCCATGCTATTTTGTCCCCTACATCAATATATTTGCAGCTAGCGGATCAATCAATTCGCCATCCGGCGGGGATAGCGGAGAATATTCCCGTCAAGATACGTGAATTCTTCATCCCCGTGGATTTCGTGGTACTAGACATGGAAGTAGACAAGAAGAATTCACTCATCCTCGGAAGACCATTTCTCAGCACCGCCAATGCACATATTGATGTTGGAGCCGGAGAAATTCAGTTCAATATTAATGGGACCCAAGAGAAATTCAACTTCAAACCCAAGCTTGCAGAATGCTCACTAATCATGGCCGTGGACGTGGAGGTAGTCAGTCTCATGTATAGTATAAAGAAGAAGGCCAATCCGAAACCACGGGCAAAAAGCAAGCGAATATGGAAGAAAAAGGTGACACAACCGGCAACACTTCCGAAGAAAATTCCTGCCCCGGTCCAAGGACCTGCTACAGGAACCTGAGGAAATCACTCTTCCATCAAGGTAAGTACACTAACACTTAATTTAACTTTCATTTACTTTATTTTTTTTCCAACTCCTTTCTTCTGTCGACTCTAGTTAAAATTTATAACTAACATAATCATCTAGTCTAACACCACTAAGACTTAGACACCAGGTGGGCCCAAGGGGGGGGGGGTCGGCCGACCCCACCCTGGTGACCATCACCTGCCAACTTTTGTCTATGTTAAATCTATGCCATGCCATGATATGGTCCTTTCATTACATAGCCTATCACATAGCATGTCACTTCACTTAGCCTATTTGATCATCCAAATGAACCTAGCATGGCAACCTCTCAACTTCTTTTAGTCTTTTCCCAAAGCTTACACATGTCTTAGTGCACTTAGATTATGGACAGCATCTCACAGAGTGTATGGTGGGGTCGGCTGACCCCACCCAGGTGCTTGTCACCTACCAACTCCCATGTCATGAGATGCTCCCCATGCAACATTTGTTACATCCATGACAACACTTAAGAAATTGCATGATAATCTGCATTGCTCTAATTGAACATGTAAATAAAGCTAGTATGCTAATCTTTCAAAATATTTTCAGTCACTCTGTGTGCACTTTCATATTCTAGTACTAGTACACTCTGCTCAGAACAATTTAAGTGGGGATGATGGGGTCGGCCGACCCCATGGTAGGCCCCACCTAATCTCACCTTTTGGCATGAGCCATCTAGATAGAGATGCAAGAATCAACAGACATATACTTGTCGACTTGCATTCTAGGACCTAGAATAATGATCTCTCTCTCATCTCTTGCTTAAATAAACTTGATGAGAGGAGTGCACATACTCAATCATTCATGAGTAACCTGAGGAAGTAGGTAAGTCCCTCTTCCTAATTTCACTCATGCAACCCTTAATTCTATCACTCCTTACCAACCTTGGTTAAGACATTTGCTTAACTCCTTAAGCAAACCACCATTTGGACAATGCACCCCACGAGCACACCATGCACATCATGCCAACTAGCCAAGGTCATGTATAGCTCCCTCCGTTTGTGCTTTCTTCCACCCATCACTCACTTCAAGAAAAGAAGAGCAAGCATCCAAGGAGACATGTTCTTTTGCAAAGATGCTAGGCAAGGATTGACACCCACTAACTCAAGCTTGCACATGCAAATGGGGGGAGTACCCCGGGGTCGCCTGACTCCTTGTTCAGGCACCCACGAACTTCTCTCTCCTCACATGTGCTTGTCTACCTTGGTTCATTTAGAGAAAGTTCAGAGAGGTGTCGACACTATCCACTCTCTCACACTCTCTCATTCACAAGCACTCATGAGCAAGAATCCAAGAGGAGTAAAGAATAAGCAAAGGTTGGACAAGGATTGACATCCGCCATGCATGTCACTTTGCAAAGGGGGTTGCCAGAGGGGGGGTCGCCCGACCCCTTGTCTTGCACCTGCAACTCTCTCTCCTCCCTCCTTTTTATTCACACACTCCTTCCTATGTTGCTTCACCAGAGCCACCAGCAGAAAATTTCGACACTCTTGTTCGTTGTTTTAGTGATCAACACTCAACGAAATCAAGAGAGGTAATTGACGGGTAAGAAGGGTTATCACTTACCACTAACCTCTCTTGCTCGATTAGTGTTCATCATTTTACCAGGCATGAAGAACCCACTCAAGTCCGCTACGAAGAAAATGCGTGCAGCTCTCAGCAGGAGCTCATCATCAAGACCCTCTCAAACCACCAGCTCCAGTGGGCAGTCGGTGCATGACACAGAGGACTCGCAGCAACAACCCGACGAAGAGGCGCAGCCCCTAAGGATTCAAGACCCAGGAACTGGGTTATGGCTAACCGCTCAAGAATTAGCCACTCTCAACTCCATCCGCAACCACAACTTCGAGCACACCAAGTGGGAGGTCGTCAGAGTTTTTCAGTACCATACACACGTGGGAAGGCTCAGGCAGCTCAACGCCAAGACGCTGATGATGACAACGACTATGAGAGAGACGCCATGCACACTTCACAGCCCGGAAGTAGACGCAGGTCTGGGGTACAGAGTGCCCGAGTTTCTATGTCTTCTTCGCAGGAAACCAGGTCCAGTAGCGAGCGTCATGACATGGAGCTGCTTAATAACCAGTTCGGCATGTTGCGCACCAGCCATGAAGCCATACACAACACTGCAGTCCAAACCCAGCAGCAACTCATGAGTTTCCAGGAAGCTAGTGGCCGAAACTGGGCCAACCTTTATGCACACCACAATATTCCCGTACCACCATATATTCCCCAGTATCCACCACAGCATCCACATCCATACCCGCCTTCGCAATATCCTCCACAATACCCGCCATACTATCCACCATACCCACCCCATTGAAAAACGAAAATCATAACAAAAAGACAAGTTTGGGGGAGATTCTCTCCCCCACTAAGGTAAGTATTCTATCTTAGCATTTTTATTATTTCTTTTATCGTATCTTAATAATATAAATAAATAAATAATAAGAAAATCCCAAAAATATTTCCCATGCTTATTTATGTTTTCTCATATGACATGCATGTCTACTTTTCTTGGAAATGATGAACAATTGCTCTATTAATATTTCCTTAGTACCCAGTATACAACTTGCTATTTTCTAAGTATGGATCACTTAGCTCACATAAGACCGCCATGAACTTGAACACTTTTGTGGGTAGCAAGTGCTAGCACTAAGTCTAAGCATGCATGATTACCGGAGAATTTATTCTTAAAATAATCAAAACCTTAATTGTTCCTCAATGGTGATAAATTCCTACCACAGACTTATATTTATATATATGATGTAGTGAAAAACCTTCCACATAAGCTGCTTGCTTAGTGTTGAGTCTTGTTAAGTCTTGTTGATCCGTGTTAAGAGTTTTTTCATACTCCTAAGATCAAGATCACGTACACACACCATATATATATATCCTTGCTGCTTCTACACTGGAAGTACGCACAAACATGTCATTCATTTATTACACAAAAATAGAGTGCTTCATGTTTTTAGTATATCTCTCTCCAAGTATGAATCAATAAATGAGACACAAAAGGCTAGGCAAAATAAATATTTATGGACATATGAGAGTCCATGTAAAAAAAGGGAGAGAGATCTTATCAAATAGAGAAGCACTCTAGTCCACTACATATCACACACTTGCACATCTTGATCTGGGGGTATGGCACTTCTCTTCTTGGATCCAAGCTTTAACTTGACAATACATGCTTAGTAAGTATGCTATTCTTTGCCATTCCTACCTTAAGCTCCATATAAATCTTTTTAGAAGTAAGATGAATTAGAGAAGGCAACACTTACCATATGTCTTAGTGAGGAATCATACACCCTTTGAGTGATATGAGAGAACCATATGAGGAACATTAAGATTCATTTTGAAAATATTGCAAAAAAACCTCCGGTATAAAACTTGCAAAGAATGAGAAAGTAGTGCTCAAGTTTAACTGTTCAGTCTCTCGACTTCCCAAGACAAAGGAAAGGCCATAAGCCCCATGAAAGACTAAGGTAATATGGGTGAGTTTTACTTAGCTAAATTTTCCTTGCTTAAGAGAAATATCTTGCTGCATACATGGTACTCTTGAAATATGAACATTGTAGCAACTCCTGATCCACCGAGACTAAGTTCAATTATTTGCTCGGGACGAGCAAAGGTTAAGCTTGGGGGATCTTGTTGACGATAATTATAGCATAAAAATACATATCAAAATATCATCAATAGGCTCAAAAATAGAGAAGAATGACATGACATAGACATATTTTATCAATAAAAGGTTCCACTTGTACTCTTAGTATTTGATTTGCAGGTATAACAAAATAAGAAGGAAATGGACACCTGGACCCACCCAAGGTGGGGTCAGCCGACCCCACCATGGGAGCTCCTCGGGCTTGGTGATGTGGCACTATCCAAGTGAAGCTTCACCAAGCTACTTTCCACCATCAGATCAAACATGTGTTTGCATTCAATGGTGAAAGATGAGAAGCACATGGATCCATGGGCCCACACAAGAAAGCAAATGCAACCAACATATGACACCATGCTCCATGACATGTGGGGACACCAGGGGAGAAAAAACAGTGGGCCAGCCCGGTCATAGGGGGGGTCGGCCGACCCCGCCTTGGTGGGCCCTGGCTACACTGTTCAGCCTGGTGACATCAGCACCTTCTAGAAAAGCAAAGTGGTGGGCCCACCTGTCATTGGCTGGGGTCGGCCGACCCCAGGGTGAACCCCATCCAATGTCGGTCGTTTGCAGATGTTTCACACCTGAAGAAATCAAGACCCTCCACCCATGGCGGTTGCAATGGCGGTGGATCCAAGGGATGAGAGATGGGGAGCACGCGGATTGATGACGTGGCGCGGAGTAGCCCCTACTCCACCTTCCCCTATAAATAGAGGCTGCATCCACCATCATGGGGATCACATGGTTCACTAGAGGATTCACTTCATATGAGATACAAGTGTTAGCCTTCTAGTTGTAGTGTAGTCTAGTGTGGGAGTTAGATTGAGTCAGGCAAGCTCGGGGTCTCCGGAGTTGTCTACTGGGGAGTCTAGTATTGCTCTTGTATCTTTCTATTTCCAGAATTATTTATAATATATATTCTTCTTCTGCATTTCAAAGTGTTATCCTTTGTGCAATATTATTCTTGCAATAGTATTGTAGTGCTCTAGTTAGTCGTGTAGTAGTTACATACTAGATTGTGATCCTTACACAAACATCTTGGTTGTTTATCATCGCCCGTAAAACAGTGCTTTAGTTAATCGTATATTAGCTAGAGTAATAAGGATTAGCATAAGCGTGGTGCTTAGGCTAAGACTTATCTTTGGTTGCCGCTGGCTTGCACGGACAGTAGGGGCACATGGGCAAAAGGTGATAGATTTTGCGTGGCTACCTAGATCCCCTCACGTGAACTCAGGCTAGTTTTTAAAAGGTAAGGCGTCCATAAGCCAAATATTCGCTTGAGTAGTGGGTTAGGTGAAAAACCTTCTATCGCACTATTCTCTCGTTTATCCTTGGCAACCAAGTTGAAGGTAATCAATCCTAGTTGTATCTACTATTTGATTAATTAGAACACGAGAGTGGATTAAGAAATTCATAGGAACCTTTCTCACTCGTTGTCCTCCCACCTAGCTCTACTACACTAGTTACCCTTAATTACCTCATTTGATTATCCTGAATCATCACCTTCCTTTACCCTTCGTTTATCACCCTCTACAATAGTTGTAGCTATATTAAGATAGGATTTCTTTCTTATTAGTCTTTCTAGTCATCGCTTCCTTTGGGATAAAATAAATACGATACCTTGGAATACTCCCGGGTGAAGTGCTACATCGGTAATTTCTGTGCGCTTGTGGAATTATCCAATAGTCATTAGTTTTACCAATCAAGACACTTCTAGCGCCGTTGCTGGGGTTTAGGCTCCATAGTCTTCTTTTAGTGATTGTGTTAAGAAGTGTCAACAGTCACTGAAGGCATCTGCTACTGTTGTTGATGAGACGTGCGCTCCAGGATCTTGGTTCACCGTCATCGTCGACGCTGAGCTTACTCTAGATGTCGCCCCGATACTCGGATCGAATCTCCCGCCGTGATGAGTCCACACTGTGTAATCCTCCGTGAAACCAAAACGAATCAAATGAGATTGCATTGTGCCTTCGTCTTTGAAGGCGGTCAGATTCTTGCAGCGATGACATGGAGATATGATTGTCGTCTGGTTCGATCTCTCATAGTCAGCTTTTGCAGCGGCAATAAACTTTCTCACTTCAACGAGATACCGTACATTAAGTACTCTATTGATCTTATACATCCATTCCGACCGGTCCATTGTATCTGCGATCCTTAATTAATTACACACATCATGAATTACAAAACAAAGATGAATTAGAAAAAAATAATAATTTATTATATTTATGTTAAATCTAAGGACAGAAATAACGACGACAAATAAAATTAATGCATCCATGATGAAGTTAGAGAAACAAATACCGGTTTTCTCTCTCCTCCATGAAACTAGATCTAAAAAGGAGGCTAAAAAGAGAGGGGAAAGAGGGTGGATATCATCTAGGTACCTCTTGTGGAGTACTTCTCCTCCAAATCAAATAAATAAACCTCAAAAACAAGTTATTTGAGGCAAAAATTCGGCAAAACTTCTCCCCCCGTTTTTGTCTAGAGGAGGAAGATGATCGGGTCCCTTTCTGCTGGCGGCGGCTTAAATAGCCTGGAATAACCGAAGCGGGAAACGTAAGTTGCCCGCTGCGGTTAATCATCTTTAACCGCAGCGGGCAACTAAGGACGCCCGCTGCGGTTAAAGGAGATTAACCGCAGCGGGCACCTTACGTTGCCCACTGCGGTTAATTATTAACCGTAGCGGGCGCTTCGGCGGCCGGCCGCTCTAGGCCGGCCACCGAATAACCGTGGCGGGCAAAAACTATGCCCACCACAGAGCCCATTTAGGCAACGCCGCGCATATTCAATTCTGTAGTAGTGAAGAGTGTTTTCACTATCTCTACCGCACAAAATACTACACCTAGTTCATTCCTACTCTAGCATGACATTTCAATAATGATATAGCTACAAGTAAATGTAGAATTGAAATGCTCAAAGTAATGCGTAAGTAAAGAGAGGAAAGGAAGACTCCTGTAACACCCTGATTTAAATTTTCCCCAATTGAATTAAATTAATTAGAAATTAAATAGGTTGGCTAGTTTATTAGAGGAGGAAAATAAAATTTGTTTATCATTTTCATGTTGCATTCATGCCATTGCATATTTTTATTGAGTGGAAAATAAATTTTGTTAAACCTGTTTAGGGCGAATCGAATTTATTCTATTTAGAAAAGCAATAAAAAGATTTATAAAAGTTTGTAAAAATCAAACTTAAATTTTATTTACAAAATCTAGAGAAAATATTTCCAAAATTTTACAACTATGTCGATTTTCAAATTGATTTGAATTTGGATTTGAAAGGAGTTTACAAAAGAAAAGAAAAAGAGAAACAGGGCAACTGGACCTCATCTCTCCCCTCAGCCCACCGCCACGGCCCAGCCGGCCTCCCCTCCCTCCACTTCCCCTCGGCCTCGGCCGCTCTCTCTCCCGGTGGCCCGCATCGAGCAGGCCGGCTCACCCTCCCACGCCAGCGCGGCCCAACTCCTCCCTCCACCCCTCCCTCTCGCTGAGCCCAGCGACCGCCGGCCCGCGTCGCACACGCGCCGCACGCATCCCCTCCCCGCGCCCCGCAACTGGCCACTGACGCCGGAGGCCCAGCGGTCAGCCCCGTCTCCAACCTCCCCGCGAGTTCCCCGCGCCGAACGCTCCGCGGCTCCCTCGCCCTCATCCCCTCCGACCCTCCTGGGAATTGTTGCGCAACGGCCGCAGCGCGCCGCCACCCTCCCCTGCCAATAAGAAGTGCCTCCAAGCGAGCCCTACCTTCTCTGTTTTTTTTTCTGATCCACGGGTTGCCGCCGCCATTACCGAAGCCTCGCCCAGCTCCACCGCGCCAGCCAGCTCTCCATCCATCGCTCCGGTTTCACAGTGGTGTCACAGGCTCACGCCTCGGCTCCATCACATCATTTGGTGGTCGGATTGCACGACAGTGCCACTCGGAGGGCGTCGCCGCAGATCGATCCACGGGCCGTCTTCCCCGGCGTCGAACTCCCGCACGGAGCCACCATCGGCGACAAGAACGACGCCAACGAGCCCTCTGTAAGCTCCTCTTTCGATTCCCCTACTTTGCGTTGTCTCTACCGCACTTTAGCGTTGTTTCCGCGATGCACCGGCGAGCTCGCCCGCGAGAGGAATGGCGCCACCGCTTCGGGCCGCTGTCGCCACCGTACTCGCAGGCCCCGTCGGCGACCAGCCCCGTCCCAACCCTCCTAAACCGACCATCTCCAAATCGACGGCCCAGATTAGAAATCCCCGCGAAGGGGTACGCACCAAGTCCACGGGGTCATGGACTCAGTCCACGGCGATCGCACCGCTCGTGCCCACAACCACGTGGTGCACCGACCCACTCACAAGCGGCCACGTGGTGCCACGCCACCGCCACATCACCCACCGCGCTGACAACACCGCCGGCGCTGGTTTTTTTTACAAAAACCCCCCATACTTTCTGGAAATCAACCCGCGATCCAAAGACACTGTTCCCTGAGTCTAGATTTATTTCGGTTTAGCCCCTGCACTTCTTAGAAAACGAGGCGCAGTCCTCGGTCCACCGTGCACCGCGAGCCGAGCACCGTGGACCTCGCCCACAGCACAGTGCATACGCCGCGCCAGTCGGCAAGTGCCACGTGCCGCGCAGCCAGCCGGCGTTGGCTCTTTTTCGCTTAAGCCCCTGTTATTCCCCGAAATAAACCCGCACTCCCACCGGTACTATACGCCGAGTCACAGAGATGTTGCATCCTAACCCTTGTACTTTTCAGAAAATGAGGCCCGGTCCAGACAGCTTTTCTTTCTCGTTTTTATTTGTTTTAAATGCGAAAATAAGTTCAAATGGTTCACAGTTTTGCCATCCAACTTCAAATGCTCATATCTTTTGCGTTTTAACTCCGAATTGACCCGTTCAACTTGCGTTAGTTTCATAATTTCGTTCTCTACGCAGTAGATCTATTAGTTTACTGTTTTCATACTGTTTGTTGTACTGTTATTCATTTCTCTTTGTATGTGCCATGTATGTTGATTGGGCCAAAGAGTGCGGAGTTCGAGGACGCTCCAGACCATCCTTGCGACCCAGTTGATTCGACCCAGTCCGAAGGCAAGTGTCCTTGAACATCTTGCACCTACTTAATTTTACTTTTGGTACTAGAGTAGTTAGATCTTGTAGATGCATGCTTGTCATTAATTTGAATCCCATGTTATGGTTTACTAGAATTTGTACATATTATCCTTGTCGCCTGTTTTGGGATGTTCGGGTAGGTGTCTTGCTTAGCCCTGCAGTCATGGTTGGGATGGGAGTTAAAATGTTTATAATCTTGATTAATGAACTATGAAACGAATGTGGACATGGTAATTTTGTAGTAACATGGTTATTAGGTAAATCCGGCAGGGTGGACCCGTATTGGTGGTTTTGTGCCATGGGACTCGGCAGCTGCTTTTGGTTTTTGGTTCGGGGCTCGTGCTAGACATATCCTGCCTGGATCCCTAGGACCCGGTTCTCGAAGCCTGTAACCCGGCTTAACAGCGCAGCCATGAGATCTGGATGGGCTGGACCTGGCTAATTAATTAGTTACCTCTAAGTTGAGGGTCCACACGGGGTTTGTTTTAGTGGCTCACGAGGGGGCCCTAGGGGTCGTAGACCTTTGTACGGGGTGAAACCTTAGTGGTACGTGTGGAACGGACTTGGAGGGGGCTTTGTAAAGGCCTTGCAGTGCAACCCGCTATGCACCTCAGCAGTGTTTAGCGTGACGGGATCTGCACGACTCATGGGTAACGATGTGCAACCTCTGCATAGTGTAAAACTGATATATCAGCCGTGCTCACGGTCACGAGCGGCTTGGACTTCTTCGAGATTAGTTGGTTACTGGTTGGTTTTGGGTTCAGGTCATCTGATGGACTTCAGGTGCGGTTGTCTGATGGACTTCAGGTGTTGGTTACTCGGTGTGACTCCGAGTGTGGTTTGCTCGGTGCGACTCCGAGTGTTGTTACTTTTCTACAGTATCTGTCTATAAACTAGTAAATAGGTGCATAGGATTAATAGGATTAATAGGATGTGTCGCTTTAGGCGCTTGAGTCAAACAAAGTCAGCCTACCTTTGTTATAAGCCTCATAAGCATATATTTCCTACACTTGCGGAGTACATTTTGATGTACTCACCCTTCCTCTTTGTTCCCCCTGCTACCCCACCCAGACGTTGGAGACTACGCGTACGAGGAGCAGGAGTATCCAGAAGACGGAGGCTATGACCCTGACGACCTGTACTAGGATGGCGCTACCCCCGGTCGACCTTCCTGTGGAGTGGAGTCCAGATCTTCCGCATCGACACCAGAGTTTATTTTAGAGTTAGTTATCATGAGAGTCTGTACTTTTCTTTCAGACCCGAGGGTCATTTATGTAATAAAGTTCGTTATTATTAATAAAGCATTGTGTTGATATTTACTATGATGTGGATATATGTATGAAAATTGATCCTGGCATACATATATTGTGCTCCAATTTTGTTCTTAAAATTGGGGTGTCACAACTCCACGATCTTTTTTCCGAGGTATCGAGGTGTTGGCAGACCCCCTAGTCCTCGTTGGAGCACCCGCGCAAGGGTATCGCTCCCCCTTGATCCGCGCAAGGATCAAGTGCTCACCATGAGCTGATTCTTCACCACTCCGGCCTAGTGAATCGCCCACTACCGGTCACAAGATGAGTTGGGTCATCCACAAAGCCCCCGGATGATCACCAAGCTCTCCGATCGCCACCAAGCCGTCTAGGTGATGCCGATCACCAAGAGTAACAAGACAGAACTCTCACTTGACCAACACAAGGCTAATGAGATGGGTGGATGCACACTTGCTACTCTTTCTTCACTAATGAGTTGTTTGATCACTCAATTATCAAATCTCTTAACCTCACTAGGCCTCTTGCACTCACTTGCAATCAAGCTGTTTCTCTACTATTCAAATGAGCAAGAGAGACATCATGAATGGGGTGAAGGCATATTTATACCCCCCAACTCAAAACATGCACGAAGGGGTACAACCAGCCAGTTACACATTGATCGGATGCACCTATCGAGGTGACCGAACGCGTCCGGTCAGTGCCCAACCTGACGCCAGCCCGACAACGTACAAAGTACTGACCGGACTCTGACATGCGTCAGCAATATTTTACCTCTCTGAAACTTCTTTTTTCCTGACCGGACTCACCCCCAGGTGCGTCCGATCCCTTTTGAACCGAGCGTCCGGTCACTCGCAAGCGACATAGACGCGTCCAATCTAGCCACTGTAGCAGCGTTTGGTCGCAACCAAACTCTAACTACAGCTAGTTACATTGATCAAACACACTACCCCAGCGTCCGGTCACAAGTAACTCAGCGTCCGGTCAACTAAATGAAGCCCTATTTGACTCTGGATCGCGCCGCTTTCTAAACGGACTTTCTTCCTCATGATTTTTGAGACCTTTCTAAGCTACCTAGAGCTATGGTTAACAAGTGTGCACCACACCTAACTCAATAGTCTCACCTAGGTCAAGCTACCCATTCAAACTCCCCTTAATAGTACGACCAAAGGAAAAACAAAGACCTAAACTAATCTAAGTGTCCTCCAACACCATGTGACACTTAGAACTAGCCTATCTTCATCTTCGTCGTCCATCCTTTGAAAACCAAAATGAATTCCATCAATAAGGGGACATGAATACCATAGTGTTCAAACAATCGTCATTATTGCGACATAACTCAATTGTTTCTGCAAACACACATTAGTCACAATAATCTTACATTGTCATTAATCACTGAAACCCACTAGGGGCCTAGATGCTTTCAAACGTAAATGATAAAAATTGAAATGCTCAAAGTAAATTATGGAAAGTAAATAGAGGAAAGGAACACAATGATGTTTTCCTAAGGTATCGAGGTGTCGACACACCCCCTAGTCCTCGTTGGAGCACCCGCGCAAGGGTGTTGTTCCCCCTTTGAAAGGACCTAAATGGCTAGAAGGGGTGAATAGCCTAATAAGAATTCTACAACAACACTAAACAACTTTGTTAGTAAACTAAATGGTGAAGCAAAGGTTATGCTAGCTCTATGTCAAATGCAAGCCTCCTATTTACAATTCTAGATAAATATGATCTCTATATTCACACAAAGGCTAGGTTGCTAGAATATGACTAAGTGAGTAATGTGAATCAAGAGAGTAAGCTACTCTACACCACAAGCAAAGGGACTAGCAACAAGAAAATACAATTACTACTAGCAAAGAGGAAACAAAGTAAATACAAGAGGTAGAGTGAATTGTACCAAACCGGCAAGTGATCAATACAATAGATATCCAATGAAATCCTCAGGAACAATATGACACAAGATTTTTCACCCAAGGTTCACTTGCTTGCCGGCAAGCTACATCCTCGTTGTAGCGATTCACCCACTTGGAGGTTCACGAGCTAATTGGCATCACACGACAAACCCTCAATATGGTGCCTATAAGTGCATTCGCCCCCATTGTGGGTTTTGGCTAATTAATGACAATCAAGTTAGGGACTAATGGTTCTATAAAGACATGTATGTAGGTGTTAGTCCTTAGAAAGAATTACAATGTTGATATCTCGTGAACAAAGCACGTTAACTTATGTTGGACAAAAGATGCCTAGCTCAAGTGGTGGATTGATAGTTTATTTTAAACTTGAGTTATAGGTAAGCCGAACTATCAAGAGAGATACAAAATAGGCTGGCTAGATGTGGTGAAAAGAGCTCATGTCGACTAACAAAAGTTTGCTTGAGAGACACTGCACGATCATGAACACATACATGCATATCTGTGAAGTCGGTACTACCGACCATGGGGGTCGGTGGTACCGACCAGGGAGGCAACGCGCAATGCTCTCTGGGTAAAGTTCATTTTGAACTGTTGGTAGTACCGCCATAAAACTCGGTAGTACCGACCACCCAGACCATTCTAATACCCTCTCTGTGTAGGTTCGAAAATGGCTTGGTGGTAGTACCGCTATAAATGTTGGTACTACCGGGCTTAGTAGTACCGACCTTGGTCGGTAGGTACCGAGCCGCCGAGGTCGATTTGCGGACCTCTCTGTTCGTGCGCCAAATGACTTGGCGATAGTACCGCTATAAAAGTCGGTACTACCGGGCTCGGTAGTACCGACCCCGGTCAGTAGGTACCGAGCGCCCGAGTGTCTGTCTGCGGAGCTCTCTGCTCGTGGCCATTTTGGCCTGGCGGTAGTACCGCCATAAGGTCAGTACTACCGACAATCGTTGGTACCGACCCATGGACGGTAGTTGCAAGTTGGTCAACCTCAGATCTGGCGCAGCGGTTTTGGCCGGTCGGTACCACCGACCATGCATGGTCGGTACTACCGACAGGCCTCGGGATAGGGTGACTATAAAAGCCACCCACTCGACTTCTAACGGTTAGCCACTCACTTCACTTCATTCATTGCGACCTAATAACTGACAAAAGAGCTCCCACACATTGACTCATCCCCTCTCTCTCCCCCTTTGCTCCTAGATTCATTCCCTTGCAAGATTTGAGCTAGGGAACTGAGATTAGAGAGTGAGAAGCTTCGATCTACGACTTGAGCACTTGGTTCCCACATTTTGCCGGCTTGGTTTGTGTTTATTACTCTTGGGTTCTTTGAACTCTATCCGGTTAGGTGTTCTTCGTGGTTGCCCATGTTGATTCATTTGTGAGGGCTCCCCGAAGCATTTGTATTTACCCTGTGATTCTTAGTGGATAAACTCGGCTAACCTTTGTGGTGATTTGAGTGAAGAAAGGAGGTGAAAGAGACTCCGACCTTGATGGTCACCTCAACAATGAGGACGTAGGCACTCCTTAGTGGTTTGGCTGAACCTCGGGATAAATCCTTGTGTCCCGCGTGCTTGTTGTTATCTCTACTTTGCATACTATACTTGTACTTGTGTTCTTCGTGTTCTTCCTATCCCTACCTCATTCTTAGGTTGGAGAGGACCGATCTACACGTCGAGAAGGAACTAAGCCTTGGGAAGGCTTCAATCTTTGTCTACAACACTTAGGAAAGTGGGGTATCTACTTGATCTGAAATTGTGTCTCTTTACATTGGATTTGTAGTTGTTTTAGGTTTCCGGTGGTGTCGTTTGTTTGTGTCAGTAGTATCGGTGTTTTATACCCAGTAGTACCTACCTAAACAAACCAGTAGTACCGGCGGTTATTTAACTACAAGTTTTAGTCTTTGAAGTTTCAAATCGTAGAAAATCACCTATTCACCCCCCTCTAGGCTGATTTGATCCTTTCAATTGGTATCAGAGCCTAACCCCTTGTGTTAGCACTTCACCGCGTAAGGGAAAAGTCATGTCGACCCTAAGTCGGGCTGATGTTGATAGCATTGTCAAGAGAGTCTCGGATCAGCTGTTAGAACAACAAGCAAAGCAATTCGAAGATCAAATGAAGAAGATGAAGGATGAGATTGAGAGCTTGAAGCAAGCTTTGGGCAGCAAAGGTGAATCATTAGGAAGTGGAGGAGTTCCTCCAGAGCCCAAAGAGAAAAATACAAAAGATGATGAAGAGAGAGACAAGAAAGAAAAGGTATTCTCGAGCATACCATTTGACTATAGCCAAATGAGCAAGGTTCTTCAACTGCCTAACGTCAACCTAGGCCTTCCTTTGATGGAATCAACTACAATGATTGGGCACACAAGATGAAGCTACATCTTCTTGCCGCAAGAGCTTGGGAGATAGTTGAGAATGGACTAAGTCACATTGAAGGAGAAGAGTACATCGATCTAGATGCAATTGAGTTTCAACAAAATGCTCAAGGGGCATCCTTGATTCTATCGTGCCTCAAGCCCGAAGAGAGTACCAAGGTCCATGGAATGGTAGTTGCAAAGAAGATTTGAGACACTCTTAGGATATCATATGAGGGTGATGCAAGTGTGAGAAAATGCAACATAGAACTCCTTCAAGGGAAGATCGAGAACTTCACTATCAAAAGTGGTGAAACCACTCAACAAATGTTTGATAGATACATGACCTTGATCAACAAGATTAGAGCTCTTGGAGATGAGAAGTGGGATGACAACTCGGCAGCAAGAAAGCTATTGAGAGCCTATAGAAAGAAGAACAAGACACTTTGAAAGGTCTGAATGGCTAGAGGGGGGGGGGTGAATAGTCTATTTTAAAAATCTAGAATCCTGAAACTCAAAGCTCAAAACGGATATCAGATCACACAGTCGGTACTACCGACTATAGGGGCCGGTACTACCGACTCCAAGGGTTGGTACTACCAACAACCTAGAAGCAGCTATGAAATCGAGATGGACGAGATGGAAAAATGAATCTAGCTTATACCAAGGTTTCCCTAGGAGATGCGTGGATGATATTTATACCTTGTTCAAGTAGTAGCTCCTCCCCAAAGTGTAGATCGAGCCTTCCCACACCTAAGAATGAGAGAGGAGGGAGGAAGAACACGAAGAACATGAGAGCAAGCAAAATACTCGAAGAAGTAAATCCAACAAGCACACGAGACACAAGATTTATCCCGAGGTTCGGCCTCTTCACTAAGAAGTGCCTACGTCCTCGTTGTTGAGGTGACCACTAAGGTCGGAGTCTCTTCCACCTCCTTGCCTCACTCAAGCAACCACAAAGGCTACTCGAGTTTCTTCACTAAGAATCATGAGGGTAATACAAACACTTTGGAGTGCCCTCACAAATGAGTCAATCACGGACAACAACCGAAGAACACCTAACCGACTAGGGTTCCAAGAACCCAAGAGTAAAGAATACAAATCAAGCCAGAGAGATGTAAGATCCAAGTGCTCTTGACGTAGATCGATGCGTCTCACTCTCTAATCTCACTTCCCTAGCTCAAGGCTTGCAAGAGATTCACTCTAGAATCCAAGAGGGAGAGAGGATATTTGTCAACACTTGGGAGCTCTCTTTCTTTTCATAGGTCAGGCGAATGGGAGAGGTAACAGTTAGAAGCCGGCCGAGCGGCTACTTATACATGTCACGTCTGCGCCATGGTTGGTAGTACCGACTATCTTAAAAACAACCGTTACAACAACCGTTGACCCAATGGAACCACCGACCCCTGGTCGGTACCACCGATGGTTGGTAGTACCGGCCTTATTGCGGTACTACCGACAGGACAACCTTGGACCTACATAGAGAGCATCGCAAAACACCTTCTGACCACGGTACCACCGACCAGGGGGTCGGTGCTACCGAGGGTCGGTACTAACGACCCTATAACGGTACAACCGCCAAGCCAACTCAGTCCCAACACAGAGAGGGTGTAAAACGACCTGGATCCACGGTACTACCGACCCGGGGGGGGGGGGGGTCGGTACTACCGAGGCCGGTAGTACCGGCTCTATAGCGGTACCACCGCTAGGTCAACTGAGACCCGATCCAGAGAGCATTGCACGCAGCAACCTTGGGCTATACTACCGACCCCCTTGGTCGGTACTACCGACCACACCCAGAAAAACCTCTATGTGTTCGTGAGTGCGCGGTGTCTCTCAAGCGCTAGAAGTTAGTCGTCATGAGCACGTTTCTGCACATCTAGCTAGCCTCAAATGTATCCCTCTTGATAGTCCGACTTGCCTATCACTCAAGAGAAAAGATAAAACTAAGATCTCAACTTGAGCAATGACATCTTTCCCTTTTCCATTTCACCGAAGACAGAGCATTTGATCACTTGAGAACTTGTGGTCGTCACCATCCAATATGGTCGCCATCTAGCTAGCTCCATCAAAGGCTTGGTCGTAATCCTTTCTCATTAGCTACACACAAGCTTAGCAATAGGATTAGACCAAATAGGTTTCATCAATTAACCAAAATCAAACTAGGGCTTTCACACTTGCATCAATCATTATGGAAAGACCAAACTATGAAACCATGGGACCTCATGAGATGCTTGCCAAGATAAAGCATCATGAAGTCTTAGATGATGAAGCCATAGAAGATCAAGAAGCAAGCAACAAGAAAGTGGTAGCTCTCAAGGCAAACCAAGAAGAAGGAAGTAAAGCTCAAAATGATTCATTAAGTGAAGGAAGCGATGACTCAGATGATGAGATTGCTCTTCTTGTAAAGAACTTTAGAAGATTCATGAGAAAGAAGATGTACAAGAAAAGCAAAGGTGGATACTTCAAGAAGTCAAAGAAGAGAAATTGCTATGAGTGTGGTGCGGATGATCACTTCATCGCTGATTGTCCACAAAAGAAGAACAAGAGCAAGTATAACAAGAGTGATGACAAGAAGCAAATAAGAAGAGGTGGTGAAGCTCATCTTGGAGAAGAATGGTTCTCGAAAGATGACTCAAGTGATGAAGAGAAGAGCAAGGGCAAGGAGACGGAAAAGGGAGCGACCAACATTGCCATTCACAAGGCCTCTTCTCCAAGCCACTTCTCCAACATGGCTACATCGACCACTTCATCACGCTTGTTCGAAGATCTCTCCGACGACGAGGATGACTTCACTCATTCTTGCTTCATGGCTAAGGATGAGAAGGTATCATATATCTCTCCCAATTGTTCTAGTGATGAGTATAGTGATGATGATATGGATGAATTTGAACTAAGCATAATAAGAAAATTTGGCAAGAAAGGAGGACCCAAAATATTAAAATTTCTTACTAAGTTAGAGAGTCGGAATGAGAGTCTTGCTTTGCAAGGGGACTTGATCTCTCAAGAGAGAGAAAAGAACCTTGCATTGGAAGCCTCTCTTGCCGAGGAGAGATTGGAGGTTGAGAAATTGTCTGTGGAACTATCTTTAGCCAATGACTCTACCAAGAAGTTGGCTAATGAGTGTTCCATAAGCAATGACTCAATTGCTAGTCTAAAGAATAAGGTTAGCTTGGTTCAAGAAAGCCTCACAAGCTTACAAGATAAACATCAAACTCTTGAACTAAGCTACAATACTCTTTGGAGTAGCACTTCTTCAACTGCTCCTAAGGATTCCGATAGCTCTAATGCTTCAACTAGTAATGGTTGCAAAAGATGTTATAAAGTTGATATACATGCTTGTGCAACTAACCTTGTTGAGCTAGAGAAGAGAGACAAGGAAATTCAAAGGTTGAACATGATCTTGAGGAATGGTTGCAAGTGTAAGGTGCAACAACCAAAGGACATTCTCAAGACCGCAAGACACCCATCCATCAAGGATGGGATTGGCTACAATAGGTATGGTGGAAAAGCCAATGGAAGGAAGATGGTCAACAAGGTACCCTTTGTTAACTTTAACAAAGGGGTTCCTCTCTTTGACCTCATGAACAAGGCAAACAAGGTTGCCAATCCAAAGGCTACACTTGCAAATGACAAGATCAACAACAAGAAGCAAGTGGAGGTCACCGAACCACAAAGGCCCATATCACGAAGCTATACATGTGATTACTTGTGTTGTTGGGGCAAGAACGAAAAGATTATCGTTAAGTATGTTGGTGCACTCAAGAAGAGAGAGATCATGAGAAATGTTTGGGTGCCCAAAATTTATATGACTAACCCCCTAGGACCCAATCTCACTTGGGTACCTAAATCAAGAACATAAACTTGTTTTGTAGGAATATGCCTCTGATGAAACAAGTTGGGTGTTGGATAGTGGATGCACCAATCATATGACCGGGGCAAAAGAGATGTTCACTTCTTTTCAACCAAGCCATGATACATGCAACAACATTGTGTTTGGTGACAATGGAAAATGAGAGGTACTTGGCTTGGGTAAACTTGCTATCTCAACAGACAATTCAATATCTAATGTACTACTTGTGCATTCATCGAGTTACAATTTGTTATCCGTTTCTCAACTTTGTGAAATGGGTTACTATTGTCTCTTTACGGATAAGGGTGTGACCATTTCTAGAAGAAGGGATTCCTCTATTGCATTTAAAGGTGTGTTGAAGGGAAAGCTTTATCTAGTTGACTTCTCAACTAATAAAGTGGAACCTAAGACTTGCTTAATGGAAAAATCTAGCATGGGTTGGCTTTGGCATCGTCGACTAGCTCATGTTGGGATGAGGAACTTGGCCCAACTTCAAAGAGAAGGGCACATCCTTGGACTAACCAATGTCTCTTTTGAGAAAGATAGGATTTGCAGCGCATGCCAAGCTGGAAAGAAAGTTGGAGCTAAGCATCCAATAAAGAACATCGTGTCAACCACAAGACCATCGAAGCTACTTCATATGGACCTCACGGACCCGTTGCTTACCAAAGCATCGGTGGTTACAAATATGGTTTCGTTATTGTTGATGACTATTCTCGCTTCACTTGGGTGTTCTTTTTAGTAGATAAAAGTGAGACCCAAGGCATCTTCAAGAAGTTTGCGAGAAGGGCTCAAAATGAGTTTGAGCTCAAGATCAAGAAAGTGAGAAGTGACAACAGGACCGAGTTTAGGAACACCAATATAGAAGAGTATCTTGATGATGAAGGAATCAAGCATGAGTTCTCCGTTCCATATACCCACAACAAAACGGGGTTGTGAAAAGGAAGAATCGAACTCTTGTTGAAGCCGCAAGATCTATGTTGGATGATGTTGACACAAAATTTCGGACGAGGGTGCCAAAACACTCGACCACGGTCCTCAGAGGCCGTGCAGAGCAAGGTCTTGACCTCCTGGACCTTCAAAGGATGGTGGTACCGAATCTTGGTGAGAACGACTACGGGAGTGCCAGTCAATTTGACCTGTAATTAACAAGGAAACGAAAAAGAGTCAAATTGTGGAAACTGCCGGTTTGATGCCAGATAGTTCCAAGTTGTATGGCTCCGATATAGCCACTGTTACAGGACATTGACTACAAAGTCAACTCCCAATAGGAAATTAAAGCATTGATAATATTTAAAGCAAAACGGCAATTGTACACATAAAGAAAGAACTAGGAATAAAGAACAACCGATGAGCTTAGATATGTATATGAAACAAAGATCTATGTATACATTTAAACGGCACAAAAACAATAGATCGACTAATTGCATATGCAATTCTATCTGTTAACAGTGGAGTGTTTCCATGCAGCCATAATAACAAAAAGATCGATAAAATAGCTTAAACATCAATAGTGGGGTGTCTCCATGCAACCATAATGATGACCAAGCTAGATCACGTCCGATGCAATGAGCAGATCCATTGATTTCAGACCACTTAAAAGTACACATTATGAGAGAAACATAATTGGATCGACTATTTTAGCCAATATAGAGTTCATGAAGCACGAACAAGATCTATTCGATAAAACCACGATTTGACTCAAGATCAAACAAATCTAACCTATCATGCGTATCAGTGGGGTTCAGAAATATAGCCGTAATAAACATGCCAGATCAAATCTACCTGTTTCTTAGATCAAACCACGATTTTATCGAATATCTCGAACGCACAGCATGTAACAATCAAGATTGACAAAATAGTCGATGAGAAGCTCAGATCGGTTATTTTCCTTGGTGATAGCGTATAAAGCCTTTGGATAGACGAAACTAAACAACATTGAAGCTTAAGCTAGTTTGTCAATCTTGATTGGGCAAGATATTGTTTAAATCTAAAGAAAACATCAAAAGCATAAACAACATCGATAACTTAATGAATCTATTAGCTTGCCAAAACTAATAGAGCCGATAACTAGCCAAGATCGACTAAAGCAAGAGATTGATTAGACTCAAGATAGTCTTACAAAAGACAAAATTAACCGATCACTAACCCATGTCATGGCTAAACAAGAGTTTGGTCGATGCCATATACAGCCTTATTGAATAATAACACGAGCCATTGGTGAAACTTACAAGCAAACCGGAGGTCGATCTAGCCGATGCAGCCCTGCCTGGTTGAAGGTTTCGCCGAGTTCTACCTTACTCCTACTCCTAGGGTTTTGGTCGGTGGCCGATGTGTTTGATTGATTGTTCGTTTTACAAAATTGCGTTTCTAGCTATTTATAACCCGATAGACTCCTGTTCTAACACGACTAGGATACATGATAATAAATCAAAAGTCGACCCAGACTTGAACTCCTCGGCCGAACCCGATATGTCTTCAAAGCCTGTCACGCCGGGCCCATATGAATTCTGGTCGTGTCTGGATCCAAGCAGGCTTCTTTTATTTTTCTTGGCTGACTCTCTCCTTTAATAAATCAGCTGTTTGTGCTCACAAAATAATAATCCTTTTTGGTACAGAATTCGGTGTAAACACATGCCCCCCGATTTTGGGATGAAATTTATTTTATTCTGAAATTGCTATTTTTCCTTCCTTAGTCAATCAGTCGTGACTCCTCCCTTTTAGTCTATCAACTGAGTCTTCCTCCAACCGTTGCTCCTTTCTAAAATCAGCCTTCAAACCCTAACTTTTGAACAAATCTGCCGCCATGCAATTTGAGCAAAAACCTTTGAGAATTCAAGTTCAGTGCCTCCGCAAATCAAATGGCGACTCAAGATTCCATCCTCGAGGTAAGAAGTTTGGCTTTGGTATTTCTTTCTCCCGATGCTCTCTTGCTCTGCATATTTCTCATATTCCTTTTAATTTCCAGGTCCTTCATGACCAAATCCTCATCCCCATTCACGGCTGTCCAAATGATTTCTTTCTCGGTCCAGTAGGCAACCTCGACCCTACTGAGGTTATTATTGCCGAGACCCAAAGAATTCCTTTCAAGAACTCAGATTTTGCTTCAAAACATTCGGGAAAGACTCTCTTCAGGAACTGGCCATCAATCATCTCGGGTTGGAGGGATTGGCTAATCAAGGTAGAAGCCAAGAAGAAATCGGATTGGATTCTTCGTAATTTGGATCAGTGCATTACTCTGTCTTTAGCTGATATGAAAAGAAATGAGTCGATGCTGAAGGCTGCTTGTTACTTTTGGTCTGGAACCTTCAATGCCTTCATGTTCAAGCAAGGGCCCATGACCCCAACTTTAGCCGATGTGCATATGCTGACCGGCTTAAATGTCACTAGATCCATCAACCCCCACAGCCTTCAAGTCAAGCCTTCCATCAAACTTGGAAATCTTAAATCTGGTGGTTGGTCTAGCTACATTGCCTCTTTCAACACCTCTCAGTCCAGCGTTTCAGAACGAGACATATAATTTTTCTGAATATGTGGCTGGACAAATATTTATTCTGTGGGCAAAGTTGTGGTCCAACTTCAAATTTCCTGGCATTAGCAGAAATGCTACCTATGAATTCAAACATTCCTCTGGGAAAAATATCTTCTGGGTGCCTTGTACAACATGTTGAACAAATGCGGATACATGGGTGTATGCCGAGTCTCTGAGTGATGAGTGATTGTCAACGGGTTTGATCGCATGTTCTTTGGCTTGTGTTGTGCAGGTGTCGAGCACGGAGACAGTGATTGAGGGCAAGGTGAAGGTCAAGTTGAGACGTGCCGTGCCGACGGACTGGGTGCGATGAAGGATGGGCGTGCCGTGCGGCGGACGTGCCATGCTGATGGATCGAGCAGTGAAGGGCGGACGTGAGGCTTGGACTGAGGGACCGGAGTGCCTGAGGATCAGCTGTGGTGGCTGGCAGCCTGGGACAGCGACGAGCGGAGACTTGCGGGGCACGGTGTTGCTCAGGTCGAGGACCTGGGGACACATGTCGGTGGACGGGGTGCACGGGCGGTGCATCCCCTCTACAGCTTCGGTTTGGTGGCTGAGCCAGCGAAAAACCACCGGTGGACGGTTTCCAGGTTTGGGCCTCAAAACCTGGGTGCTGAGGGTTTCCGAGTTTGGCCACAAAACTCGGGCTGAGGACGGTTTCCAGGTTTGGGCCTCAAAACCTGGGCGCTGCGGGTTTGCTGAGTTTGGGCCTCAAAACTCAGGCTGGAGGCTGGTTTCCTGGTTTGGGCCTCAAAACCGGGGGATTGCTGGAAAAGGCTGGTTTCCCGGTTTGGGCCTCAAAACCGGGGGTGCAGAGCGAGGGCGGCACGTGGCGGCAATCGGAAGGTTGCGTGGAGGCAACGCGGACGAGTTGTGCGGGCGTGGCCGTCGGATTCACCTACCTCTTCGAGTTGGTCCAGAATAACCCTAGGGTTTAGCTGGTTCGCTCTGTAATTAGATTAGAGAGGGGTAGAGTAGGAAATAGACTTAGTCTAGAATAGGTTAAGTAGTCCGGGGAGACACCCTGCTCCTCTATCTCAGTTTTAGCCATCTCATTTGCTCTTGCTTCCTAGGGTTTCCTGCTCTCCCATCCCCTGCTGTAGCTAGCTGAGATCCGCAGAGAGACTCACCTCTGTGTACTGTTGATTTTGAGGAAAGGAGGCCGTAATCTCCTTGTCGTAGCGTGTGTTTGTGCTCCGGCTGCAAGATCGTGGTTGTGATTCGCGTTTCATTTGTGTTCTTCGCGGAATCTTTTTTTTCTCCACGATTTTCCCGTCGCTTGATCTCTTTGCTCAGTTCATCTTTTGCAAAACCGTTTGAACCAAGTTGTTCTAGATCGTGAGGCACTTCTTTCCACCGAAGGAATTCTCCTCTAACCTCACGGTCTAGGAGATCGATCGATTTTCGTTTCGGGTCAAGTTTTCTCTCTTCCCCCGAAATTCTTCGATTCATCGATTTGGAGATAGGTTCGAGCCATGATCTCTTAGGGATAGCTCACTATACTCCTTTTGACTCTTCTCACCAAGTTTGATCCTTAGAAGATTCGTTTTGGGTGAGATCGAGTCGAATCGGTGGACGAACAGGCTGCTGTCGGGGTGACCGGACGCTTGATACGCAACGACCGGACGCTAGGGCAGTGCGTCCGGTGGTTGAATACTCTCTGTGTTAATTTCGATCTTGACCGGACGCTTGCCTGACTCATTGATCGAACACTCCTGAAGAGTCCGATCATCGACCGGACGCTCGAATCCTTCTATGACCGGACGCACCTCGTGCACTGTTCACCGTGCTTCTCTTGATCGACCGGACGCTGGACCCTTGACCGGACGCTTGCGCACCGAGAGTCCGGTCACTTCCAGTAAGCTCCCAAACCGGTTTTTCTATGACCGGACGCGTCCGGTGCTCCTTGACCGGACGCTGTCCAGAGTCCAGTCGTGACTGCTTTGTGCGTTCTCGTTCGCGGTTTGCTCGTTCGTTGTCGGTTTTGGTTTCCGTCTTTTGCGTTGGCTTACTAGAGTTGTATAGTGGCCCGCTGTGCTTCTTGGAAGCATCCACCCTACATCTAGGGTCGTGGACATTAGCAAGCTCTAGGGTTTGTCTTTCGGGGTGATTCTCGGGACAGTGGCTACTAGTTTCCGAAAGGAAATTTTGAAGCTCCCATTCACCCCCCCTCTGGTCGCTTTCTGGTTGCTTTTCGGTCCTTCAATTGGTATTAGAGCGGGTTAAGGATCTTCCACCTTAGCCGGTTCCAGATCCACCGAAGGCGACATGGATCGTGGCGTGGGCAAACCGCCATTTTTCGATGGGACGAACTACGCGTATTAGAAGATACGCATGTCGGCCTATCTGCAGAGTTTGGGTGTTTCCATCTGGGATATTTGCAACTCTGCCGATTACGTGGTCTTGGCTGCTCGTGTGACTCAGCATCAGATCGATGAGCACGAAGCCAATAGCCGAGCCCGTAATGCGCTCTTTTCGTGTTTGAGCGTGGGTGAGTTTGATCGTGTTTCTCACCTCCCTACGGCTCGGGAGATTTGGGCCACCCTCATGCGTTTTCATGAGGGCACCTCTCAAGTCAAAACCCGACTCTACGAGTCGTACAAGAGGGAGTATGAGAACTTTCGACATCAGCCTGGCGAGAGCATAGAGAGTTTATTCGCTCGCTTTCAGGTGATTGTCAACAGGATGAGGGCTAACAAGGAGCAGTTGCCTTTCGACGATCATGAGAGAGCTTTGAAGCTTTTGCATACTCTCGATCGGTCGGTGTGGGATTCCAAGGTTCGGGCGATCATCGAATCACCTAACTATGAGACCCTCACGTGCGACGAGCTCTTCAGTAAGCTCAAGTCTAGTGAGATTGATGCTATGTCGAGGGCTTCTTATGCGAATCCTTCTGGCCCGACTATGGCTTTGGTTTCTGGCTCTTCCTCTAACCCCTCAGCTGGCTTTGCGCTTTCTTCTCTCTTTTCTATCACAGAGGACCAGCTGGAGTCTTTGGGAGACGAGGAGTTGGCTTTGCTTGCCAACCAGTTCTCGCGGTTTCACAACAACCGCATGAACCATCGCCGCGGAGGAGGACGCTCGGGCTGCTATGAGTGCGGCGACCCCGACCACTTCATCGCTAACTGCCCTAAGAAGAACAAGCACTCGGGGAAGGGCGATCATGGGCGCAAGTACGACTCCAAGCACAAGGAGAAGCACGTCCCCCCGAGGCACAAGAAGTGGGGCGACTTCGACAAAGAGTACATCAAGAAGAAGTACTTGGAGAAGGCCCAAGCTGAGCAGCGTGCGTTCTTCGCCACGCTCAGTGACGTCGACGGCTCGGATGACGACTCCGCTTCATCAAGCGACGACGAGTCCGAGAAGAAGAAGAGGATCGAGGACAAGCTGAACGGTCTCTGCTTCTTCGCCGACGACGATGGCTTCTGCACCATGGCGCTTGGTGATGAGGTCGACGGCAAGCTGGAGCACTCCCCTCGCGACAACGACGACGACGACGACGACACCTCCCAGGTATCTCTCACTCACGACGAGCTTTCTGCTGAGGTTGAGAAGCTTACTGCCGCGCTCCTTAGTCAGGACAAGTTGCTTAGGCGTGCCGCTAGAGAGCGCAAGGAGTTTAGGCAGAAGTGGGAGGACACGGTGAGGGAGCTTGAGTTTGCCAAGTCCACCGTGGTCGTGTCGGAGGAGGTTGAGTGCGAATCGTGCACCACGCACATGACTGACCTTCTCACTTTGAGAGGTAAGTATGCTGCGTTGGTAGGAGAGCTGGATGAGCTGAAGGCTAAACCCTCCTTGTTGGGTGCGTGCAAGACTTGTCCTGTCTTGCAGTCTGAGTTGGCAGAGAAGAATGCCAAGATTGAGTCTCTTGAGAAGGCCAGCTCGGGTAGCACTTGTGTGACTAGGTGCGCTTTGTGCGAGGGTTTGGAGATGGAGATTGCAAATGTGAAGCATGGCAAGATGCAAACCGAGGAAGAAAACACATACCTTCGGGCCATCTTGTCATGAGTATCTTGCAGTGAGCCGCAGCTCGGGATGATGATCTCCCAATTCAAGCGAGCTGCTGGAGGTCCTGGTGTAGGTTTTGCTCAGGGTGTTGATCTTTCTGCCTTTGGGAAGATTGGAGAGTCGAGTGGTATGAATCCGAGTAAGAAGCCCAACTCCACCACTACTCCCAAACTTACCAAGCTTCCACCCAAAGAGCCTCTCAAACCTACCATCAAGGATGGGGTGCTTGAAGAACCTCCTAGAGCTCCACCCAAGAACCAAGTGTGGCATCTCAAACCCAACCACCTAAAGAACAAGCTGGATACAATGCCACCTATCCAGGAGGAGTTGCCACAGAAGGGCAAAGTGATCCACACCCACAACCATGAGTACCAACAACCCCCTTTGCGTGCGGTGAGGTACCATTGTGATTTCTGCGGGAGAGATGGACACTTGAGTGAGTTCTGCTTTCGGCGCAAGAGAGAGGCGCGTCGTGCTAGGGAGATGGACAACCCGGACATGTACCACTCTTTCCATGGTGTGCATGTGCCGGACGTCCAGAGGAGAGCTGCTAGGCCCAGAGGTTCAGAACCTCAAGTCCCCTGGCCTAGGCAGCAGTGAGCTCCGAGGAGAGATGCTAGGCCTAGAGGCGCAGTGCCTCAAGTTGCTAGGCCTAGGCCTCATAGAGAGCGTGCCCGGCGGGAGCCTGCAGTTGCAGGTTTTGGACCCCGTGGCGGAGGCTTTGTAGTTGAGCGCTTTCCCCCACTGCGTTTTGAGTATCGCGGTGAGCGCTCCTTCCCCAGCGGACCACGTTTTCCTGTACGTGGTGATCGCTGCCCCCGTAGACAGGCTAGGAATGGTTTTTACACTGACCGTTCTTTTGAGCAGCCGGCCCAACACTGGTATTCCCCTTACTTCACTAACCCCAGTGTTGGACCGTATGCTCACCCTATGTCTTTTTATTGATGTAGGTAAGACGGTTGGAGGACATTTGGTTGGTGGATTCCGGTTGTTCGAGGCACATGACCGGAAACGCCAAGTGGTTCTCCAGCCTTAGCCCGGTCGCCGGAAAAGAGTACATAACCTTCGGCGACAATAGTAAAGGTAAGGTGTTGTCTCGCGGGTCGGTGCGGGTTAATGAGCACTTTGTGTTGCGCGATGTTGCTCTTGTTTCTAACCTGCATTTTAACCTGCTTTCTGTTTCGCAACTTTTTGATGATGACTATGAGATTCGTTTTAAACCGAACCTTAGTCGCATCCTAGATCCTCAGGGCGATCTTGTATGTCTGATTTCGCCCTTTGGGAAAGTCTTTCGCGCGAATTTCTCGGAGTCGTTTGGTTCTTCTCGCTGTCTTTTGGCTAGTCCTTCTTCTTCCGATCTTTGGAAGTGGCATAGGAGGCTCGGTCATTTAAGCTTCGACTTGCTTGCAAGACTTAGCTCATTTGGCCTAATCCGAGGATTGCCCAAGTTTTCGATGGAGAAGGATTTAGTTTGTCATTCTTGCAGACATGGGAAGATGGTTGCCGCTCCCCACCATCCAGTGACTAAGGTCATGACCTCGCACCCCGGAGAGCTTTTACACATGGACCTTGTTGGTCCGGCTCGGGTGAGCTCGGTTGGTGGCAAGTGGTATGTTTTGGTTGTTGTTGATGATTTTTCGAGGTATTCGTGGGTCTTCTTTTTGACTGAGAAGACCGAGACTTTCTCCTTCGTTCGCAATCTGATTTTGCGTCTTCAGAACGAGTTCCCTTTAAACTCGATGCGAGCTATTAGAAGTGATAATGGTTCCGAATTCAAAAATTCGGATTTTGAGAAGTTTTGTAACCGCCTTGACTTGGAGCATCAGTTTTCTTCCCCCTACACACTGCCCCAAAATGGTGTTGTAGAGAGGAAGAATCGGACCCTTGTTGAGATGGCCAGGACGATGCTCGATGAGCATAGGACTCCTAGGCGCTATTGGGCCGAAGCTATGAACACTGCATGCTATATTTCCAATCGCATTTTTCTGAGAGCGTTCTTGAAAAAGACTTCTTATGAGTTGGGTTTTGGTAGACAGCCCAAGGTGAGTTATTTTAGAGTCTTCGGTTGCCATTGTTTTATTTTGAAGAAAGGCAACCTGGATAAATTTGAGTCTCGTTCTTCTGACGGTGTGTTTTTGGGTTATGGCACTCACACTCGAGCTTATCGTGTACCTAACCTTGACACTAACCGAGTCATGGAGACATCCGATGTCACCTTCGACGAGACCATGGTTTGTCCTTGTTCTCGTTTTGAGCGTGCAGGTGATCATGAGGTTGGTGAGCCTCTTTTTGATGACGAGGACGAGGGTGCTGAAGGTATGGATGATCCAGCACCCCCTCCACCTGCCGTGCCGCAAAGAGCGGCTTCTACGATGACTCACGGCCCCGACACCTCTTCTTCCTGGGGGCCGTGGGATCCGCCACCCTGAGCGGTACCATTTGTACCCAGGGAGGCACCAGCTGCTATTGAGGGGGAGGCTACTTCAGCTCAGGAGGCGCCACGACACATCCAGCGCCAGCACCCGCCTCAGCAGATGATCGGCAACATCGACGAACGGGTCACTCGGTCCAGGTCATAGCAAATCTCGCACTTCGCTCATTCTGCTTTTGTTGCTAATTTTGAGCCCCGAGATGTTGGACACGCTTTGACGGATCCGGATTGGGTAAATGCCATGCATGAGGAGTTAGAAAATTTTGAGCGAAATCGGGTTTGGGTTCTAGTTCCACCTCCTCCTGAGTGTAAGCCTATTGGGACAAAATGGGTTTTCAAAAACAAGCAAGGAGAGGATGGCCACGTTGTTAGAAACAAGGCCAGGCTTGTAGCGAAGGGTTATAGTCAGAAGGAGGGGATAGACTATGAGGAGACGTTTGCTCCTGTAGCTCGTTTGGAGGCAATTAGGATACTCTTGGCCTTTGCTACATCCAAAGGTTTCAAACTTTTTCAAATGGATGTCAAGAGTGCCTTCTTAAACGGCTACATAGAAGAAGAAGTTTATGTTGAGCAACCCCCCGGTTTTGAAAATCCCAAGTTTCCAAACCATGTTTTTAAACTTCACAAAGCTTTATATGGTTTGAAACAAGCCCCTAGAGCCTGGTATGATAGGTTGAAAACCTTTTTGCTTGCTAAGGGTTTTAAAATGGGATGTGTAGATAAAACGCTCTTTCTCCTCAAGCAAGGCAAAGACACTCTCTTGGTCCAGATTTACGTGGATGATATCATTTTCGGTGGTTCTTCTCACGCTTTGGTTGCCAAGTTTGCAGATACTATGAGCAGGGAGTTCGAGATGAGCATGATGGGCGAGCTGACATTCTTTCTCGGGTTGCAAATTAAGCAATCCTGAGAGGGGACGTTTGTGCACCAGGGCAAGTACACCAAGGACTTGCTGAAGCGGTTCGATATGGGTGAGGCCAAGCCTCTTCCAACACCCATGTTGACGACGACTGCCCTAGATGCTGATGTGGATGGAGAAGCAGTGGACCAGAAGGAGTACCGCAGCATGATCGGGTCGCTCCTCTACCTGACGGCGACACGCCCGGACATCCAGTTCGCGGTGTGTCTGTGTGCGCGCTTTCAGGCGTCACCGCACACCTCTCACCGTCAGGCGGTGAAGCGGATTTTCAGGTACCTTCGTTTCACGCCTGAGTTCGGGATTTGGTATTCTGCTTCCTCCACCCTCTCCCTTTGCGGTTATTCGGATGCCGATTTTGCTGGTTGCCGTATTGAGCGCAAGTCCACTTCTGGGACTTGCCAATTTATTGGTTCTTCTCTTGTTTCGTGGTCTTCTCGCAAGCAGTCTAGTGTCGCCCAGTCTACCACGGAGGCTGAGTATGTCGCTGCGGCTAGCTGCTGTTCCCAGTTACTCTGGATGATGGCCACTTTGCGTGATTTTGGTTTGAGTTTTTCTCGAGTGCCTTTGCTTTGTGACAGCACGAGTGCTATTAGCGTTGCTAAGAACCCCGTGCTTCACTCAAAAACCAAACACATTGATGTGCGCTTTCATTTCTTGCGAGACCACCAGGAGAAGGGTGATATCGACCTTCGCCATGTCGATACTCATCACCAACTGGCTGATATTTTCACCAAGCCTTTAGACGAATCAATCTTTATTAGGTTGAGGGGTGAGCTTGGTGTGTGTTTCCCCTTTTAGATGGGGGAAGCATTTTGAGTTGTCTCCTAGTCTGACTCTTTTACTTTGATCTTCTTTTCTGTTACATTTTAGCATACACATTTACATTCTGAGCTTCATGTTTATAATCACTAGAATGTAACTATGCTCTGTTTAGTATGCTCCGATGCTTATGCTGATACTTGTAGCTTATGCTCTTTCTGATCATTAATACATGTTATGAGCTGAGCTATTTTTGAATGGTGAATTTGCTTAATGTATATAAAATCTGAAAATGTTCACCATTGAGATATGCAACTAGCATGTGTAGGGTGTGTTGAGTCCATTCCTGCTTTTCATATATGCTGGGTTGCTATGTCTCTAGTTCTGAGTCATTCACTTGCTTGGTCTGTTCATATCATGTTTAAAATTTGAACCAAGTTTTAGTGCATTGAAAAGATCGAGATGGGATTGCTTGCCAACACCTCACGGTATCGAGACTGTTTCTCATTGCACTTTGAGTTAAACTTGAGCCGTGGAGTGTATGACCGAAACCGTAGATTTAAGCTTCTGATTGCTTCGGCATAGGCTTCGCTCGGTTGAAAAGTTAGGCAAAGACAAGCTTTCAACCTCTCGCAATCACATGCTAAATAATTGAACTTGTGAATTCTTTACCGCTGCAACTCCGATATAAAACTGAAATCACAAGTATATGCTTCATTCCTATGCATGATGATTGAACTTTGCTAGGGGTAGTTCACCTTGTATACATGTTTAGCACTTGTCTGGATTCCTATCTATACATGTGTAGTGCTATTTTGATGGTGACTATCTTTTTGGCTAAAAACTGCTCACTTGCTCATATGCTTCATATTTCGTATATGTGATCAGTTTGAGCCTTCGCTATTTGAGTGCTTAGTTGTGCCATTGGAGCTATACCGATTAGAGCATTTTTGCACTCTTTTGATTATATGTCTGAAGCTGCTAACTTGCATTCCTGACTTCATATGCATCTTGGAAGGGGAAGTTGTGTTGGCTCAAGGGAAGAGTTTGTGCTTGATAAGTGCATTTTCAACTAAGGGGGAGAGTTTTTGCATTGCAAATAATATGTCTCCTGGCGTTCACCTAAGGGGGAGTCCCTGGTTGCTTGCACTTGTCGAGGGGGAGTTTGCTAGTTGTGTTCAGCCGTTGCCTCTGTCTTGAGGGACTAGCAAACATTTTCCTCATTTGGCGTCGAGGTTGATTTTGATTGGTTCGGAGACTTTTCGTTTGTTTTTTAATTGGTTCGGAGTGGTTTTCGTGCTAGTTGTGTTGAGCCTCTGTGCCTCTATCTTGAGGGACTAGCATTTTGCCAGTTTTTGCTCCGATTTCCGATTGGTTTCTGCTAGCGGTGTTGAGCCTGTTCTACCTCTTCTTGAGGGCTAGCTTTGCTTTGCTTGGTTGCATCGAGCCGTTGCCCATGTCTTTGGGGACCAAGTTCTCGCTTCTTCCACTTGACTTTCTTCGGCTTTGTTATGCTTTTGGGTCATGTGGTCGAGTTCTCTCTTCTCCTTCTTCCTTCTTCTTCCTTTCATTATGTTTTGTGTGAGTAGTTGACAATGCACTCATCAAGGGGGAGATTGCGGATACATGGGTGTATGCCGAGTCTCTGAGTGATGAGTGATTGTCAACGGGTTTGATCGCATGTTCTTTGGCTTGTGTTGTGCAGGTGTCGAGCACGGAGACAGTGATTGAGGGCAAGGTGAAGGTCAAGTTGAGACGTGCCGTGCCGACGGACTGGGTGCGATGAAGGATGGGCGTGCCGTGCGGCGGACGTGCCATGCTGATGGATCGAGCAGTGAAGGGCGGACGTGAGGCTTGGACTGAGGGACCGGAGTGCCTGAGGATCAGCTGTGGTGGCTGGCAGCCTGGGACAGCGACGAGCGGAGACTTGCGGGGCACGGTGTTGCTCAGGTCGAGGACATGGGGACACGTGTCGGTGGACGGGGTGCACGGGCGGTGCATCCCCTCTACAGCTTCGGTTTGGTGGCTGAGCCAGCGAAAAACCACCGGTGGACGGTTTCCAGGTTTGGGCCTCAAAACCTGGGTGCTGAGGGTTTCCGAGTTTGGCCACAAAACTCGGGCTGAGGACGGTTTCCAGGTTTGGGCCTCAAAACCTGGGCGCTGCGGGTTTGCTGAGTTTGGGCCTCAAAACTCAGGCTGGAGGCTGGTTTCCCGGTTTGGGCCTCAAAACCGGGGGATTGCTGGAAAAGGCTGGTTTCCCGGTTTGGGCCTCAAAACCGGGGGTGCAGAGCGAGGGCGGCACGTGGCGGCAATCGGAAGGTTGCGTGGAGGCAACGCGGACGAGTTGTGCGGGCGTGGCCGTCGGATTCACCTACCTCTTCGAGTTGGTCCAGAATAACCCTAGGGTTTAGCTGGTTCGCTCTGTAATTAGATTAGAGAGGGGTAGAGTAGGAAATAGACTTAGTCTAGAATAGGTTAAGTAGTCCGGGGAGACACCCTGCTCCTCTATCTCAGTTTTAGCCATCTCATTTGCTCTTGCTTCCTAGGGTTTCCTGCTCTCCCATCCCCTGCTGTAGCTAGCTGAGATCCGCAGAGAGACTCACCTCTGTGTACTGTTGATTTTGAGGAAAGGAGGCCGTAATCTCCTTGTCGTAGCGTGTGTTTGTGCTCCGGCTGCAAGATCGTGGTTGTGATTCGCGTTTCATTCGTGTTCTTCGTGGAATCTTTTTTTTCTCCACGATTTTCCCGTCGCTTGATCTCTTTGCTCGGTTCATCTTTTGCAAAACCGTTTGAACCAAGTTGTTCTAGATCGTGAGGCACTTCTTTCCACTGAAGGAATTCTCCTCTAACCTCACGGTCTAGGAGATCGATCGATTTTCGTTTCGGGTCAAGTTTTCTCTCTTCCCCCGAAATTCTTCGATTCATCGATTTGGAGATAGGTTCGAGCCATGATCTCTTAGAGATAGCTCACTATACTCCTTTTGTCTCTTCTCACCAAGTTTGATCCTTAGAAGATTCGTTTTGGGTGAGATCGAGTCGAATCGGTGGACGAACAGGCTGCTATCGGGGTGACCGGACGCTTGATACGCAACGACCGGACGCTAGGGCAGTGCATCCGGTGGTTGAATACTCTCTGTGTTAATTTCGATCTTGACCAGACGCTTGCCTGACTCATTGATCGGACACTCCTGAAGAGTCCGATCATCGACCGGACGCTCGAATCCTTCTGTGACCGGACGCACCTCGTGCATTGTTCACCGTGCTTCTCTTGATCGACCGGACGCTTGCGCACCGAGAGTCCGGTCACTTCCAGTAAGCTCCCAAACCGGTTTTTCTACGACCGGACGCGTCCGGTGCTCCTTGACCGGACGCTGTCCAGAGTCCAGTCGTGACTGCTTTGTGCGTTCTCGTTCGCGGTTTGCTCGTTCGTTGTCGGTTTTGGTTTCCGTCTTTTGCGTTGGCTTACTAGAGTTGTATAGTGGCCCGCTGTGCTTCTTGGAAGCATCCACCCTACATCTAGGGTCGTGGACATTAGCAAGCTCTAGGGTTTGTCTTTCGGGGTAATTCTCGGGACAGTGGCTACTAGTTTCCGAAAGGAAATTTTGAAGCTCCCATTCACCCCCCCCCCCTCTGGTAGCTTTCTGGTTGCTTCTCGGTCCTTCAACAAAGTCTCCCAAAGTCTGATGGAAAACAAAGGTATTCCATCAATAACTAGACCTTGGTGGTTGCTCCAGCTCTGCCTCAATCTCCACTTCCATAGACTGACAACCCCAGATTTGAGGACTCTATCTTTTCCATCATTATACCCAGATAGCCAAGAAAAACAACTAGCTGATGAAGCCAAGATGAGAAGGTGCACTTCATTTGGAGAAGCTGCTGCCATGATAATCATTGATGAACCAACCAGCTTCTTTTTCATGGTTTTCTATCGAGGTTTTCCAGCAGCTATCTTTAGCTGGTTCCAATACCCAAACATTGCAGAGCTTGAAAATCCATACACTTTCGGATTCCAGAAAGAATGTGATGATGAGGGCCTGAAGATTTTGTGTCATTTAATGAAACCTTGCATCTTACCCACCGAAATTAGACATGGCATGGAGAAACCCCCAATGTCTTATGAATTCTACCACCCTGTCATAGCAACCAGACAGATGGGATTTGGCCAAGTGCCCCCAGCTCTCTTCTTTGCCGACAAACTCAGACCAAGGGAAGCAGTAGATACTGCTCTAGAATATAGCAGAATTTTTCTACTGGAGCAATCTATCTCCCTAAAGATGGTCAAAGAATGGAACTGACGGCCTTTTTCTTCATCCTCCTTCAATAATTGGTGGCAACAATGGAGCATCCATCTTTTCAATGAGGCTGTATCCGTCTTGTAAGTGCAATCAAGCCCTAATTGTGGGTTTTGGTGATAATGACCACACGATTGGAGAACTAATGAGATTCATGAAGTTGATAAGCAGGTTATGATAAGAAAGGATGGTGTATGTACGTTGGTGGACCCCCCATACTACATTTCATCGGATCCGGACTCAAAGTGATATATCAAGCTTTTTCATTTGAATTTGAGTTATAGGAATGCCGTACTATCAAGGGGGAATGCAAATACATTGCTATGGCTGAATGACATGTGCTCAAACCAACCCAAGCCATCCATGTTTCTAACCAAAGATAGCTGCACTGAATTCCAATCCAACCCTGTCTGATTAGTAGGCACGGCAGTGCCGCTCTTGTCGCGGCAGTGCTGGGCCGCAGCACTGCCGGGCTTCGGCCGGCACTGCCGCGACTTATTGTAACCGTTGGCAGGGAGGAGATATTTACTCCATCTCCCTGCCACCCCAACGGTTATCCACGACCATAACTCGTCACCTACATCCAAACAAGCTTCTCTCTTCCCCATTGAAGGCTCTCAACTCCCCTCTCACCAATCCTTCGATTTCCATTGATTCCAAGTGATTGAGAGGCTTAAACCTTCATCAAAGAGAAGCCCTAGCTGAGATCTACTTCCTAGAGCACTTGATTTGAGCCATAGCCGGTGGATTTGCTTCTATTACTCTTGGGTTCTTGGAACCCTAGCCGGCTAGGCGTCACCCTAGAGCCTTGCCAACTTGTGTGGCGGCCTAGGGAGGTTTGTAATCGATTGTTCAGCTAGTATTATTACCCCTCACCTCAAGGATTTGGTTCCTTGACTTGAGAACGAGGTAGAGTTGCAAAGCTCATGACCTAAGTGGTCAACCTCAACAACGTGGATGTAGGCAAGCCTTGGTGGCGAGCTGAACCAAGGGATAAATCACTTGTCTCTTGTGCTTGCTTAGTTTCATTCTTCATATTCATGAGCTTGTGATAGATTCTAGGGTTTGACCCGATCTACTTTATTCCTCTTATTTGGCTTGGAGTAGTTGGTTCTGCTGGTTCATAGAACTTGTTGTAGCATTTCTATTCATATAGAATCAGTTAGTTGTGGCTGGATTTCGAATTGCAGCTTCTGGTCTCACACTGCGCGGCAGTACCGCGCTGGGGCCGGCAGTGCCGGGCAGTGGCAGTGCTAGGCACATAGCGGTAGTGCCGGGCTTATCTAATTAAGTTTTGAGCTATGATTTTTGACAGGCCTATTCACCCCCCCTCTAGGCCACACAGGTCCTTACACGTCTACTGTCACAAATTGGATGCAGACTTTCAGGCAACCGATGAGGTATGATTTCATTCCTTTCAAGCTCTATATCCTCATTATTTGACCTCTCCTGATATTATTTTGCACATACTTGTAGGATTTGGCTACTTTGAACCCTCCCAAAATGAATTACAATGTATGGTGGCCAAATCCAAGAATTGGTTGTGATGCTCCCACCATAAAGACTTCGATGAAGAGGAAAGATTCTGACATCCCAGATGACCAAACCCTTAGTACTTTCCTAAAAGAGGCTGGTTCTTCTAAAGTCAAGAAGTCAAAAACTGATAAGCCAATCACCAAAATCACATCAAAGAAAAAGAAGAAAGACACTTCTGATGGCAGTCAATTATTGATCAAAGATGTCATCATAGAAGTAAGAAAAAATGTCTTCCCTTCTCTCCTTTTCCATTATCTGGTTTAAAACTTCTTAACTTATTTCTGAATTTTAGGAGCAAGTTGATACTCAAAATGTCGAATCTGAAATGCTCCCTCTTCCTGACATTGATCAAGAACTCCCTCAGCCAGGTATATTTTTTAGCCGATGTCCTCATATTTGCAATAAATGACTCCAAAACTTGACAACATTTTACTTCAGATACACTCCCTGAGTCTTCATCGGCTGATCCTGAACTTCAAATTATCCCATCTGAACAGGAACTTCAAATAATATCTTTTTTCTTTTAAACCAGTTTCTGTAACATCCCGGCCCAAGGCTTAATAGGAATAATAGGATACTCATACCAACAAGTTGCAACTTCTTTTTCGGAAGCCCATCTCCAAAGAACTCTAAAGTTAAGCGTGCTTGGCCTAGAGAAATTTAGGGATGGGTGACCGACCGGGAAGTTCTTCCCGGGTGTGCACGAGTGAGGACAAAGTGCGCAGAAAAGACTGGTGTTGGTCTGTGAGGGAAGTCTATGTCCTAGAAAAGCTGCCAGATGTAAGTGGGCCCGACCGCGTGGAGGCGGGACGTTACAGAATGGTATCAAAGCTGACTCTCGCGGTTTCACGGGCGCGTGTGTCGTAGTTGGTCAGGCATGGTGCGCATGGCTGGTGTGGACCCGGAGTGGTCACACAGCATGGCACATGTGCTGGCACTGGACACACGGACGTGGCCAAGAGAGGAGGTTCCTGGCTTGGGATTGATCGACGAGGACGTCGATCTCTTAAGGGGGTGAGGATGTAACATCCTGGCCCAAGGCTTAATAGGAATAATAGGATACTCATACCAACAAGTTGCAACTTCTTTTTCGGAAGCCCATCTCTAAAGAACTCTAAAGTTAAGCGTGCTTGGCCTAGAGAAATTTAGGGATGGGTGACCGACCGGGAAGTTCTTCCCGGGTGTGCACGAGTGAGGACAAAGTGCGCAGAAAAGACTGGTGTTGGTCTGTGAGGGAAGTCTATGTCCTAGAAAAGCTGCCAGATGTAAGTGGGCCCGACCGCGTGGAGGCGGGACGTTACAGAATGACCACCCGATTTTAAGGATAAAACCGAATGCTAACCATATGTGTGCCCAGGACGTCAAATACATCCTTTCCATATATAACTCTGCCAACTTTGCACCAGTATAGGTGGTCTTGACAGAAATAAAATGTGCTACTTTGGTCAATCGATCCACGATTACCCAGATAGAATCATGTCCTTTCTGTGTACGGGGTAAACCTGTGATGAAGTCCATACCAACTTCTTCCCATTTCCATTCAGGTATCTTCATAGGTTGGAGTAAACCTGCTGGTCTTTGATGTTCCGCCTTTACTCTTTGACAGGTGTCACACAATGCCACATATTCTGCTACTTCTCTTTTTAAACCATACCACCAATATCTTTCTTTAAGATCGAGATACATTTTTGTGCTCCCTGGGTGTATGGAATAAGCTGAATTATGAGCTTCTCTCAAAATAGATTCTCTAATTGATTTCACATCTGGCACACATATTCTTTTGCCAAACCATACTGTTCCCTGTTCATCCATATGAAATCCAGGGGCTTTGGCAATTACAATTCTTTCAGCAATATCTATGATCTTCTCATCATCAAGCTGCCCTTTATAAATTTCTTGTTCCAGAGTAGGCTCTACTACCAACTCCATAGTATTAGCCACAATACCCAAATTAAGATGTTTGAATTCATCACACAATTCCTTGGGTAACTGAGTAGCATAGGCCATGTTGACATAACTCTTTCTGCTAAGAGCATCTGCCACGACGTTGGCTTTTCCAGGATGGTAATGCAGTTCAAGATCATAATCTTTAATTAATTCCAACCATCTTCGTTGCCTTAAGTTAAGATCTGACTGAGTGAATATATACTTCAGACTCTTGTGATCTGTATAGATGTCACTCTTATGCCCAATCAAATAATGTCTCCATATCTTGAGAGCATGTACCACTGCTGCTAGCTTTAGGTCATGGGTTGGATAATTCAACTCATGTTTTCTCAACTGCCTTGATGCATAAGCAACAACTCTGCCTTCTTGCATAAGAACACAACCAAGATCTTGTCGTGAAGCATCACAATAAATAGAGAAGCTTTTAGTGACATCAGGCATGATGAGCACTGGTGCTGAGGTTAATCTTTTCTTTAACTCCTCAAAACTTGCTTGGCATTCCTTAGTCCACACAAACTTGGCGTTCTTTACTAACAAAGATGTCATAGGTTTCACAATCTTTGAGAATCCTTCAATGAATCTTCTGTAATACCCTGCCATTCCGAGAAAACTACGGATCTGACTCACATCTTGAGGCGGATTCCAGTTCAATACATCCCTGACTTTGTTAGGATCCACTGCTACACCACCATTTGAAATGACATGGCCAAGGAAAGATACTTCCTTCAACCAGAATTCGCATTTGCTGAATTTTGCATATAGTTGATGTTCTCTGAGTTTCTGTAACACAAGCCTCAAATGCTCTTCATGTTCTTCTTCATTAATGGAGAATACCAGAATATCATCAATGAATACCACCACAAATTTATCAAGATATTCCATAAACACTTTGTTCATCAAGTACATGAAGTAAGCTGGTGCATTTGTTAACCCAAAGGACATAACAGTATACTCGTAGAGTCCATAACGTGTTGTGAAAGCAGTTTTAGGAATGTCAGACGGACGAATTCTCAATTGATGATACCCTGAACGAAGATCAATCTTGGAGAATACACATGCACCTCTCAACTGATCAAACAAATCATCAATTCTTGGCAACGGGTATTTATTCTTGATGGTTACCTCATTAAGAGATCTATAATCTACACACATTCTCTGTGTTCCATCTTTCTTTTCAACTAACAAAACTGGTGCTCCCCAGGGTGAAGAGCTAGGACGTATGTAACCTTTATCCTGTAGTTCTCTTATTTGTTTCTTAACTTCTTCTAATTCATTTACTCCCATTCTGTATGGTCTCTTTGCAATTGGTGCAGTTCCAGGTAAAAGATCAATTATGAACTCAATGTCACGTTCAGGTGGCATACCTGGCAAATCATCCGGAAACACATCTGGAAACTCATTCACTATTCTGATATCTTCAAGCGTAACACTTTTCATCTGATTGACCATAACAATCTCGGGTTCAGGTGAGATAGTTTTGAATTCAACTTCCTCACCAGATATAGATGTCAAGAGTACAGAATTGTTTTCACTTCGAATGATTGCCTTCGTGGTTTTAACCAGTCTCTTCCAAGAATCATATCAATCCCTGAAGTTTTCAACACAATAGGATTTGCCATAAATTCTACCCCCCTTATTTCAAGACTTGTAGTGGGGCATTTCTGGGTAGCTTGTACTTCTCCATTCGGTGAATTGACTAACATATGCTTCTTCAGTGCACACACTGGCATATTATGTTTCTTTACAAAAGAATGAGCAATGAAGGAGTGTGAAGCTTTTGAATCAAACATCACTGTAGCTGGATTTGAATTCACCAAGAGTGTACCAACTACAACATCTGAAGTTTCACTGACTGCTTTTGCATTCAAACAGTTCACTCTTCCTTGAATGAAATTGTGCTGCCCTTGCTTCTTTTTACCAAGTTGCCGTGATTTCACCTGTTCATTCTTACCCTTGCCTTGCACCTTGCGTGTCAGACATTTATTGGAAAAATGACCAGATTTACCATAAGTAAGGCATTTGTTATCTGTTGTAGCAAGAGTATCTGAAGTATTATCCTTCATGGATGTACCAACAATTTGATCCTGACTCGGAACATAAATGTTGTTTTGCGGTTGTTGCAGCTGATCTTGATCATAACTCATATGACTTGACTGATCTGGGCTGTTTTGCTGATGCGGATACATGGGTGTATGCCGAGTCTCTGTGTGATGAGTGATTGTCAACGGAGATGATGCGCATGTTCTTTGGCTTGTGTTGTGCAGGTGTCGAGCACGGAGACAGTGGTCGATGGCGGGTGAAGGTCAAGTTGCGACGTGCCGTGCCGACGGACCGGGCGCGATGAAGGATGGGCGTGCCGTGCGGCGGACGTGCCATGCTGATGTATCGGACGGTGAAGGGCGGACGTGGACTTGGACTGATGGACTGGAGGCCGGAGGATCAGCTGTGGTGGCTGGCAGCCTGCGACAGCGACAAGCGGAGAAGTGCGATCATGTCGGTGGAAGGGGTGCACAGGCGGTGCATCCCCTCTACGACGTCGGTTTGTTGGTAGAGCCAGGGAAAAACCAACGGGTGGACGGTTTCCAGGTTTGGGCCTCAAAACCTGGGTGCTGGGTTTCCAGGTTGAGCCACAAAACCTGGGCGTGACGGTTTCCAGGTTGAGCCTCAAAACCTGGGCGTGGGCCGGTTTCCGAGTTTGGGCCTCAAAACTCGGGCGCTGCGGGTTTCCGAGTTTGGGCCACAAAACTCGGGCTGGAGGCTGGTTTCCCGGTTTGGGCCTCAAAACCGGGGGCTGATGGAAAAGGCTGGTTTCCCAGTTTGGGCCACAAAACCGGGGGTGCAGAGTGGTGGCGGCACGTGGCGGCGATCTGAAGGTTGCGTGGAGGCGACGCGGAAGACCGTGCGGGCGTGGCCGTCGGATCTACCTACCACCAGCGGGTGGACCAGATTAGCCTTAGGGTTTTCCTGGCCCGCTCTGTAATTAGAGTAGAGAGGGGTAGAGTAGGAAATAGACTTAGGCTAGGTTAGTATAAGTAGTCCAGGGGAGACACCCTCCTCCCCATCTCAGTTAGCGCAGTCATTTGCTTCCTAGCACCTAGGGTTTCCACTCTCTCATCCCCTGCTTTAGCTAGTTGAGATCCGCAGAGAGACTCCACTCTGTGTACTGTTGATTTGAGGAAGTGAGGCCGTATCCTCACCTTGGAGCACTGATCGATGGCTTGATTTGCGTCCTTGATTCGAGTTCGTGGCTGTGATTTCCGTTTTGCTTGTGTTCTTCGCGGAATCTTTTTGCTCCACGATTTTCCCGTCGCTTGATCTCTTTGCTCGGTTCATCTTTTGCAATTCCGGTTGAACCAAGTTGTTCTAGATCGTGAGGCACTTCTTTCCACCGAAGGAATCATCCTCTAACCTCACGGTCTAGGAGATCGATCGATTTTTCGTTTCGGGTCACTTTTCCTCCCTTCCCCCGAAATTCTTCGATTCACCGATTTGGAGTTAGGTTCAAGCCATGATCTCTTAGAGATAGCTCACTAACCTCCTTGTGAGTTCACTCACCAAGTTTGATCCCTAGAGGATTTGTTTTGGGTGAGTTCTAGTCGAATCGGTGGACGAACAGTGAATTCGCGGGGTGACCGGACGCTGCCTCGGGTTGACCGGACGCACCAGTCGAGCGTCCGGTGGTTGAACTTTTCGTGCAAAGTATCTGTGCTTGACCGGACGCACGCGACCGGACGCTCTGCACTTTGGGTGACCGGACTCGCCTCAGTTACTGTTCACTGCGCGTGTTTGATTCTGACCGGACGCAGGTGAACCGACCGGACGCTCTATCTCACAGAGTCCGGTCAGTTCCAGAGAGCTCCGAAAATCGTTTTCGCTCGACCGGACGCGTCCGGTGCTCACCGACCGGACGCAGGCAGAGTCCGGTCAGTGCTTTTCAGCGCAGTCTCGTGTGTTCTTGTTTGCTTCTGACCGGACGGACTGGTACTCGACCGGACGCTCCGTACTCGTGAGTCCGGTCGCGAACAGTAAGGTTCCAGAGCCGATTTTTGTTGACCGGACGCGTCCGGTCCCTGCTGACCGGACGCTGGCCAGAGTCCGGTCGATCCAGTTTCGCGCGCAGCTCGTTGACGAATTGGATTTCCGTCTTTTGCGTTGGCTTTCTAGGGTTGTCTAGTGTCCCGCTGTGCTTCGTGGAAGCATCCACCCTACATCTAGGGTCGTGGACATTAGCAAGCTCTAGGGTTCGCTTTTGGGGCTGAGTTTGGGACAGTGGCATCTAGTTTCCGAAAGGAAATTTTGAAGCTCCCATTCACCCCCCCTCTGGTCGCTTTCGGGTAGCTTCTCGGTCCTTCAATTGGTATCGGAGCAGGTTAAGGATCTTTCACCTTAGCCGGTTCCAGATCCACCGAAGGCGACATGGATCGCGACGTGGGCAAACCGCCGTTTTTTGATGGGACGAACTATGCGTATTGGAAGATACGCATGTCGGCCTATCTGCAGAGTTTGGGTGCTTCTATTTGGGATATTTGCAACTCTGCTGATTACGTGGTCTTGGCTGCTCGTGAGACTCAGCATCAGATCGATGAGCACGAAGCCAATAGCCGAGCCCGTAATGCTCTCTTTTCGTGTTTGAGCATGGGAGAGTTTGATCGTGTTTCTCACCTCGCTACGGCTCGGGAGATCTGGGACACTCTCATGCGGTTCCATGAGGGCACCTCTCAAGTCAAAACCCGACTCTACGAGTCGTTCAAGCGAGAGTATGAGAACTTTAGACATCAACCTGGCGAGAGCATAGAGAGTTTATTCGCTCGCTTTCAGGTGATTGTCAACAGGATGAGGGCTAACAGAGAGCAGTTGCCATTTGACGATCATGAGCGTGCTTTGAAGCTTTTGCACACTCTTGACCGTTCGGTGTGGGACTCCAAGGTTCAGGCAATCATCGAATCGCCGAACTATGAGACCCTCACCTGCGACGAGCTCTTTAGTAAGCTCAAGTCCAGTGAAATCGATGCTATGGCGAGGGCTTCTTTTGAAAATCCTTCTCGCCCGTCCATGGCTTTGGTTTCCGGCTCTTCCTCTAACCCCTCAGCTGGCTTTGCGCTTTCTTCTCTCTTTTCTGTGACAGAGGACCAGCTGGAGTCCTTGGGAGACGACGAGTTGGCTTTGCTTGCCAACCGGTTCTCGCGGTTCCACAACAACCGCATGAACCGTCGTCGAGGAGGAGGACGCACGGGATGCTACGAGTGCGGCGACCCCGACCACTTCATCGCCGACTGCCCCAAGAAGAAGAACAAGCATCTGGGGAAGGGCGATCACGGTCACAGGCGCGACTCCATGTACAAGGAGAAGCACGTTCCCCCAAGGCACAAGAAGCGGGGCGGCTTCGACAAAGAGTACATCAAGAAGAAGTACTTGGAGAAGCAGCAAGCTGAGCAGCGCGCGTTCTTCGCCACGCTCAGCGACGTCGACGGCTCGGATGACGACTCCGCCAGCTCGAGCGATGACGAGTCCGAGAAGAAGAAGAGGATCGAGGACAAGCTGAACGGCCTCTGCTTCTTCGCCGACGACGACGGCCTCTGCACCATGGCGCTCGGAGATGAGGTCGACGGCGAGCCGGAGCGTACCCCTCGGAACGACGACGACGACGACACCTCCCAGGTATCTCTCACCTACGATGAGCTTTCCTCCGAGGTTGAGAAGTTGACTGCTGCCCTCCTTAGCCAAGATAAGTTGCTTAGGCGTGCCGCTAGAGAGCGCAAGGAGTTTAGGCAGAAGTGGGAGGACACGGTGAAGGAGCTTGAGTTCGCTCGGTCCACCGTGGTAGTGTCGGAGGAGGCGGAGTGCGAGTCGTGCACCGCGCACATGACTGACCTTCTCACTTTGAGAGGTAAGTATGCTGCGTTGGTTGAAGAGGTGGATGAGCTCCGTGCTAGGCCGCAGCTGTTGGGTGCGTGCAAGACTTGTCCTGTCTTGCAATCTGAGTTGGCAGAGAAGAATGCCAAGATTGAGTCTTTAGTCAAGGCCAGCTCAGATAGCGCTTGTGTCACGAGGTGTGCTTTGTGTGAGGGCCTGGAGATGGAGATTGCAAATGTGAAGCATGGCAAGATGCAAACCGAGGAAGAAAACACATACCTTCGGTCCATCTTGTCATGGGTCTCCAGTAGTGAGCCGCAGCTCGGGATGATGATCTCCCAATTCAAGCGAGCTGTTGGTGCCCCTGGGGTAGGTCTTGCTCAGAGTGTTGATCTCTCAGCTTTTGGGAAGATTGGAGAGTCTAGTGGTCTGAACCCATGTGAGAAGCCCAATTCCACCACTACTCCCAAACTTGCCAAGCTTCCACTCAAAGAGCCAGCCAAGCCTATCACCAAAGACGGTGTGGTTGAGGAACCCCCGAGAGCTCCTCCCAAGAACCCAGTTTGGGCACCCAAGCCAAACCACCTCAGAAACAAGCTTGATGCTATGCCACCCATTCGTGAGGAGTTGCCACAGAAGGGCAAAGGCAAAGTGAGCCACACCCACAGCCCTGGTTACCAACAACCCCCTTTGCGTGCGGTGAGGTACCAGTGTGATTTTTGTGGGAGAGATGGTCACTTGAGCGAGTTCTGCTTTCGGCGCAAGCGAGAGGCGCGCAGGGCTCGGGAGATGGAGAACCCGGACATGTATCATCCATCTCATGGTGGACATGTACCGAAGGCTCAGGGGAGAGCTGCTAGGTCCAGACGTCAGGGTCCCAGGCCTAGGCAGGAGATGAGAGCCCCGAGGAGGGAGACTAGGCCTAGAGGTCCAGCACCTCAGTTTGTTAGGCCTAGGCAGGAGAGAGCTCCGAGGAGAGACGCTAGAGTTGAGCCCCAGGCTCCTAGGCGTAGACCTCATAGAGAGCGTGCCCGACGGGGTCCTGCTTTTGCAGGTAACGGACCCCGTGGCGGAGGCTTTGTTGAGCGCTTTCCCCCACCGCAGTTTGAGTACCGCGGTGAGCGCTTCTTTCCCAGCGGACCACGTTTTCCTGTACGTGGTGATCGCTACCCCCGTAGACAGGCTAGGAATAGTTTTTACACTGACCGTTCTTTTGAGCAGCCGGCCCAACACTGGTATTCTCCTTACTTCACTAACCCCAGTGTTGGACCGTATGCTCACCCTATGTCTTTTTATTGATGTAGGTGAGACGGTTGGAGGACATTTGGTTGGTGGATTCTGGTTGCTCGAGGCACATGACCGGAAACGCCAAGTGGTTCTCCAGCCTTAGCCCGGTCGCCGGAAAGGAGTACATAACCTTCGGCGACAATAGTAAAGGTAAGGTATTGTCTCGTGGGACGGTGCGGGTTAATGAGCACTTTGTGTTGCGCGATGTTGCTCTTGTTTCTAACCTGCATTTTAACTTGCTTTCTGTTTCGCAACTTTTTGATGATGACTATGAGATTCGTTTCAAACCGAACCTTAGTCGCATCTTAGATCCTCAGGGCGATCTTGTATGTCTGATTTCGCCCTTTGGGAAAGTCTTTCGCGCGAATTTCTCGGAGTCGTTTGGTTCTTCTCGCTGTCTTTTGGCTAGTCCTTCTTCCTCCGATCTTTGGAAGTGGCATAGGAGGCTCGGTCATTTAAGCTTCGACTTGCTTGCAAGACTTAGCTCACTTGGCCTAATCCGAGGATTGCCCAAGCTTTCGGTAGAGAAGGATCTAGTTTGCCACTCTTGCAGACATGGGAAGATGGTTGCCGCTCCCCACCATCCAGTGACTAAGGTCATGACCTCACACCCCGGAGAGCTTTTACATATGGACCTTGTTGGTCCGGCTCGGGTGAGCTCGGTTGGTGGCAAGTGGTATGTTTTGGTTGTTGTTGACGACTTTTCGAGATATTCATGGGTCTTCTTTTTAGCTGAGAAGACCGAGACTTTCTCATTTGCTCGCAATCTGATTTTGCGTCTTCAGAACGAGTTCCCTTTGAACTCGATGCGAGCTATTCGGAGTGATAATGGTTCCGAGTTTAAAAATTCGGATTTTGAGAAGTTTTGTAATCGCTTTGGTTTGGAGCATCAGTTTTCTTCCCCCTATACACCACCCCAAAATGGTGTTGTAGAGAGGAAGAATCGGACCCTTGTTGAGATGGCCAGGACGATGCTTGATGAGCATAGGACTCCTAGGCGCTTTTGGGCCGAAGCTATGAACACTGCATGCTACATTTCGAATCGCATTTTTCTAAGAGCGTTTTTGAAGAAGACCTCTTATGAGTTGCGTTTTGGACGCCAGCCCAAGGTGAGTTATTTTAGAGTCTTCGGTTGCCATTGTTTTATATTGAAGAAAGGCAACCTGGACAAGTTTGAGTCTCGTTCTTCTGACGGTGTGTTTTTAGGTTATGGCACTCACACTCGAGCTTATCGTGTACTTAACCTTGACACTAACCGAGTCATGGAGACATCAGATGTCACCTTCGACGAGACTCTTGTTTGTTCCTCTTCTCGTTTTGAGCGTGCAGGTGATCATGAGGTTGGAGAGCCTCTTTTCGATGACGAGGACGAGGGTGCTGAAGGTATAGATGATCCAGCACCCCCTCCACCTGCCGTGCCGCAAAGAGCGGCCTCGACGACGACTCACGGCCCCGACACTTCTTCTTCCTGGGGGCCGTGGGATCCACCTCGCGCGGTACCTTTTGTACCCGGGGTGGAACCAGCTACTGTTGAGGGGGAGGTCACTTCTTCCCGGGAGGCGCCACGACACATCCAGCGCCAGCACCCTCCTCAGCAGATGATCGGCGACATCGACGAGCGAGTTACTCGCTCCAGGTCACAGCACATCTCGCACTTTGCTCATTCTGCTTTTGTTGCGTCTTTTGAGCCCCGAGATGTTGGACACGCATTGACGGATCCGGATTGGGTCAATGCCATGCATGAGGAGCTAGAAAACTTTGAGCGAAATCGGGTTTGGGTTCTAGTGCCTCCACCTCCTGACTGTAAACCTATTGGGACAAAATGGGTATTTAAAAACAAGCAAGGAGAGGAGGGCCACATTGTGAGAAACAAGGCCCGGCTTGTAGCGAAGGGTTATAGTCAGAAGGAGGGGATAGATTATGAGGAGACTTTCGCTCCTGTAGCTCGTTTGGAGGCTATTAGGATACTCTTGGCTTATGCTGCATCCATGGGTTTCAAACTTTTTCAAATGGATGTCAAGAGTGCCTTCTTAAACGGCTACATTGAGGAGGAGGTCTATGTCCAGCAACCCCCCGGTTTTGAAAATCCCAAGTTTCCAAACCATGTCTTTAAACTCCACAAAGCTTTGTATGGTTTGAAACAAGCCCCTAGAGCCTGGTATGATAGATTGAAAACTTTTCTGCTAGCTAAGGGTTTTAAAATGGGATGTGTAGATAAGACGCTCTTTCTCCTCAAGCAAGGCAAAGATACTCTCTTGGTCCAAATTTACGTGGATGATATCATTTTCGGTGGTTCTTCTCACGCTTTGGTTGCCAAGTTTGCAGATACTATGAGCAGGGAGTTCGAGATGAGCATGATGGGCGAGCTGACCTTCTTTCTCGGGTTGCAAATTAAGCAATCCCGAGAGGGGACGTTTGTGCACCAGGGCAAGTACACGAGGGACTTGCTGAAGCGGTTCGACATGGGCGAGGCCAAGCCTCTTCCGACGCCCATGTCGACGACGACTGCCCTGGATGCCGACACGGATGGAGAAGCAGTGGACCAGAAGGAGTACCGCAGCATGATTGGATCGCTGCTCTACCTGACGGCGACACGGCCGGACATTCAGTTCGCCGTGTGCTTGTGCGCGCGCTTTCAGGCTTCGCCACGCACTTCTCACCGTCAGGCGGTGAAGCGCATCTTCAGGTACCTTCGTTTCACGCCTGAGCTCGGGATTTGGTATTCTGCTTCCTCCACTCTCTCGCTTTGCGGTTATTCCGATGCCGATTTTGCTGGTTGTCGCATTGAGCGCAAGTCCACTTCTGGGACTTGCCAGTTTATTGGATCTTCTCTGGTGTCGTGGTCTTCTCGCAAGCAGTCTAGTGTCGCTCAGTCTACCACGGAGGCTGAATATGTTGCTGCGGCTAGCTGCTGTTCCCAGTTACTCTGGATGATGGCCACTTTGCGTGATTTTGGTTTGAGCTTTACTCGAGTTCCTTTGCTTTGTGACAGCACGAGTGCCATTAGCGTTGCTAAGAACCCCGTGCTTCACTCGAAAACCAAACACATTGATGTGCGCTTTCATTTCTTGCAAGACCACCAGGAGAAGGGTGATATCGACCTTCGCCATGTCGATACTCATCACCAATTGGCTGATATTTTCACCAAGCCTTTAGACGAATCAACCTTTAATAGGTTGAGGGGTGAGCTTGGTGTTTGTTTCCCCTTTTAGATGGGGGAAGCATTTTGAGATGTACAGACTGACTCTTTTATTTTGAGGCTCTTTTCTTTTGAGTTTCTTGAGTCTTTCCAATTGGTATCTTCCTTCTTTCAGTTTTGTGTCGGGCATACGTATCTACATTCTGAAGCTTCATGTCTATATTCACTAGAATGTAATTATACTCTTGTTAGTATTGCTCCGATACTTATGATGATGCTTGTAGCTTATGCTCTTTCTGATCACTGTTACATGTTATAAGCGAGCTATTTTTGGAATGGTGAATTATGCCTAATATATATAAATCTGAAAATGTTCACCATTGAGATATGCAACTAGCATGTGTAGGGTGTGTTGAGTCCATTCCTGCTTTTCATATATGCTAGGTTGCTATGTCTCTAGTTCTGAGTCATTCACTTGCTTGGTTGTTCACAACTTGCTTAAAATCTGAACCAAGTATTGTCAAATTGAAAAGATCGAGATGGGATTGCTTGTCAACACCTCATGGTATTGAGACTGTTTCTCATTGCACTTTGAGTTAAACTTGAGCCATGTAGTGTATGACCGAAACCGTTGCTTTAAGCTTCTGATTGCTTCGGCATAGGCTTCGCACGGTTGAAAAGTTAGGCGATGACAAGCTTTCAACCTCTCGCAATCACATGCTAAAAATGAACTTGTGAATTCTTTTACCGCTGCAACTCCGATATAAATTTGAAATCACAAGTATATGCTTCATTCCTATGCATGATGATTGAACTTTGCTAGGGGTAGTTCACCTTGTATATATGCTTAGCACTTGTTTGGATTCCTTCTATTCATGTCTAATGCTATTTTGATGGTGACTATCCTTTTGGCTTAAATCTGCTCACATGCTCATATGCTTCATATTTCGTATAAGTGATCAGTTTGAGCCTTTGCTATTTGAGTGCTTAATTGAGATGTTGGAGCTATACTGATTAGAGCATCTTTGCACTCTTTTGACTATATACTTGAAGCTCCTAACTTGCATTTGCATGTTGTCTTCATATGTATTTTGGAAGGAGATCTTGTGTTCAGGGGGAGTTTACGTGAAGGGAGTTGCTTCTCCGATACCTTTTGGCCTTGATAAGTGCACTTTCAACTAGGGGGAGAAATTTATGCAAATCATATGCTCCTGTGTTGATCAACTAAGGGGAGAATCATTTGTCCTAGTTGCTTGCATTTGTCGAGGGGGAGTTTGCTAGTTGTGTTGAGTCGTTGCCTCTGTCTTGAGGGACTAGCAAACGTTCCTAGCTTTTCATGAGCTTTCATTTGGCTTTCAATTGGTATCTGCTAGCGGTGTTGAGCCTATTCTACCTCTTCTTGAGGGCTAGTTTTGCTTTGCTTGGTTGCGTCGAGCCGTTGCCCATGTCTTTGGGGACCAAGTTTTCGCTTCATCCACTTGACCTTCTTTGGCTTTTGTTAGGCTTTTGGGTCATTTGGTTGGGTTTTCTCTTCCCACTCCTTCCTACCTCCTTCTTCTTATTCATGATTTGTTGTGGAGTTGACAATGCACTCATCAAGGGGGAGATTGCGGATACATGGGTGTATGCCGAGTCTCTGTGTGATGAGTGATTGTCAACGGAGATGATGCGCATGTTCTTTGGCTTGTGTTGTGCAGGTGTCGAGCACGGAGACAGTGATCGATGGCGGGTGAAGGTCAAGTTGCGACGTGCCGTGCCGACGGACCGGGCGCGATGAAGGATGGGCGTGCCGTGCGGCGGACGTGCCATGCCGATGTATCGGACGGTGAAGGGCGGACGTGGACTTAGACTGATGGACTGGAGGCCGGAGGATCAGCTGTGGTTGCTGGCAGCCTGCGACAGCGACAAGCGGAGAAGTGCGATCATGTCGGTGGAAGGGGTGCACAGGCGGTGCATCCCCTCTACGACGCCGGTTTGTTGGTAGAGCCCGGGAAAAACCAACGGTGGACGGTTTCCAGGTTTGGGCCTCAAAACCTGGGTGCTGGGTTTCCAGGTTGAGCCACAAAACCTGGGCGTGACGGTTTCCAGGTTGAGCCTCAAAACCTGGGCGTGGGCCGGTTTCCGAGTTTGGGCCTCAAAACTCGGGCGCTGCGGGTTTCCGAGTTTGGGCCACAAAACTCGGGCTAGAGGCTGGTTTCCCGGTTTGGGCCTCAAAATCGGGGGCTGATGGAAAAGGCTGGTTTCCCGGTTTGGGCCACAAAACCGGGGGTGCAGAGTGGTGGCGGCACGTGGCGGCGATCTGAAGGTTGCGTGGAGGCGACGCGGAAGACCGTGCGGGCGTGGCCGTCGGATCTACCTACCACCAGCGGGTGGACCAGATTAGCCTTAGGGTTTTCCTGGCCCGCTCTGTAATTAGAGTAGAGAGGGGTAGAGTAGGAAATAGACTTAGGCTAGGTTAGTATAAGTAGTCCAGGGGAGACACCCTCCTCCCCATCTCAGTTAGCGCAGTCATTTGCTTCCTAGCACCTAGGGTTTCCACTCTCTCATCCCCTGCTTTAGCTAGTTGAGATCCGCAGAGAGACTCCACTCTGTGTACTGTTGATTTGAGGAAGTGAGGCCGTATCCTCACCTTGGAGCACTGATCGATGGCTTGATTTGCGTCCTTGATTCGAGTTCGTGGCTGTGATTTCCGTTTTGCTTGTGTTCTTCGCGGAATCTTTTTGCTCCACGATTTTCCCGTCGCTTGATCTCTTTGCTCGGTTCATCTTTTGCAATTCCGGTTGAACCAAGTTGTTCTAGATCGTGAGGCACTTCTTTCCACCGAAGGAATCATCCTCTAACCTCACGGTCTAGGAGATCGATCGATTTTTCGTTTCGGGTCACTTTTCCTCCCTTCCCCCGAAATTCTTCGATTCACCGATTTGGAGTTAGGTTCGAGCCATGATCTCTTAGAGATAGCTCACTAACCTCCTTGTGAGTTCACTCACCAAGTTTGATCCCTAGAGGATTTGTTTTGGGTGAGTTCTAGTCGAATCGGTGGACGAACAGTGAATTCGCGGGGTGACCGGACGCTGCCTCGGGTTGACCGGACGCACCAGTCGAGCGTCCGGTGGTTGAACTTTTCGTGCAAAGTATCTGTGCTTGACCGGACGCACGCGACCGGACGCTCTGCACTTTGGGTGACCGGACTCGCCTCAGTTACTGTTCACTGCGCGTGTTTGATTCTGACCGGACGCAGGTGAACCGACCGGACGCTCTATCTCACAGAGTCCGGTCAGTTCCAGAGAGCTCCGAAAATCGTTTTGGCTCGACCGGACGCGTCCGGTGCTCACCGACCGGACGCAGGCAGAGTCCGGTCAGTGCTTTTCAGCGCAGTCTCGTGTGTTCTTGTTTGCTTCTGACCGGACGGACTGGTACTCGACCGGACGCTCCGTACTCGTGAGTCCGGTCGCGAACAGTAAGGTTCCAGAGCCAATTTTTGTTGACCGGACGCGTCCGGTCCCTGCTGACCGGACGCTGGCCAGAGTCCGGTCGATCCAGTTTCGCGCGCAGCTCGTTGACGAATTGGATTTCCGTCTTTTGCGTTGGCTTTCTAGGGTTGTCTAGTGTCCCGCTGTGCTTCGTGGAAGCATCCACCCTACATCTAGGGTCGTGGACATTAGCAAGCTCTAGGGTTCGCTTTTGGGGCTGAGTTTGGGACAGTGGCATCTAGTTTCCGAAAGGAAATTTTGAAGCTCCCATTCACCCCCCCTCTGGTCGCTTTCGGGTAGCTTCTCGGTCCTTCAGCTGACAACTTTCCGGATAGGTGAGACGAGGACGGTTGTTGCATGCAGATTGCTGACTCTGAAGCTTTCTTTTCTTCTCTTGAATCTCACAATGCTTATTGCCGAGTAATAAAGCTTTATCAACCAACAACTGAAAACTTTCAAAGATATGAGACAACAACTGATACTGCAATCCATCATTAAGTCCTTCAAGAAATAGTTCTTGTTTCTTGCTATCTTCGTTGACTTCTTTGGGTGCATAGCGTGATAACTGATTGAATTTATCATGATATTCACTCACTGACATAGATCCCTGCTTCAATTCAAGAAATTCTTTCTGCTTTAATCTTACCAAACCAGCAGACACATGATGAGAACGAAAACCATTCCTGAATATCTGCCATGTAATCTCTTCATCTTTTGGGTGTCTAGCTTGAAAAGATTCCCACCAATCAAGTGCTGCACCTTGTAGTTGCCCTGAAGCATAGAGAACCTTCTCTTCATCATTACATTGAACTATCTCGAGTTGCTTCTCTATGGCACGAAGCCAATCATCAGCTTGCAGAGGATCAGGTGAATAAGTAAAAACTGGTGGACATCCATTCAGAAACTTCTTTCGCTTGTTTCTCACTTTAACAGGTGCTGGTGGATTTTGCTGGAGATTCTGGATTGTCTGTGTCATATGTTGCATAAGCTGAGTTTGCACCATCATGAACTGTTCCATGGATACTGCAGGTTGACTTTGCGGATTGCTTTCATTGCCACTGCCATTGGAGGTATTTCCTGTGTTCTCCATCTATTTGGTACCATGAATGACATTAGTCCCAAGTGACCAAGATATAGGTTGACTGACATTGATAAGGATAACACACTAAGATAAGAGATGTTGATAAGGAAGATAGGATTTGAACCCCAACTATCGAATCCTACAAACTTAAGCCTTAACTTCTAACTAGATGAAGATGTGGTCATCACTTCCACAACTCATCACAATCATAACAAAGATCCAAATCAACCATGGTCATAAAGTCAAACATACAACCACATAGTTGCACATGACATACATAAGACTCAACTCAACACTCGTTTCTAAACGCTCTTATATTATAAATGGCAAGTCTCCTAATGGACAACAAGGTGTTAATCTTCATCCGGGCCACGGTAAAACAAGATCCAGAAGTTTGAGTGTCAATAATTTGCAATAGAGTAGAGATAAGGAGTTAAGCATTTTTAATAAATTACAAGGTAAGGAGAGAGTGAAATAAACTTTTTAAACAACCATTTCTAACTAGGCTGAGCGTCCTACAGTCAACACAGCTCTGATACCAATTTGTCACACCCGATTTTAAGGATAAAACCGAATGCTAACCATATGTGTGCCCAGGACGTCAAATCACACATACAGTGACAAAACAAGGTAGATACCAAAAGTTGTGCTTTATTACATATCGATAATTAAACATTACAACAAGACTTACAAGTCTTGAACAGGTACACAACGGAAACGGTAAACTAATCTTCAGGAGAACGCCATGATTCCACAGGGATGTTGACTGGTGAACCTCAACCTTCAGCTTCTAGAAACTCCATGGTCCCTTTTCTAGACTCCTTCAACTGGTACCCATCCGGGATTTTCATTGATAGTGAAACAAGCGTAAGCGCACCATGCTTAGCAAGTATAACTCACGGGTTTATGAAGGCTCAAAAGGCTTGACTCGGTTTGACTGCGGTTAGCCATTTTAGTTGGTCATATTTTATTATACCTGAATCACTACTTTAGTGAATAAACCATCCCAAGTTGAAGTATCATTAATCAGGATTAATATCATTTCCAAAAGATTCCAGGTAGTACCCAATCATAAAGGATCCAGGTCGCTCGTGTCCGTGAGCACGACTGTTATAACAGTTTGATCAAAACTCTGCAGAGTGTGTACAACTTTACCCGTGAGTCGTGATTCCCAAATGCCAGGGTCAATTACTCCCATATCACATCTACCAAGGATGTGCGGCAGGGTCTCACTACGAAGCCTTTCCAAAGACGCCCTAACAAGTCATAGTCGCTGAGGTTTCAGTCTCCCAAGAGTTATAGACACCTTCCCCTAAGGTGACACTCCAAAACCACACAGTGCTCACCCTAGCAGGACAGGGCCCATAAGCTACATGGTACCCCCCTGTTGCCCTTTCGGTAAGCTACAGACGAGCTAGAACAAATCTAAGTAATTAGCTAAGATCAGAGCCATGTGATCCTCATGGTTGTACGGTAAAATCCTGGGTTGCCGCTTTAGGATAGAGTCCTCCAAACCATGTTGCTAAAACGCATCATTTTAATCACATTGCATAAATCATTAATCAAATTAATTAATTAATCTTGGTTATGCGCGGAAGCATCTATCCAAACATGCATACCAACCCATAGGATACAAGGATATATGGTACAAAGTAAACTAGGTAAAGTCCTCATAGGCTTTCAATATTAGACACATGCATAAATGAATTATTAAATATTGAATAGGTACAAGGATTTCCTTTGTTACACTTGCCTGTCTCAGATCCTTAGCTTACTGCTGATCTCGAAGTCCAATCACTTGCTTCTTGATAACAACGAAGATATTACACCCTAAACGCGGATAATATCACCATACAATTCTCCAATTCAATCACTACAAGCAAACAATTAATAATCTATTAGAACAGTACACCAAACAGTGCTAAAACAATATAAAAAGCTTCTAAAACTATTCTACGCATTTCTACGAATACGTGAGCGCAAGAATCACTCTATTCGGAGTTTCAAATCAAAAGTTATGCTCAAAACAAGGTTCAATGGCACTTTTGTAAATAACCAGAAGTCATTTTTGAATTAAAACAAATCATTTTCGCCTTTACTGCGCAATATGGACGACGGCCACTAATACCAGAAAGTACAGGGGCTTAAGCGAATAAAAACTTGGCTGTTTAGAACTGGAGTGGATTGCGGGTTAATTCCGGGAAACGACGAGGGTTTTTCTGCAAAGTGGCGCTGGTGTGGACGGTTTACTGGGTCTCGGGCTGACGTGGCAGCCACGTGGCGTGGCCTGAGTGGCGCGGTCCACCACATGGGTGTGGACGGTGCGCGCCGGAGCTGTGGACTGAGTCCATGGTTTGCTCGGTGGACCGGTTACAGAACGAAGCGGTAAGTTCTAATATGGGCCGTCGGTGCTTCGATCAACGGCGCAAGACGGATTTGGGGAGGGTTCGGGGTTAAGTCCGGCGGCCGGGCGACGCTTCCACGGCGGACCGCCATGGGGGGCTGCCGGAGCTCGGCGGTGGGTCGCCGGTTCGGCGTTTTCAGCAGTCCCAACCCTAACCGAGGCTACGGGGAAGGTCTACGGGGTCTCGCGAACTCGGGAATGGGACTTTTCAGCGGTGGAGACCACCGGAGAGGCACACCCGAGTGGTGGTGCCATGGCCGGAGATCCAGAGCTCGCGGTTTAAGCATTACCGTGCCCGAGACTCGAAAATGAAAACATGGGGAGGAAGAGAGCATTACCGCGGGCTCGAAGAGGGAGCTCACGATGCTGGGGAAGCTCCACGACGGCCAGAGCAGTGCGGAGGGCGAGGAGGGGAAAAACACGAGCTCAACGACAGGAGAAAAGGGAAGGAAGGGGCTCGTCCCGGGGGCTTTTATAGGGTAAAAGGGCGTGGACGGGGCGGCGGTTACAACCGAGGGAGTGAAGGAGCGCCTTGATGGCCTTCATCGCTCGGCCGAGTGATGGCATCGGTGTAAAGGCGAGGCGTGGAAGACGGCCTCCGCGGTGAAGAAAGGGGAGTCGCTGACATGCGGACCCCACGGTGCAGAGAGAGAAAGGAGGGGCACGAGCGGGACCGATTCGGCTGACATGCGGGCCCGCTATGCAGTGAGAGGAAGGAGGGAGTGCGGCGGCCGAGCGACAGGCCGCCAGTCGGGCCGGGGTGCGGGCCTGCGCGCGCGGTGAAGAAGGGTGGACGGGAGATGGGCCGCTGGCACCGATCATGGGCCAAGCCCGTTGCGAAAAGGAAAGGAGGCAGGCCGGGAGCAGGCCGCAGCTTGCACGCGGGCCAGCATTCGCGCGCGAGGGAGAGGAGTGGAGGCGGGCCGCAGGCGGGCCACCTTGCCTAGCTGGGCCAAGAGTCGGGAAAGGGAAGGAAAGGAGGGGGTGGAGACAGGCCGGGCCGGATCTGCAGGTGGGCTAGATAGGAGGAAAAGGTGAGGGAGTTTAAAAGAAAAGCTTTTTATTTTCTAAAAGCTCAAACTTTGATCAAATTCAAATTTGCATTTGAATTTGAACACAACCAACCTATCCTACACTCAAAACAAAACATTATTGTGACACCCTAGTGTCAAGCACTGCATTAGGAACTGCATTTAGCTACTAAAAGAGCATAAGCAATGCATTGCATCATTTCATGTGCATATGAGTGCTTTTTGCCTTTTTGTTTATTTGGATTTTGGATTTCTATTGGACTTGGTAGTTTAAGTGGATTTCTATCTTGGCAAATGAGTTTATAAAATAAAGAATATTGAGTAGAGTGCTTTTCATGTTGACATTTTGACCTAGTTCAAAATAGTTTATCAGATAAAAATGAGGCAAGCAAAATGGTTTATGTTTCAAAATTGGCTTTATTTATGTGGAGGTTGTAAAAATGGTTTTCAGAAAAAGTGTCTTATATAAAAGTTGTAGAGAAAATTATTTTGAGCAACTTTTATTTTTGGGTCAAAACCTAGTTTGGAGTTTTTAAAACTGTTTTTGAATGGTCAAAGTTTGAAAAGGGTTTTGAAAAGCGTCCGCCACCCTCGCCACCGTTCGCCACCGCCACCTCCCCTCTCCGTTCCGACCTCACCCGACCTCTACTGTCCGATTCCTCTCGCCAACCGCTCCGCCCTCACCGTGCACACGCCGTGCGCACGCCATCTTCCCCAGCCAAGCACCATCGCCGCCGGAGGACGAGGAGCCCCCTTTCGGTCCCCGTTCGCCGCCGAGTGGAGCTCAAGCTTGTTCCGCATCGACCCGAGCTTCGTCACCTCTCTCCTTCGTCCTCGAGCTTCACCGAGCCAAGGCAGGGTGAGAACACCGACTAGCTTCAACGCTACCGCTCTTTCCCACCTCTTCTTCCCCGGCCGAGCGCCATGACCGCCGTCGTGGTCTGTGCACACGGTCAAGCCCCTCTGATGCTCCCCGAGCCAAACCAACCACCTAGCCTCACTCCCTAGGGTTCTCGAAGCATGGCGCACACGCCAATTTAGCCGGCGACCACTGGAAACGGCGTAGCCGTATGTTGCCGCCACCGCCGTGCGCCACCGCTCGCCGCTGGCTCGCTTCGGTCGTGCGCTGGCCAAGCCGCCTACACCGTCCGATGCGCCTTGTCGAGACGAGTCCATCGAGCCTACCCTCACTGCCGGCGAGCTCACCGTCGGCGAGCAATCGCCGGTCAAACCTTCCCCCTGATTCGCCCTCTCTGATGGGTGGGTCCCGTTGACCAGCGGACCCCGCGCGTCAGCCTCACCCGGTCCATGGACCACGTTCACGCAAGGCCGAGCCGGGAAGATTCAAATGTTTTCCTTTTTACTTTTATTTTCCAGAAATGCTTGTTATTTTTGTGTAGCTCGTTTTAAAAGTCCAAATGAAGTACTTTCAGTTTTGTTAGCTTGTTTATGAGTAGATCTATCATGGAAAAATATGAAAGTATTTTTGGTGAAAGTTTTTATTGATGTTTTTATTTAATTCAGTTTATGAGCTTTTGTTTAGATAAATGGAAATAGGTGTTTTCTGGTTGAGATAATTCATGGGAAAATTTGTGCAGATTTCTTATCATGTTTTGCACCTATGAAAAATATATAAGGCACTGTTTATGTGGAAAAAGTTTCTGTTATGGCTTAAAGTCCTTTTTGACTGATTTCTTAGAATAAGTGTTAAGGTATTTTATATGTTAAAATAAAATGTGGGAAAAATTATACAGTCTCTGTGTATGATGTTTTAGTGAGGAAAATGTAAGCATGGGTTGTTATGTGAAGAAATCTGAAGTTGCTTTGTAAATGTACTTTTCTGTGTTTTTTTTAGAAATTCATTTAAGGAATAATATAATGTTTTTGTTCAAGAAACTTTCTTGATAAATATGAAATGTGAAGTAGAATCTGGGAAAAATATGAAAATGAGTTTAGCACCCTTTTACAGTATAGATGTAGTTCAAATGGTTTAACTTGGAGTAGATTTGTTTATTTTGTGTAGGCTTGTATATTTATGTTCTGATAGTAAATTTTCTACAGTAGAATGTTTATGAGTAGTTGAAGCTAGGAAAATTATGAAATCTGCTATTGAACACTTTTTGTGTAAAAAGTTAGTTCAAAGCACCTTTTGAGCAGTTTATTTTTTATTTTTTATATCTGCAGTTTTGTATTTTATTTCTGACTGAAAATTGTTCAGTAAAGTCCAGCAGGTGTTAATTGCCTTCTGGAATTTTTGTGGATTTTTCTGAGTTCAGAAAAATGCACTTGCAGTTCAAACCTGAATTTCTTTTGAATTTCTAAATAAGAAATAGGTAAATTAATGGATTTTGTTTTATGAAATAAATAAGTATTTACCTCAATGTCAAAAGTGGTTCAACAAGTTGGTTTTGTTGGTTTGCAAGAAATGTTACATTTTTCTTACCACCGCATCTCGCACCACGTATTATTTATTTATCATTTTCAACCGCATTGCAATAGGATCGACAGTTCAGGATCAATACCAGGAGCAGGAGACAAACGTCGAGCAGGAGATCCCAGAACTTCATCAAACTGAGGAAGTCGACCCCGCGGCCGACACTAACCTGCCTGAGTGCCCCTTCCACGAGGACTCAATCTTCTCTCAAGGCAAGCCCCGGAGCATATTAAGCCTCCTATCTTTTGCAATTAAAATTACTTGAGTCCTTTTATATTGTGATGCATTAGGTATAGGAGTTGGAATGAATCCTACTTGCTGCATTACCATTCCTTGGTTATTTATTAATATCTACCTTGTTATCCTGTTATTTATTTACAATGTAGAATTGCTTAGCTTGCTTAATAAAAGTAGTAGTTAAGGATGTTTCCGTAATACCCTGATGGGTAGTTACCGGATCACGGTTGGCTATATTTGCTATCGTGAAAAAGAACTGGAGTAGTAATGAAATACGGTCAACTGGAAGGCAAGGCACAAGTTTGGAAACTTGGGGCAGTCCGTCCGTTGGATCGTGTAGGTTTGTATCGATGTTGGCCCTCGTTCATTTTTGAACGCGTCCTTTTACTTAGGGATACGTCGGTGCCATAATCATCGACCCCAAAGCCGGTTAGAAGCTGTTCAGGCCGGAATCAACCCGAGTCGCGCCCTCTAGTTTGGAAATGCGATCTGCCGTGTGAGGCCATCGCCAGGTTCCAATTGGGTGGTCCGTGCTTGAACCGCGACGATTACCACCACGAACAAGCGTCGAGCGGTTGCCCAATGCATGGACCCGACGGGGAAAGTGTGGGCTGGTATTAAAGGTCTTTCACCAGCTGGTTTGGAATTGGATTCGAGTCGCCGTCTCCCCCGGTTAGTGGGAAACTATGGCGAGCTTCACCATGATACAACTCCATGTGATGATTAAAGGTTCAACTAAAATATGGAGAAGTCAACTGGATATGGTTATACTATTGCTTGTTAGACTCAAGTGTGTGTAATAGTTCAGGTGCAAACCTAGAGTAAAGAAATAGGTCTAAAACTGACAGCTCATCTATGTCAATTAATATTCCTTATCTTAATTGTGAGCTTTCCGCAACTAAAAGATCCCAGCTCCTCCCAAAAAAGCCTTGCATATCCTTGGTGTCTTTATTTTCAGTTGGACGGGTAAGTCTAGCTGAGTACATTCCCGTACTCAGGGTTTATCCCATTTGTTGCAGATGGTTAGGTCTACTTTGGCTATTGTAAGCACTACCTCTACCCAGTGGAAGGTGATGAGGAGTAGGCCTAGGGCAGGGTCGTCCAGAAGCTTCCCCTTTTCTTTTGCTAGTCTGAGACTTCCAGTGGCACATTATCTAAAAAGGGAAGAGTGAGTTGTGTTGAGTTGGATTTATCAAACAATGTTTTATTTGGACCACATGTGTGGTGGTCGTGTTTCAAACTTATTTAAGCTTCTGCACTTTTAAATCTGGTATTGTAATAACTCTGTCTTAAATTCGTACTCTGATGTTTTAAATCCAGTTTTGTTTCCCTGTGATGTATCTTTGCGAATGTAATTCTTGAACAATGCGATCCTGTATGTTGTAAGATGATAGAAATCCTTCGAGATTTCCGGACTACCGGGGTTATATGGGTTCAAGTATGAGTCGGTGTCAGACGGTTTTGACTAAGACGGTACTTGAGCTCTTATAATCAGGACGGTTCCGCCACAATTATGCACCGGCATGAATGCAACAAAAACGTTTCTATGCTCTAGGGTTTATTTTAATTAATCAAAAATTAATATTTGACCTAGGTTAAATGCTTAGAAAATTAAATAAATGCTCCAATTAATTACTAAATTAGGAAAATGAAATTTAGGGTGTTACAGTTTCCTACTTATAATCACTCATATACTTATACATATAGGAACAAGGACAATCCTCTTCTCCTGTTATCCCCTTTGATTTGAAAGATTACATGAATGAAGAAGAAACCTCTGTACCAGAATCTCCTAGGAAACCTTCTGAAGAGACCAAGGCTCGTCTCCAATTGTTACTCCCTCTTTTGGAAGTCAATATAGCCGATCTGGTACAAGACGCAAAAGGAATCAGAAACATCTTTGACTTGATCAAAGATGATATACCAGATGATCTTAACCAAGCTCTGGATCTTGTTGCCCATATAGAGTTCCTTCGACCAGAATTCATAGAAGTCAAAGCTAAGCTCATGGCACGTGAAGCTCAGGCTGTTCTTCCCAATAAGGAGCAACAATGTATCTCTGATATGGTGTCTATGAAGGATGAAATAGATCAATTGAACAACAACTCCACTGTCCTCATCAGTGACCTATCTTCCCTGGAGTCTGAAAGGGATCAACTGATAGAAAGGCTTTGGGTCATCAATGAACAGATCAAACTGAAGGAAGGAACCCTGGCCGAAATCCCAAATATGCAACAGGACAAGAAGAAAAAGATGACATCTCTTCGCAATGAGCTTCAACATATCAAAGACAAGAAGAAACCAATTCCAGGCTCGAGCAAAGAGGATCAAAAGAGGATAGCTGATATAGACTTCATCCGTCTAAATGCTTTGAATGCTTTAAGATCTATGCTAAATATGTAATGCCCTGTAACCCTTGACTCTTAATCCTCCTTTGTAAACATCACATTCTCTGTCACCCGTTTGCTGATATTTGTTGCCCCATTAGCTATTCTTAGCCGATATTACCCATATGATTCACCGTCCATTGTTTAGCCGATCAATACTAAAACGACCTTTGCATCTATCACTTAGCTGATTCACCTTAGGATTTAGATCTGAGGGTTCTAAAAACCAACGCCTTTTCACTTCCTCTATTTTTGCTTATAAATACAAAACACCGGCTTCCCAAACACACCACGCATTCATCACCTTATTCTCCGGCGTTTCACCTTTTCAACCGTCGACTTCTCCTCTTCTTCAACCAGCAACCAAAATCAATGGCGGGCGATCGCGGCAAGCGCCCCACCGAGGAGGAGTCTGTTGATGGCCCTCCGGCGACCCGTCGTCGCGTGCTTGGGTAATAATCCTTTCATAACCGCCCTCTTCGTGCTTCAAAATTTCTTCTTTACTCAAGAGAAAACCCTAACCTTTTCTCCCTTTCTTCACAACCCTTCTCCTCCGGCGGACGGCCAAGGCCCTAGCCGACCCCCATCAGGTCATGGACTGGAACTGGATGAGGATTCTTGGGCCTTCATCCGGGGCTATTCCAATACACGGCGTCTATTGGAAGAGGAACGCCATCGAGCCGTTCATGCCGAGGAGGAACTAGAAATCCTCCGCACCCGCCTCAACAGTGCCTTGGAGCACCTAGAGGCCTCCGACGCCAGGGTTGTCGGTATCACAATTTCAGATACTTTGACTCATTACCTCTGATTTGAATCAATTACCTTTTGCATAATCATTCTAGTTGATCTTTAGTAACTACCTATTTGAATATTTAGCCGATTCATGTTCATATTTTGACCAAATCGGCTATTTTTATCTTTAATCCCTTTTCGTCTGAATGTAGAACTTCAGCACCAGCTCGACTAGCTCCTGGGGCTGGCCACGACAATCGCCGACTTCATGAATGCCTGAGGGGCGACATTGAAGGCTCGACTTGAAGACGTCGGGACGCGCACCAGGGAGTTAGTCCTCCACGCTATCAGTCACGGTGCCACCTTCGCCCTGGCCGGAGCAGAGCTCAGCGGTGCTGAAATCTTCGGGGAAGTCACCCCATCCTTCGTCGGTACCAGAACAAGGGATGACTTCAGGGAGCTGGTGGAGGAGTTCGAGCCGCTGGGGCTCGCCGTGGCGGAGGTGACACACCTGGAGGACCTCCTGAACAAGCTCCACTTAGATTAGTTGTTTTCAATGTTTTTTTCTATAAATTCGGTGTTATCTATCCGAACAAATTGAATATCTGTAGACCGCCCCTGCATCGTCAGGCTAAAAAAATAGGTTATATATATTCATGCTTGACATATACTGTTGCTGAGTTTCTCAGAATTTTCCCTTTATTTTATTTCTCCATTGAATGTTCTAAAGGCGATACTTCTTCAGTATCGACTATTTTATTCTGAAGGCGATACCTTAGTATCGGCTATAAAATTACAATAGGGCTAAACCCCTGTGCAAACTCACAACTCCTAAAAATACATCAGCCTCGACTTGTCATTGTCCAACAATTCCTAGTCCTTTGGCCGATGTAAAACCTTCACCCACCTTGCTTTCATCTTCATTGACTGAATAATTCATTAAATATATCTTTTGAAGCTGACTGTTTGGATCGGCTGTTGGCCATCATCAAACATCTTAAACCTTCTTCGTGAACTTTCCCAGAAAAGCACTCCACATCGTCAAAGTTCCAATCGTTAGGATCAGAATATGCAATGCTCATAGTTGAATCGGCTGGTACCACTTCCATAGTGTCTCTGATCCACTGTATCACATTTTGATGCATTGTAGATGGAACACAACAGTTAGCATGGATCCAATCTCTTCCAAGAGGCACACTATTTGAACCTTTTGCATCGACTACAAAGAAAGTAATCGGCAAACTTTTGCTGCCAATTGTTAACTCAACACAAACAACAACTTTAGTAGTCGATACGTCCCCAGCAAAATCTGTCAACCTCATATCGGTTTGAGTCAAGTCTTTTGCAGTCTTTCCAAGCTTTCTGAAGTTGGCATACGACATTAAGTTAACAACTGCACCTCCATCAACTAACATTCTGCTCAAAAGCCTTCCATCGACAAACCCCTTCAAATATAAAGCTTTTACATGGGAATGTTTCTCAGGCTTTTGAAATGTAGCCCCTTCTGCTTGATAGATCTACTGAGCAATTGTCTCCTCATCATCAGATTCCTCTTCATGATCAGAGGACCTAAACTCAGCACGTAACATGAACAGAGCATATATATTAGCCGATGATTCTCTCTTATCGGCTATTTGTTTCACCTGCCAGACTTTGGGTTTCTTTTTCTGAATTTCATCATTCCTCAATCTCTGAACTCGTCGTTTCTGGCTTTTAGTTAAACCACCCAGACACCATTGTCCTTCTTGCCAAGGATGATCCTGATCGGCTAATTTTACTCCAAGCCAATTATAAACAGTTTCATTTTTTATGCGCCGATCTGTTCTTTCAAATCTTAATCTTTCATGCACAGATTGACGGTTGTCTCTCGACTTCCTGCGGATACATGGGTGTATGCCGAGTCTCTGTGTGATGAGTGATTGTCAACGGAGATGATGCGCATGTTCTTTGGCTTGTGTTGTGCAGGTGTCGAGCACGGAGACAGTGATCGATGGCGGGTGAAGGTCAAGTTGCGACGTGCCGTGCCGACGGACCGGGCGCGATGAAGGATGGGCGTGCCGTGCGGCGGACGTGCCATGCCGATGTATCGGACGGTGAAGGGCGGACGTGGACTTAGACTGATGGACTGGAGGCCGGAGGATCAGCTGTGGTTGCTGGCAGCCTGCGACAGCGACAAGCGGAGAAGTGCGATCATGTCGGTGGAAGGGGTGCACAGGCGGTGCATCCCCTCTACGACGCCGGTTTGTTGGTAGAGCCCGGGAAAAACCAACGGTGGACGGTTTCCAGGTTTGGGCCTCAAAACCTGGGTGCTGGGTTTCCAGGTTGAGCCACAAAACCTGGGCGTGACGGTTTCCAGGTTGAGCCTCAAAACCTGGGCGTGGGCCGGTTTCCGAGTTTGGGCCTCAAAACTCGGGCGCTGCGGGTTTCCGAGTTTGGGCCACAAAACTCGGGCTGGAGGCTGGTTTCCCGGTTTGGGCCTCAAAACCGGGGGCTGATGGAAAAGGCTGGTTTCCCGGTTTGGGCCACAAAACCGGGGGTGCAGAGTGGTGGCGGCACGTGGCGGCGATCTGAAGGTTGCGTGGAGGCGACGCGGAAGACCGTGCGGGCGTGGCCGTCGGATCTACCTACCACCAGCGGGTGGACCAGATTAGCCTTAGGGTTTTCCTGGCCCGCTCTGTAATTAGAGTAGAGAGGGGTAGAGTAGGAAATAGACTTAGGCTAGGTTAGTATAAGTAGTCCAGGGGAGACACCCTCCTCCCAATCTCAGTTTTAGCTATTTCAGTTAGTGCCTTCATTTGCTAGGGTTTCCCACTCTCCCATCCCTGCTTTAGCTAGTTGAGATCCGCAGAGAGACTCCACTCTGTGTACTGTTGATTCGAGGAAGTGAGGCCGTATCCTCACCTTGGATCCCATCTCTTGGTGTCAATTCGCGTTTTGATTTCATGTTCATCATGTTCTTCGCGGATTGCTTTGTGCCTTGAGTTTTCCCGTCGCTTGATCTTTGTGCTCGGTTCATCTTTTGCGATTCCGTTTGAACTGAGTTGTTCTAGATCGTGAGGCACTTCTTTCCACCGAAAGAAATCATCTCTAACCTCACGGTCTAGGAGATCGATCAAGTTTTAGTTTCGGGTCTCTTTTTCTTCCTTCCCCCGAATTCCTTCGATTCACCGATTTGGAGTTAGGTTCGAGCCATGATCTCTTAGAGATAGCTCACTAACCTCCTTGTGACTCCTCAGATCGAATCCCAAGCCTAGAGCACTTGATTCGGAGGAGATCGGGTTGAATCGCCGGAGTTTCAGTGCAGTTTCGGGGTGACCGGACGCCGGTCACGACTTGACCGGACGCGTCCGGTCGTTGAAGGTTGAAGCGTGTTCTGGTTTTTGCTCTGACCGGACGTAGGAGTTTAGTGGTGACCGGACTCGCCCATAGTCCTGTTCACTACTCGAACGTGCTTGTGACCGGACGCACGGGGATCGACCGGACGCTCGCAGTCACTGCGTCCGGTCAGTTCCAGAGAGGTCCAAAACCGGTTTTTGGCTGACCGGACGCGTCCGGTCCCAGCTGACCGGACGCAGGCAGAGTCCGGTCGATCCAGTTTCGCGCCGTTTCGTTCGCGGTTCGTTCGTTCTTGATTGGACTCGAGTTTCGTCTTTTGCGTTGGCCTTCTAGAGTTGTCTAGTGTCCCGCTGTGCTTCGTGGAAGCATCCACCCTACATCTAGGGTCGTGGACATTAGCAAGCTCTAGGGTTCGCTTTTGGGGTTGAGTTTGGGACAGTGGCATCTAGTTTCCGAAAGGAAATTTTGAAGCTCCCATTCACCCCCCCTCTGGTCGCTTTCGGGTAGCTTCTCGGTCCTTCACTTCCTATACTCCCAATATTGTTCACTGCACTCCGGGCAATTACGAAGAGTAGGAAGCTTTAAACCTTCATTCCAATAATGTCTGAAGAAAGGGCAATCCCATTGATTCTTCTCTTCATCTCTGATACGCCTTTCTTCTTCTTGAGATCTCCTGTATTCTTCCTCTTGAAGCCACTCTTGATATTCTTGCTCGTCTCTTTGCCTATGCATCTGATCTCTTTCTTTCTGACGTTGCCATTTATTCAACAGAATTCTGACAGTGGGACGTCTCCTTGCTTCACCAGCTTTCGAAGTTTCACGTAGATCATGTTGATTAGCATTCTTCTTCGCCTTCATCTCCTGATACTCTTTGGTCGTTAGTTGCTTCTTTGGATCGACTGTCCCAGCTGCCTTAGCTTTGTCAGAAGTCAGAACTTTGATCTCACTTCACGGTGCAAGAGCTACCATGTTTGCTGAAAAGGGATGGCCATTGATGCCCATACCCTTACCTTTTTCTAAGCCAATCCTCCCTTTAGTAATGGCTCTTTGGATCATATCTCAGAAAACTCTACAATCGTTAGTAGTATGAGTACCAGAGTTATGAAATTTGTAGTACCGTTTGTTCTTGAGCTCCTCAGCCGATGGGATGTTGTGGTTTCCAGTCAATTTGATTTGACCTTTTTCCAACAAGTAATCAAATATCTTATCGGCCTTAGTGATATCAAAGCTGTATTTCATATCTTTTTCAATATTCTTAGCCTTTTCCCAAGGCATATATCCATTGTTCTTCCAGGCCCAATCAACAACAGCTACTTCATCCTCGCTTTCATCACTTGAATTACTATCTTCTTGTACAAAGAAGTGACTTTCTGCATTATAGGCCTTCTTGGGCTTGAAAACTTGATTGTATCTATTCTGGGCATCGATATTTGCCACTTTCTTGGCCAAATCAGCCATGCTGGTACAACCGAAACCAATTTTCTCTCTTATGGCTGGTATTAGCCCTCGAATTGCAATGCTAACTACGTCTGGATCTAATAATGACAAGGTATAGCATTGATTCTGCATCTCTCTGAACCTCTGAAAATATTGGCATCCAGTCTCATTGTTTCCCTGCCTTATATCTACTAGGTCCACAACTCCCTTCTCCAAAATTTCTTCTTTACTCAAGAGAAAACCCTAACCTTTTCTCCCTTTCTTCACAACCCTTCTCCTCCGGCGGACGGCCAAGGCCCTAGCCGACCCCCATCAGGTCATGGACTGGCACTGGATGAGGATTCTTGGGCCTTCATCCGGGGCTATTCCAATACACGGCGTCTATTGGAAGAGGAACGCCATCAAGCCGTTCATGCCGAGGAGGAACTAGAAATCCTCCGCACCCGCCTCAACAGTGCCTTGGAGCACCTAGAGGCCTCCGACGCCAGGGTTGTCGGTATCACAATTTCAGATACTTTGACTCATTACCTCTGATTTGAATCAATTACCTTTTGCATAATCATTCTAGTTGATCTTTAGTAACTACCTATTTGAATATTTAGCCGATTCATGTTCATATTTTGACCAAATCGGCTATTTTTATCTTTAATCCCTTTTCGTCTGAATGTAGAACTTCAGCACCAGCTCGACTAGCTCCTGGGGCTGGCCACGACAATCGCCGACTTCATGAATGCCTGAGGGGCGACATTGAAGGCTCGACTTGAAGACGTCGGGACGCGCACCAGGGAGTTAGTCCTCCACGCTATCAGTCACGGTGCCACCTTCGCCCTGGCCGGAGCAGAGCTCAGCGGTGCTGAAATCTTCGGGGAAGTCACCCCATCCTTCGTCGATACCAGAACAAGGGATGACTTCAGGGAGCTGGTGGAGGAGTTCGAGCCGCTGGGGCTCGCCGTGGCGGAGGTGACACACCTGGAGGACCTCCTGAACAAGCTCCACTTAGATTAGTTGTTTTCAATGTTTTTTTCTATAAATTCGGTGTTATCTATCCGAACAAATTGAATATCTGTAGACCGCCCCTGCATCGTCAGGCTAAAAAAATAGGTTATATATATTCATGCTTGACATATACCGTTGCTGAGTTTCTCAGAATTTTCCCTTTATTTTATTTCTCCATTGAATGTTCTAAAGGCGATACTTCTTCAGTATCGACTATTTTATTCTGAAGGCGATACCTTAGTATCGGCTATAAAATTACAATAGGGCTAAACCCCTGTGCAAACTCACAACTCCTAAAAATACATCAGCCTCGACTTGTCATTGTCCAACAATTCCTAGTCCTTTGGCCGATGTAAAACCTTCACCCACCTTGCTTTCATCTTCATTGACTGAATAATTCATTAAATATATCTTTTGAAGCTGACTGTTTGGATCGGCTGTTGGCCATCATCAAACATCTTAAACCTTCTTCATGAACTTTCCCAGAAAAGCACTCCACATCATCAAAGTTCCAATCGTTAGGATCAGAATATGCAATGCTCATAGTTGAATCGGCTGGTACCACTTCCATAGTGTCTCTGATCCACTGTATCACATTTTGATGCATTGTAGATGGAACACAACAGTTAGCATGGATCCAATCTCTTCCATGAGGCACACTATTGGAACCTTTTGCATCGACTACAAAGAAAGTAATCGGCAAACTTTTGCTGCCAATTGTTAACTCAACACAAACAACAACTTTAGTAGTCGATACGTCCCCAGCAAAATCTGTCAACCTCATATCGGTTTGAGTCAAGTCTTTTGCAGTCTTTCCAAGCTTTCTGAAGGTGGCATACGACATTAAGTTAACAACTGCACCTCCATCAACTAACATTCTGCTCAAAAGCCTTCCATCGACAAACCCCTTCAAATATAAAGCTTTTACATGGGAATGTTTCTCAGGCTTTTGAAATGTAGCCCCTTCTGCTTGATAGATCTACTGAGCAATTGTCTCCTCATCATTAGATTCCTCTTCATAATCAGAGGACCTAAACTCAGCACGTAACATGAACAGAGCATATATATTAGCCGATGATTCTCTCTTATCGGCTATTTGTTTCACCTGCCAGACTTTGGGTTTCTTTTTCTGAATTTCATCATTCCTCAATCTCTGAACTCGTCGTTTCTGGCTTTTAGTTAAACCACCCAGACACCATTGTCCTTCTTGCCAAGGATGATCCTGATCGGCTAATTTTACTCCAAGCCAATTATAAACACTTTCATTTTTTATGCGCCGATCTGTTCTTTCAAATCTTAATCTTTCATGCACAGATTGACGGTTGTCTCTCGACTTCCTATACTCCCAATATTGTTCACTGCACTCCGGGCAATTACGAAGAGTAGGAAGCTTTAAACCTTCATTCCAATAATGTCTGAAGAAAGGGCAATCCCATTGATTCTTCTCTTCATCTCTGATACGCCTTTCTTCTTCTTGAGATCTCCTGTATTCTTCCTCTTGAAGCCACTCTTGATATTCTTGCTCGTCTCTTTGCCTATGCATCTGATCTCTTTCTTTCTGACGTTGCCATTTATTCAACAGAATTCTGACAGTGGGACGTCTCCTTGCTTCACCAGCTTTCGAAGTTTCACGTAGATCATGTTGATTAGCATTCTTCTTCGCCTTCATCTCCTGATACTCTTTGGTCGTTAGTTGCTTCTTTGGATCGACTGTCCCAGCTGCCTTAGCTTTGTCAGAAGTCAGAACTTTGATCTCACTTCACGGTGCAAGAGCTACCATGTTTGCTGAAAAGGGATGGCCATTGATGCCCATACCCTTACCTTTTTCTAAGCCAATCCTCCCTTTAGTAATGGCTCTTTGGATCATATCTCAGAAAACTCTACAATCGTTAGTAGTATGAGTACCAGAGTTATGAAATTTGTAGTACCGTTTGTTCTTGAGCTCCTCAGCCGATGGGATGTTGTGGTTTCCAGTCAATTTGATTTGACCTTTTTCCAACAAGTAATCAAATATCTTATCGGCCTTAGTGATATCAAAGCTGTATTTCATATCTTTTTCAATATTCTTAGCCTTTTCCCAAGGCATATATCCATTGTTCTTCCAGGCCCAATCAACAACAGCTACTTCATCCTCGCTTTCATCACTTGAATTACTATCTTCTTGTACAAAGAAGTGACTTTCTGCATTATAGGCCTTCTTGGGCTTGAAAACTTGATTGTATCTATTCTGGGCATCGATATTTGCCACTTTCTTGGCCAAATCAGCCATGCTGGTACAACCGAAACAATTTTCTCTCTTATGGCTGGTATTAGCCCTCGAATTGCAATGCTAACTACGTCTGGATCTAATAATGACAAGGTACAGCATTGATTCTTCATCTCTCTGAACCTCTGAAGATATTGGCATCCAGTCTCATTGTTTCCCTGCCTTATATCTACTAGGTCCACAACTCCCTTCTCCAAAACTCCAGAGTCAAAGTACTTATGGAACTTGTCTTCCAAATGTTCCCAGCTTTGAATGGAATTGGGTGGTAGAGATGAAAACCACGAGAAAGCCGAGCCAGACAGAGATAGAGGAAACATGCTGACTTTAAGTGTTGGCTCGTCACAAACTTCCCCAAGCTGGACTAAGAACTGAGTTATATGCTCCATAGTGGTCACTGAGCCTGTTCCTGTGAACTTGGTAAAATCAGGAATTCTATATCTTGGAGGGAAGACAACCTGTTCATACCATTCTGGATATGGTTTCTTATAGCCAGTCAATGTAGTTTTTGGCGTTAAGCCAAACTGTTTCTGAACCATATCTGTAACTCGACTCATCAACTGATCCAACTGATTCACCGACCCTTGATAGCCGATGTTCTGCCCCCCCCCGAAAGTATTACCTTGATACCCCGGATTCTCATGAGCATCCAAAGTATAAAAATCTGATACATAGTGATACCCAAGAGGAACATCACTAGGTGCTACATTCCCTTGATAAGGTGGTGCATTGAAATCCCTGGTAATCCTTCTTGCATGGGGAGCTATTTTTGTAGCCGATGAGTATATATTGTGACTCATGTTCGGCTGTTGCGCTGGCTGCGGTGTCATGCCCCCAGGGCTGACTATCATTTGACTCTCATTGCCATTAGGACCGTTCATCTGCGGACCCCCAGAAATTCCAGCCCCTTGACTGTTCCCAACTGAATACGTCGGGCCTCTTCTGTCGTTACCCAAGTTGAAAGCTCCTTTGATGGCATTTGAGAGGCTGTTGAGGAATGTTTCATTGTGATTCATCAGGGTAGTAGACATTGCTTTGCCAATCACTTCCTGCATGGCATTGTGTTGTATTTGGATCATCGGATCAACGTGTCCTTCTAGAACTAGCCTTGGAAGATGAGACTTCTGGATAATCTTCTTATCTCTGGTTTTGCTGAAACTTGGCAAACACATGTTCCGATATTGCTCAACAGTTTGCTCTATCAAGCGTTGAAGTTCATCAAGAAGTTCATCCATCGTTACGTTCAACACTTCATCATTGCCGATCGTCATGATTAGACGATTCGAGTCCCACCAGGCGTGCCAAAAGAATGTGTTACACGAAATTTTGGACGAGGGTGCCAACACACTCAACCACGGTCCTCAGAGGCCGTGCAGAGCAAGGTCTTGACCTCCTGGACCTTCAAAGGATGGCGGTACCTAATCTTGGTGAGAACGACTACGGGCGTGCCAGTCAATTTGACCTGTAATTGACAAGGAAACGAAAAAGAGTCAAATTGTGGAACCTGCCGGTTTGATGTCAGACAGTTCCAAGTTGTACAGCTCCGATATAGCCACTGTTACAGGACATTGACTACAAAGTCAACTCCCAATAGGAAATTAAAGCATTGATAATATTTAAAGCAAAATGGCAATTGTACACATAAAGAAAGAACTAGGAATAAAGAACAACGATGAGCTTAGGTATGTATATGAAACAAAGATCTATGTATACATTTAAATGGCACAAAAACAATAGATCGACTAATTGCATAGGCAATTCTATCTGTTAACAGTGGAGTGTTTCCATGTAGCCATAATAACAAAAAGATCGATAAAATAGCTTAAACATCAATAGTGGGGTGTCTCCATGCAGCCATAATGATGACCAAGCTAGATCACGTCTGATGCAATGAGCAGATCTATTGATTTCAGACCACTTAAAAGTACACATTATGAGAGAAGCATAACTGGATCGGCTATTTTAGCCGATACATGGTTCATGAAGCACGAACAAGATCTATTCGATAAAACCACGATTTGACTCAAGATCAAACAGATCTAACCTATCGTGCATATAAGTGGGGTTTAGAAATACAGCCGTAATAAACATGCCAGATCAAATCTACCTATTTCTTAGATCAAACCATGATTTTATCGAATATCTCGAACACAGCATGTAACAATCAAGATTGATAAAATAGTCGATGAGAAGCTCAGATTGGCTATTTTCCTTGGTGATAGCGTATAAAGCCTATGGATAGCCAAAACTAAACAACATTGAAGCTTAAGCTAGTTTGTCAATCTTGATTGGGCAAGATATTGTTTAAATCTAAAGAAAACATCAAAAGCATAAACAGCATCGATAACTTAATGAATCTATTAGCTTGCCAAAACTAATAGAGCTGATAACTAGTCAAGATCGACTAAAGCAAGAGATTGATCAGAGTCAAGACAGTCTTACAAAAGACGAAATTAACCGATAACTAACCCATGTCATGGCTAAACAAGAGTTTGGTCGATGCCAAATATAGCCTTATTGAACAATAACACGAGCCATTGGTGAATCTTACAAGCAAACTGGAGGTCGATCTAGCCGATGCAGCCCTGCCTGGTTGAAGGTTTCGCTGAGTTCTACCTTACTCCTACTCCTAGGGTTTTGGCCGGTGGCCGATGTGTTTGATTGATTGTTCATTTTACAAAATCGGATTTCTAGCTATTTATAACCCGACAGACTCCTGTTCTAACACGACTAGGATACATGATAATAAAACAAAAGTCGACTCGGACTTGAACTCCTTGGCCGAACCCGATATATCTTCAAAGCCTGTCACGCCTGACCCATATGAATTCCGGTCGTGTCTAGATCCAAGTAGGCTTCTTTTATTTTTCTTGGCCAACTCTCTTCTTTAATAAATCAGCTGTTTGTGCTCACAAAATAATAATCCTTTTTGGTCCAGAATTCGGTGTAAACAGATGAATACACGACGTCTCATGGCTTTTGGGCGAAGGCGATGAACACCGCATGCCATGCAATCAATCGCCTCTACCTTCACAAGCTATGGGACAAGACGCCATATGAGCTCCTAACCGGTAACAAACCGAAGGTGCATTACTTTAGAGTCTTTGGCTGCAAGTGTTTCATACTTAACAAGAGGGCCAAAAGCTCAAAGTTTGCACCTAAGGTACACGAAGGCTTTCTACTTGGTTATGGTACTAACGAACATGACTACCGTGTATTCAATAATGCCACCGACACTATTGAGTTAATGGTAGACATGACTTTTGATTAATCTGATGGCTCTCAAAAAGAGCAAGTCAATGATGAGCTTGTAGGTAATGGCTATCAAGAAGCTTGCAACCGGTGATGTGAGGCCCGTTGAGATTCAAGATGATGAAGATGAGCTATTGCACATTCCACAAGATTCGAATGTCCATCATGTGCATCCAAATGCACATGGTGAAGCTTCCACAACTCCGAATGGTGGACGTGCAAATGAAGTTCAAGTGTCACATCAAAATGATGATCAAGATCAAGCTCAACATGATGACCAACAAGCTAATGAAGACATCCAAACATATGATGAAGATGAACCCATTCAAAGAAGATCACTTGTGCCACATCCAAAAATTCACCATACAATTCAACGGGATCATCCCGTTGACAACATATTGTGGAGCATATGACGTGGGGTAACGACACATTCTCGTTTAGCAAGTTTTTGTGAACATTACTTGTTTGTCTCGTCTTTGGAACCTCTTAGGGTGGAAGAAGCACTTGATGATCCGGATTGGGTGATGGCTATGTAAGAAGAGTTGAATAACTTCACAAAGAATGAAGTCTGGTCCTTGGTGGAAAGGCCCAAGCAAAATGTGATAGGAACCAAATGGGTCTTCCGCAACAAGCAAGACGAGCATGGCATGGTTACAAGGAACAAATCATGTTTGGTGGCTCAAGGTTTCACTCAAATTGAAGGTTTGGATTTTGGGGAAACCTATGCACCTGTAGCTAGGATTGAGTCAATTCGTATATTACTTGCCTTTGCTACTCACCATGATTTCAAGCTATATCAAATGGATGTGAAAGTGCATTCCTTAATGGCCCCCTCTCCGAATTGGTGTATGTGGAGCAACCACCAGGTTTTGAAGATCCCAAATATCCCAACCATGTCTACAAGCTCGACAAGGCGCTCTATGGGCTCAAGCAATCCCCTAGAGCTTGGTATGATTATCTAAAGGACTTCCTACTCAAAAAGGGTTTTGAGGTAGGGAAGGCCGATCCTACTTTATTTACTTGCAAAGTCAATAATGATATCTTTGTGTGCCAAATATATGTTGATGACATAATATTTGGTAGTACTAATGTAACCTTTTGTGAGGAGTTTAGTAGGATTATGACCAAAAGGTTCGAGATGTCCATGATGGGTGAGTTGAAGTACTTCCTCGGATTCCAAATCAAGCAAGTCAAGGATGGCACGTTCATCAGTCAAACGAAGTATACAAGAGACATGCTAAAGAAGTTTGAGATGGACAAAGGCAAGCCCATCAAGACACCTATGCCAACCAATGGACATCTTGATCTAAATGAGAATGGTAAGTCAATGGATCAAAAGGTATATCGCTCTATGATTGGTTCATTGCTTTACCTTTGTGCATCTAGGCCCGATATTATGCTTAGAGTGTGCATGTGTGCAAGGTTTCAAGCTAATACGAAAGAATGTCATATCATGGCCATTAAGAGAATACTTCGATACTTAGTGCACACTTCGAATCTTGGCTTGTGGTATCCCAAGGGCTCCAATTTCGATTTACTTGGCTATTCCAATTCAGACTATGCTGGTTGCAAGGTAGATCGGAAGAGCACTACCGGGACTGGCCAATTTATTGGAAGGTCTTTGGTGTCTTGGAGTTCTAAGAAACAAAATAGTGTTGCCTTGTCTACTGCTGAAGCCGAGTATGTGGCGGCCGGTGCATGCTGTGCCCAACTACTTTGGATGAAGCAGACACTTAAAGATTTTGGATGTGAGGAAAACAAAATTCCACTTTTGTGTGACCATGATTGTGCCATCAAGCTAGCAAACAATCATGTAAATCATTCTCACACAAAACACATAGATATCTGACATCACTTTTTGAGAGACCACGAAGTCAAAGGAGATATCGCTTTACGCCATGTGAGCACCGAAAATCAACTAGCTGATATCTTCACAAAGCCTTTAGGTGAGTCAAGATTTTGTGCTTTGAGGAGTGAACTAAATATCATTGATTCTCGTAACGTGGCTTGATGACTTGCACATATTTGTTTTCACCTAGAGATATAGATAAATGTTTTTGACAAAATTTGTGTGTGATTTCAAAATCTATTTTGCATGCTTCACTTGTGTCCATAGTTATGTACTGATTGAATGAAATCTGGACGTGGATGAAGTGTGTGTGTAGTGTACCACACAAAGTTCACCTAGAATGTTCTCTGTGTTGTTCTGGAAGTGGCCTGCCGGTAGTACCGGCATATATATCGGTAGTACCGACCAGGGTTTACCCTGGGTATAAGGGGGCGCGGTGAAAAGTTTTTCTCTTTCCTTCTCCCAGTTTTCATCGTGCGCCCGAGCCTTTGACTCCCGAGCAGCCGTCGCCGCCGCCCGTACGCCCCTCCTTCCGATCTCCCTCCTCCACTCAAACTCAAATCCCCTTGGTCAGAAGGTGCTTTGGAGCGAGGAGATCGATGTGGTGGTGTTCTTGAAGCCCGGAAGCTCTCGTTCCCTTGGATTTCGGCCTCTTCTCATCGAGTAGCAAGGTACTAGGATGTTCTTGCCTGATCTCTCAATGTACCTTGTTCTAGGGTGATTCCTTTGGTAGGATTGTTGTCTCTAGTGTATAGATGCTTCTAGGATGTAGATTATGCAAGTTTGTGGGTGATTTGTTTGGATGGATTGAAGATAACTGTGTACTGTTGTGCGGTCGGTAGTACCGACCCTATAGTCGATAGTACCGACCGCGCACAGTGAACAGTTTTTCTTCCCCATTCGCGTATCGTCACTTCTATTTGCTACATCCTTTGAGGTATGCGGATACATGGGTGTATGCCGGATCTTGAGATGATGAGTGATTGTCAACTGGTTTGATGTGCATGTTCTTTGGCTTGTGTTGTGCAGGTGTCGAGCTCGGAGATGGTGATCGAAGGCAAGGTGAAGGTCAAGTAGAGACGTGTCGTGCCAATGGACCCAAAGCGGTGAAGGGAGGACGTGAGGCTTGGACTAACGGACTGGTGGCCTGAGGATCAGCCGTGGTGGCTGACAGCCTGGGACAACGACAAGTGAAGACTTGCGGGTGGACGGGGTGCACGGGCGGTGCATCCCTCTACGGCTTCGGTTTGGTGGTTGAGCCCCAGAAAAAGCACCGGGTGGATGGTTTCCAGGTTTGGGCCTCAAAACCTGGGTGCTGGCCGATTTTCGAGTTTGGGCCTTAAAACTCGGGCTGAGGACGGTTTCCAGGTTTGGGTCTCAAAACCTGGGCGATGGCGGGTTTCTGAGTTTGGGCCACAAAACTCAGCCTGAGGAAAGGTTTCCCGGTTTCATCCTCAAAGGGGAGGTCCAGGAAAATGGACGGAGGGCGAGTGGCGGCACGTGGCGGCATCGGGTGAGGTTGCGTCGAGGCAAAGCTACCAGATGAGCGGGCATGGCCATCAGATCAACATATACTTCGAGCTGGTCCAGAATAGCCTTAGAGTTTAGTTGGTTCGCTCTCTGTATCATTAGGGGTAGAGTGGGAATAATGTTTAGGATAATAGGGGGAGACACCCACCTCCCCATCCATCTTAGTCATTTTCTATGCACCTCTAGGGTTTCCTGCTTCCCATTCCCTGTTGTAGCTACTGAGATCCGTAGAGACGGCTAATCATACCTCTGTGTATTTGGATTTTGCGGAAACGGGACCTGATTCCCGTCGTCTCCTCGTGGGGATGATTTTTGGCTGGAATTCGTGGTTGTGATTCGTGTTCTTGAGTTTTTCTTCGCGTTCATCTTTTCTCCACGTTTTTCCCGTCGCTCGATCTCCCTCTACGTTGCATCTTTCTCAAATCCGTTTGAATCAACTTGTTCTTTGTTGTGAGGAGATCATTTCCACCGAAGGAATTTAACTCAAACCTCACGAACAAGTAGATTGGGTCGATTTGAGTTTCATGTTAACTTTTCCGTTCTTGCACCAATCTCTTCGATTTCTCGGAGTTTGAGTTGATTTGAGCGGATGATTTCTTAGGGATAGTCTTCCAACTACCTAGTGATCATCTTCTCCAAGTTTGGGATCAAGTGATTTTGTGTTGGATCGGATTTGGAGAGTTTTGGTGAGAAGGCGAATTTTGTCGCCCTCACTGGACATCCGCGAACAGTCCACCACAGGAGTCCCGAACTGTCCAGGCATCGGGATCCAGCCAGTTCAGTGGCTGTGTGCCCCGTGCTATTTTGGTTCGAAGTGCCGGCGGAGAGTCCGCCGTTGAGGGTCGCGGATAGTCCGCGCCCGAGCAGTGGGTGTTCAGCAGACTTGCAGTTTCTCATCTTTGATCGGCGGACAGTCCGCGACCGGACCTCGGACAGTCCGCAAGTGACGCAGACAATCCGGGACTGCCAGGCCGAACAGTCCGGGAATCTGCAGCCTAGCACTATTTAGTGCATTTGCTCTCCCGGTTTTTTCGCTTCGTTTCCGGACTTCTCGTTTTCTCCTAGAATTCACCAAGGAACCTCTCTAGGTATCTTTGCCACCCGTTGGTATAGGTATTTAGAGAATTCCCAACGTAGCCTTCTATCTACGTTTGGGGGTAGGTTTTTGGGTTTGGACTTGACTCGGTGCTTGCGAGTTTTGGGTTGCTCTTTGTGGTGGTGCCTTGCTGTGATCCTAGGGATCATCCACCCTCTTTCTGAGGGTCATGGGCATCATGTCTGTGTTCGAATCTGTTTACACCAGATTTTGGACTGAAAGGATTATTGTTTTTGTGAAACACAAGCGGCTGATTTATTGGTAAAAGAGTCGGCCAGAAAAATAAAAAGGATTGTTTGGCCCCGGACACGATCAAGATTTGTGAGGACCAGGCATGATAAGCTTCGAAGACGTTTTGGGTTCGTCCAAGGAGTTTGAGTCCGGATCATATTTTATTCTTATGTAACCTAGTCGTGTTAGGGCATCAGTCAACCGGGTTATAAATAGCTAAAAGCCCGATTTTGTAAACATCATCCAATCAATCAACACATTGGGCACCGGCCAAAACCCTAGGAGTAGGAGTAACGTAGAACTCAGCGGAACCTTTAACCAGGCAGGGCTGCATCGGCTTCGACCGACCTCCGGTTTCCTTGTAAGTTTCACCAATGGCTCGTGTCATTGTACAATAAGGTTGTATTTGGCATCGACCAAACTCTTGTTAAGCTATGACATGGCTAGTTATCGGTCTAAGTTCATCTTTTGTAAGACTGTCTTGACTGTGATCAATCTCTTGCTTTAGTCGATCTTGACTAGTTATCAGCTCTATTTGTTTTGGCAAGCTAATAGATTCATTAAGTTATCGATGTTGTTTATGCTTAATTTTATTTCTTTAGTTTTTAAACAATATCTTGCCCAATCAAGACTGACAAAATAGCTTAAGCTTAAAAGATGTTTGTTTTCGGCTATCCAAAGGCTTTACACGCTTATATTAAGGGAAATAGCCGATTCAAGCCTTTCATCGACTAATTTGTCAATCTTGATTGTTACATGTTGTGCGTTCGAGATATCCAATAAAACCGTGATTTAATCTGAGAACAGAGATTTAATCTCGCATATTTATTATGGTTGTATTTCTGAACCCCACTGATATATATGATAGACTAGATCTGTTTGATCTTAAGTCGAATTGTGGTTTTAGCGGGTAGATCTTGTTCGTGCTTCATGGACCCTGCATCGGCTAAAATAGCCGATCTAGTTATGCTTTCTTCATAATGTGTACTTTTGAATGACTTGGAATTTTATGGATCTACTCGTTGCATCGGACGTGATCTAGCTTGGTCATCTTTATGGTTGTATGGAGACACCCCACTGTTGATGTTTAAGCTATTTTATCGATCTATTTGTTATTATGGCTGCATGGAAACACTCGACTGTTAACAGATAGAACTGCATGTGCAATTAGTCGATACGTTGATTTCATGCCGTTTAAATGTACACATAAATCTTTATTCTCTTAACGTGTTTAAGTGTATCGGCTTTTTATCTGACCTAAACATTTCTCTACATACGTTATATAGCCGTTTTGCTTCATATCTTTATCAGTAGTTTCATGTAATCTTTTGGGAGTTGAGTTTGTAGTCAATGTCCTATAAACAATGGCTATATCAAAGCCGTATAATTTGGAACTGTCTGGCACCAAACCGGCAGGTTCCACAATTTAACAACTTTTTCTTCTCCTTGTCAATTACAGGTCAAATTGACTGGCACGTCTAAGTTCAATCTCACCGAGATTCGGCCCCACCACTCTTTGAAGGTCCAGGAGGTGAAGACTCTGCTCCGTACGCCCTCTGAGGACTGTGTTCGAGTGTGTTGGCGCTTTCAACCAGATTTTTGTGCCAACACATTCTTTTGGCACGCCCGGTGGGACTCAATCGTCTGATCATGACAATCAATAATGAAGATGTATTGAACGTGACAATGGAAGAACTTCCAGATGAACTTCGACGCATGATAGAAGAAACTGTTGAGCAATATTGTTACATGTGTTTGTTGAGCTTCAACAGAAACAGGGACAAGAAGATTATCCAGATGACTAATCTTCCAAGAGTGGTTCTGGAAGGACATGTTGATCCGATGATCCAGATCCAACATAATGTCATGCAGGAAGTGATCAGCAAAGCAATGTCTACCACCCTGATGAATCACAATGAAGTGTTCCTCAATAGTCTCACAAATGCCATTAAGGAATCTTTCAACTTGGGTGATGATAGAAGAGGTCCAGCATATACAGTTAGAAGCAATCAAGGAGCTGGAACTTCTGGGGGACCATAGATCAGTGGTCCTAATGGCAATGGAAACCAGATGATTGTCAGCCTTGGGGGTATGACACCACAGCCAATGCAACAGCCGAATGTGAGTAATAACATATACTCATCGGCTACAAAAATAGCTCCCCATGCAAGACGTATTACCAGAAATTTCAATGCACCACCTTATTAAGGAAGTATAATGCCTGGAGATATTCCTCCTGAATATCATTATGTTTCGGATTTTTATACTTTGGATGCTCAAGAGAATCTGGGGTATCACGGCAATACACTCGGGGGGCAGAACATCGGCTATCAAGAGCCGGTGAATCAAGTAGACCGGTTGATGAGTCGGGTCACCGACATTGTTCAAAAACAATTTGGTTTGACACAAAGGCTACCTTAACTGTCTACAAGAAGCCGTATCCAGAGTGGTATGATCAGGTTGCCTTTCCACCAAGATATAGAATCCCTGATTTTACCAAATTCACAGGAACTGGCTCAGTGACGACCATGGAACATATAACTCAGTTTTTGGTCCAGCTCGGGGAAGTTGGTGACGAACCAGCACTTAAAGTCAGAATGTTTCCTTTATCTCTATCTGGTTCGGCTTTCTCGTGGTTTTCATCTCTGCCACCCAATTCCATTCAGAGCTGGGAAGATTTGGAAGATAAGTTCCATAAATACTTTGACTCTAGAGTATTGGAAAAAGGACTCGTGGACTTAGTCGATACGAGGCAAGGAAATAATGAGACTGGATGCCAATATCTTCAGAGGTTCAGAGAGATGAAAAACCAATGCTATACCTTGTCATTACCAGATTCAGAGATAGTTAGCATTGCAATTTGAGGGCTAATACCAGCCATAAGAGAAAAAATTGGTTTCGATTGTAATAATATGGCTGATTTGGCTAAGAAGGTGGCAAATATTGATTCTCAGAACCGGTACAATCAAGTCTTTAAGCCCAAGAAAGCCTACAATGCAGAGAGTCACTTATTCTTGCAAGAAGATGAAGATAATTCAAGAGATGAAAATGAAGATGAGGTAGCTGCTGTTGACTGGGCTTGGAGGAACAGTGAGTACATGCCTTGGGCAAAGGCTAAAAGCACTGAGAAAGATGTAAAATACAACTTTGACATCACCAAGGCCGATAAAATATTTGACTACTTATTAGAGAAAGGTCAAATCAAGTTAACTAGGAACCACAATATCCCATTGGCTGAGGAGCTTAAAAATAAAAGGTACTGCAAATTTCATAACTCTGGTACTCATACTACTAATGATTGCCGAGTTTTCAGAGATATGATCCAGAGAGCTATTGTCAAACGAAGAATTGGCTTAGAAAAGGCCAAGGGGATGAGCATCAATGGCCATCCTTTTCCACAAAACATGGTAGCTCCTGCACCTCGGAGTGAGATCAAAGTATTAACTTCTGACAAAGCCAAGGCAGCAGGGACAGTCGATCCAAGAAGGCAGCTAACAGCCAAGGAGTATCAGGAAATGAAAGGAAAGAAGAGTACTGATCAACATGATCAACCTGAGACTTCAAGGGCTGGTGAGGCAAGAAGACATCCAACTGTCAGAATCTTGTTGAATAAATAGCAACGTCAGAAAGAAAGAAATCAAATATTGGGAGTATCAAGAGTTGCTCGAAGAGGAGGAATATAGGAGGTCTCGTGAAGAGGAAAGGCATATCAGAGATGAAGAGAAGAATCATTGGGGTTGTCCTTTCTTCAGACATTGTTGGAATGAAGGTTTAAAACTTCCTACTGTTCGTGATTGCCCAGAATGCAGTGACCAGTATTGGGAGTATATGCAGTCAAGAGACAACCGTCGATCTGTACATGAAAGGTTAAGATTTGAAAGGACAGATCGGCGCATAAAAAATGAAAGTGTTCATAATCGGCTTGGAGCAAGATTAGTCGTTCATGATCAACCTTGGCAAGAGGGACAATGGTGTCCTGGTGGTTTAACTAAAAGCCAGAAACAGCGGGTTCAGAGACTAAGGAATGATGAAATTCAGAACAAGAAACCCAAAGTCTGGCAGGTAAAGCAAGTAGCCGATAAGGGAGAGTCATCGGCTAATATATCTTCTGACCATGAAGAGGAATCTGATGATGAAGAAGCAATTGCTCAGTGGATCTATCAAGCATAAGAGGCCACATTTCAAAAACCCGAGAAACATTCTCATCTGAAAGCTTTATATTTAAAGGGGTTTGTCGATGGAAGGCCTCTGAATAGGATGTTAGTTGATGGAGGTGCAACTATTAATTTGATGCCATATGCCACCTTCAGGAAGCTTGGTAAGTCTGCAGAAGATTTGACTCGGACCGATATGAGGTTGACTGACTTTGTCGGCAACGTGTCGGCTACTAAAAGTGTTGTGTGTGTCGAATTGACGGTTGGTAGCAAGAGTATGCCGACTACTTTCTTCATAGTCGATGCAAAAGGATCATATAGTGTGCTTCTTGGAAGAGATTGGATCCACGCCAACTGTTGTATTCCATCAACCATGCATCAGAACGTGATTTAATGGATCGGCGACACTGTGGAAGTGATACCAGCCGATTCAACTGTTAGTATTGCTTACTCCGACCCTGATGTTTGGAATTTTGACAATATGGAGTGCTTCTCTAGGAAGATTCACGAAGAAGACTTTCTCGAAACGTCTGGTGATAGTCAACAGCTGATCCAAGCAGTCGACTTCAAAAAATGTATCTGATGGATTGTCCAAATAGTAAAGGGTTTTCATCGGCTGAGTGATTGTAACAAGTTAAAGCCGATGTATTTTTAAGTAGTCAAAGTTGTTTCTTTTATAGTTTAAACAAAGATTAGCTTTGTTTTGACTTTATAACCGATACTGATGTATCGCCTTCAGAAGAAAATAGCCGATATGTATGTATCGTCTTTGAATTAATAGCCGATATTAAGGAAGTATCGCCTTTAGAACATTCAATGGAAAAACAAATCAAAGGAAAAGTTTTGGAGGACTCGGTAACAGCATGGCAGTTGTCAGACAGAAATATTTAACAAAATTATTCAAGCCTAACGATGCAGGGACAGTCTTGTAGCTGTTTGGTTTGTTCGGCCAAGAAGCCAGATTTACAAAAGAAACATTAAAACAAGACTAATCTAAATGGAGCTTATTCATGAGGTCCTCCAGGTGCGACACCTCTGCCACGACGAGCCCTAGGAGTTGGAACTCCTCCACCAGCTCCCTGAAATCTTCCCTGTCCTGGCACCGACAAAGGAGGGAGAGACTTCCCCGAAGATTTCAGCACCACTGAGCTCTACTCCGGCCAGGGCGAAGGTGGCGCAATGACAGATAGCGTGGAGGGCCAGCTCCCTGATGCACATCCCGACGTCCTCAAGACGCGCCTTCAGTGTCGCTCCTCGGGCGTTCACAAAGTCGGCGATTGTCGTAGCCAACCCTGGGAGCCAGTCGAGCTGTTGTTGAAGTTCTACACTCGAACAGAAGAAATTGAAGTTAAAAGGACGGCCGATTTAGTCAATTGCGAGAACGAATCGGCTAAATATTCAAAGGAGCGGTTACCAAAGATCAACTAGAATAGTAATACAAGAAGGTAATTGGAGATAATGAATCAAAAGGGGCTGAAATGTGGTACCAACAACCCTGGCGTCGAAAGCCTCTAAATGCTCCAGAGCGCTATCAAGGCGAGCACAGAGGGTTTCTCGCTCCTCCATGGCATGAGTGGTTCGGCGGCGCTCTTCTTCTAGGAGGCGTCGGGTGTCGGAGTAGCCCCGGATGAAAGCCCAGGCATCATCATCTAGTGCCAACCCATGACCCGATGGGGGTTGGCTAGGGCCTTGGCCATCCGCCGGAGGAAAGGGACTACAAAGAGATTAGGGTTTTTCTCGGATAAATAAGAAGTTTTGGAGCATAGAAAGGATCGTCGAGGGAGAGATTATTACCCGAGCACACGACGACGAGTCGCCGGAGGGCCATCGATGGACTCCGATTCCTCGGCGGGACGCTTACCGCGGTTTTCCGCCATTGGTTTGGTTGCTATTTGGGGAAGAAGAACAGTCAGCAGTTGAGAGGAGCGGAAGCTGAAGAGTAAGGTGATGGATGTGTGGTGTGTTCGAGAAGCCGACATTTCATATTTATAAGTAAAAGGAAGGAAGCGAAGAGGCATCGAGTTTGAGAGCCCTCAGATCCGGATCCTAAGGCGAATCGACTAATAGGCGCAAGAGCCGTTTTTGATAACGATCGGCTAAACGGCAAATGAAGAATACCCAGATGACATCGGCTGAGAATAGCTGATGGAGCATCAAATGTCAACAAATAAAATAGCAAAAGGTGTAGTGTTTACGCAGATAAACCAGAGATTGAAGATTACAGACAGGCAAAGTTATATGTTCAGAACAGACTTCAGTACATTCAAGGCATTCAGACGGATGATATCTATATCGGCTATCCTCTTTTGATCCTCTTCGCTTGAACCTGGAATTGGTTTCTTCTTGCTCTTGATCTGGTGAAGCTCATTGCGAAGAGAAGTCATCTTTTTCTTTTTGTCTCGAAGCATGGTTGGGATCATAGCCAGATTTTCCTTCTTTAGTGCGATCTGTTCATCAACAACTCGAAGCCTCTCCATCAGTTGATCCCTCTCAGATTCCAGAGATGACGAACCACCAATAAGAACAGTAGAGTCATTGTTCAATTGATCTATTGTATCCTTTGTGAACATCATGTCTGAGATGCATTGTTGCTCCTTGCTTGGAAGATCAGCTTGAGCTTCGCGTGCTTTAAGCTTAGCTTTGGCTTCAGAAAATTCTGATTGGAGAAACTCTACATGGGCAACAGGAACTAGAGCTTTATTGAGGGTATCTGGTATATCATTCTTGATCAAGTCAAATATATCTCTGATCCTTTTTGCATCTTGTACCAGATCGACTATATTAACCTCTAAAAGGGGGGTAGTAGTTGGAGTCGAGCCCTGACTTCTTCAGAAAGCCTTTTGGGAGACTCTGGTACAGAGGTTTCTTCTTCATCCATGTAATTTTCCAAATCAAAAGGGATGATTGGAGAAGAAGATTGTCCTTGTTCCTGAACAGATAAATGTATAAGTAATCATAAATAAGGGTTGTTGAAAGGAGAAGTAGTGTTATTTAAAGTACCTGGTCAGATGGGATGATTTGAAGGTCAGGAACAGCCGATGAAGACTCAGGGAGAGCATCTGAAAGGGTTTTTATCAGGTTTTAAGAGCACCTATTGAAAAATAAGGTCAATCGGCTAAAAGTTGTACCTGTTTGAGGAAGCTCTTGGTCAATGTCTGGGAAAGGAAGCATTTTAGACTCAACATTTTGAGTATCAACCTGCTCCTGAAGGAACTCGATATTATGAGTGTCAGTATGCTCCTGGAAATTAAAAGGCAGAGGGAGTTACAGACTAAATAATGAGAGCAGGAGAGACATCTTTTCTTACTTCTGTATTGACATTTTCAGTCAAGGATTTGCTGCCATCAGAGGGGTCTTTCTTCTTCTTCTTGGAGACAACTTTGGTAATTAGTTTGTCAGTTTTTTGCTTCTTAGAAGAACTAGCTTCTCTTATGAAGGTGCTGAGAGTCTGGTCATCTGGGATATTAGAGACCTTCCTTTTCATCAAAGTTTTGATGGTAGGGGCATCACAGCCAATCCTTGGATTCGGACACCACACGTTGTAATCTATTTTTGGTGGGTCCAGAGTGACTAAATCCTGCAAGTATTTGCCATATGATCTTAGAAGAAAACATATAGTAAGAATATGGAGCTTGAGAAGAATTAAGCCATACCTCAGCAGTTAATTGAAAGTCTAGATTTAGCTTGAGGCAGTAGGTGGCCACAGCTTCATTAAAAAGATGAATGGTCCATTGCTGCCACCATTCTTGGAAGGAAGATGAGGAGAAAGGCCGGCAATTCCATTCTTTGACCATCTTCAGGGAGACAGATTGCTCTAATTGAAGAATTCTGATGTACTCTAAAGCAGAGTCTACTGCTTCCCTTGGTCTAAGCTTATCGGCAAAATAAAGAGCTAGGGGCACTTGGCCAAAGCCTATTTGCCTAGCTGCCATAACAGGATGATAAAATTCATAGGACATGAGAGGTTTTTCCCTACCATGCCTGATTTTAGTAGGTAGAAGACAGGGCTTCATCAATTGGCATAAGATTTTCAAACCTTCATCATCACATTCTCTATGAAATCTCTAAAGGTATATGGATTCTCAAGTTCTACAATGTCTGAATATTGAAATGAGTCAAAGATAGCTGCAGGGAATCCTCTATAGAAAATCTTAAAGAAGAAGTTGACTAGTTCATCAATAAATATCATAGCTACAGCTTCTCCAAATGAAGCACATCTTCTCATTTTGGCATCATGAGCCAATAGCTTTTCTTGGCTATATCTGAATACAATGATGGGAAAGATAAAGACCTCAAGTCTGGGGTGGTCAGTCTGTGGAGGTAGAGATTAAGCCAAAGCTGAAGTAACCACCAAGGACCAGTTATTGATGGGATACCTTTGTTCTCCATCAGGCTTTGAGCTACCTTGTTCAACATACCGTATAGGGCACCCAGAAGATACTTTCCCAGTGGAATATCTGAGTTTACAGGTAGCTTTTCTGCTGATGCCAAGAAATTTGAAGTTGGACCGCAGCTTTGCCCATAGAACAAGTATTTCTCCAGCCACATGTTTAGGAAGATTATGTGTTCTCGCTCTGAAACACTAGATTGAGGGGTGTTGAATGAAGCTATATAACTGGACCAACCACCAGTCTTGAGATTCCCAAGTTTAATGGAAAGCTTGACCTGAAGGCTGTGAGGGTTGATAGACCTAGTAATGTTTAAGCCGATCAGCATATGCACATCGGCTAAAGTTAGAGTCATGGGTCCCTGCTTAAACATGAAAGCATTGAAGGTTCCAGACCAAAAGTAACAAACAGCTTTCAGCATTGGTTCATTCCTTTTCATGTCCGCTAGAGATAAGGAAATGCACTGGTCTAGACCGCGAAGGATCCAATCTGGTTTCTTCTTAGCTTCTACCTTAATTAGCCAATCCCTCCAGCCTGAGATAATTGATGTCAGTTCCTAAAAGGAGTTTTTCCTCAATGCTTTGAAGCAAAATCAGAGTTCTTGAAGGAGATTCTTTGAGTCTCGGCCGTGATGACTTCAGTAGGATCAAGATTTCCTACTGGGTCGAGGAAGAAGTTGTTTTGGTTATCATGGATCGGGATGAGGATTTGGTCATGGAGCTCCTGAAAGTTCAAAATATGAGTGATATGTAGAGTAGAGGATCATCCGAAAAGAGAGATGCTAGAGGCCCAAAAAATTTTACCTCAGGGATGGAGTCTTGAGTCGCCATTTGACCTGTGTGGGAGCACTGAATTTGGATTCTCGAAGGATTTTACTTGAATTAAGTGGCGGCGGACTTCTTCAAAAGCTAGGGTTTGAAGATGGCTCTGGAAGAAAGGAATAACAGTTGGGAAGAAGACTCGGCTAATCGACTAAAGAGAAATTAGTTGATCGGACCTCAAGGAAGAGAAATGGCATTTTTGGAATAAAATAAATTTCATCCCAAAATTGGGGGGCAGGTGTTTACACCAGATTTTGGACTAAAAGGATTATTGTTTTTGTGAAACACAAGTGGCTAATTTATTGGTAAAAGAGTCGGCCAGAAAAATAAAAAGGAGTGTTTGGACCCGGACACGACCAAGATTTGTGAGGAACGGGCGTAATAAGCTTCGAAGACGTTTTGGGTTCGGCCAAGGAGTTTGAGTCCAGATCGTCTTTTATTCTTATGTAACCTAGTCGTGATAGGGCAGGAGTCAACCGGGTTATAAATAGCTAAAAGCCCGATTTTGTAAACATCATCCAATCAATCAACACATTGGCCATCGGCCAAAACCCTAGGAGTAGGAGTAACGTAGAACTCGGCGGAACCTTCAACCAGGCAGGGTTGCATCGGCTTCGACCGACCTCTGGTTTGCTTGTAAGTTTCACCAATGGCTCGTGTCATTGTATAATAAGGCTGTATTTGGCATCGACCAAACTCTCGTTAAGTTATGACATGACTAGTTATCGGTCTAAGTTCGTCTTTTGTAAGACTGTCTTGACTCTGATCAATCTCTTGCTTTAGTCAATCTTGACTAGTTATCGGCTCTATTGGTTTTGGTAAGCTAATAGATTCATTAAGTTATCGATGTTGTTTATGCTTAAATTTATTTCTTTAGTTTTTAAACAATATCTTGCCCAATCAAGACTGACAAAATAGCTTAAGCTTAAAAGATGTTTGTTTTTGGCTATCCAAAGGCTTTACACGCTTATACTAAGGGAAATAGCTGATTTAGGCCTTTCATCGACTAATTTGTCAATCTTGATTGTTACATGTTGTGCGTTGGAGATATCCGATTAAACCGTGATTTAATCTGAGAACAGATGATTTAATCTAGCATATTTATTATGGTTGTATTTCCGAACCCCACTGATATATATGATAGACTAGATCTGTTTGATCTTAAGTCAAATTGTGGTTTTAGCGGGTAGATCTTGTTCGTGCTTCATAGACCTTGCATTGGCTAAAATAGCCGATCTAGTTATGCTTTCTTCATAATGTGTACTTTTGAATGGCTTGGAATTTTATGGATCTACTCATTGCATCGGATGTGATCTAGCTTGGTTATCATTATGGCTGTATGGAGACACCCCCATTGTTGATGTTTAAGCTATTTTATCGATCTATTTGTTATTATGGCTGCATGGAAACACTCCACTGTTAACAGATATAACTGCATGTGCAATTAGTTGATACGTTGATTTCATGCCGTTTAAACGTACACATAAATCTTTATTCTCTTAATGTGTTTAAGTGTATCGGCTTTTTATCTGTCCTAAATGTTTCTCTACATACGTTATATAGCCGTTTTGTTTCATATCTTTATCAGTACTTTCATGCAATCTTTTGGGAGTTGACTTTGTAGTCAATGTCCTATAAACAATGGCTATATCAGAGCCGTATAATTTGGAACTGTCTGGCACCAAACAGGCAGGTTCCACAATTTAACAACTTTTTCTTCTCCTTGTCAATTAGAGGTCAAATTGACTGGCACGTCTAAGGTCAATCTTACCAAGATTCGGCATCGCCACTTTTTGAAAGTCCAGGAGGTCAAGACTCTGCTCCGTACGCCCTCTGAAGACTGTTTTCGAGTGTGTTGGCGCTTTCAACCAGATTTTCATGCCAATAGAAGCATTTCGGGTTGATTTGTGGGACAGAGGCCAAAGTTTCGAAAGAAATTTTTAGGCTTCCATTCACCCCACCCTGGTCGCCTTGGTATAGCATTCTCGGTCCTTCAAGGTAGTCTTGCTGCTACTTGTGTCTCATGTTGGTTTGTGTCTTCTTTTCTAGATGTCGCGTGATCGAAGGGACTCTCGTGAGGCAAGGCTAGCTAGGGAGACAAGGGAGTTCTTGGAAGAAGAATAAGAAGAAGTTGCAGAGATGGAGCAAGGTGGACAGCAGCGGTGCAATCCCTCGCGCTGAGCTCGGCCTACGGGTAGGAGTAGCGAGGACCTCACTCGATCAGTTCGTGGGCGTTCGTCCACGGGTCGACGGAGCGTGGGTCGGGACGGTGCTGGTGGAAGTGGGCATGCTCCGCCTCCTCCTCCACCGCCTCCCGCTGCAGGTCCCCCCCGGATGCCTTCACAGCATAATCGTTGGTGGTCAGACGCTGGAGGTTGGTGCCAAAAGGGAGGGTCGATCCATCGAACCTCACTTTGGGCAACAATCTCCACCGACAGCTGGGATGGTGCTTATCAACCGTGTGTTTCGCACACACGGTCAGGCCGACGCTCAGATGTTTGGTCCAGCTCATCCAGGCCAGGTGTTGGACTATTCCGATAGTAAGAGGGCAAATGTGTTGAAGCGGTTGAGGTTGGAAAACCCTTATATGTTCATCAAGGATGACTCGGTGGATAGGCGCTTTTGGTGTCCCTCTTTCAGCAGGACTATTATGTGCCCGTCCTCTGGAAAGGCTATTGTGTGAAGGGGCGACCTCCTCTCATTGATCACAAGTGTCTATAGATTTGGTCCTTGACCGACAGGAACAGTGACCAGATGAATGCCTTAGTGCAGAGGCTCGAAGAATGGAGGATTCTGGGTCTCATTTCTGGAGAGAGGAGCTTGAATCAGGAGGTGATTTGTCAGTTCTGGGCGATGTTGTTCATTGATCAGCCAGGTAAGGTCCTTCACTGGATGACCCAAGGTACTGAAGGACCAAAAATGCTATAGCAAGGCGACCAGAGGGGGGGTGAATGGGAGCCTAAAATTTCTTCTCAGAAATTATGGCCTCTGTCCCAATAAAATCAACCCCAAAAGCTTCGGACTCAAACGTGGTGCCCACGACCCTCGGAAAGAGGGTGGATGATCCCTAGGATCACAACGAGGCACCACACAAGAGAGCGAACCAAAAGCTCTCAAAACTCCGAGTCAAGTTCGTGCCTAAAAGACCACTCCCAAACGTAGATAGAGGGCTACGTCGGGATTCCTCCAAATACCGATGCGAATGCGTAGCAAAGATATGTAGAGAGGTTCCTAGGTGAACTCTAGGAGCAAATGAGAAGTCTAGAAATAAACCAGAAAAACCGGGAAGGCCAACGCACTAAAACTGCACAAACTGCAGCCGGACAGTCCGACGTCAGGCTCTCGGACTGTCCAGTTAAGGCCGGACTGTCCGCCACACGGGGGCCGGACTGTCCGCCGGCAAAAGGACTCAAAACGAACCGATCTGCCACAGCCCTGGACAAATCCCGGACAGTCCGCGGTTTGCACGCCGGACTGTCCGCGGTTCACATGAACAGTGAACTCAGAGCGTCCGATGCCTGCCCGTAGCAGCGTCCGATGAAGACCCCAGACTGTCCGCGGGTCCTGGCGGACTGTCCGCCGGCTACGAAGCAAAAACAGCAAAGGTGCTGCACAGACCCTGCTTGACTCGCGGACTGTCCGCGCCTATCACTAGCGGACTGTCCGCCGGTCACTCGAGGGAAAAAGGCCCGAGGCCAGCAGCCACTGCTTGGCTGAAACCCCGACTCGCGGACTGTCCGCGGCTGGAGGGGCGGACAGTCCGCCACCACCCAGAACGCCCAAAAACGCCACGGGACAAAACCAAAATCGATTGGATCTTCACCAAATCGAATGGGGCTGCAACCAAACTTCTCCCAAGTGTTCTTCTATGTGTTGGGAAGCTAATCCTAGGATATCATCGCTTCAACCCAACTATACCAAGAGAAATCCGAAGAACACTAGAAAAGGGGAAGAGGGAAGAACAAAAACGATTTCGGCCCGATCTACTTGTTCGTGAGGGTAGAGATGAATTCCTTCGGTGGAAATGTACTCCTCACTTCAAAGAACAAGTTGATTCAAACGAAATCGCAAAAGACGCAGCGTAGAGGGAGATCGGGGGAGGAGAAAATCGTGGAGAAAATAAGAACGCGAAGAACAAATTCAAAACGCGAATTCAACCACGAATTTGATCCTTGGATTCAGCAAGATGAATTGATTAAGCACTCGATGTCGGGCTATAAGCCAATCCTAGCAACACAAAGCTTGGATGGCAAAAAGCTCAAGAACAAGAGCCAACTCTCCCTAACCCTAGCCTTCTCTCACAGGAACAAAATGAGAGAGACACCACCTAGAACTCCCAAGGATACGGCTGCCCTAGCAGCCCCCCTCATATATGTAGGCGCACGTCCGAAGACCAAAACGCCCTTACATTAAGCACTCAACCCAAATACCCCCCAGGGGTAAAACCGTCCAGACTTGGCAGTTTCGATCCGACGGCCACGCCCGCACATCCGGTAGCTTCGCCTCGACGCCACCTCCCTGATGCCGCCACGTGCCGTCACGTCGACCACCGTGCCTTCCTCGTGGATAGCTTCGCCGCCGCGCCAGCCTCTCCACGCCGCCAAGCGTCGACCGTCCTTTCGGACCACCCCCGGTTTTGAGGCCCAAACCGGTAAACCCGCCAGCCCAGGTTTTGAGGCCCAAACCTGGAAACCGTCCACCCCGAGTTTTGAGGCCCAAACTCGGAAACCCGCGCGCCCAGGTTTTGAGGCCCAAACCTGGAAACTGTCGATGGTAGCTTTTTGAGGCTCAGCTACCGAACCCGCACCGTAGACGGGATGTGGTTCGCACACCCCGACCACCGGCACCGATGCCGACGCATGTCCAGCCTCCACGCCGGGCACAACGCCTTCGCCATCCTCCTTGACTCGGCCGATGGCACTTGCGCCGCACGCAAGCCCATGTCCGACCTCCCACCAAGTGTCACGACGCCACGTCTTCCTCCCAACTCGGCCGATGCATCGCACATCCCATGTGCTCCCGCTCACCGATGCCACGTGCCAGCTACCACAGCTGGTCCTCTGGCTCTCTGGTCCGTCAGTCCAAGCCTCACGTCCGCCCTTCACCGCTCTGGGTACATCGGCATGGCACGTCCGCCGCACGGCACGCCCATCCTTCACCGCTCCCGGTCCGTCGGCATGGCACGTCTCTACTTGACTTTCACCTCGCCATAGACCACTGTATCCGAGCTCCACACCTGCACATCAACACAGCCAAGAGACACATGTTGCACACACACACCAACACATAAACACAACACAACTCACACCACCGGTTAGTCATAAACAATAAGCGCATAGCGATATATGGACTTAACCGGGTAAAAGCCTCAAACCTTCCTCATCAAAGTCAATCATTCATCATATATGTTCTCAGGTACACATTATAGATGTGATTTTGTGACTTTTGCTAGGCTGCTGGGTTTCAACTGGGAAGATCGCAGCGCTCCCAGACTGTCTGAGATGTATGGAGAAGGGATCTTTCCGGAGGAGCTTGTGACTTCTGGGATTTATTTGCCAGGGAAGGTGGCAAATTTCCAGGTGAATGGCCTAAAGTCTTATTACTTTGCGCTGAACAATCTAATGAGGGTCACCCTGGATCCCAAGAGTGGGGACAATACATATTTGAGAAGTGATGCCCCGAAGATCTTGTGTCGATTTGCTTTGTCGGATGGGAGATTTAGCATCTCCCACTTTATGTGTCAGAAGATCTCTGAGGCCTATATTGACCCCCACAAGGACTTGCCCTATGCTCCGTACATTATGCATATGATCGAGCATGTGGTTGGAGCTACTTTTGAGTATGACCGGGTTGTCAAGGAATACAACATTCGGAGTTTCTCCTCCACAGGCAAGGCCCAAGATGAAGAAGGAGAGGCTGCTCCAGCTGCAGGAGTTGTTCCTAGCAAGGCTCAAGGCCAGGATTAGGCTCATGAGGATGTGCCTTTTGCCCCTCCTCCGCGTCGTGAGAGGCATGGGCGTGGAGGTGCCACTCGCTTTGCTCTCAGCAAGTTCTTCAAGTGGTTTTGCTACAAGGCTGAGCGCGATGATCGACATCAAAGGCAAGTCAATGACCATCTTGGTCTTCCTCAGGCATCTCCTCTTCGGTCTTTTCCAGATCCTTTTGCCGAGTATGATGCGCAGCATGGTGGTGGAGCTGATGGTAGCGATGATGATGATGATGATGATGATGATGATGATGAGCTTGGTGGTGGAGGTGATGGTGGCAATGTTGGTGCCGCCCTTTTTTAGCCTCCGCCAGTGTATCAGCCTCCTCCCTTCTATCCAGACTATGGTGTTGGTCCGTCCCATGGTGGCGGGTCCACTTCATATGGAGGTGGGGGTGGTAGCTCTTTTATGGGCTTTTCTGCTCCCGGTGTTGATACTGCTGGTGGTGGTGGTCTTGGTGCTTCCTCAACTCCGCCTGATGCTTTCGGTAATCCTTCCGGTGATCCTTCAGTTCCTCCAGGCGGTGGTGATGTGGGCGCAAGTGCTTTTGCGTCTATGTTTGGTGACCCCTCCAGCAGCTATCCATATGGTCATGGTTTTGATGGCTCCAACGGTGGTTTCTTTTAGTTGTGCTATATCGTAGCCTACCCTTTTTGGCACTTGATGCCAAAGGGGGAGTGTTAGGCTCCTTTATGATGTAATAGGTAGCTTTTGAGACATTCGAGGTGAACTAAGTGTGGTGGACTACGTTTTTTAAATTTTGTGTTGAACTATGTGATGTTTCGTAGAGGTTTAATACTTTTGAGCTTATTGTAATATTCTTTCATGGTTGATCCTCTACATGTTATTTATGTCATGCATGGTGAATGTTGTTTTTGATATGGCTATGAGATCTTTGAGTTCTTTTCTTTCTTCCATAGCCATTCAATTTCTTTTATCTTATTGATTATGTGAATCACCATGTTCATGCTTCACGATCTATTATATGTTTATATGTTGTTGTTGTCACACACTTAGGCACCCCACGGATTGCAAAATTTAGGGGGAGCTCTTGTTCTTGTGTATGTAACCTTGTTTAAAGTCAAGGTTTGAAATTCAAATCAAAAGCATACACTAAGGGGGAGCTTGAACTAAATTTTGGAATTCAAAAGCTTCAATTCTTTCTATCCTTTTTGTAAGCCTAAATTGGTTGTCATCAATTACCAAAAAGGGGGAGTTTGTAAGTGCATTCGCCCCATTGTGGGTTTTGGCTAAATGACAATCAAATTAGGGACTAACAGTTCTATTAAGACATGTATGCAGGTGTTAGTCCTTAGAAAGAATTACAATGTTGATATCTCGTGAACAAAGCACGTTAACTTATGTTGGACAAAAGATGCCTAGCTCAAGTGGTGGATTGATTGTTTATTTTAAACTTGAGTTATAGGTAAGTCGGACTATCAAGAGGGATACAAAATAGGCTGGCTAGATGTGGAGAAAAGTGCTCATGTCGACTAACAAAAGTTTGCTTGAGAGACACCACACGATCACGAACACATAGATGCATATCTGTGAAGTCGGTAGTACCGACCATGGGGGTTGGTGGTACCGACCAGGGAGGCAGCGTGCAATGCTCTCTGGGTAAAGTTCATTTTGAACTATCGGTAGTACCGTCATAAAACTCGGTAGTACCGACCATAAATGTCGACTTCTAACGGTTAGCCACTCACTTCACATTGGATACTACCGGGTTCGAAAATGGCTTGGCGGTAGTACCGCTATAAATGTCAGTACTACCGGGCTCGGAAGTACCGACCCTGGTCGGTAGGTACCGAGCCGCCGAGGTTGATTTGCGGACATCTCTGTTCGTGCGCCAAATGACTTGGAGGTAGTACCGCTATAAAAGTCAGTACTACCGGGCTCAGTAATACCGACCCCGATCGGTAGGTACCGAGCACCCGAGTGTCTTTCTGTGAGCTCTCTGCTCGTGGCCATTTTGAAGGATCGAGAATGCAAATAGCAAGGCGACCAGAGGGGGGTGAATGGGAGCCTCAAAAACTTTCTCTCGAAATTTCGGCCTTTTGTCCCAAAATCAACCCCCAAAAGCTTCGATCAAAACTGTGATGCCCACGACCCTTGGAAGAGGGTGGATGATCCCTAGGATCACAGCGAGGCACCACAAAGCGATAGCAAACCAAACGCCAAAAGCACCGGCACAGGTCCGACCCTCAAAAACCAAGTCCCGAACGTAGATGGAAGGCTACGTCGAGAAATCCCAAAATACCGATGCTAACAGGTAGCAAAGATACGTAGAGAGGTTCCTTGATCAACTCTAGGGCCAAACGAGAAGTCCGGAAATCAAGCGAAGAAGCCGGGAGAGCAAACGCACTAAAACGTAACACTCAGCAGGATCCCGGACTGTCCGGCCCTGAGGTCCCGGACTGTCCGCCCCTACTGCGAACTGTCCGCGAGGGGATGGCGGACTGTCCGCCGGTCAAAAGTGCGAAAACGCACTGCTGCTGAAGTTCCCTGGACCCTTCCCAGACTGTTCGCGACTTTACACTGCGGACTGTCCGCTGGTGTAAAAACAGCAACCCGTCCGAAGAACACAGCCACTGATCCGGGTGATCCCCGACGTGCGGACTGTCCGCGGTGGCACTGGCGGACTGTCCGCGAGTGCCCAGAAAGGGCGATTACGGTCGCCATCAACTCAAATCTTCTCCAAATCGATCCAAACCAAAATCCCTTGATCCCAAACTTGGAGAGGATGATCACGAGGTAGTTAGGAGACTATCCCCAAGAAATCATCCGCTCAAATCGATACAATCAACGGGAAATCGAAGGGGAAGGTGTATGAACCGAAAAAGAGCCATGAAAACGAAATCAACCCGATCTACTTGTTCGTGAGGAGTTAGATGAATTCCTTCAGTGGAAATGACCTCCTCACAATAAAGAACAAGTTGATTCAAACAGATTTCGAAAAGACGCAGTAGAGAGGGAGATCGAGTGACGGGAAAATCGCGGAGAAACGAAGAACACGAAGAACACGAACAAAATGCGAATCAAGTCATCGATCTGCAACCGTGTTGCTACCACACGCTACAACAGTGAGATTACGGTCTCACTTCCTCAAAATCTCTAGTACACAGAGGTATGGTTCTCTGCAGATCTCAGTTGCTATAGCAGGGGATTGGGAGAGTAGGAAAACCTAGAAGGCAAAGAGCAAATGACTGAGATAGGATGGGAGGTGGGTGTCTCCCTCTACTTATCCTAATTCTAATTCCCACTCTATCCCTAACTAATTACAGAGCGAACCAGCTAAACCCTAGGGTTATTCTAGACCAACTCAAGATAGTGGTGATCCGACGGCCACGCCCGCACAACTGGTAGTGTTGCCTCGACGCAACCTCACCGATTGCCGCCACGTGCCGCCACCGCTCTGCTCGTCCTTTTCCCGGACTTCGCCCCCGATTTTGAGGCCCAAACTGGGAAACCAGCCTTCACGACCAACCCCCGGTTTTGAGGCCCAAACCGGGAAACCAGTCGTCCATCGCCTGAGTTTTGTGGCCCAAACTCAGAAACCCGCAGCACCCAGGTTTTGAGGCCCAAACCTGAAAACCGTCCTCAGCCCGAGTTTTGTGGCCCAAACTCGGAAACCATCAGCGCCCAGGTTTTGAGGCCCAAACCTAGAAACCATCCACTCGGTGGTTTTTCTGTGGCTCAACCACCAAACCGAGCCGTAGAGGGGATGCACCGCCCGTGCACCCCGTCCACCGACACGTGTCCCCAGGTCCTCGACCCAAGCAACACCATGCCCGCAAGTCTTCGCTCGTCGTTGTCCCAGGCTGTCAGCCACCACAGCTGATCCTCGGGCCACCGATCCCTCAGTCCAAGCCTCACGTCCGCCCTTCGCCACTCTCGGTCCATCGGCACGGCACGTCTCTACTTGACCTTCACCTTGCCTTTGATCACGGTATCCGTGCTCGACACCTGCACAACACAAGCCAAAGAACATGCGCATTATCCCAGTTGACAATCACTCATCACTCAGAGACTCGGCATACACCCATGTATCCGCAATCTCCCCCTTGATGAGTGCATTGTCAACTACCAACACAAATCATAATGGAATAGAGGAAGGAAGGACGAATGAGAGAGAACTTGACCAAATGACCCAAAAGCATATCAAAGCCGAAGAAGGTCAAGTGGAAAGAGCAAAACAACTTGGTTCCCAAAGACATGGGCAACGGCTCGACACAACCAAGCAAAGCAAAGCTAGCCCTCAAGAAGAGGTAGAACATGCTCAACACCGCTAGCGTGAAAGCTCAATACCAATTGAACAAGCACAGAAGCAAAGACGCTAGTCCCTCAAGAAAGAGGCAAAGGCTTAACACAACTAGCTATCAAAAATGCTCTGAACCAATTGGAAAGCTCAAAGACCGAGCAAACTCCCCCTCAAATAGTGCACGCAACCAGGAAAACATTTCTCCCCCAAGGTTCAACACGGAAAGCAAATGATTTGCAATATTTCTCCCCCTTAGTTGAAAATGCACTATCAAGAATCTCCCCCTTCCAAAATGCATATGAATCAGAAATGCAAGTTAGTAGCTTCAGGAATAGAGTCAATAGAATGAAAAATATGCTCTACATAGTGTTGATCCGATGACTCAACAACATCCATAACAAGCTAGCAAAGGCTCAAACTGATCACTAAATACGAAATGAGAACAAGTGAGCAGTTTTCAGGAAAAAAGTAATCACCATCAAAATAGCACTAAGCATGTATAGACAGGAAGTCAAACAAGTGCTAAATGTGACAGAACCGACCAATTTATAAGAGCACAAGTGCGAAAACCTCTGCTAGAGCAGCTGAATTAGCACACTTGAGCCCATATAAACCCGGTAGTTCGTGAAATCCTGAGAGATTTCAAACTTTTCCAACATCTCAGCCAAGATCGCATGGTCAAGCAAATACAGATCAAGTTCACGGAGCTTTGCAGCGGAAATAAACTTACAATAGAGTTCACAAATATTAATACAAGTTGATTTACTTTGAAACAACATAGCTTTGGAATGAATACCATAACATAAGTTGAAATACTTTGCTAGCTTGAGTGACATCCTCCAACAACAGCATAAAGAGAAGAAGTATGGAACTGCCGAGCCCAACGGCACTGGCCATCACCATTCGGCAGACCTAACCTTCACCTGCAACAAGGTGGGATAAACCCTGAGTACTCGAATGTACTCAGCTAGACTTACCCGTCGGAAACCAAAAATAAAGAGACACCAAGGAGTATGCAAGGCTGATATAAATAGTGGAGCTGGCTAACTTTATTTGCAAAAGGAGCTTAAGTTAAAGGAGTTCATCATTTAATTATATGAGCAGTCATCTTTTATCCTATTCCTTAAACTCTAGGTTTGCACCTGTACTAGAGCACTCACTTGAATCTCGCAAACAAGTACATAATACCATATCAGGTTTGCTTATCAATATTTTAGTTGAACCATCAATGTCACATGGAGTTGTATCGTGGTGAAGCTCACCATAGTTTCCCACTAACCGGGGGAGACGGCGACTCGAATCGAATTCCAAACCAGCTGGTGAAAGACCTTTAATACCAACCCACACTTTCCCCGTCGGGTCCATGCATTGGGTAACCGCTCGATGCTTGTTCGTGGTGGTAATCGTCGTGGTTCAAGCACGGACCGCCCAATTGGAACCTGGCGATGGCCTCCCGTGGCAGATCGCATTTCCATACTAGAGGGTGCGACACGGGTTGAGACCGGCCCGAACAGCGTCTAACCGGCTTTGGGGTCGATGATTACAGCACCGACATATCCCTAAGTAAAAGGGTGCGTTCAAAAATGAACGAGGGCCAACATCGATACAAACCTACACGATCCAACGGACAGACTGCCCCAAGTTTCCAGACTTGTGCCTTGCCTTCCAGTTGACCGTATTTCATTTCTACTCAGGTTCTTTTCCACGATAGCAAATATAGCCAACCGTGATCCGGTAAATACCCACCAGGGGTATTACGGGAACATCCTTAACTACTACTTTTATTAAGCAGGCTAAGCAATTCTACATGTAAGTAAGTAACAGGATACAAGGCAGATATAGCAATAATTCAAGGAGGGATAATGCAGCAATTAGGAATCAATCAACTTCTATACCTAATGCATCACAATATAAAAGTACTCAATTGAATTAATTGTAAATAATAGGAGGCTTAAAATGCTCCGGGGCTTGCCTGGGAACCAACACTAGGTTAGTGTTTGTTAGGTGATACTCGCTTGGCGAACATCTCCGCTGTAACACTTGCTTAACTCCGCATCTTCGGGTTAATCCACCAAACACCGTCTTTGGGTTTAACCTCATCATCACGTCCTTCACGATGTATCTACCGTTACCTAAATGAGATGCGCAATGCAAGCGTATGAATGCAGGGAAACGCTTATGAAGCAAACATAAGGCGCACAACAAAAACATTACTAATTACTTCACATAAGCAATCAGGATAACTATTAAAAGAAGGCATAGCTCTAAGACACACTCACGGCATGATCATTTCAGCAGGTTATTATTAAAGAAAAGTGTGACACATGGTTCACTTAGACACTCAGAGAGGCTAACTATAACAATCAATCAAAGCTACATCACTCATCACGCAAATGGAACAAATGTATGCGCATACAACTCCTATATTAATTAAGCATGTCATCCATCATTATTTAATATATTTATATAACACATTAGTTTGATTAACTTAATAACATGGAATGCACAAACCAAATATTATCAAGTCATGACGCAGCATCAAGGATCACATAATCAACATTAAGCTATAGCAAACAAGTTCGGTTCATTTATACAGTTTGGACAGCAACACACTATGTACTTTAAACAGACATAACTGGAGCTACACATATCCAAACAAGGTAATCCTAGACTTTCTAGAAAGCTAATGAAATTATCTAAAACTTTGCTATTATCACTTAAGCATGATTCAACTATTAAAAAGACCAAACATAATAGACAAGCACTTCTATCCAATCTTTGGACAGAATATTACATTCATCTTCAAACAACCATAACTAGAAATCTAAAGCACCAGAAGACTTAACATAAGACTTAATAAAAATCTTATTAAGTTGTCTACAACTTATTTATAATCATCACAAGATGATTAAGCAGTTATCAGGGCTAACCAACTCAAACAAGTAAATCTGTCCAGACTTGGACAGATTCTGACTTCTAACTTTAAACATATATAACTCAAGTTCTAGACCACCCAAAATAGTGATCCAAAAAAATTTAGAAAGCTTATAAAAATCACTACAACTCTTCTATTAACATGAAGACATGATTCGAAACTTAAAAAAGCCAAACAATTCATTCTTTCATATCTGCACAGAAAGTATGCAAAACCTGACAACCAACTTACAAAATCTATAACTCTTAAACCACTTGGCCTAAAATCATGAAATTTTAGGAAAAGCAAGATAAAGAAAATATCTACAACTTTTGTATAGAACATTACTACAGAAAACATCATTTTATTCACGAACTAATCACCACTACAGAAACTGTGCATGCAGCAATTTCAGCATATTAATAAACTCACTTCACTACTTGTTTAGTTAAGAATTTGAGCACACATACAACCTATTAAACACTTCTAACAGTCATAATCATTATTACACATCACTTATCTCAGATTAATATGCAACAAGGTCAATCATTCAAACATATACATTTTTATTTATCACCATGCTTTTATCAATTAAATAATTAACTAACATAGGCATTATTTTTAAGTGATGTTGCAAACATATAGTTTGGACCTCATATTTTTACAGGTGATAGACAGGGTCAAACCATGACTACTGTAAAAATATCACATGCTAAGGTATTACAATTTATTTATTAAAAACATAACAAGTTTAATTCACAAAAGTGCATGTGAGAACAAAATAAATCTTTAAATCCTATTTCCTGCAAACACATGGCTATGATAAAATTATCCAAGCTATAACAACATCATACAAAGGCAGTGGAACCAACTTTTTTATTTATACATGCAAACATTTGCCACAATTCATTTTAATCCATTTAATGAGCTGAGAACAAGATAAATTCATAACTAATTCATACATGCACCAGAAATTCTGAAATTTTTATCACAGCCCACACATCACATGACAAGCTTACCATAAACATTTCACCACAAACTAAGCAATACGACAAAAGATATCATTTTCTCCCTATTTAATGCTATTTAACACAAATAAATTATTACAGCAGAAACTATCAACTAACACATATCATATAAAACATTCACTGGATAGTACTCTTTACGAGGATTCCAAAAATCCTCACTCGTAATTTTTTGACATTCCTACGATTTACTACGCATTTTACAAATTTCATTCAGATTTATTACTTAACCAAAAACGAAAACAGAAAACGCATATTACATAGGGGACCCTCCGATCTGCAGAAAACAACCGAGGACTAGTTAGTAAACACATGTGTCATGCCACTTAACAGAAAAACCCAACGAAAAGTTTCAGCTTCGCTAGATGGTCCTCACCATGGATTTCACGGAAGAAATCACGGAAACGAGGAGGAGGTCGTCGGCACGGCAAGGGAATGGAGCCTGGGTTGGACCTAGGCTTTGGGCGCCGGATGCTGGCTGGTCTTGGGCTGTGGCTGGCTGCAGGGCGCTGGCTGCTGCTGCTTCCTCCCTAGCCGGCGGTGGCCTGAGAGGCAGAAGGCTGCGCGGCTCTGGAGTCGCGGCAAAAGAACCGCGTAGAAACAGAGGGACGCAGGGAAGGGAAAAGGGGAAGAGAAAGGGAAGGAAAGAAGGATGGGTGGCCTGCCAGGAAAAAGGCTCGCCGGCGTGCTGCCTTCACTGGTGCTGCATAGGAGAGAACAGGCAGCCATGGAGGAGTTGCTGTTCTTGCTGCCATGGATGGAGACGGTGAGCACCAGGGAGAAGAGCATTGGAATAGAGGGGGAAAAGAGGAGACCGAAGACAAAGGAGACCGGCCCCGGTCTCTTTTGCGTGGGCGAGGGGAAAGGGCGGCAGAGGGCACAGCCCCTCTGCAACCAATGGGAAAGAGCCGCGGCCTCGGGAGACGAGCCGCGGCCTCGGGAAAATTTCCCGTCAAATTTTTCTCAATTTCTTTCCCAATCTGGCAGGTTTCCAGAAACTTTCGGTCAAGATCAAAAATTTCAAATACTGATCAAACAAACTCCGATTCCGACGAAACTAATTTTGTTGTCGTCGTCTCGACGAGTACTCCGACTTTCGTTAAAGGCACTTGGTCAGATTCCCAATCATTTGTCCGGTAACGATCGTCGACGGCAGCATCACGGTGACCGAAATTCCAATTTTTGCAGTATAGACTTAACTGATTTCCGGAACCTGAAAACTGTGTTGTATCTCATCTTGCGAGTTCGTTTTCACCCTTTTTGGCACCGATCCAGGTCTTGGCCATAAAACAAAATTTGTTCCTCTCGATCTGTACTACAACTTTTGTTTAAGGCGCACTGACATGCGAACACTCGAAGAGGTCGTTCAACGCTGGTCAAAGCAGTTACCTGGTAGGGTCCGGATTACGGTCTCTCGTCGGTCGGGACATTTTCTGTTCGTCTGCTCAACACGGAATTTGCATAACTTTTATTCGTGAGTCCATATAGAGTTGATTGAGCATAACTGCAACACTTGGTTGAACCCGAATGATTTTCTTCAGTTAATCAGCTAGAACAAGCAAAGTTGTGACTCGTTATTTCATGTGACTTTTTGATTCCAAACTTCGCGAAACTTTTTCACCAGTCACTATAGACAGGAATGGAGGTGGGTCACAAGAAAAATCCATGTTTAGCATTAATCTTGAATATTCACAAATTAGCGGTCATTATTAACTGGCTCCATTAATTATTTCCCGAATAATTCAAACCGAGGCTTTGTTTCCGATGTTGATTCCAAAACTTCTGTCATCATTGATAATACTAGAAATTATTTCTCGATCATAACTTGATAGAACATGTCTGTGTTTAAACTGTCTGCTCGACTGGCGTCAAACATCTGGGGTGTTACACTAAACATGTATACAAGGTGAACTACCCCTAGCACAGTTCAACCATCATGCTATAGAAAGAAACATAGACTTGTGTATCCAAATTTTATCGGAGTTGCAGCGGTTAAATACACAAGGTCAAATTTCTGCATATGATTGCGAGAGGTTGAAAGCTTGTCATTGCCTAACTTTTCAACTGTGCGAAGCCTATGCAGAAGCAATCAGAAGCTTAAACCAATAGTTTCGGTCATACACTACACAACTCAAGTTTAACTCAAAGTGCAATGAGAAACAGTCTCGAAACTGTGATGTGCTGACAAGCAGTCCCGTCTCAATCTTTCCAATTCACTTAACTTGGTTCAAATTTTATCTCAGAATATGAACATACTAATCAAGTGAATGACTTAGAACTAGAGACATAACAACCTAGCATATATGAAAAGCATGAGTGAATTCTACACATCCTACACATGTTAGTTGCATATCTCAATGGTGAACAGTTTCAAGTTTTATGTCCATTAAGCAGATTCACCAAAAATAGCTCAGCTCACAACATGCATTAGTGATCAGAAAGAGCATAAGCTACAAGCATCATCATAAAGCATTGGAGCAAATACTATACAGAGCATAGCCACATTCTAAAGATTATATTCATGAAGCTCTGAATGTAAATATGCAAGATGAAATGCAAAGATGCATGAAGAAACCAAATGAAAAACACAAAGTCAGTTTATAAAACAAGAGTCAAAATGTTTCCCCCATCTAAAAGGGGAAACACACACCAAGCTCACCTCTCAACCTAGCAAAAGTTGATTGGTCCAAAGGCTTAGTGAAAATATCAGCCAGCTGATGTTGAGTATCGACATGATGAAGGTCGATATCACCCTTCTCATAGTGGTCTCGCAGAAAATAAAAGCGCACATCAATGTGTTTGGTCTTAGAGTGTAGCACGGGGTTCTTAGCAACGCTAATAGCACTCGTGTTGTCACAAAGCAAAGGAACCCGAGAAAAGCTCAGACCAAAATCACGCAAAGTGGCCATCATCCAAAGTAACTGGGAATAACAGCTAGCCGCATCAACATACTCAGCCTCCATGGTAGACTGGGCGACACTAGACTGCTTGCGAGAAGACCACGATACAAGAGAAGAACCAATAAACTGACAAGTCCCAGAGGTGGACTTGCGATCAATACGGCAACCAGCAAAATTGGCATCAGAAAAACCACAAAGGGAGAGGGTGGAGGAAGCAGAATACCAAATCCCAAACTCTGGAGTGAAGCATAAGTACCTCATAATGCGCTTAACCGCCTAACGATGAGAAGTGCGCGGCGACGACTGAAATCGCGCGCACAGACACACCGCGAACTGGATGTCCGGGCGTGTCGCCGTCAGGTACAGCAGCGACCCGATCATACTCTGGTACTCCTTCTGGTCCACATCTTCTCCATCCACATCTGCATCCAGGGCCGCCGTGGTCGGCATGGGTGTTGGAAGAGGCTTGGCCTCACCCATGTCAAACTTCTTCAGGATGTCCTTAGTGTACTTGCCCTGGTGCACAAACGTCCCCTCTCGGGATTGCTTGATTTGCAACCCGAGGAAAAACCTCAACTCACCCATCATGCTCATCTCAAACTCCCTGCTCATAGTGTCTGCAAACTTGGCAACCAAATCTTGAGAAGAACCACCGAAAATGATATCATCCACGTAAATCTGGACCAAGAGAGTATCATTGCCTTGTTTGAGGAGAAAAAACGTTTTATCCACACATCCCATTTTAAAACCCTTAGCAAGCAAAAAGGTTTTCAACCTATCATATCAGGCTCTAGGGGCTTGTTTCAAACCATATAAAGCTTTGTGAAGTTTAGAAACATGGTTTGGAAACTTGGGATTTTTGAAACCGGGGGGTTGTCTCACATACACTTCCTCTTCTATGTAGCCGTTTAAGAAGGCACTCTTGACATCCATTTGAAAAAGTTTAAACCCTTTGGATGCAGCAAAAGCCAAGAGTATCCTAATTGCCTCCAAACGAGCTACAGGAGCAAAAGTCTCCTCATAGTCTATCCCCTCCTTCTGACTATACCCCTAGGCTGTAAGTCTGGCCTTGTTTCTCACAACATGGCCATCCTCTCCTTGTTTGTTTTTGAAAACTCATTTTGTCCCAATAGGGTGACACTCAGGAGGAAGAGAAACCAAAACCCAAACCCGATTTCTTTCAAAATTTTCAAGCTTCTCATGCATGACATTGACCCAATCTGGATCAGATAAAGTGTGTCCAACATCTCGGGGTTCAAAATCAGCAACAAATGCAGAATGAGCAAAGTGAGAGATTTGTTGTGACCTTGACCGAGTGACACGTTCGTCGATGCTGCCGATCATCTGCTGAGGCGGGTGTTAGCGCTGAATGTGTCGTGGCGCCTCTCGAGCTGATGTAGCCTCCCCCTCAACAGTAGCTGGTGCCTCCTCGGGTACAAAAGGTACCGCTCGAGGTGGCGGATCCCATGGCCCCCAAGTAGTCGAAGAAGAGGGATCGGGGCCGTGAGTGGTAGTAGAGGCCGCTCTTTGCGGCACAGCAGGTGGAGGAGGTGCTGGGTCATCCATCCCTTCAGCACCTTCTTCCTCATCATCAAAAAGAGGCTCGTCAACCTCATGATCACCTGCACGCTCAAAACGAGAAGAAGGACAAACCATGGTCTCGTCGAAGGTGACATCTGATGTCTCCATGACTCGGCTAGTATCAAGGTTAAGTACACGATATGCGCGAGTATGAGTGCCATAACCCAAAAATACACCGTCAGAAGAACGAGAGTCAAATTTGTCCAGGTTGCCTTTCTTAAGTATGAAACAGTGGCAACCAAAGACTCTAAAATAACTCACCTTGGGCAGTTTTCCAAAATGCAACTCATAAGAAGTCTTTTTCAAGAAAGCTCGGAGAAAAATGCGATTGGAAATGTAGCATGCAGTGCTCATAGCTTCGGCCCAATATCGCCTAGGAGTCCTATGCTCATCGAGCATCGTCCTGGCCATCTCTACAAGGGTCCGATTCTTCCTTTCTACAACACCATTCCGAGGAGGTGTGTAGGGAGAAGAAAACTGATGCTCTAAACCCAAAGAGTTACAAAACTTCTAACATCCGAGTTTTTGAACTCGGAACCATTATCACTCCTAATGGCTCGCATCGAGTTCAAAGGGAACTCGTTCTGAAGACGCAAAATCAGATTGTGAGCAAAAGAGAAAGTCTCAGTTTTCTCAGCTAAAAAGAAAACCCACGAATATCTCAAAAAGTCATCAACAACAACAAGCACATACCACTTCCCCCCAACCGAGCTCACCCGAGCCGGACCAACAAGGTCCATGTGCAAAAGCTCTCTCCAGGGCGCTTGGTCATGACCTGAGTCACTGGATGGTAGGGAGCAGCAGCCATCTTCCCATGTCTACAAGAATGGCAAACAAGATCCTTCTCCATGGATAACTTGGGCAATCCTCGGATTAGTCCAAGTGAACTAAGTCTTGCAAGCAAGTCAAAGCTCAAATGTCCTAGTCTCCTATGCCACTTCCAAAAATCAGAGGAGGAGGGTCCAGCCAAAAGACAACGAGAAACTCCAAATGACTCCGAGAAATCCGCACTAAAGACTTTCCCAAAGGGCGAAATCACACAAACAAGATTGCCCTGGGGATCCAAAATACGATTGAGATTCGGCTTAAAACGAATCTCATAGTCGTCATCAAAGAGTTGCGAAACAGAAAGAAGGTTAAAATACAAGTTAGAAACAAGAGCAACATCACGCAACACAAAGTGCTCATTAACTCGCACCGACCCACGAGACAACACTTTACCTTTGCTATTGTCGCCGAAGGTGATAAACTCCTTTCCGGCGACCGGACTAAGACTGGAGAACCACTTGGCATTTCTGGTCATATGCCTTGAGCACCCGGAATCCACCAACCAAACGTTCTCCAATCGTTTTACCTACATCAATAAAAAGACATAGGGTGAGCATACGGTCCAACACTGGGGTTAGTGAAGTAGGGAGAATACCAGTGTTGGGTCGGCTGCTCAAAAGAACGGTTAGCAAAAAAACCATTCCTAGCACGCCTATGGAAAGAGCGATCACCACGTAGAGGAAAACGTGGTCCGCTAAGGGAGGAGCGTCCATCGTGATACTCAAAACGCGGTGATTGAAAACGCTCAACTACAAAGCCACCGCCACGGGGTCCATAGCCCACAACAGCAGGCTCCCGCCGGGCACGACCTCCTCGCGGCCTAGGCCTAGGAACTTGAGGTTTTGGACCTCTAGGCCTAGCAGCACTCCTCTGAACATTCGGCACATGTACATCTTGGAAAGGATGGTACATGTCCGGGTTGTTCATCTCCTTTGCACGACGCGCCTCTCTCTTGCGCCGAAAGCAAAACTCACTCAAGTGTCCATCTCTCCCACAATGCTCACAATGGTACCTCACCGCTCTCATAGGGGGTTGTTGGTACTCACGGTAGTGGGTGTGGATCACTTTGCCCTTCTGTGGCATAAGCTCCTCCTGGATGGGTGGCATTGTGTCTAGCTTGTTCTTGAGGTGGTTTGGTTTTGGAGCCCATGATTGTTTCCTGGGTGGAGCTCTCGGAGGTTCAACAAATACCCCATCCTTGGTGTTGGGCTTGAGAGGCTCTTTGGGTGGAATCTTGGTAAGCTTGGGAGTAGTGGTGGAGTTGGGCTTCTCACATGGGTTTAGACCACTCGACTCTCCAATCTTGCCAAAAGATGAAACATCAACACCCGGAGCAAAGCCTACACCTGGACCTCCAGCAGCACGCTTGAATTGGGAGATCATCATCCCAAGCTGCGGCTCACCACTAGACACTCATGACAAGATGGTCTGAAGGTATGTGTTTTCCTCCTCGGTTTGCATCTTGTCATGCTTCACGTTTGCGATCTCCATCTCCAAACCCTCACACAGAACGCACCTAGACACACAAGTGCTACCCGAGCTGGCCTTCTCAAGAGACACAATCTTGACATTCTTCTCTGCCAACTCGGTTTGCAAGCCAGCACATGACTTGCACGCACCCAACAGCGAGGATCTAGCCTTAAGCTCATCCACCTCTCCTACCAACGCAACATACTTACCTCTCAAAGTGAGAAGGTCAGTCATGTGCGTGGTGCACATCTCGCACTCAGCCTCCTCAGAAACAATTACGGTGGACTTGGCAAACTCAAGCTCCTTCACCGTATCCTCCCACTTTTGCCTAAACTCCTTCCGCTCTCTAGCAGCGCGCCTAAGCAACTTATCTTGACTAAGAAGGGCGGCAGTAAGCTTCTCGACCTCAGCAAAAAGCTCATCGGGGGTCAGAGATACCTGGGAGGTGTCGTCGTCGTCGTCGTCGTTCTGAGGGATCTCCTCCAGCTCGCCGTCGACCTCCTTGCCGAGGGCCATGGTGTAGAAGCCCTCGTTGTCGGCGAAGAAGCAGAGGCCGTTGAGCTTGTCCTCGATCCTCTTCTTCTTCTCGGACTCGTCGTCGCTTGAGGAAGCGGAGTCATCATCCGAGTCATCGACGTCGCTGAGCGTGGCGAAGAATGCACGCTGCTCAGCCTGGGCCTTCTCCAAGTACTTGGTCTTGATGTACTCCTTGTTGAAGCCGCCCTTCCGCTTGTGCTTCGCGGGGACGTACTTCTCCTTGCGCTTGCCAGAGTCGTACTTGTGCCCATGATCCGCCTTGCCAAAGATCTGCTTGTTCTTCTTCGGGCAATTGGCGATGAAGTGGTTGGGGTCACCGCACTCGAAACATCCCGAGTGTCCTCCTCCGCGGCGACGGTTCATGCGGTTGTTGTGGAAACGCGAGAACCGATTGGCGAGCAAAGCTAGCTCATCATCCCCCATGAACTCCAGCTACTCCTCTATGACAGAAAGAAGGGAGGAAAGTGCAAAGCCTCCAGAGGTATTAGCAGAAGAGCCAGAAAGCAAAGCCATCGACGGGCCAGAAGGATTCTCAGAAGAAGCCCTCGCCATGGCGTCAATCTCACTGGACTTGAGCTTACTAAAGAGCTCGTCGCAAGTGAGGGTCTCATAGTTAGGTGATTCGATTATCGCCTGAACCTTTGAGTCCCACACCGACCGATCGAGAGTGTGCAAAAGCTTCAAAGCTCTCTCATGATCGTCGAAAGGCAACAGCTCCTTGTTTGCCCTCATCCTGTTGACAATCACCTGAAAGCGAGCGAATAAACTTTCTATGCTCTCGCCAGGCATATGTCGAAAGTTCTCATACTCTCGCTTGAAGGACTCGTAGAGACGGGTTTTGACTTGAGTGGTTCCCTCATGGAAACGCATGAGGGTAGCCCAAATCTCCCGAGCCGTAACGAGGTGAGAAACGCGATCAAACTAACTCATGCTCAGACATGAGAAAAGAGCATTACGGGCTCGGCTATTGGCATCGTGCTCATCAATCTAATGCTGAGTAGCACGAGCAGCCAAGACCACGTAATCAGCAGAGTTGCAAATATCCCAGATGGGAGCACCCAAACTCTGCAGATAGGCCAACATGCGTATCTTCCAATACGCATAGTTCATCCCATCGAAAAACGGCGGTTTGCCCACGCCGCGATCCATGTCGCCTTCTGTGGATCTGGAACCGGCTAAGGTGGAAGATCCTTAACCCGCTCCGATACCAATTGAAGGACCAAGAATGCAAATAGCAAGGCGACTAGAGGGGGGTGAATGGGAGCCTCAAAAAATTTCTCTTGAAACTTCGGCCTTTTGTCCCAAAATCAACCCCTGAAAGCTTCGATCGAAACCGTGATGCCCATGACCCTTTGAAGAGGGTGGATGATCCCTAGGATCACAGCGAGGCACCACAAAGCGATAGCAAACCAAATGCCAAAAGCACCGGCACAGGTCCGACCCTCAAAAACCAAGTCCCGAACGTAGATGGAAGGCTACGTCGAGAAATCCCAAAATACCGAAGCTAACAGGTAGCAAAGATACGTAGAGAGGTTCCTTGATCAACTCTAGGGCCAAACGAGAAGTCCGGAAATCAAGCGAAGAAGCCGGGAGAGCAAACGCACTAAAACGTAACACTCAGCAGGATCCCGGACTGTCCGGCCCTGAGGTCCCAGACTGTCCGCCCCTACTGCGGACTGTCCGCGAGGGGATGGCGGACTGTCCGCCGGTCAAAAGTGTGAAAACGCACTGCTGCTGAAGTTCCCTGGACCCTCCCCGGACTGTCCGTGACTTTACACTGCGGACTGTCCGCCGGTGTAAAAACAGCAACCCGTCCGAAGGACACAGCCACTGATCCGGCTGATCCCCGACGTGTGGACTGTCCGCGGTGGCACTGGCGGACTGTCCGCGAGTGCCCAGAAAGGGCGATTACGGTCGCCCTCAACTCAAATCTTCTCCAAATCAATCCAAACCAAAATCCCTTGATCCCAAACTTGGAGAGGATGATCATGAGGTAGTTAGGAGACTATCCCCAAGAAATCATCCGCTCAAATAGATTCAATCAACGGGAAATCGAAGGGGAAGGTGTGTGAACCAAAAAAGCGCCACGAAAACGAAATCAACCCGATCTACTTGTTCGTGAGGAGTTAGATGAATTCCTTCGGTGGAAATGACCTCCTCACAATAAAGAACAAGTTGATTCAAACGGATTTTGAAAAGACGCAGTAGAGAGGGAGATCGAGTGAAGGGAAAATAGCGGAGAAACGAAGAACACGAACAAAACGCGAATCAAGTCATCGATCTGCAACCGTGTGGCTACCACACGCTACAACAGTGAGATTACGGTCTCACTTCCTCAAAATCTCCAGTACACAGAGGTATGGTTCTCTGCGGATCTCAGTTGCTACAACAGGGGATTGGGAGAGCAGGAAAACCTAGAAGGCAAAGAGCAAATGACTGAGATAGGATGGGAGGTGGGTGTCTCTCTCTACTTATCCTAATTCTAATTCCCACTCTACCCCTAACTAATTACAGAGCGAACCAGCTAAACCCTAGGGTTATTCTGGACCAACTCAAGATAGTGGTGATCCGACGGCCACGCCCGCACAACTAGTAGCGTTGCCTCGACGCAACCTCACCGATTGTCGCCACGTGCCGCCACTGCTCTGCTCGTCCTTTTCCCGGACTTCGCCCCCGGTTTTGAGGCCCAAACCGGGAAACCAGCCTTCACGACCAACCCCCGGTTTTGAGGCCCAAACCGGGAAACCAGCCGTCCATCGCCTGAGTTTTGTGGCCCAAACTCAGAAACCCGCAGCACCCAGGTTTTGAGGCCCAAACCTGGAAACCGTCCTCAGCCCGAGTTTTGTGGCCCAAACTCGAAAACCATCAGCGCCCAGGTTTTGAGGCCCAAACCTGAAAACTGTCCACTCAGTGGTTTTTCTGTGGCTCAACCACCAAACTGAGCCGTAGAGGGGATGCACCGCCCGTGCACCCCGTCCACCAACACATGTCCCTAGGTCCTCGACCCAAGCAACACCATGCCCGCAAGTCTTCGCTCGTCGTTGTCCCAGGCTGTCAGCCACCACAGCTGATCCTCGGGCCACCGGTCCCTCAGTCCAAGCCTCACGTCCGCCCGTCGCCACTCTCGGTCCATCGGCACGACACGTCTCTGCTTGACCTTCACCTTGCCTTTGATCACTGTATCCGTGCTCGACACCTGCACAACACAAGCCAAAGAACATGTGCATTATCCCAATTGACAATCACTCATCACTCAGAGACTCGGCATACACCCATGTATCCGCACATTTTGGCCTGGCGGTAGTACCGCCATAAGGTCAGTACTAGCGACAGTGGTTGGTACTGACCCATGGACGGTAGTTGCAAGTTGGTCAACCTCAGATCTGGTGCAACGGTTTAGGCCAGTTGGTACCTCCGACCATGCATGGTCGGTACTACCGACAGGCCTCGGGACAGGGTGACTATAAAAGCCACCCACTCGACTTCTAACGGTTAGCCACTCACTTCACTTCATTCATTGCGACCTAACCGCTGACAAAAGAGCTCCCAAGCATTGACTCATCCCATCTCTCTCCCCCTTTGCTCCTAGATTCATTCCCTTGCAAGATTTAAGCTAGGGAAGTGAGATTAGAGAGTGGGAAGCTTCGATCTATGACTTCAGCACTTGGTTCCCATATCTTGCCGACTTGGTTTGTGTTTATTACTCTTGGGTTCTTTGAACCCTAGCCGGTTAGGTGCTCTTCGTGGTTGCCCGTGTTGATTCATTTGTGAGGGCTCCCTGAAGCATTTGTATTTACCCTGTGATTCTTAGTGGAGAAACTCGGCTAACCTTTGTGGTGGTTTGAGTGAGGCAAGGAGGTGAAAGAGACTCTAACCTTGGTGGTCACCTCAACAACGAGGATGTAGGCACTCCTTAGTGGTTTGGCCGAACCTCGGGATAAATCCTTGTGTCCCGCGTGCTTGTTGTTATCTCTACTTTGCATACTATACTTGTACTTGTGTTCTTCGTGTTCTTCCTATCCCTACCTCATTCTTAGGTTGGAGAGGACCGATCTACACGTCGAGAAGGAACCAAGCCTTGGGAAGGCTTCAATCTTTGTCTACAACACTTAGGAAAGTGGGGTATCCACTTGATCTAAAATTGTGTCTCTTTACATTGGATTTGTAGTTGTTTTAGGTTTCCAGTGGTGCCGTTTGTTTGTGTCGGTAGTATCGGTGTTTTATACCCGGTAGTAGCTACCCAAACAAACCGGTAGTACCGGTGGTTATTTAACTACAAATTTTAGTCTTTGAAGTTTCAGATCGTAGAAAATCACCTATTCACCCCCCCCTCTACGCTGATTTGATCCTTTCAGTGCAGCACAACCACACCATAAGATGGGGACCACAAGCTACGAGCAATCCACTAAAGTTACCTTTCACGATCTCCCATGGGGAAGGCACAAGAAACCCCTCACAAGTCATCGATCGGGGCCGGAAACAATCACCAACTTCCGCTCAACGATCCTTGCTGCTCCAAGTCATCTAGGTGTCGACAAACACCAAGAGCAATATGAGAAATCCACAACAAAACACAATCACCAAGTGCCTCTAGATGAACACACTCATGCAATGCACTTGACTCTCCCAATCTTTCTCAATATGATGAACAATCAATCAAATGGAGTGGGAGTGGTATGGCTAGGCTCACAATAGAGTTTTGGCAATCCAAATGTCCAAGAGGATGAGCCCTAGCCGGCCAACAACTATTTATATGACCCCTCCCATGAAAGAGCCGAAACCCTCAAACACTCAGCTTGTGCGGGGCCATCGGGCGCTCCGTTTGATTTGCATCGGACGCACGGCTAGCGTCCGGTGCCTGGCCTGACGCCACGCTGTTAATGTTGCATCAGACGCTACATTCGACGCACCGGTCCAGCGTCTGATGACCAGTCATAGATTACAACGGCTAGTAGCGCCAAACACTGGACGCTCGCACAGGCCCCATCAGACGCTATAGGACCAGCGTCCGATGTCTATGCAAAGAGCATCTAGAGAGCTCATGCGGACATTGGACGCGTCCGATGATGCCGCATCGGACGCTCCCCAGCGTCCGATGCTCCCCTGATAACAACCCTGGGACGCTCCGATGCTCCCCAGCTAATTGTCTTTGCATCATCTAGACTAAACTTCTTTAGCATGTCTTTGATGTATTTGCCTTGACTCACAAATGTACCATTCTTCAATTGCTTGATTTGAAGTCCAAGGAAGTAACTAAGCTCTCCAATCATTGACATTTCAAATTTAGTTGCCATCATTTCACCAAACTCATTACAAAATTCTTGATTGGTTGAACCAAAGATAATGTCATCAACATATATTTGCAACACAAACAAGTCTTTGCATATCTTCTTGGTGAAGAGATGTAACATCCCGGCCTAAGGCTTAATAGGAATAATAGGATACTCATACCAACAAGTTGCAACTTCTTTTTCGAAAGCCCGTCTCCAAAGAACTCTAAAGTTAAGCGTGCTTGGCCTGGAGAAATTTAGGGATGGGTGACCGACCGGGAAGTTCTTCCCGGGTGCGCACGAGTGAGCACAAAGTGCGCAGAAAAGACTGGTGTTGGTCTGTGGGGGAAGTCTATGTCCTAGAAAAGCTGCCAGATGTAAGTGGGCCCGGCCGCGTGGAAGCGGGACGTTACAGAATGGTATCAGAGCCGACTCTCGCGGTTTCACGGGCGTGTGTGTCGCAGTTGCTCAGACATGGTGGTCATGGCTGGTGTGGACCCAGAGTGGTCACACAGCATGGCACATGTGCTGGCACTGGACACACGGACGTGGCCAAGAGAGGACGTTCCTGGCTTGGGATTGATCGACGAGGACGTCGATCTCTTAAGGGGGTGAGGATGTAACATCCCGGCCTAAGGCTTAATAGGAATAATAGGATACTCATACCAACAAGTTGCAACTTCTTTTTCGGAAGCCCGTCTCCAAAGAACTCTAAAGTTAAGCGTGCTTGGCCTGGAGAAATTTAGGGATGGGTGACCGACCGGGAAGTTCTTCCCGGGTGCGCACGAGTGAGGACAAAGTGCGCAGAAAAGACTGGTGTTGGTTTGTGAGGGAAGTCTATGTCCTAGAAAAGCTGCCAGATGTAAGTGGGTCCGGCCGCGTGGAGGCGGGACGTTACAAGAGAGTAGTATCCACCTTGCCCATCTTGAACCCTTTAGAGAGTAGGAAATCCCTTAACCTCTCATACCATGCTCTAGGTGCTTGCTTCAAGCCATAAAGTGTCTTCTTTAGCTTGTACACATGGTTGGGCTTCTTGTCATCTTCAAAACCGGGTGGTTATTCAACAAATACCAACTTATTGATAGAAATGCACTTTTGACATCCATTTGATACAACTTGATGGTGTGAGCACATGCATAAGCCAATAGAATCCTTATTGCTTCCAATCTTGCAACCAGTGCATATGTTTCAACAAAGTCAAGACCTTCAACTTGAGTGTCACCTTGTGCTACCAATCTTGCTTTATTTGTCACAACTATCCCATCTTGATCTTGCTTGTTTCTAAAGACCCATTTGGTTCCAATCACATTGTATTTCTTTGGTCTTTCAACTAGTTCCCATACTTGATTGCTGGTGAAGTTACTTAGTTCATCATGCATAGCATTAACCCAATCAACATCCATCAAAGCTTCTTCAATCTTGGTTGGCTCGAATGATGATACAAATGAATAGTGTTCACAAAATGAAGCCAATCTAGATCTTGTTTGCACACCACTTCTATTGTCACCAACTATTTGATCAATTGGGTGATCTCTTGCAACATTAGTTGGTTGAAGTATTTGCACTTGTTGTGATGAAATAGCCACTTGTTGATCTTCACTAGCTCTTGATTGTTCATTAGAACCACTAGCTTGCACGTTGGAGGAGAACATTTGATCATCTTCATCATCAACCACTTGCCTTGGCCTAATATCACCAATATCCATTTTCTTCATTGCATCTTCTAATTGAGTGCCTCTCACATCATCTAGATTTTCATGTTCATCTTGAGAGCCTTGAGTTTCATCAAATTCAACATCATGTACTTCCTCAAGTATGCCACTAGCTAAGTTACAAACTCTATATGCTTTGCTTTTAGTTGAATAACCGAGTAAGAAACCTTCATCACATTTCTTCTCAAATTTGCTCAATCTTGCACCTTTCTTCAATATATAGCATTTGCAACCAAACACTCTAAAGTATGCAATATTGGGCTTTCTTCCATTCAATAGCTCATATGGTGTCTTCTCTAACATTCCATGGCAATAGAGACGGTTGCTACAATAGCAAGCCGTGTTGATAGCTTCAGCCCAAAAAGAATGACTAACATTGTATTCACTAAGCATAGATCTTGTCGTATCAATCAATGTTCTATTCTTTCTTTCAACTATGCCATTGGATTGTGGAGTATACTTGGGTGAGAATTGATGTATAATACCAAAGTCATCACACAATTCATCCACTCTAGTATTTTTGAACTCACTTCCATTGTCACTTCTTACTCTCTTGATGGTTGTTTCAAACTCATTGTGACATCTCTTGACAAAAGTTTTGAACAGATCATATGTACCAGTCTTGTCACTAAGGAAGAACACCCATGTATATCTAGTGTAATCATCCACAATCACAAATCCATATTTGTTTCCACCGATGCTAGTGTATGTGGTTGGTCCAAACAAATCCATATGCAATAACTCAAATGCTTTGCTAGTGCGCATCATACTTTTCTTGGGATGGGTATTTCCAACTTATTTTTTGGCTTGACATGAACTACAAAGTTTATCTTTCTCAAAAGTAACATCCTTCAAGCCTCTAACTAGATCATGCTTAACTAGTTTGCCCAATTGTTTCATTCCAACATGACCAAGTCTTCTATGCCATAACCAACCCATGCTAGATTTAGTGAGCAAGCAAGTTGATAGTTGTGTTTCACTAGCATTGAAATCAACAAGTATAGATTCTCATATCTAAATCCTTTGAATATCAGGTTAGAGCCATCTACACTTATGATCTCTACATCATCAACTCCAAATATGCACTTGAAACCAAGATCACATAATTGTGCAACTGATAGCATATTGAAGTTCAAGCTTTCAACTAGCAACACATTGGATATGCTCATGTCATTTGATATTGCAATCTTACCAAGCCCTTTGACTTTTCCTTTGCCATTGTTACCAAATGCGATAGAATCAAACCCATGATCACCATTTGAATTGATTGAATGGAACATTCTTGAATCCCCGGTCATGTGTTGAGTACACCCACTGTCAAGCACCCAATGCCTTCCTCCGGCTTTATAATTGACCTACAAGAAAGAATCAATTCTTTTTAGGTACCCAAACCTTTTTGGGTCCTCCAAGGTTAGTGACCAAACTCTTTGGTACCCAAATGGCTTTCTTCTTTGAGCCCACAATAGGTGTACCAATGAATTTAGCTTTCACGCCATTAATTGTTCTTGCAATATTGCTCTACATGCCCGGATTGCTTGCATTTGTTGCAAAACCGACCATTGCTTTTCACAAAACTAGTTTTGTGAGTAGCAAAAGCCGCCTTGCCATTCTTGGGGGTATATCCCAATCCATCTTTGTTGAGAGAAAAGCGTTGGCTACCCAAGCACTTAAGCAAGCGGGCCTCACCACCATAGGCTTTGCCTAAAGCATGCATTTTCAACCATGAGTGAGACATCACAAGTGAAGCCATCATCCATAGATGAGGTAGTAGTGGATGTGCTACATGAAGGATTAGTAGAGGCAATAACAATATGCTCATAAAAGGATTCATATATGATATCACAAGTTATGCTCATGTTACTTGTTTCTACTTTCTCCTCTACTTTCTCAATTTTGGCTTGATCAATTAGAGAGGAGTGAGCTTTCTTAAGCTTGGTGTGAGAATCATCAAGCTCCTCATGGGCTTCCACTAGCCTCTCATGAGATGCATTGATCTCATCAAAGGATTGCTCAAGAGCTTTTAGTCTCTTTTGCAATTCTTTGCACTCCTTTCTTTTCTTATCAAAATGAACTCTAGCATCATCAAGCATATCAATTACCTCATCTCTAGTAGGTTCATCATCATCATCATTATCACTCTCATCATCATTGGATTGTACCTTTGTGGCCTTAGCCATGAAGCATGATGGAGTGTCAAAGATGGAGGGCGGCTTGTCATTGATAGCAATGCTTGCAAGAGCCTTCTTCTTGCTTGTCTTGCGATCATCACCATCACTATCATCATCACTATCACTTGTGGGTGCATCACTTGTGCCCCTTATTTTTCTTGATGAACTCCTTTTCTTTGTTCTCCTTCTTCTTGCCCTTCTTGTTGTCATCATCATTTTCACTATTGTATGGGCATTGAGCTACAAGATGATCTTTGCTTCCACACTTGAAGCATATTCTTGGTTCATCCTTGTTCTTGTATGAGGTCTTCTTCCTCCTAGCCCGGTAACCCTTCTTCTTCATGAATTTGCCAAATCTCTTGATAAATAGAGTCATCTCTTCATCATCACATGCATTTGAGCAATCATCTTCACTAGATTCTTCTTTCTTTGCTTTGCCCTTGCTTTTGGATGATGATGTTGTGGCTTTGAATGCCACACTCTTCTTCTTCTCATCTTTCTTCTCTTCATCTTCATTCTCTTCTCTATATGTGTCATCGGTCATCACATCTCCTAGTACTTGGTTTGGTGTCATTGTATCCAAACCACTCCTCACTAGCAATGTAACCAACATCCCGAACCTCTTCGGGAGACATCTCAAGAACTTGTGTGAGAAGTCCTTGTCCTTCACTTCCTCTCCAAGTGCCTTGAGATCATTGACTAGCACTTGTACCCTATTGAACATCTCTGGCACACTCTCTTCTTCCTTTATCTTGAAGCTTGCAAACTTCTCTTTGAGAATATATGCCTTGGCCCCCTTCACGGCTTGAGTGCCCTCATATGACTCTTCTAGCTTCTTCCAAGCTTCATTTGCCAACTCTATGCCTTTGATTTTCTCAAACACATTTGCATCAATTGCATCATGGATAGCACTAAGAGCAATATCATTGTTTTGCATCTTTTCTTCTTCGGCATTTGTGAGGTGCTCCGGATCAGCAATCTCAATCTTTGTTTCCACCACACTCCATATCTTTCTATTGATTGACTTTATGTGTGTGGTCATCATTGCCTTCCAATAGCTATAATTTGTGTCATCAAATTGGAGTGGCCTTTTGGTGTCGTTGATTTGAGCCATTTTAACAACGTAGGTTGTTAAGCCTCAAATGAACGGTGACCTTGCTCCGATACCACTTGAAAGGACCTAAATGGCTAGAGGGGGTGAATAGCCTAATAAAAATTCTACAACAACACTAAACAACTTTGTTAGTAAACTAAATGGTGAAGCAAAGGTTGCGCTAGCTCTATGTCAAATGCAAGCCTCCTATTTACAATTCTAAATAAATATGATCTCTATATTCACACAAAGGCTAGGTTGCTAGAATATGACTAAGTGAGTAATATGAATCAAGAGAGTAAGCTACTCTACACCACAAACAAAGGGACTAGCAACAAGAAAATACAATTACTACTAGCAATAGAGAAAACAAAGTAAATACAAGAGGTAGAGTGAAGTATACCGAACCGGCAAGTGATCAATACAATAGATATCCAATGAAATCCTCGGGAACAACATGACACAAGATTTTTCACCCGAGGTTCGCTTGCTTGTCGGCAAGCTACGTCCTTGTTGTAGCGATTCACCCACTTGGAGGTTCACGAGCCAATTAGCATCACACGCCAAACCCTCAATAGGGTGCCGCACAACCACACCACAAGATGGGGATCCACAAGCTACGAGCAATCCACTAAAGTTACCTTTCGCGATCTCCCATGGGGAAGGCAAAAGAAACCCCCTCACAAGTCACCGATCGGAGCCGAAAACAATCACCAACTTTCGCTCAATGATCCTCGCGGCTCCAAGCCGTCTATGTGTCGACAAACACCAAGAGCAATAAGAGAAATCTGCAGTGAAACACAATCACCAAGTGCCTCTAGAGGAACACACTCATGCAATGCACTGGGCTCTCCCAATCTTTCTCAATATGATGAACAATCAATCAAATGGAGTGGGAGCTGTTGATGGTCCTTAAACACTTGTTTTACCATCAACATTTTACCCAAAAATTCACCAAAAAGGCATGAAAAGTAGTCAAATAGGTTTCAAACTAACCAAATTCCACATGTCCATAGATTTTTATTTGAATGCAGAATTTGGACCAAATTTGGAGAATGGACCCACCAGGTGCCGAGACCACTCACCAGGGCCCATTTGGGCCCTAGTGGGGTGGCGCCCGCCACCCCTAGGTGGCGCCTGCCACCTAGGTGGTGCCCAAACTTCTCCCCTGCCACGTCACTGATCCGTGTGACCACCCTAGGGCCAAATCTTAGCCCTCGGTCACTAGGTCGGTGGCATCGGAGGGCTCAGGAGGGAGTGGCGTGGATCATGCATACCGCCATGCAAAGAAGCACATGTTGAATTAAAGAAGCACATGCTTAATTCTTCTCCACCATTGATTTGAAGGAGGTTACGATCCAAGGGCTCTCATCCATCATCACGCGGATCGATGATGTGGCGGTGGAGTAGCCCCTACTCCATCTCTCTACTATAAATGGTGGAGAAGAATGTCTGTCTTGTGCTGTTTTTGGATGGCCGGTTGGGGGAGTATATATACTTCCTTCCCTCCATCCATTTGAGTGTTCTTGCCACTTCCATCAGCTGAGAAACACATTGTGAGTGTGAGTGAGTGCAAGAGCCCTAGTGAGGTTGAGTGATTTGCTAATTGTGAGAATTAGACACCTCCTAGTGAGATTTGAGTAGCAAGTGTGCATCCATCCATCTCTTTGGCCTTGTGTTGGTCAAGTGAGAGTTCTAGCTTGTTACTCTTGGTGATCTGCATCACCTAGACGACTTGGTGGCGATCGTGAAGCTTGGAGAGCATCCGGTGGCATTGTGGATGACCCAAGCAAGCTTGTGACCGGTAGTGAGCGATTCACCGGGCCGGAGTGGCGAAGAATCAGCTCGTAGTGAGCACTTGATCCTTGCGCGGATCAAGGGGGAGCGATACCCTTGCGCGGGTGCTCCAACGAGGACTAGGGGGGTGTGCCGACACCTCGATACCTCGGCAAAAAGATCATCGAGTCATCTCTACTCTTTTACCTACGCATTTACATTCAAGCAATTCAATTCCGCACTACTACTTGTTGTTCATTCTCTATTGAATTGCTTTGCTAGAGTAGGAGTGGCATAGACTTGTCTTTTGTGCGGTAGAATAAAGAGAAACACACTTCTTGGCACTAGGGGGTTAATTGGGGCTTGATAGGTTTTATTATTGCAAGAAGTTTTAGAGAAGCCCAATTCACCCCCCCCCTCTTGGGCATCTTGATCCTTTCAATTGGTATCGGAGCCGCGTGCTCTCGATTTAGGCTTAACCACCTAGAGTTAAGATGTCCGGAGGTGATGGACCACCTCCCATGTTCGAGGGAGACGACTTTCCATATTGGAAAATCCGTATGGAGTCGTACATAGAAGCGGTTGATGTGAAATGTCGCGATGTCACCATAACCGGGTTCCCCAAACCCAAGGAGGGCACTAACCTCACGCCACATGAGGAAGAAAATGAGAAGTGGAATGCAAAGGCCAAAAACATTCTTTTTAGAGGCATTTGCAAGGATGTGTTTAACCGCGTCCGGAACCACAAGAATGCCCATGATCTATGGGATAACATTTGTGCTCTCCATGAGGGGACCAAGAGTGAGCGTGAGGAGAGATATCATTTAGTTATGCAAAAGCTTCATTCATTTGATATGCATGCTAATGAAAGTGCAAATGAAATGTACTCACGCTTGAATGTTCTTGTAGAAGAACTCAATGGACTTGGCCTCACACAAATGCAACCATCCGATGTTGTGAGGAAGATTCTTTGTGTCCTTCCAATTGAGAAGTATGGACACATCGTGACGGTGCTACATCAAGGTGATCTTTCCACCGCTACACCAACTTAAATCTTGGGAAAGATCAATGCGCATGAGATGTACATGCACATCACACCAAGTGGTGACTCCTCCACCGACAAGAAGAAGGACTTGGCCTTCAAATCTACCCACGACAAGAAGGGCAAGTCCAAGGCCATTGTGGTGCATCATGAGAGCTCAAGTGATAAAGAAGATGATTCCAACATTGCTCTCATGGTGAGAAGGACCACCAAGATGTTGAAGAAGCTTCACAAGAATGGAGTCAACTTTGATTCAAGAAAGAAGAAGTTCTTCACAAGTAGCAAGAGGAGGCCAATCTCCGAAATGGATTGCTACAATTGCGGTGAGCTTGGCCATCTTGCTCATCAATGCACCAAGCCCAAGAAAGAGAGCTACAAGAACAAGAACAAGGGCAAGAAGTATGACTCATCAAGTGAAGATGAGAAGAAGGATGAAAAGCCCTACTACAAGAAGGATGGCAAGAAGAAGAAGCAATACCACAAGAAAGGTGGAAAGGCTTACATTGTTGGTGATTGGCTCACCGATATTGACTCCTCCGGTGGCTCATCAAATGAAGATAGTGATGATGAGAAGGAGAAGGTGGCCGCTCTAGTCATTGGCTCCTCTACACCACCACCACCATCGTCGCCATCATCATCTACACACCTATGCCTTATGGCCAAGGGTGACCGGAAGGTACAAAGCGATGATGACTCTAGTGATAGTGATAGTGATGGTGAATTTGAGGCACCTACTTATGATGAGCTTGTCAAATTGCTAAACGACTACTCTAAAATCATAAGAAAGACTAGAGCTAAAAATGAAAAGCTTGTTGATGAAAATAAATCTCTTGTTGAGAAATATGATCATGCTATTCATGCTAGTGATGAGTTAAAAGATGAACTTGCTACTATGTCATCATCCATCAAGGAGCTCAAGTCCTCTAACAAGGAGCTCAAAGCTAAAAATGAAAAACTTGATAAGATGCATAGTGACTTTACCACTAGTTATGCTTTGCTAAAAGAACAATACACTCAAGTGAAAGTTGACTATGATGCTCTCACCATTACTTATGATATGCTTTCACATGAGACACATGATGCTCCTAACCTTCTTGTTAAGTGTGACATAGCAACATCTTGTGAGGACTTGGTTAGTGAGCATGATGAGCAAAGAGCTAGTGGCAAAGGCAAGAGTGTGGTTGTGGCCGATCACTATGATGATTATGTCAAGATCAAGAATGAGAATGCAAAGCTCAAGATTGATCTAGAGAAGCTTGCAACCACAAAGCAAGTCATTGTTGAGACTCAAGATGATGACTATAGCATGTCACTTGAGCTAGACATGCTAAAAGAAGAGAACAAGATGTTGAAGATGGAGAGGGATTACAAGATGACACCATCTCAATTAGAGCTTCAACAAGAAAATGACAAGCTCAAGAGAGAAAAGGAACACCTCACCACCGGGTTGAAGAAATTCACCAAGGGACAATGTCTTCAAAGTGAGCTACTCATGAACACGGTCATGAAGACAAATAGAAATGGCATTGGATTCCTTGAGGAGAAGATGAAGCAACGCAAGAGCATCACTAAGCCAAAGAAGAAGAAGATTGGAAGATGCTATGAGGGTGGAAAGGAAGGTCACTTTGCTCATGATTGTGAAGAGCCAAAGCCCACACCCTTGCCCAAGCATGCTAGGCCCTTTGCTTTCAATGCTCACTACATGCTTAGACAAGACTCTAGTGGCAAGATGAAAGTTATGTTCATGGGGCCTCCTAACAAGAATAGGCCAAAGCAAATTTGGGTTGCAAAGTCACTAGTAGAGAAGGTTAAGGGACCTCAACAAGTTTGGGTCCCAAAAGCTCAAGCTTGATTTCTTATGTGTGTAGGTGAACTACAAGACCGGTGGATCTCATTGGGTGATTGATAGTGGTTGCACACAACATATGACCGGTGATCCCCGGATGTTCACCTCACTTGAAGAGAATGTCAATGACCAAGAAAAGATAACATTTGGTGACAACTCAAAAGGCAATATCAAAGGATTGGGCAAAGTGGCTATATCAAATGATCATACCATCTCCAATGTGCTACTAGTTGCATCATTGAGCTTCAACTTGCTATCCGTTGGGCAACTATGTGATCTTGGTTTTCAATGTTTGTTCACCCACAAGGAAGTGGTTGTGACCAAGAAAGATGATACACAAGTGATATTCAAGGGCTTTAGATACAACAATCTCTATCTAGTGGATTTCACCTCCGAAGATGCCAACTTGAAGACATGTTTGTTCACTAAGCAATCACTTGGTTGGCTATGGCATAGAAGATTGGCCCATGTTGGAATGAACACTCTCAATGAGCTATTGAAGAAGGATTTGGTTAGAGGCTTGAAGGATGTCAAGTTTGAGAAGGACAAATTGTGTAGTGCATGTCAAGCCGGCAAGCAAGTTGCAAACACTCATCCAACCAAATCCTTTGTGTCAACATCAAGAGAGTTAGAGCTACTTCACATGGATCTATTTGGGCCAACAACATATGCTAGCTTGGGTGGAAATCTCTATTGCCTAGTAATTGTTGATGACTATTCTAGATACACTTGGGTATTCTTTCTTCATGACAAATCCGAAGCAACCCCTTCATTCAAGAAGTTTGCCAAGAGAGCCCAAAATGAATTTGACTTGAAGATCAAGAAAATTAGAAGTGATAACGGAAAGGAGTTTGACAACACCCACATTGAAGAATATTGTGATGAAGTTGGGATCAAGCATGAAGTCTCCGCAACCTACACACCACAACAAAATGGGGTAGTTGAGAGGAAGAACCGGACTCTAATCACCCTAGCAAGGACAATGTTAGATGAGTACACTACACCGGAAAGATTTTGGGCGGAAGCAGTCAACACCGCTTGCTATGCATCAAACCGGTTGTTCCCCCATCGTCTCCTTGGAAAGACCGCCTATGAGCTACTCAACAACAAGAAGTCGGATGTATCTTTCTTTAGAGTGTTTGGGTGCAAATGCTACATCTACAAGAAGCGCTAACACCTAGGGAAGTTTCAACGCCGATGTGATATTGGTTTTCTTGTTGGTTACTCATTGAAGTCCAAAGCATATCGAGTATTCAACCATGCCACCGGGATGGTAGAAGAAACATATGATGTGGAATTCGATGAATCTAATGGCTCTCAAGGAGAGCATGAAAATCTTGATGATGTAGGTGATGAACCATTGAGGGAAGCAATGAAGAACATGCCGGTTGGAGCCATCAAGCCTAAAGATGATGATGATGATGTGCAAGTCATTGACAAGCCATCCTCATCCAATGTACCACATGTTGATGACAAAGATGGGAGGGATCCATTTGAAGATACTCATGTCTCCCATGATCAAATGGTGGTACAAGCTCAAGATGTTGGTGCTCCACAAGCGGCCCCTCAAGTGGTTGATCAAAGGACTACTCCTCTACTACAAGCTCATCCTCAAGATCTCATCATAGGGAGTCCAACAAGGGGTGTAATGACTCGATCTCAAAAACTTGCTTTATTTATTGAACATCACTCCTTTGTGTCTCTTGTTGAGCCTACCATTGTAGATGAAGCTCTAGGTGATCCGGATTGGGTGAATGTTATGCATGAAGAATTAAACAACTTCACCCGCAACCAAGTTTGGACACTTGAAGAGCGACCCAAGGGCGCAAGAGTCATTGGAACAAAATGGGTGTTTAGAAACAAACAAGATGATCAAGGCAAGGTTGTTAGAAACAAGGCAAGGCTAGTTGCAAAGGGGTTCTCTCAAGTTGAAGGTTTGGATTTTGGAGAGACCTTTGCACCGGTTGCAAGACTCGAAGCCATTCGTATCCTCCTTGCATATGCATCACATCATGACATTAAATTATATCAAATGGATGTGAAAAGTGCATTTTTAGATGGCTTCATAAATGAACTAGTCTATGTTGATCAACCTCCCGGGTTTGAAGACCCTAGATATCCTAATCATGTTTATAGGTTGTCCAAGGTGCTATTTGGGCTCAAGCAAGCCCCAAGAGCTTGGTACGAGCGCCTCCGGGACTTTCTCATTGAGAAGGGCTTCACCATTGGGATGGTTGACACCACACTATTCACCAAGAAGCTTGATGGAGAAATCTTCATTTGTCAAGTCTACGTTGATGATATCATCTTCGGGTCAACAAATGAAGCCTATTGCAAGGAATTTGGTGACTTGATGTCGAAGGAGTTCGAAATGTCCATGATTGGGGAGCTCACATTCTTCCTAGGCTTCCAAGTCAAGCAATTGAAGGAGGGGACTTTCATATCTCAAGAGAAGTATACAAAAGACCTCCTCAAGTGCTTCAACATGGATGATTGCAAGCCTATCAAGACTCCAATGCCAACAAATGGACATCTTGACCTAGATGTGGGAGGTAACCCGGTTGACCAAACTCTCTACCGTTCTATGATTGGTAGCTTGTTAAATTTGACCGCATCTAGGCCCGACATCATGTTTAGTGTGTGCATGTGTGCTCGCTTTCAAGCCGATCCTAGGGAATCACATCTCATAGCGGTGAAGAGAATCCTTAGGTACCTAAAGCACACCCCAAGCTTTGGCCTTTGGTATCCCAAAGGAGATAACTTCCAACTCGTTGGGTATTCCGATTCGGATTACGCGGGTTGCAAAGTAGATAGAAAAAGCACATCCGGAGGGTGCCATTTGCTTGGGAGATCACTAGTGTCATGGAGTTCAAAGAAGCAAAATAGTGTGGCCTTGTCTACCGCCGAGGCAGAATACATAGCCGCGGGTGCTTGTTGTGCACAAATCCTTTACATGAAACAAACCCTTTTAGACTATGGTGTAGTTCTAGAAAGGGTACCTTTGTTGTGTGACAATGAGAGCGCGGTTAAGCTTGCTAACAACCCGGTTCAACACTCTCGCACAAAGCACATAGATATTCGCCATCACTTCCTTAGAGATCATGTTTCAAAGAAAGATATATCCTTAGAGGGAGTAAGAACCGAAGATCAATTGGCGGATATCTTCACAAAACCCCTAGATGAAAACACCCTTTGTAGATTGCGAAGTGAGCTTAATGTGCTTGATCTAAGTAACTTTGTCAAAAGGTGAAAGGGGGTTGTCTTTGCATTGCATTGTATCATATGCCATGTTAAACTTATGCTATGCACATAGGCTTGTCAGACGTGGTTAAGATAACCGCCCTAAAAAGCGTGTGAAGAAGCTTACCCATGAGCAAACTTGACAAGCAACCTAGATTCAAATTCCGTAATGCATTGCATATGCATGTGTGTTGCTTTGTCGTTTCTTTTCGGTTTTGTTTTGAGCAACCGCTGTGTTCGTCCACCGCTAGGGGGAGCATTTGAGGCTCCTAATGGTTGAGACCCCTAGTTTTGGTGGCCACATGTTGTCTCCTTGGATTTTATTGCCTATTTTCTCTAAAAATGATATGTAGCCTATGGCAAAATATTTATAAAATTGAGGGTTTATGCGAGGATGCTCATACTAGGTTCCAACTGGTGTTTATTTGCCTCTTATTTGAGTTGGAACTTGGTTGGGAGAGGGAGCCGCAACGGAGATCTTCGAAACAAGCCAAAATGCAGCATCGGACGCTGCATCGGACGCTGGCCCTAGCGTCCGATGCCCCCACTGTACACAGACCCGGCTGGAACAGTGTTGGTGGAGCGTTTGATGTATTCTCATTGGAGCGTCCGAGGCCCCATCGGACGCTGCCCAGCGTCCGATGTCGAGGCATAGGATGCGTCCGATGCAAAATGGACGTTTCTGGAGCTCTCTGGACCGGCATCGGAGCGTCCGATGCGTAATCATCGGCGCGTTCGATGCCCCTTTAAGCGGCGCAGTAAGGTTTTCTCACTGGTTATCCGGTCCCACGCGTCATTACTCAGTCGTCTTCCTCCTTGCTCCCACCCGGCCGACCCACGCAGCTCCTCGCCGCGGCCGCGCCCTAATCGCGCTCCGCCGTGCCCGCGCCTGTGCCTTCGCCGCCGGCCGCCGTGCACATCGCCGCCGGTCGCCGCCGCGCGCCCACACCGCCTCCACTCTGCGCTCGCTCTCCTCAGTGCTCGCCGGAGTTCGCTGCCGTGCTCGCCAGCGCCTGTCTCCACCTCGCCGGAGCGACCACAAGCCATCTTCTCCCTCCGGCACCTCTTCCCCAGCACTGTGACCCTCTCCAGTGAGCACCACACTCCATCCTCCATACCCTTGTCCCCAGGTGCTCGACAGAATGCCCCAATAGCCGTTTCTTCACTATTGTAACCCCGTTTCGACTCCAATCTTTTGCAGACCCCTTGGTGTGTCGTGTGAACCCCGGAACGTCAGTGCTTACCTCTTGCTTGGGCTGTTTTGTCAGATCGTCAGGTAGTGAAGCCTTTTCCTCTCTTATCCCTTTGCTTTGCTTCCGATAGATTCTCTCGTCTCTAGATTATCTATTCTTATATACTCCCATCTACTCTTGCAGCAAGTCTGTTGCCGTGCTCAGTTGTCAGTTGGCAGTGGCAGTTAACCCGGGGCCAAGCCCATGGGTACGGATCGAGGCCAAGCCCCGCGAATGACAGCGCCAGAGGATCCATGACACTTGGGGTTTCTTTGTCAGAGTTTTCTGTGTCAGCTTGGTTTCCGTGGCAGTTGGGTCTTTCAGCGACAAGTCCAGAGGATTTTTAGCGGCAGTGTGTCTTGTTCTTGTCAGCTATGCACTGCAAGAACGTTGGTGGTGCCCCGGGGGACTCTCCTCCGCGTCCCCCCCTTCCGGTCAGAGGCCCGGTAAGGGGAAGCTGATTACGCGCAGGAAGCACTCCAGGGAGCAGCGAGAGGCAGACCAGGCTAGAGAGGTTGCAGCCGCCGCAGAGCGTGCTGAGCGTGGTGGTCGTTCAGGCGGACTCAGGATTGAGGACTAGTTGTCCCCCGACCAGCGCAGAGCCATTGAGGAGGTTGAGCGTTTCCACCACTCACCGACTGGCACGCTTATGGCTGCCGGTCGCCGGACCACGTTCACCTCGCCAGGAGTCGAGCCCCAGAGCTCGCAGCAGGGCCAGGCAGAGGTCGAGGCAGCACAGGCAGAGGCCGCAGAGGCAGAGGCACCAGAGGCAGAGGCCGAGGAGGAGGTTCCTGAGGAGGTTCCCCGGTGCCGGTCCACGCGTCGCAGGACAGCGGTGCCACCCCGGCCTGATGTCCCTCTGCGGGGAGCACGTGCTCCATCAAGGCGTGCGCCCCCGCCGATCCCGCGACTGGACCTCCGGGCTACTACGTGCTCACAGATTCAGGCACTCAGACTAGTACCAGTGGAGCAGTGGTTTCCCAGAGAGAGGCAGGAGCAGGCCAGTCCGGACTTCTTCACCGTGCTCCAGGAGGACTTCTACAGAGGTTACAGGAACGCCGGCATCTCCTTGCGTTCGCAGCGTGTCTGTCCCCTGGAGGCAGTGGTTACCGCAGCCGGAGAGCAGATCCGCCCCATACTCACTTACCTACCTGGTCTAGCAGACCTTCTGGGGCGGTCTAGCTCGTATATCGAGGATTGGGTGTTCCAGTTCTACGCCTCCCTTTGGGTGCACCCGGACCGAGAGACCATAGAGTTTGCCTTTGAGGGGGAGCACTACAGGCTCTTTTCGTCAGAGATCCGGAGTTGGTTTGGTTTGACACACTCACAGACCCGGATCCACGACCTGTGCTACGACAGGACGGAGCCACCCCGCCGCCCTCATGGTGGTGCACAGCCGTCGACTAACCTGGTTCGCCCCTGCTTCAGTGAGCCCTTCGGTGAGGGTTCGAGTCGCGCGCCTAGGGATCTCACCCCTATGACTCGGATCCTCAACGAGGTTCTTAGGCAGACCTTGCTTCCTAGGGTTGGTTTCTGTGAGGGTCTGTCTCGTCTTCAGCTGTGGTTACTAGCTTACCTCGTCAGGCAGCAGGTGTTCGACGTCTGGGACGTCATTCTTTGCGAGATGGAGGATACAGTGGCAGAGGGCATCAAGGCCCGCAGGCAGCTTCCTTATGCACATTGGATCTCCTACTTTCTGTGGAAGGTCGCTGCTATGACAGGCTCGCACCCCAGTCAGTCGCTCACTGAGTCCGCGACCGTGTTCCCCGAGTACAACATGAGTCAGCTGTTGGGACACGGCCGGGATCGCAGGCAGCAGCAGCAGCAGGATGCCTCGTCTAGTTCGCGCCAGAGGCCAGCGGTTCCAGAGTCACTCCAGGAGCAGGACTAGACCGTCCGAGCACTTGCAGAGCAGGAGCTAGCAGAGCTCGAGGGTGGTGATACATACGTTGCAGAGGACCCCACCGACAGCTCAGACGAGGACTACCAGCTCCCGCCTCGCTACCAGCCACGTGCACATGACTCTCAGGCCGGGACGTCTGGTACTGCCTCCTCCGACCCAGCTTTACTTGCTATACTAGCACGGATGGAGGAGCAGCAGCGGACGGTGACTCAGGACGTTCAGAGGCTCGCCCAGGAGCAGCAGCGTCTGGCTCAGCAGCAGGCCCTAGCCCAGTAGCAGGCCTAGGAGCGGTCTGATGCACTTCAACGACAGATGATGGCACTGCAGCAGCAGACTCTCAGCTTCATGGAGAGGCTGGTGAGTGGACCTCCCCAGTGGCAGTGGCAGCAGCCTCCTCCTCCTCCTCAGCAGCAGATCCAGTGGCAGCCACCAGTCCCTCCACAGCCATTCGGTCAGCCACCACAGTTTGGTCCGCAGCAGCAGCAGTTCCCGGGCCCTAGCTCCTCGCAGTTTACGAGTTTTACTACTCCACCAGGCGGGGCCCCTCTCTTCAGTCCTCTGCAGACCGGCTTCACTCCTAGGCCGACAGAGTCTCTGTTTGCGATGACTACGTCTGGGACTCGAGACCTGTCCGCCACCTTTAGCGAGCTCACTGGATTTCCTACTCCAGACCTTCCGGACCCAGTTCTGACGTCGACGGCTCTTGTCACCTCCACCACAGAGACTCTACCGAGCTCTGTCGCGTCCTCTGAGCAGACCGAGCCAGTCCAGTCTGAGACTACCATGACAACACAGCCTGAGCTATCTTCGATTCCAGAGCTTCCGCACTCCGAGGCTCAGGCGGCTACAGCTACACAGACTAAGACTGCGACAGAGACAGAGCAGACAGCTTCTGAGCAGGCAGAGCAGACCGCACCAGAGCAGCCAGAGCAGTCAGTGCCCGCGCCGACCCGGACCGCTTCACCGCAGCTTCCAGCTACAGAGGGTCTGCAGGCTACTCGTGCTTCGTCTTCCGACTCTGAGGAGTACCTCCAGCAGTTTGAGTTCACTCAGCGTACTCCGGAGACGGCGCCTGACTCGTCTGCACCACCTCCGCCCTCCGACGCTTAGTTTGGCGCTTGATGCCAAAGGGGTAGAGTGGATGAGTATAGCGATAGGGGGAGTGATGTGAGAGGGTCTTGGATCTTTTGATGTGTTATGTTCACATACGCTCTTTACTTATCGCATCTTTTGTGCTTGTTTATGTTATATACTTATGCTATGGACCTTTATGACATGTATGTGCTCACTATGATATATGATATGACATGTCATTTCGCCTTACTCGATTTCTTGTGCTCAATTCTCATTTGTTATGTATTCGAGCTCTTTACTCTTGCACTTGATATTCACTCTAACTTGTTGAGTGCAGGATGATGGCATGACATCTTTGAACTTGCCCCTAACCAATTTCTCTTATTCATTGCAAGATTCATACATGTCATGATTCAAAAACCTCTTCTCTCTATACTCGATCTCGTGTTGTCATCAATCACCAAAAAGGGGGAGATTGAACGCATCTTGGCCCCTAGTGATTTCAGTGATTGGATGAAACACAAGATTACTGTGACTAACGTGTGTTTTGCAGAAACAGGATTGAGTTAGGTCACGGTAATGGCGACGATACGGGCACATGGAGTTTATGTCCCCTGGCGATGGATATCGTTTCGGTTTTCAAAGGACGGACGACGAAGACGGTGGTAGACTAGGCTAAGTGTCATATGGTGTTGGAGGACACTTAGGTAGTCTTAGGTCTTTATTTTTCCTTTGGCCATACTATAAAGGGGAGCGTGAATCAGTAGCTTGACCTAGATGAGTCTATTGAGGTAGGTGTGGTGCACACTTGTTATTTCATAGCCCTAGGTAGCTCAGAGAGATGCCTTAAGTCGAGAGGATCAAAAGTCGTTTAGGCCGCGTCGCGATCCGAGTTGAGTTTGCCCTTGTTATGGGCATCGGACGCTGCCCACCCCGACTAGTGTTTAGTCTGGTGCGTGGCATCGGACGCGCCGATGTGTTCACATCGGACGCGCCCATGCCACTGTTCACGTGTGCGTGAACTGTAGGCCGCATCGGAATGGCCATCCAGAGAGGTTCCAGAGAGGCTAAATCCACATCGGACGCGTCCGATGTGGTGGCATCGGACGCTGCCCAGCGTCCGATGTCCCTTTAAACAGTCTGACAAGAAGGTACAGTAGACCGTTGGACGAGGTCATCGGAGCGTCCGATGCCCCCGCAGAATGCCTGTCTTGTGCTGTTTTTGGATGGCCGATTGGGGGAGTATATATACTTCCTTCCCTCCAGCCATTTGAGTGTTCTTGCCACTTCCATCAGCTGAGAAACACATTGTGAGTGTGAGTGAGTGCAAGAGCCCTAGTGAGGTTGAGTGATTTGCTAATTGTGAGAATTAGACACCTCCTAGTGAGATTTGAGTAGCAAGTGTGCATCCATCCATCTCTTTGGCCTTGTGTTGGTCAAGTGAGAGTTCTAGCTTGTTACTCTTGGTGATCGGCATCACCTAGACGGCTTGGTGGCGATCGTGAAGCTTGGAGAGCATCCGGTGGCATTGTGGATGACCCAAGCAAGCTTGTGACCGGTAGTGAGCGATTCACCGGGCCAGAGTGGTGAAGAATCAGCTCGTAATGAGCACTTGATCCTTGCGCGGATCAAGGGGGAGCGATACCCTTCCGCGGGTGCTCCAACGAGGACTAGGGGGGTGTGCCGACACCTCGATACCTCGGCAAAAAGATCGTCGAGTCATCTCTACTCTTTTACCTACGCATTTACATTCAAGCAATTCAATTCCGCACTACTACTTGTTGTTCATTCTCTATTAAATTGCTTTGCTAGAGTAGGAGTGGCATAGACTTGTCTTTTGTGCGGTAGAATAAAGAGAAACACACTTCTAGGCACTAGGGGGTTAATTGGGGCTTGATAGGTTTTATTATTGCAAGAAGTTTTAGAGAAGCCCAATTCACCCCCCCCCCCCTCTTGGGCATCTTGATCCTTTCACTTAGTTATAGACTTACCTTCAGATACGGCTAGACCCCCGGATAGCTGTGGTAGCAAGCAGGTGGTGACAGCCCTGTGCGCCTTGAATTCCACCACGTAGTTGGTCTAGTTTAACAGTAAGGCTCGTTGTGCTAGCGTTCAACCTAAGTCAGTGGTAAAGGCTAGTACGCCTCGGTACTTGACAAGATAGGAATAAAACTATACTTAACTTGGTTGCTTATTTGGCATTTGCCTATCTTGCTTCATAGTTATCTAGGAGTAGTTATTAGTTATTAGTTAGTTATATTAGTTATCCTTAGTTATCTTATTCCCCTTATCTACCTATCCATCCACCTTACCTTAACCATTCATTTCATCCTTACCTATCCACTCATAAATTCTTTCTAGCCTTTCATCTCCTCTCCTCTCTTCTCTCCTTTTCCCTTTCTTATTCTTCAACTCTCATCCCCTCCTTGACTCGACTCATACACCACCCTAGCCTTCCTTTGGGATCAAATAAATCGACACCTGGTACTCCCAGGCGAAGTGCTACTACGATAGTTCTGTGCGCTTGCAGAATCTCCTCTAGGTAGATTGCAATCTCTCTAGCTAGCTCCTACTAGTGTCGGGATTGACAACCCCATTTGACAGTAGTAGATAGCTGCTTTAGCTTCACTCCTTTAGGTATAGTGACTGGACTTGGTACAAGCATTTCTGGCGCCGTTGCCAGGGATAGATTCCATAGTCTACTCCTAGTAACGACGTTAGCAAGTGTCAACAAGCATTTCTGGGCCGTTACCGGGGATAGTTGTCTAGCTCTATCTTTAGTGAAGTTAAGAACTACCAACAAGCATTTTTGGCGCCGTTGCCGGGGAAGGCAATCGGTGTATCCTTTGAGTCCTTGTCGAATTTATCTTTGCTTAAGCTCCCGCCTAGCGAATCCCATCTTTCCCCATTCTTTATTTCCTTAGTCCTTCTTATCTTTTTCCTTCATCATCTTCAACTTCTTTCTTTCTTATCTTGTTCTACCTTCACAATGGCCAATAGGACCATTCGTGAGTTTTCTGCTCCTTCTGCCGCCAATGTAGCGACAGGACCAGCCGTGATCGATGCCAACCTCAATTTCGAGTTGAAACCGGCTCTGATCACGATGATCCAAGCTAGCCCATTCTGTGACAAAGCTCATGAGGATGCCAATGCTCACCTCCAACAATTTTTGGAGATTTGCGGCACCTTCACCATTAAGGGGATAACCCAAGAAGCCATTCGTCTTCGTCTCTTTCCCTTTTCTCTCCTAGGAAAAGCGAAGCAATGGTTCTATACCAATCGCAATGTTGTAGACACATGGGACAAGTGTTCCAATGCTTTTCTCGCCAAATTCTTTCCGATGGGCAAGACGAACGCTCTTCACAACAAAATCTCTAGCTTTACGTAACAAGCCGAGGAATCTATTCCCGAGGCTTGGGAGAGAATGCAAGAGTACGTCACTGCTTGTCCACACCATGGTATGGAGGACTGGCTGTTGATCCAGAACTTCTACCATGGCCTAACCCCACTCTCTAGAAGCCATTTGGATGGCGCCACCGGCGGTGCATTCTTTTCTCTGAATGTTGCAGATGCTAAGGCTCTCATAGAGAAGATGGTGTCGAACCAAGGATGGAATGACGAGAGACTGCAGCCCCGTAAGCGAGGTATGCATTCCCTTAAGGAGGCCGACATGATCGTGGCCAAGATGGACCTGCTGGCCAAGAAGCTAGACAGCTGTGAGAAGATGAACCAACAAGAGAGTGTCCAATCTCTGGAATCCTACAAGACTTGTGAAGTCTGTGGAGAAACCGGACATTCTGGGAACCACTACCCCGAGTTACATGAAGATTTGAACATCATCATCATCAACAACAACAACGGTTTCCGTCAACAAAATCAAGGATGGAATCAGCACTCCAACTCTCAAGGTAATAATTCATTCCCTCGCTCTAATTTTCAAAGTACTGATAATTTCTCGTTCTTAAAGAATCTATTCTACTCTCAAGGTAGAACTACTGAATTTTTGAATAAGAAATTAATGTCAAATGATAAAATGCTTGAGAACATAAATGCTAAATTGGAAGATTTCTCATCTGCTCTGAAAAATTAACTTAGCTTTAATAAGATGTTAGAAACCCAATTAGCTCAACTTGCCCTCTACTTTGCCCTACCATCCCCTTTTATAGACAAAGGGGAGGCTCAGGGTTAAATGGTTTTAGGGCTATTGTAGGCGATGACATCGGCAATGACGTGGGCGATGACGATGTCGATCATGTCAGCGCCGCTGTAGCGACGTGCTCGACTTCGTGGCGTCGTGGCTGGTGAGGATGGTGAAGGACGACGCCCATGTGCGGGCGTGCGTAGAGATGTCGCGTCGGGAGTCGTTGGAGTGTTGTCCGGTCTTGGTGGAGTCGCGCTCGAGGGCAAGGTCGAGGCCCGCGCGAATGGGGTTGAGATCGAAGCGGATAGGGTTGAGGCCCGGGCCATGCGAAGGATGCGCCGACAAACGTGCCTCGAGGGGTGGTCTGACGAGGTACAGTGCGCGGTATGGAGCGACTGCTCTGTGCGACGTGCTTGTTTCTCGGGTGTAGACGGCTAAAGTTTGATTCAACCGGGGTATGATCCACTGTGGTATTTGCTGTAGCCATACGAGTCTGACTAGAGTGGGTGGAGTGCATTTAATGCTTTCGGGAGTCGCACCGGAGGTAAGTATGGGGTAGTCGAGGCTTGCTTCCTTCGCTAGGAAGTCTTGGTGGTCGAGGTTTGGTCCCTTCGGATGGAAGGTTAAGGACGCACGGTGAGGCGGTCGAGGCCTGCCCCGCTCGCTTCGGGGAGTTCCGTCGCCGTACCTCGAGAGGGCGTTGGCGTGGTCTCGAGGAGGGATTCCTCAAGGGCATGCTACGTTCGCGGAGGTACAGTCGTGGGCTGGCCCAGTATGGATCGACACTTGGGCTGGCCTGCGAGCTGAGATTTGAGGAGCGATTGTGGGCTTTGCCATGATTTGGGCTTCGAAGCGTAGGTTTTGGGGTACCCCTTTTCTATATCATCGACAGTAGCCCCCGAGCCCCGGCTTGAGCGCTGGCGCTTGAGCTGGGGGTCACGAGGTCGTACGGTATCCTAAAACCGCCCTGTTGAAGGACCGAGAAGCAACCAGAAAGCGACCAGAGGGGGGTGAATGGGAGCTTCAAATTTTCCTTTCGGAAACTAGTAGCCACTGTCCCAAGAATCAACCCCAAAGCAAACCCGAGAGCTTGCTAATGTCCACGACCCTAGACGTAGGGTGGATGCTTCCTAGAAGCACAGCGGGACACTACACAACTCTAGAAAACCAACGCAAAAGACGGAGATCAAATCCGTCAACGAATGAGCGAACCGCGAACGAAAACACGCGAAACTGCACTGACCGGACTCTGGCCTACGTCCGGTCTGTGAGCACCGGACGCGTCCGGTCGTGCAGAACCTGATCTGGGAGCTCACTGAGTTGGACCGGACTCACTGAAGTGGTGCGTCCGGTCAAGTGCTGAGCGTCCGGTCACAAAGGACAAAACTGCGCAAAACAGACTTGACCGGACTCTGCCTGCGTCCGGTCAGGCACCACCATACGCGTCCGGTCAGGCCAAATCCGATTTGGGACCTCTCTGTGTTGGACCGGATGCACTGTGTGCCAGCGTCCGATCGATCACTAAGCGTCCGGTCAAACGAGACAAAATAGATGAACAGAAACCTCGGTGCGTCCGGTCACTGTATTGACAGAGCGTCCGGTCGAGTGCGTCCGGTCAATACAAAAACCGAACACAGCAAACCTTCAACCACCGGACGCACCGCCCTAGCGTCCAGTCGGCCCGAGTCAGCGTCCGGTCACCCCAAAACTGAGCAGTTCGTCCACCGATTCGCCTCGATCTCACCCAACACAAATCCTCTAGGGATCAAACTTGGTGAGATGAGTCACAAAGAGGATAGTGAGCTATCTCTAGGAGATCATGGCTCGAACCTATCTCCAAATCAGTGAATCGAAGAATTTCGGGGGAGGGAAGAAAACTTGACCTGAAATGAAAAATCGATCGATCTCCTAGACCGTGAGGTTAGAGGGTAATTCCTTCGGTGGAAAGAAGTGCCTCACGATCTAGAACAACTTGGTTCAAACGGATTCGCAAAAGATGAACCGAGCAAAGAGATCAAACGACGGGAAAATCGTGGAGAAAAAGGATTCCGCGAAGAACACAGCCAAAACGCGAATCGACACCACGATCTTGCAGCCGAAGCGCAAACACACGCTACGACAAGGAGGTTACGACCTCCTTTCCTCAAAATCAACAATACACAGAGGTGAGTCTCTCTACGGATCTCAGCAAGCTACAGCAGGAGATGGGAGAGCAGGAAACCCTAAGTGCGAAAGAGCAAATGACTAAGATGGATGGGAGGAGGGTGTCTCCCGACTACTTATCCTACTACTAGCCTAAGTCTATTTCCTACTCTACCCCTCTCTATTCTAATTACAGAGCGAACCAGCTAAACCCTAGGGTTATTCTGGACCAACTCGGTGGTAGGTGGATCCGACGGCCACGCCCGCACAATTTGAAGCGTTGCCTCGACGCAACCTCCGGATTGCCGCCACGTGCCGCCCTCGCTCTGCACCCCCGGTTTTGTGGCCCAAACCGGGAAACCAGCCTTTTCCAGCCAACCCCCGGTTTTGAGGCCCAAACCGGGAAACCAGCCCACCAGCTTCTGAGTTTTGAGGCCAAACTCAGCAAACCCTCAGCTCCCAGGTTTTGAGGCCCAAACCTGGAAACCGTCCTCAGCCCGAGTTTTGTGGCCAAACTCGGAAACCCTCAGCCCGAGTTTTGTGGCCAAACTCGAAAACCGTCCACGCCCAGGTTTTGAGGCCCAAACCTGGAAACCGTCCATCCGATGGTTTTTTCCCTGGCTCTACCACCAAACCGACGTCGTAGATGGGATGCACCTCCCGTGCACCCCGTCCACTGACACGTGTCCCTGAGTCCATGACTCAGGCAACACATGATCGCACTTCTTCACTTGTCGTCGTCACAGGCTGCCAGCCACCACAGCTGATCCTCGGGCCTCTGGTCCCTCAGTCCAAGCCTCACGTCCGCCCTTCACCGCTCGGTACCTCGGCATGGCACGTCCGCCGCACGGCACGCCCATCCTTCACCGCACCCGGTCCGTCGGCACAGCACGTCTCAACTTGACCTTCACCTGCCTTCGATCACTGCATCCGTGCTCGACACCTGCACAACACAAGCCAAAGAACATGTGCATCATCCCGATTGACAATCACTCATCACTTAGGGACTCGGCATACACCCATGTATCCGCAATCTCCCCCTTGATGAGTGCATTGTCAACTACTCACACAAATCATAATGAAAAGAAGAATAAGGAAGAAGGAGGAAGGAGAAAGAGAAAACTCAACCAAATGACCCAAAAGCATAGCAAAGCCGAAGAAGGTCAAGTGGAAAGAGCGAAAGAACTTGGTCCCCAAAGACATGGGCAACGGCTCGACGCAACCAAGCAAAGCAAAGCTAGCCCTCAAGAAGAGGTAGAACAGGCTCAACACCGCTAGCAGATACCAATTGGAAACTCCAGAGAAAAGAGCTCAAACCAATTGAAGTCGAAAGAAAATCGAAGCAAAATGCTAGTCCCTCAAGATAGAGGCACAGAGGCTCAACACAACTAGCAAAGAAAGCTCAAAACCAATGCCTTTCGGCCAAGCACGCTCCGAACCAATTGGAATGACTCCAAACTAAAAGAGAACCAATCGAAGACAAAATGCCCTGAAAACGTTTGCCAGTTCCTCAAGACAGAGGCAAAGGCTCAACACAACTAGCAAACTCCCCCTTGACAAATGCAAGCAACTAGGAAAACTCCCCTTAGATGAACATCCAGGAGTATATGATTTGCAATTTCTCCCCCTTAGTTGAAAATGCACTAATCAAGAAAAGGCAACAAGGCAAGAAACTCCCCCTTCCAACATGCATATGAAGTCAGAAATGCAAGTTAGTAGCTTCAGGCATATATTCAAAAGAGTGCAAAGATGCTCTAAACAGTAGAACTCCAATGACTCAATGTAAGCACAGCTAGCAAAGGCTCTAACTGATCACACATACGAAATATGAACATATGAGCATGTGAGCAGTTTTTAGCCAAAAAGATAGTCACCATCAAAATAGCACTACACATGTATAGACAGGAATCCAAACAAGTGCTAAACATGTATACAAGGTGAACTACCCCTAGCAAAGTTCAATCATCATGCATAGGAATGAAGCATATACTTGTGATTTCATTTTTATATCGGAGTTGCAGCGGTGAAATTACACAAGTTCAATTATTAGCATGTGATTGCGAGAGGTTGAAAGCTTGTCATTGCCTAACTTTTCAACCGAGCGAAGCCTATGTCGAAGCAATCAGAAGCTTAAAGCTACGGTTTCGGTCATACACTACACGGCTCAAGTTTAACTCAAAGTGCAATGAGAAACAGTCTCGATACCGTGAGGTGTTGACAAGCAATCCCTTCTCGATCTTTTCAATTCACTAAAACTTGGTTCAAATTTTATACATGATATGAACAGACCAAGCAAGTGAATGACTCAGAACTAGAGACATAGCAACCTAGCATATATGAAAAGCACGAGTGAACTCAACATATCCTACACATGCTAGTTGCATATCTCAATGGTGAACATTTTCAGATTGTTAGTTATTAAGTAAATACACCATTTCAAAATAGCTCAGCTCACAACATGTACTGGTGATCAGAAGGAGCATAAGCTACAAGCATCAATATAAGCATCAGAGCATACTACATAGAGCATAGTTACATTCTAGTGATTATAAACATGAAGCTTAGAATGTGAATGCGTATGCTGAAATGCAAAAGAAAAGAAAGACAAAAGAGTCAGTCAAATATACAAGATCCAAAATGTTTCCCCCATCTAAAAGGGGAAACACACACCAAGCTCACCCCTCAACCGATTAAAGGTTGATTCGTCTAAAGGCTTGGTGAAAATATCAGCCAGTTGATGATGAGTATCGACATGGCGAAGGTCGATATCACCCTTCTCCTGGTGGTCTCGCAAGAAATGAAAGCGCACATCAATGTGTTTGGTCTTCGAGTGAAGCACGGGGTTCTTAGCAACGCTAATGGCACTCGTGCTGTCACAAAGCAAAGGCACGCGAGAAAAGCTCAGACCAAAATCACGCAAAGTGGCCATCATCCAAAGCAACTGGGAACAGCAGCTAGCCGCAGCAACATATTCAGCCTCTGTAGTGGACTGAGCGACACTAGACTGCTTGCGAGAAGACCACGAAACAAGAGAAGAACCAATAAATTAGCAAGTCCAAGAAGTGGACTTGCCCTCAATACGGCAACCAGCAAAATCAGCATCCGAATAACCACAAAGGGAGAGGGTGGAGGAAGCAGAATACCAAATCCCGAACTCAGGCGTGAAACAAAGGTACCTGAAAATCCGCTTCACCGCCTGACGGTGAGAGGTGTGCGGCGACGCCTGAAAGCGCGCACACAGACACACCGCGAACTGGATGTCCGGGCGTGCCGCCGTCAAGTAGAGGAGCGACCCGATCATGCTGCGGTACTCCTTCTGGTCCACTGCTTCTCCATCCACATCCGCATCCAGGGCAGTTGTCGTCGACATGGGTGTTGGAAGAGGCTTGGCCTCACCCATATCGAACCGCTTCAGCAAGTCCTTGGTGTACTTGCCCTGGTGCACGAACGTCCCCTCTTGGGATTGCTTAATTTGCAACCCGAGAAAGAATGTCAGCTCGCCCATCATGCCCATCTCGAACTCCCTGCTCATAGTATCTGCAAACTTGGCAACCAAAGCGTGAGAAGAACCACCGAAAATGATATCATCCACGTAAATCTGGACCAAGAGAGTGTCTTTGCCTTGCTTGAGGAGAAAGAGCGTTTTATCTACACATCCCATTTTAAAACCCTTAGCAAGCAAAAAGGTTTTCAACCTATCATACCAGGCTCTAGGGGCTTGTTTCAAACCATATAAAGCTTTGTGGAGTTTAAAAACACGGTTTGGAAACTTGGGATTTTCAAAACCGGGGGGTTGCTCAACATACACTTCCTCTTCTATGTAGTCGTTTAAGAAGGCACTCTTGACATCCATTTGAAAGAGTTTAAAACCTTTGGATGCAGCAAAAGCCAAGAGTATCCAAATAGCCTCCAAACGAGCTATAGGAGCAAACATCTCCTCATAGTCTATCCCCTCCTTCTGACTATAACCCTTCGCTACAAGCCTGGCCTTGTTTCTAACAACGTGGCCATCCTCTCCTTGCTTGTTTTTGAAAACCCATTTTGTCCCAATAGGCTTACACTCAGGAGGAGGTGGAACTAGAACCCAAACCCGATTTCTCTCAAAATTTTCTAACTCCTCATGCATGGCATTGACCCAGTCCGGATCCGTCAAAGCATGTCCAACATCTCGGGGCTCAAAATTAGCAACAAAAGCAGAATGAGCGAAGTGCGAGATTTGCTGTGACCTAGACCGAGTAACCCGTTCGTCGATGCTGCCGATCATCTGCTGAGGTGGGTGCTGGCGCTGGATGTGTCGTGGCGCCTCCCGAGCTGAAGTAGCCTCCCCCTCAACAGCAGTTGGTGCCTCCCCGGGTACAAATGGTACCGCTCGGGGTGGCGGATCCCACGGCCCACAGGAAGAAGAGGTGTCGGGGCCGTGAGTCGTCGTAGAAGCCGCTCTTTGCGGCACTGCAGGTGGAGGAGGTGTTGGGTCATCTATCCCTTCAGCACCTTCTTCATCATCATCAAAAAGAGGCTCGCCAACCTCATGATCACCTGCACGCTCAAAGCGAGAAGAAGGACAAACCATGGTCTCGTCGAAGGTGACATCGGATGTCTCCATGACTCGGTTAGTGTCAAGGTTAAGTACACGGTAAGCTCGAGTGTGAGTGCCATAACCCAAAAACACACCGTCAGAAGAACGAGACTCAAACTTGTCCAAGTTGCCCTTTTTGAGTATAAAACAATGGCAACCAAAAACTCGAAAATAACTCACCTTGGGTAGTTTTCCAAAATGCAACTCATAAGAAGTCTTTTTCAAGAAAGCTCGGAGAAAAATGCGATTGGAAATGTAGCAAGCAGTGCTCATAGCTTCGGCCCAATATCGCCTAGGAGTCATATGCTCATCGAGCATCGTCCTGGCCATCTCAACAAGGGTCCGATTCTTCCTCTCTACAACACCATTTTGTGGCGGTGTGTAGGGGGAAGAAAACTGATGCTCTAAACCCAAAAAGTTACAAAACTTCTCAAAATCCGAATTCTTGAATTCGGAACCATTATCACTCCGAATTGCTCGCATCGAGTTCAAAGGGAACTCGTTCTGAAGACGCAAAATCAGATTGCGAGCAAAGGAGAAAGTCTCGGTCTTCTCAGCTAAAAAGAAGACCCACGAATATCTCGAAAAGTCATCAACAACAACAAGCACATACCACTTCCCCCCAACCGAGCTCACCCGAGCCGGACCAACAAGGTCCATGTGCAAAAGCTCTCCAGGGCGCTTGGTCATGACCTGAGTCACTGGATGGTGGGGAGCGGCAACCATCTTCCCGTGTCTACAAGAGTCGCAAACAAGATCCTTCTCCATATGCAACTTGGGCAATCCTCGGATTAGGCCAAGTGAACTAAGCCTTGCAAGCAAGTCGAAGCTCAAATGTCCAAGTCTCCTATGCCACTTCCAAAGATCAGAGGAGGAAGGTCCAGCCACAAGACAACGAGAAGTGCCAAAAGACTCTGAGAAATTCGCACGAAAGACTTTTCCAAAGGGCGAAATCAAACACACAAGATTGCCCTGAGGATCCAAAATACGACTGAGATTCGGTTTAAAACGAATCTCATAGTCGTCGTCAAAAAGTTGCGAAACAGAAAGAAGGTTAAAATGCAAGTTAGAAACAAGAGCAACATCGCGCAACACAAAGTGCTCATTAACTCGCACAGACCCGCGAGACAATACCTTACCTTTGCTATTGTCGCCGAAGGTTATGTACTCCTTTCCGGCAACAGGACTAAGGCTGGAGAACCACTTGGCGTTTCCGGTCATGTGCCTCGAGCAACCGGAATCCACCAACCAAATGTCCTCCAACCGTTTTACCTACATCAATAAAAAGACATAGGGTGAGCATACGGTCCAACACTGGGGTTAGTGAAGTAGGAAGAATACCAGTGTTGGGTCGGCTGCTCAAAAGAACGGTTAGCAGAAAAACCATTCCTAGCACGTCTACGAGAGGAGCGATCACCACGTAGAGGAAAACGTGGTCCGCTAAGAGAGGAGCGTCCATCGCGATACTCAAAACGCGGTGGGGGAAAACACTCAACTACAAAGCCTTCGCCACGGGGTCCATAGCCTACAACTGCAGGCTCCCGTCGGGCACGCTCTCTACGAGGCCTAGGCCTAGGAACTTGAGGCTCAACACCTCTAGGCCTAGCGACTCTCCTCGGAGCTCTCTGCTGCCTAGGCCTGGGAACTTGAGGTTCTGGACCTCTGGGCCTAGCAGCACGTCTCGATGCTTTCCTCTGAACATTCGGCACATGTACATCATGGAAAGGATGGTACATGTCCGGGTTGTTCATCTCCCTAGCACGGCGCGCCTCTCTCTTGCGCCTAAAGCAGAACTCGCTCAAGTGTCCATCTCTCCCACAGAAATCACAATGATACCTCACCGCACGCAAAGGGGGTTGTTGGTACTCATGGTTGTGGGTGTGGATCACTTTGCCCTTCTGTGGCAACTCCTCCTGGATAGGTGGCATTGTATCCAGCTTGTTCTTTAGGTGGTTGGGTTTGGGATGCCACACTTGGTTCTTGGGTGGAGCTCTCTGAGGTTCCTCAAACACCCCATCCTTGGTGATAGGCTTGACTGGCTCTTTAGGCGGAAGCTTGGTCAGTTTGGGAGTAGTGGTGGAGTTGGGCTTCTCACTAGGATTCAGACCACTCGACTCTCCAATTTTCCCAAAAGCAGAAAGATCAACACCCTGAGCAAGACCTACATCAGAACCTCCAGCAGCTCGCTTAAATTGGGAGATCATCATCCCGAGCTGCGGCTCACTACAAGAGACCCATGACAAGATGGTCCGAAGGTATGTGTTTTCCTCCTCGGTTTGCATCTTGCCATGCTTGACATTCGCAATCTCCATCTCCAAACCCTCACACAAAGCACACCTAGCCACACTAGTGCTACCTGAGTTGGCCTCCTCAAGAGACACAATCTTGGCATTCTTCTCTGCCAACTCAGATTGCAAGACAGGACAAGTCTTGCACGCACCCAACAGAGAAGGTCTAGCCTTCAGCTCATCCACCTCTCCTACCAACGCAGCATACTTACCTCTCAAAGTGAGAAGGTCAGTCATGTGCGTGGTGCACATCTCACACTCAACCTCCTCCGACACGACCACGGTGGACTTGGCAAACTCAAGCTCTCTCATCGTGTCCTCCCACTTCTGCCTAAACTCCTTGCGCTCTCTAGCGGCACGCCTAAGCAACTTGTCCTGACTAAGGAGCGCAGCAGTAAGCTTCTCAACCTCAGCAGAAAGCTCGTCGTGGGTGAGGGATACCTGGGAGGTGTCGTCGTCGTCGTCCCGAGGGGTGTGCTCCAGCTTGCCGTTGACCTCATCACCAAGCGCCATGGTGCAGAAGCTGTCGTCGTCGGCGAAGAAGCAGAGGCCGTTCAGCTTGTCCTCGATCCTCTTCTTCTTCTCGGACTCGTCATCGCTTGAGCAAGCGGAGTCATCATCCGAGCCGTCGACGTCACTGAGCGTGGCGAAGAACGCACGCTGCTCAGCCTGGGCCTTCTCCAAGTACTTCTTCTTGATGTACTCCTTGTCGAAGCCGCCCCTCCGCTTGTGCCTCGCGGGGACGTACTTCTCCTTGCGCTTGCCGGAGTCATACTTGTGCCCATGATCGCCCTTCCCCGAATGCTTGTTCTTCTTGGGGCAGTTGGCGATGAAGTGGTCGGGGTCGCCGCACTCATAGCATCCTGAGCGTCCTCCTCCGCGGCGACGGTTCATGCGGTTGTTGTGGAACCGCGAGAACCGGTTGGCGAGCATTGCCAACTCGTCATCCCCCAACGACTCAAGCTGGTCCTCTGTGACAGAAAAGAGTGAAGAAAGTGCAAAGCCAGCAGAGGGGTTAGCAGAAGAGCCAGAAAACAAAGCCATAGTCGGGCCATAAGGATTCGCATAAGAAGCCCTCGACATGGCGTCAATCTCACTAGACTTGAGCTTACTAAAGAGCTCGTCGCAAGTGAGGGTCTCATAGTTAGACGATTCGATGATTGCCTGGACCTTTGAGTCCCACACCGACCGATCAAGAGTGTGCAAAAGCTTCAAAGCCCTCTCATGATCGTCAAAAGGCAACAACTCCTTGTTAGCTCGCATCTTGTTGACAATCACCTGAAAGCGAGCGAATAAGCTTTCTATGCTCTCGCCAGGCATATGTCGAAAGTTCTCATACTCCCGCTTGTGCGACTCGTAGAGATGGGATTTGACTTGAGAGGTGCCCTCATGAAAGCGCATGAGGGTGTCCCAAATCTCACGAGCCGTGGGGAAGTGAGAAACGCGATCAAACTCCGACATGCTCAAACAGGAGAACAAGGCATTACGCGCCCGGCTATTGGCCTCGTGCTCATCTATCTGAAGCTGAGTGACACGAGCAGCCAGGACAACGTAATCGGCCCTGTTGCAAATCTCCCAAATAGAAGAGCCCATGCTCTGGAGATAGGCCGACATGCGTATCTTCCAATACGCATAGTTCGTCCCATCAAAGAACGGCGGTTTGCCCACGCCGCGATCCATGTCGCCTTCTGTGGATCTGGAACCGGCTAAGGTGGAAGATCCTTAACCCGCTCCGATACCAATTGAAGGACCGAGAAGCAACGAGAAAGCGACCAGAGGGGGGTGAATGGGAGCTTCAAATTTTCCTTTCGGAAACTAGTAGCCACTGTCCCAAGAATCAACCCCTAAAGCAAACCCTAGAGCTTGCTAATGTCCACGACCCAAGACGTAGGGTGGATGCTTCCTAGAAGCACAGTGGGACACTACACAACTCTAGAAAACCAACGCAAAAGACGGAAATCAAATCCGTCAACGAACGAGGGAACCGCGAACGAAAACGCGCAAAACTGCACTGACCGGACTCTGGCCTGCGTCCGGTCTGTGAGCACCGGACGCGTCCGGTCGTGCAGAACCTGATCTGGGAGCTCACTGAGTTGGACCGGACTCACTGAAGTGGTGCGTCCGGTCAAGTGCTGAGCGTCCGGTCACAAAGGACAAAACTGCGCAAAACAGACTTGACCGGACTCTGCCTGCGTTCGGTCAGGCACCACCATACGTGTCCGGTCAGGCCAAATCCAATTTGGGACCTCTCTGTGTTGGACCGGACGCACTGTGTGCCAGCGTCCGATCGATCACTAAGCGTCCGGTCAAACGAGACAAAATAGATGAACAGAAACCTCGGTGCGTCCGGTCACTGTATTGACAGAGCGTCCGGTCGAGTGCGTCCGGTCAATACAAAAACCGAACACAGCAAACCTTCAACCACCGGACGCACCGCCCTAGCGTCCGGTCGGCCCGAGTCAGCGTCAGGTCACCCCGAAACTGAGCAGTTCGTCCACCGATTCGCCTCGATCTCACCCAACACAAATCCTCTAGGGATCAAACTTGGTGAGATGAGTCACAAAGAGGATAGTGAGCTATCTCTAGGAGATCATGGCTCGAACCTATCTCCAAATCGGTGAATCGAAGAATTTCGGGGGAGGGAAGAAAACTTGACCCGAAACGAAAAATCGATCGATCTCCTAGACCGTGAGGTTAGAGGGTAATTCCTTCGGTGGAAAGAAGTGCCTCACGATCTAGAACAACTTGGTTCAAACGGATTCGCAAAAGATGAACCGAGCAAAGAGATCAAACGACGGGAAAATCGTGGAGAAAAAGGATTCCGCGAAGAACACAGCCAAAACGCGAATCGACACCACGATCTTGCAGCCGAAGCGCAAACACACGCTACGACAAGGAGGTTACGGCCTCCTTTCCTCAAAATCAACAATACACAGAGGTGAGTCTCTCTGCGGATCTCAGCAAGCTACAGCAGGGGATGGGAGAGCAGGAAACCCTAAGTGCGAAAGAGCAAATGACTAAGATGGATGGGAGGAGGGTGTCTCCCGACTACTTATCCTACTACTAGCCTAAGTCTATTTCCTACTCTACCCCTCTCTATTCTAATTACAGAGCGAACCAGCTAAACCCTAGGGTTATTCTGGACCAACTCGGTGGTAGGTGGATCCGACGGCCACGCCCGCACAATTTGAAGCGTTGCCTCGACGCAACCTCCGGATCGCCGCCACGTGCAGCACTCGCTCTGCACCCCCGGTTTTGTGGCCCAAACCGGGAAACCAGCCTTTTCCAGCCAACCCCCGGTTTTGAGGCCCAAACCGGGAAACCAGCCCACCAGCTTCTGAGTTTTGAGGCCAAACTCAGCAAACCCTCAGCGCCCAGGTTTTGAGGCCCAAACCTGGAAACCGTCCTCAGCCCGAGTTTTGTGGCCAAACTCGGAAACCCTCAGCCCGAGTTTTGTGGCCAAACTCGGAAACCGTCCACGCCCAGGTTTTGAGGCCCAAACCTGAAAACCGTCCATCCGATGGTTTTTCCCTAGCTCTACCACCAAACCGACGTCGTAGATGGGATGCACCTCCCGTGCACCCCGTCCACCGACACGTGTCCCTGAGTCCACGACTCAGGCAACACATGACCGCACTTCTTCACTTGTCGTCGTCACAGGCTGCCAGCCACCACAGCTGATCCTCGGGCCTCTGGTCTCTCAGTCCAAGCCTCACGTCCGCCCTTCACCGCTCGGTACCTCGGCATGGCACGTCCGCCGCACGGCACGCCCATCCTTCACCGCACCCGGTCCGTCGGCACAGCACGTTTCAACTTGACCTTCACCTGCCTTCGATCACTGCATCCGTGCTCGACACCTGCACAACACAAGCCAAAGAACATGCGCATCATCCCGGTTGACAATCACTCATCACTTAGAGACTCGGCATACACCCATGTATCCGCAATCTCCCCCTTGATGAGTGCATTGTCAACTACTCACACAAATCATAATGAAAAGAAGAATAAGGAAGAAGGAGGAAGGAGAAAGAGAAAACTCAACCAAATGACCCAAAAGCATAGCAAAGCCGAAGAAGGTCAAGTGGAAAGAGCGAAAGAACTTGGTCCCCAAAGACATGGGCAATGGCTCGACGCAACCAAGCAAAGCAAAGCTAGCCCTCAAGAAGAGGTAGAACAGGCTCAACACCGCTAGCAGATACCAATTGGAAACTCCAGAGAAAAGAGCTCAAACCAATTGAAGTCGAAAGAAAATCGAAGCAAAATGCTAGTCCCTCAAGATAGAGGCACAGAGGCTCAACACAACTAGCAAAGAAAGCTCGAAACCAATGCCTTTCGGCCAAGCACGCTCCGAACCAATTGGAATGACTCCAAACTAAAAGAGAACCAATCGAAGACAAAATGCCCTGAAAACGTTTGCTAGTTCCTCAAGACAGAGGCAAAGGCTCAACACAACTAGCAAACTCCCCCTTGACAAATGCAAGCAACTAGGAAAACTCCCCTTAGATGAACATCCAGGAGTATATGATTTGCAATTTCTCCCCCTTAGTTGAAAATGCACTAATCAAGAAAAGGCAACAAGGCAAGAAACTCCCCCTTCCAACATGCATATGAAGTCAGAAATGCAAGTTAGTAGCTTCAGGCATATATTCAAAAGAGTGCAAAGATGCTCTAAACAGTAGAACTCCAATGACTCAATGTAAGCACAGCTAGCAAAGGCTCTAACTGATCACACATACGAAATATGAACATATGAGCATGTGAGCAGTTTTTAGCCAAAAAGATAGTCACCATCAAAATAGCACTACACATGTATAGACAGGAATCCAAACAAGTGCTAAACATGTATACAAGGTGAACTACCCCTAGCAAAGTTCAATCATCATGCATAGGAATGAAGCATATACTTGTGATTTCATTTTTATATCGGAGTTGCAGCGGTGAAATTACACAAGTTCAATTATTAGCATGTGATTGCGAGAGGTTGAAAGCTTGTCATTGCCTAACTTTTCAACCGAGCGAAGCCTATGTCGAAGCAATCAGAAGCTTAAAGCTACGGTTTCGGTCATACACTACACGGCTCAAGTTTAACTCAAAGTGCAATGAGAAACAGTCTCGATACCGTGAGGTGTTGACAAGCAATCCCTTCTCGATCTTTTCAATTCACTAAAACTTGGTTCAAATTTTATACATGATATGAACAGACCAAGCAAGTGAATGACTCAGAACTAGAGACATAGCAACCTAGCATATATGAAAAGCACGAGTGAACTCAACATATCCTACACATGCTAGTTGCATATCTCAATGGTGAACATTTTCAGATTGTTAGTTATTAAGTAAATACACCATTTCAAAATAGCTCAGCTCACAACATGTACTGGTGATCAGAAGGAGCATAAGCTACAAGCATCAATATAAGCATCAGAGCATACTACATAGAGCATAGTTACATTCTAGTGATTATAAACATGAAGCTTAGAATGTGAATGCGTATGCTGAAATGCAAAAGAAAAGAAAGACAAAAGAGTCAGTCAAATATACAAGATCCAAAATGTTTCCCCCATCTAAAAGGGGAAACACACACCAAGCTCACCCCTCAACCGATTAAAGGTTGATTCGTCTAAAGGCTTGGTGAAAATATCAGCCAGTTGATGATGAGTATCGACATGGCGAAGGTCGATATCACCCTTCTCCTGGTGGTCTCGCAAGAAATGAAAGCGCACATCAATGTGTTTGGTCTTCGAGTGAAGCACGGGGTTCTTAGCAACGCTAATGGCACTCGTGCTGTCACAAAGCAAAGGCACGCGAGAAAAGCTCAGACCAAAATCACGCAAAGTGCCCATCATCCAAAGCAACTGGGAACAGCAGCTAGCCGCAGCAACATATTCAGCCTCTGTAGTGGACTGAGCGACACTAGACTGCTTGCGAGAAGACCACGAAACAAGAGAAGAACCAATAAATTGGCAAGTCGAAGAAGTGGACTTGCGCTCAATACGGCAACCAGCAAAATCAGCATCCGAATAACCACAAAGGGAGAGGGTGGAGGAAGCAGAATACCAAATCCCGAACTCAGGCGTGAAACGAAGGTACCTAAAAATCCGCTTCACCGCCTGACGGTGAGAGGTGCGCGGCGACGCCTGAAAGCGCGCACACAGACACACCGCGAACTGGATGTCCGGGCGTGTCGCCGTCAAGTAGAGGAGCGACCCGATCATGCTGCGGTACTCCTTTTGGTCCACTGCTTCTCCATCCACATCCACATCCAGGGCAGTCGTCGTCGACATGGGTGTTGGAAGAGGCTTGGCCTCACCCATATCGAACCGCTTCAGCAAGTCCTTGGTGTACTTGCCCTGGTGCACGAACGTCCCCTCTCGGGATTGCTTGATTTGCAACCCGAGAAAGAATGTCAGCTCGCCCATCATGCTCATCTCAAACTCCCTGCTCATAGTATCTGCAAACTTGGCAACCGAGGCATGAGAAGAACCACCAAAAATGATATCATCCACGTAAATCTGGACCAAGAGAGTGTCTTTGCCTTGCTTGAGGAGAAAGAGCGTTTTATCTGCAAACCAGCCTTTTCTAGCCAACCCCCGGTTTTGAGGCCCAAACCGGGAAACCAGCCCACCAGCTTCTGAGTTTTGAGGCCAAACTCAGCAAACCCTCAGCTCCCAGGTTTTGAGGCCCAAACCTGGAAACCGTCCTCAGCACGAGTTTTGTGGCCAAACTCGGAAACCCTCAGCCCGAGTTTTGTGGCCAAACTCGGAAACCGTCCACGCCCAGGTTTTGAGGCCCAAACCTGGAAACCGTCCATCCGATGGTTTTTCCCTGTCTCTACCACCAAACCGACGTCGTAGATGGGATGCACCTCCCGTGCACCCCGTCCACCAACACGTGTCCCTGAGTCCACGACTCAGGCAACACATGACCGCACTTCTTCACTTGTCGTCGTCACAGGCTGCCAGCCACCACAGCTGATCCTCGGGCCTCTGGTCCCTCAGTCCAAGCCTCACGTCCGCCCTTCACCGCTCGGTACCTCGGCATGACACATCCGCCGCACGGCACGCCCATCCTTCACCGCACCCAGTCCGTCGGCACAGCACGTCTCAACTTGACCTTCACCTGCCTTCGATCACTGCATCCGTGCTCGACACCTGCACAACACAAGCCAAAGAACATGTGCATCATCCCGGTTGACAATCACTCATCACTCAGAGACTTGGCATACACCCATGTATCCGCACCTTTGGGTGACGCACGAGCGTTCCCCGCGGAGGTAGGCCCTGAACCCCGGCTTCGACGCTGGCGCTTGAGCCAGGGGATTAAGGATCGATTTGCAGGTTGAGAGATGTGACCTGCGACTCTTTTATGGTAGACACACGAGCGTTCCCTGCTGGGGTAGCCCCCGCGGGGAAGTGGTGAGATTCTTGCGACAGCTTTCGGGCCGTGGCGCCCCTGAGTGGGCTTGATCCTGGCTTGTCGAGGGTCGTGGGGCGTAGTCGAGCCCCCGAGCGGATTCGACCCTCTTTCTTCGAGGGTTGCCGAGGTGATCGGTTGTGGAGCCGATTCTTCAGCTTCCGCGCATTGACGAGCAGTCCGTTGGAATCCGTGGCCGTCGGGTGGCGCATTTTCTAAAGGACTTGCCTATCATGCGCTCGTGCGACAATTGAAGGGCCACGCGGCGTTTCGACTCCCTCCTGGGGAATCGTGAGGGTGGCGTGACTCACGGGCGACCGTAGTCGGCATTCCCCGCTATAAATTCAGGGTAGAGGTCTTCCCTTTTAATCAGCCAGCTCGCCCTGTCGCTTTTCGTCGCCATATCCCAAGCTATGCTTTTGCTTTTGGTCATGGACCGCAGGAATCGTCCTGCTGATGAGCAGTCAAGCTTGGGAGGCTCAGGACAGTGTTGTCGTGCCCTGGGGTTGGTTTATCATCTCTTCTTGTCGTGGTCTTGCGATGTTGTTCTAAGCCGTATCTCTCATGTTTTTCTTAGGGTTTTTTCGACGTCGAGGTCAATTCATTTGCGCCGTCCGGCTCGTCCTCTGGCTTCTCCTTCTATCCGTGACCTGGAGGACACGGTTTCGGCGGCGTCGGTGGCATTAGACGCTGCCAAGGAGGAGGTTGCAGAGCTTCGTGGTCAGCTGGCCGTGGCGGATGGGCGGGTTGCCGAGCTGGAGGCCGTGCTCCAGGTCCTTCGTCCAGCCGTGGAGGTGGCGGCAGAGTTCGTGCGTGCCCGAGGCTTCGACCTCGTGGAACGCCTCCAGGACGTGCCCAAACGTGTTCGGGCCTTGGTGAAGCGCGGTGTTCACAGAGATGCGGCGGTGGCCGTGGCGGGGGCCCAGGTCTGCTCTGGTTATGACCTTTGCCCGTTCGTGGGGTTCCCGGAAGGCTCCGGGGCGGCGGACTTCGAGGAGCTTATTGAAGATTTTGATGACGCTGCCGAGGCCGTAGTTGCCGAGGTTCCTGCGGAGCAGATCATCCGAGAGTCCCGGTAAAGGGGGGTCAAAGTCAAGGCATCGGCGAATGCCCTGGAGCTGCTTGGAGTCGGTGTCGAGGGCGATGGTCACCTTGGCATACTCCTCGAGCGGCTTCGGCAAGGCACTTTTTGGACTTTTAACTTGTAAAAAATTTATAAGCATTCATGCAGTCACTCTTCGACCGTCGAGCCTTCTCGTGTTTTCCTGTGAGAGTGTAGGCTCAAACGGGGCTGAGTGTGCTTTTAGGATTCGTGTATTTTGTCGTTGGCGCCCCCTAGGTCTGTTTGTCAAGGCCCGAGGGTTGAGCCCTCCTTGCGTTCGTCTGCAAGAAAAGCTCCTTGGTGGCAGATAGGGCTTTTGTTTTACCGGTTGTTCGGTCGACGCCGCTCGGACGCCTTTTGCCTTAGGAACTTTTGTTGGCAGGGCCGACTTCTCGATTCGTGGGTTTTTCCGATGGCCATTGCCCTGGCACGCGTCATTTTATTCCATGGCATAGGGGCCCGAGGGCATGATCTTTCGTGAAATGGTGTTTCCTTCGCCAAAACGTGTTCCTGCGAAGGAGGACGTTAGCGTGTTATGATGCAACTACCTTTCAGAGCTGTTTACGCCTTATGGTCTCCCAATTTAGAAAATGTAATTATGTGTGCATCCCTCCTCCCCTTCCTCCTATGTCCTTGTCTCGAGGCCTCGTCCAGTTTCCGTGTGTGACTGCCCGCTGCCTCAAGGGATGAAGAGAGGGAAGAGGTCCGCATGTTCCTATTGTTCCATTTACGTTTACTTAGCCGCTTGTTTGAATGTTAGGGAACTCAGCTCGTTTCCCGTGTTGTAGTTCAACTGGGGGTGCCGTCAGCCCCTGGGGGCGATCACGGCCGAACCTCGACCCATTTTCCATAGAAGGCACGGTTGACATTGTTTCCTGCGCTTGAGGGCAAGGAGGCGTCGAATGTAGATGGGTCGATAGGGTTTTTAATTTTACAAAATATTGTACTCCTTATCAGTTGAAAAAAGAGGAGGTAATTTTGGGGAGAGAAAAACATAGCTTTGCATGTCAAATTGCTGACGATGTATCCTTTGAGTTTGAGAACATATATGATGAATGATTGACTTTGTGAGGAAGGTTTGAGGCTTTACCTGATTGAGTCTATATCTAGCTATGCGCTTATTGTTTATGACTAACCGGTGGCGTTGAGTTGTGGTGTGTTTACCGTGTTGGTGTGCGCGTGCGACATGTGTCTCTTGGTTGTGTTGATGTGCAAGTGTGGAGCTCGGATACAGTGGTCGATGGCGGGGTGAAGGTCAAGTAGAGACGTGTCATGCCGACGGACTGGGAGCGGTGAAGGATGGGCGTGCCGTGCGGCGGACGTGCCATGCCGATGTACCCAGAGCGGTGAAGGGCGGACATGAGGCTTGGACCGACGGACCGGAAGGCCGGAGGAGCAGCTGTGGTAGCTGGCATGTGGCATCGGCGAGCGAGAGCACATGGGGATGTGCGATGCATCGGCCGAGTCGGGAGGAAGACGATGGCGTCGTGGCACTTGGCGGGAGGTCGGACACGGGCTTGCGTGCGGCGCAAGTGCCGTCGGCCGAGTCAAGAAGGAAGGCGAAGGCGTTGTGCCCGACATGGAGGCTGGACATGCATCGGCATCGGTGCCGGTGGTCGGGGTATGCGAACCACATCCCGTCTACGGTGCGGGTTCGGTAGCTGAGCCTCAAAAAGCTACCCGCGATGGTTTCCGAGTTTGGGCCTCAAAACTCGGGGTGGCCGGTTTCTGAGTTTGGGCCTCAAAACTCGGGGTGGACAGTTTGCCAGGTTTGGGCCTCAAAACCTGGGCTGGCGGGTTTACCAGTTTGGGCCACAAAACCGGGCGGAGGTTCCTATGCGGAACGGTCGACGCGTGGCGGCGTGGAGAGGCTGGCGCGGCGGCAAAGCTATCCATGAGGAAGGCATGGTGGTCGACAGTGACGGCACGTGGCGGCATCCTGGAGCTTGCTTCGTGGCAAAGCGAAGGATGAGAAGGCGCGTGGCCGTCGGATGAAAATTGATCGGACTGGACGGTTTTACCCCTAGGGGGTAATTGGGTTTAGTGCTTCATGTGAGGGCGTTTTGGTCTTCGGACATGCGCCTATATATATGAAGGGGGCTGGTTAGGGCAGCCTATCCTTGGACGGCGCCACTCTCATTTTGTGCTTGTGAGAGAAGGCTAGGGTTAAAGGAGAGAGGGCTCTTGTTCTTGAGCTTTTTGCCATCCGAGCTTTGTGTTGCTAGGAGTGGCTTATAACCCAATACACCAAGCGCTAATACAATTCATCTTGCTGAATCCAAGGATCAAATTCATGCTTTAATTTGTCTTGGGTTTTTGTTCTTCGTGTTGCACGTTTTTCCCCTCTTTTCGATCTTCATGAGATTTCTTATTTCGAAGGAAGATTCGCAAATCCGTTTGAACCATCTCCTAGAGCATCGTGAGAGACATCTTTCTACCGAAGGGTTTTCTCCAATTCCTCATGAGCTAGTAGATCAGGCGGATTTCGTTTTGGATCATGTTCTTGCTCCTTTGCCCCGAAATCTTGCGATTCATCGATTTGGAGTTAGGTTCGAGCCATGATCTCTTAGGAGTAGCTCACTAACATCCTTGTGACCCCTCACAAGAAGGTTGAGCCTTAGAGCTTTTGATTTGAGGGAGATAGAGTTGAATCGGCGGAACAACTGCTCAGTTTCGGGGGCATCGGACGCTCGAGTTCTTGGCATCGGACGCTGACCCGAGTAGCATCGGACGCACCGTTGCCACGTGTCAGTTTCTATGCTTTGAAGGGGCATCGAACGCTGGCATCGGACGCTACAGTGCAGCGTCCGATGGTCATGCAGTGAGGTTCCAGAAACCCTCATTTTGCATCGGACGCATCAGGTGTCTGGGCATCGGACGCTACTGTTCACATCGGACTCGCCGGCCCCTCATCGGACGCTGGCATCGGACGTTGAGCTGTTACTGTAGCAGCGTCCGATGGCTACGCAGTAGGGTTTTCTGAATAGTCCTGTTCACATCGGACGCTCCGACGTGAACACATCGGACGCTCCCCCAGCGTCCGATGCAGCTGTTTTTGTCTGTATCTCGTCCGTTTGGTTTTGGATTTGAGTTTCGCCTTTTGCGTTGGATTCCCAACTTTGTGCTCTACAGAAATAGGGCTTCACGCTTTGCGAAAAAGCCTGAATCCGCCTTGCGTTGCTCGGGGGTGGTTGAGGTTACCCAAAGTCCATCTTGTCACTAGTTGACTTGCGTGGATTTGGGCGAGTCAGCATTTGTGGTGTCCCGCTGTGTTCCTAGGGAACATCCACCCAATCACTTGGGTCGTGGACATCACGATTGTCGACTTTGCTCTTGGGGTTGATTTTCTGGGACAGAGGCCTAAACATTTCGAAAGAATTTTGAGGCTCCCATTCACCCCCCCCCTCTGGTCGCCAATTCGGTCCTTCAATTGGTATCGGAGCCAGTTAAGGATCTCTCTACCTTAACCGGTTCTGGATCCGCGAAGGCGACCTTTTGAGAGCGGTTGTGCTTCCGACTTTGTTCGTCGAGGTGTTTGAGCTTTTGTTTGACTAACATTAACGGTGCTTTTGGAAATGGCACCAAGCTCTTCTTCCAGTGTGTCTTTGTCCGTAGGTTTAAGTCTTGGACATGCGATCGAGGATGATATTTTGGCAAGAAGGAGAAGTGCGGCTCTTGAGACGGAACGTGAGGTGGATGCTTTGCTGGACTTCCTAGGAGATGATGAGCATTCGACGGAGGATCTTATACGTGAACTTGGCAAGGCCAAGAAAGGTACACTTGCTGCTTGTCTTGGGATTGTGTCCCAACAACTTAATGCTTGTTGTGATGACAACAGTAAATATGATGAGATTTGTGATATCTTGCGTAGAAAGATCAAGAAGTTGAAATGCTCTGTTGCTAGATTAAGATGTGGTCTTTTTCATTGGAAGTCTAGAGCATCTTTACCTTGCACCTCTTGTAGTGACATGGTTAGGAAGAATGATGAGCTATGCTTTTCCCTTGCTAGCTTAAAATCTAAGAATGAAATGTTGAAATCAAATGCTTCCATACCATGTCTTGTTTTCTTTGACTTGCGCAAGGACCTTGTTTATGCTAAATCTGAAATAGCCTTGCTTAGGTCAGAAGCTTCTTTACCATGTGGTTCTTGCGAGTCTTTGCTTGCTGAATTCAATGAACTAAAATTGACTCACACCAAATGTGTAGATGAACTTGAGCATGCTAGGGCTGAAATTGTTGAAATAAATTCTAGGCTTTGTAGCTCATGCTCTTTGAATAAAAATGCTTGCCCTACTTCTTGCGCTATTCATGATTCTTTGCTTGATGTGAATGGTGATGTTTCTTCCACTGATTTCATTTGCACATCATGCATTGATTTGGAAAAAGAAGTTTTGGCTTTGAAGGTTTTGCGCGATGATATGAGCGCTAAGTTGGTTGAGCACAATGGTATGAGTGCCAACCTTGAAAAGGAAAATGAACTCTTGCGTGCCACATATGCCGAGTGCATTAGAGAGGAGATGGACAATCTGAAAAATGCTCCTTGTGGTACTTGTGTTCGCCTCATGTTTGAAAATGAGGTTTTAGCCAAAAGATGCAAGAGTCTTTGTGCTAAGTCTTTTGATTCACGCAATTCTTACAACTCCGATGTTGGTGTTTCTAAGCTTGATTCTTTGAAACCAGAGTTGAGTTCTTGTGTGGCATGTGAGTCTTTTGACAATAGCACTTGTGCCAAGGTTTGGGATAACTCTTCCATAGCTAGTCCTAACCTTGTTGTTTCTTCGAGTGATGACCAAGGGACTTCTCATGACAAGGGTGCTTCTCACATTTTCGGAAATCATGCTCCCAATCCGATTTTCCATTGCACCTTTTGCAAGAAAGATGGACACTCATTCGATTTTTGCTTTCGTCGTGTCAAACACGAGCGACGTATTCGAGCTAAGGCTTTTAGGAAGCCGCGTAGCCTTTCCCATGGCACGTGTGCTCCGAGTGTTGGCACTAAGTTGGTTGTTGATGCTTCTTGTTCTAAGTCCCAAGGGACTTCTCACTTGTCGGAGAATGGTGTGCCTTCCAATAGGCCTTTGTACCATTGCTCTTTTTGTGAGAAAGATGGGCATCAAGAAAGCTTTTGCTATCGGTGTGCCAAATGCTTGCGCCAAGCTCGCTCTTCTAGGAAGATAGTGGTTCATAGCCCTTCTCAGGGCATGAACGCTTGTGCTCCTAGTAAGAAGCCCCTTTTGTTGATGGGTTTTATGACTCCTTTTCTAGTGGGTTAGGTCATGGTCGTGGACATGCCTCTAGTGCTTCTTCTCTTGGTCCACGTCATGCTTCTCATAGTGCTTCTATTGGTTCTTCTACAAAAACCTTGGAAGATGTTTGCCTCTTTTCCCGTGGTACGACTCGTTCTTTTCCTCGAGTTGTCCTTTTGAGGAATGCTTCCAAGGATGTTTCAAAGTTGCATTTGAACCGACAGTTGCATCATGCTAACCCACATGATAAGTTGAGATTTGTGACCAAGTCTTGGGTTCCCAAGTACATGCTTGCTAACCCTTCGGGATCCAAGACTCGGGTTGCTTTGTCCTCTTGTGTGTAGATATGAGGACGCGGGGTGAAGAACATGCGCCTGATAGAGCTTGATTTGTAGTGGTATGATGTTCATTAGGTGTCGCTTTTTAGGTGCTAGTTTTGGTTAGCTACATGTATCTTGTTTACATGTTTAGTTTGAGCACTAGCCTTTCACTCTTGTGTCATGTTACATGCTTTTGGATCTATTGCTATCATTATCTTGCATTGTAGCATGTGTTGAGGTTTAGGCTGTGTTTGGGTTGATCATGTCTTTAGGCTACATTTTGTTATATAGTGTTTTATCCTGTTGCATAGTAGTCTTGACTAGTTTGAGTTCAGATCTCCTTGCAGTATTATTCATAGGTAGGCCTCTTTTTGTTGAGAGTTCACCTTATGCTTATAATGTGACTAACCGTTTTGTGGAGACCTTGGGGTCACTCTGGACAAGAAAATGTCTTGTGTTTTCTTCTGCTTTTGAGTGTGCAGGAGAACAGAAGCCTGGAGAGAGCATCTCGTCTCACGGACCCGATCCCATGACTTGGGGTTCCGTTCAAGCAACATCTCCAGCGAGCACTAGCTGTACCTGTGGGAGCGACAGCATCAGGCGAGGGGGAGATGACTTCAGCGAGGCAGGCGCCCCGGAGTTCAGCTGATTCAGGCGTGCCCTCGGGTATCACACCAAGCAGGAGGTCATGCGCTTCATGAGGTACCTCTGACACACTTCTGAGTTCGGGTTTTGGTACTCTCCTTCTTCGACCTCTTTCTAATGTGTGGTCTTTCCGATGTGGTTTTTGCTGCCTGATTCGCTTAAGCATTTCTTGGCTCCTTTCTTGTGGTTTTGGTGTGTGTTTCCCTTTTTAGTTGGGGAAGCATTTTGCTTTTTGTATATTAGGTGGACTTCTCCGATACTCTTTTGTTTTGGGTTTTTTCCTTTTTAAGCTAGTTTTGCTTTGTCCTTGATAGACTAGTTGTTGCATGTATTTCATCATGTATTTTAGTGCATTTTAGAGCTTCATGTTTAGAGCAATGAGAATGAGATTATGCTCTTTTTGGTATGACCTGTTTATTCATGATGATGCTTGTAGCTTAGGCTCTTTTTGATCACTTGATACATGTTATGAGCTAAGCTATTTTTGCAAATGGTGAACTTGATTAATCAACTATGAAACCTTTAATTTGTTCACCATTGAGAGTGGCAACTAGCATGGGTAGGATGTGTTGAGATCACTTGTGATATCTTTTGTATGCTAGGTTGCTATGTCTCTTGCACTGAGTCATTCACTTGCTTGGATTGTTCATATTTATCTTGTGCTTAAAATTTGATCCAAGTCTAGTGAAATGAAAAGATCGAGATGGGATTACATGTGTCAGCACCTCACGGTATCGAGACTGTTTCTCATTGCACTATTGAGTTAAACTTGAGCCGTGTAGTGTAAGACCGAAACCGGTGCTTTAAGCTTCCGATTGCTTTTCTTGCATAGGCTTAGCCCGGTTGAAAAGTTAGGCAATGACCATGCTTTCAACCTCTCGCGATCACATGCTTTGATTTTGAACTTGTGTTAATACCGCTGCAAATTCCGATAAAATATGAAAATAACACAAGTCTATGCTTCATTCTATGGCATGATGATTGAACTTTGCTAGGGGTAGTTCACCTTTTATACTTGAGTTAGCACTTAGTTGATTTCCTGTCTATTCATGCTTAGTGCTATTTTAGTGGTGAACATCTTTTCGAATGGCTTAGAACTGCTCATATGCTTAATTGTTCATATCTCGTATTCATTTGATCAGTTTGAGCCTTTGCTAGCATTTATTTTGATTGCTACACTTTCAGGGCAGCACCCTTTTGAGCATCTTTTCATTCTGATTGTTATACACTTGAAGCTATTGCATTGTATATTTCATGCATTTTTAGCTTAGTGTACATACCCCCAGCTCTGACACTCTTCATGGTCTCTTCCACTGCTTTACACTACCCTCATATGCTTTTGACTTGTCTTGTGTTTATGTCAACTTTGTGGAAAAAAATGTCAAAACCCCTCAGCATGTTCCCTTTTGTCAAGGGGGAGAAGTTGTTTGCAAGGGGGAGCTTGAGTGTTAACACAAATGGGAGAGTCATGAATTTTGGGGAGAGCTTTGAGCTAGGGGGAGTTTAGCTCTTTTATGTGCTTCAATCGGTATCCTTCATAGTGAGCTTTGATGCATAGTCTTTGTGTATAGGCTTGCTTTCAGGGGGAGTTGTTTTGTTTTGCAACTTCTCTGCGTGCTCCGGGTGTTAGTGCTCCTTTTTGTTTAGAGTTTCTCTTTGTGTTTTCTCAGTCGGTATCAAGCCCGCTAGTCGTGTTGAGCCGTGTTGCCTCTATCTTGAGGGACTATTTTTGATTGGTACGGAGCCTTCAGCTAGTTGTGGCGAGCCTCTATGCCTCTGTCTTGAGGAACTAGCTGTTTTCACCAATTTTTGGCTATTTGTGATTGGTATCGAGTTTTCTGCTAGTTGTGTTGAGCCTCTGTGCCTCTATCTTGAGGGACTAGCAGTTTTGCTTTTTAATGTGTTGTTTCAGCCTCAATTGTTATCGAGCCTAAAGCTAGTGGTTTTGAGCCTTTTCTGCCTCTTCTTGAGGGCTAGCTCATTTTTGACTTGGTTGCGTCGAGTCGTTGCCCATGTATTTGGGAACCAAGTCTTTTGCTCCTTTTCTGAGCTTTCGCTCTTTTCTGGAGTTTTGCTCAGATTTTGCTTCGTTGCGTTGAGTCGTTGCCCATGTCTTTGGGGACCAAGTTATGTTCATTTCAAATTGCCCCTTCTTTAGCATTTCTTTGGCTTTTTGGGCATTTGAATGGATAATCTTCTCATGTCAAGTGACTTTGTTCTTTGCCCTTCTATGGCTTTTTGATCACTTGAATGAGATTTTCGGTTTTGGTATCTCAAACCATCTCTTGTGCTTAGTTTTTGTCAATTCAATCATCAAGGGGGAGAAATTTCGAAACCCAAGTTGATAAGAACTTTGGTTTCTTTTGTGATGATTGTTTTACAAATTTTGTTGAGAATGGTTTTTGAGTACCTTTTGGGATTCATGAAACTCTTGTTTCTCTTGACTCTTCGGTTGTGTGGAGGCTTTGCCCGCTTTTCCCGTTTCTTTCAGGACCGAGAGCTTTTATTTGGAGTTTTCATGATCCTTCCTCATCTCAAGTGGCCTTGTGTTTGCTTTTGCTTGGCTTTTGGGCACTTGAATGAGGCTTGCCTTCAAACCCTTCCTTTGTGGTTTTATTTTTTAGTCAATGCATTCATCAAGGGGGATATTGAGAACATATATGATGAATGATTGACTTTGTGAGGAAGGTTTGAGGCTTTACCCGGTTGAGTCTATATCTAGCTATGCGCTTATTGTTTATGACTAACCGGTGGCGTTGCGTTGTGGTGTGTTTACCGTGTTGGTGTGCGTGTGCGACATGTGTCTCTTGGCTATGTTGATGTGCAGGTGTGGAGCTCGGATACAGTGGTCGATGGCGAGGTGAAGGTCAAGTAGAGACGTGTCGTGCCGACGGACCGGGAGCGGTGAAGGATGGGTGTGCCGTGCGGCGGACGTGCCATGCCGATGTACCCAGAGCGGTGAAGGGCGGACGTGAGGCTTGGACCGACGGACCGGAAGGCCAGAGGACCAGTTATGGTAGCTGGCACGTGGCATCGGCGAGCGAGAGCATATGGAGATGTGCGATGCATCGGCCGAGTCGGGAGGAAGACGATGGCGTCGTGGCACTTGGCGGGAGGTCGGACATGGGCTTGAGTGCGGCGCAAGTGCCGTCGGTCGAGTGCCCGAGTCAAGAAGGAAGGCGAAGGCATTGTGCCCGGCGTGGAGGCTAGACATGCATCGGCATCGGTGCCGGTGGTCGGGGTGTGCGAACCACATCCCGTCTACGGTGCGGGTTCGGTAGCTGAGCCTCAAAAAGCTTCCCGCGACGTTTTCCGAGTTTGGGCCTCAAAACTAGGAATGGCCGGTTTCCGAGTTTGGGCCTCAAAACTCGGGGTGGACGGTTTGCCAGGTTTGCGCCTCAAAACCTGGGCTGGCGGGTTTACCGGTTTGGGCCTCAAAACCGGGCGGAGGTTCCTATGCGGAACGGTCGACGCGTGGCGGCGTGGAGAGGCTGGCGTGGCGGCGAAGCTATCCACGAGGAAGGCGCGGTGGTCGACGGTGACGGCACGTGGCGGCATCCTGGAGCTTGCGTCGAGGCAAAGCGAAGGATGAGAAGGCGCGTGGCCGTCGGATGAAAATTGACCGGACTGGACGGTTTTACCCCTAGGGGGTAATTGGGGTTAGTGCTTCATGTGAGGGCGTTTTGGTCTTCGTACATGCGCCTGTATATATGAAGGGGGCTGGTTAGGGCAGCCTATCCTTGGACGGCGCCACTCTCATTTTGTGCTTGTGAGAGAAGGCTAGGGTTAGAGGAGAGAGGGCTCTTGTTCTTGAGCTTTTTGCCATTCGAGTTTTGTGTTGCTAGGAGTGGCTTGTAACTCAATACACCGAGCGCTAATACAATTCATCTTTCTGAATCCAAGGATCAAATTCATGCTTTAATTTGTCTTGTGTTTTTGTTCTTCGCGTTGCACGTTTTTCCCCTCTTTTCGATCTTCACGAGATTTCTTGTTTCGAGGGAAGATTCGCAAATCCGTTTGAACCATCTCCTAGAGCATCGTGAGAGACATCTTTCTACCGAAGGGTTTTCTCCAATTCCTCACGAGCTAGTAGATCAGGCGGATTTCGTTTTGGATCGCGTTCTTGCTCCTTTGCCCCGAAATCTTGCGATTCATCGATTTGGAGTTAGGTTCGAGCCATGATCTCTTAGGAGTAGCTCACTAACATCCTTGTGACCCCTCACAAGAAGGTTGAGCCTTAGAGCTTTTGATTTGAGGGAGATCGAGTTGAATCGGCGGAAGAACTGCTCAGTTTCAGGGGCATCGGACGCTCGAGTTCTTGGCATCGGACGTTGACCCGAGTAGCATCAGACGCGCCATTGCCACGTGTCAGTTTCTGTACTTTGAAGGGGCATCGTACGCTACAGTGCAGCGTCCGATGGTCATGCAGTGAGGTTCCAGAAACCCTCATTTTGCATCGAACGCATCAGGTGTCTGGGCATCGGACGCTACTGTTCACATCGGACTCGTCGGCCCCTCATCGGACGCTGGCATCGGACGCTGAGCTGTTACTGTAGCAGTGTCCGATGGCTACACAGTAGGGTTTTCTGAACAGTCCTGTTCACATTGAACGCTCCGACGTGAACACATCGGACGCTCCCCCAGCGTCCGATGCAGCTGTTCCTGCGCTGTTTTTGTCCGTAGCTCGTCCGTTTGGTTTTGGATTTGAGTTTCGCCTTTTGCGTTGGATTCCCAACTCTGTGCTCTACAGAAATAGGGCTTCACGCTTTGCGAAAAAGCCTGAATCCCCCTCGCGTTGCTCGGGGGTGGTTGAGGTTACCCAAAGTCCATCTTGTCACTAGTTGACTTGTGTGGATTTGGGCGAGGGAGCTTTTGTGGTGTCCCGCTGTGTTCCTAGGGAACATCCACCCAATCAATTGGGTCGTGGACATCACGTTTGTCGACTTTTCTCTTGGGGTTGATTTTCTGGGACAGAGGCCTAAACATTTCGAAAGAATTTTGAGGCTCCCATTCACCCCCCTCTGGTCGCCAATTCGGTCCTTCAGAGTTCGTCGAGGATGTCTTTCTCATTCGCAGTGACTGTTAGGTACTTGAGATCGAGGGCTGGCTAGGCGCCGAGCCTACTCAATGTCTTATTCAAATGTTCGTGTTCCCTGGATGGGCTCGACCTTCTTCCTTCGAGCCCCTTCGGACGATGATGGGCGTCGTGGAGCTCGTAGCCGGGCCGGGCATGCTCGAGGTCCTTAATACATGGGCTCGGTTATGGAAGAAAGCAAACTCGGTTATTCGGACCATGGCTCGAGGTCTTGGTTGGCGAGATGGGCTGCCATCCTGTTTAGCTCGTGAGGCTTCAACTCACGTCGCAGCGCCTTTTGCAGGTGCCACACTGTTACGGGATTCGCTGGAAATGAATCGCTGTCGAGCCCTTCTTTTGAGGGGTTAGGGCCTAGGCGGTCAGAGAGACGTGGTGACATCTCATCTGCCGTGTCCAGCGACCTGATCGGACTTCTCGCTGGGTAGCCATTTCGGTCCTCTGGTTTGCTTGGTGAGGCGCTCTGGATTACCCGGTCCGCTTCACGTCTCGGCGTGCACTTTGGCTTTACTGCGGTGTCAGTGACTTGCCTGGCTGTGTACTTTCTCCGTCCGACTTGGTTCCATCCCGAGGTCGTGTTGGGGACAGGGATGTTTTGGCGTTTTTGCTACAAAGATTACGCATTAGAACTTCGTTGCGTAATCCTTTTCAGAACCTTCACAATGATGAAATTTCTGCATGATTCTGTTGTTTCGCCTACGTTTTCATCGTCTCATATCGAACCCCGTTGGGTTTAGTCCGATAGTTGTGTCCCAGTTCGACCGGGGGTCTGGTGTTATTAGCCCCTGGGGCCGATTTTAGCGGCCGGGTCCCGACCGGTTTCCTTGGGGAGGCACGGTTGACATTGCCCCCTGGGTTCGAAATGAAGGATATTCCTTACATGGACGGAGCGGCAGGGTTTTATGCATGTATTTCAGTTTTCACAAGGCGTTTTCTTTCCTTCTATTGAAAAATGAACGAGTAATTACAAGGGGAAAGAAAACATAGCTTGGCGAAAAACGGGTCGTCTGCTGTTTGCACTCCCAGCCTCGGGCGGCGGCTCCCACGGTATGCGCACTTGGAAGCTTGAGGCGTTTTGAAGTTCTTGAATGAGTTTTACGTTTGACGCTCTGATTGGAGGCTAGGGGCGAGAGCCGTGTGTGCTTGTAGCCTTCGTTTATCGGGTCAAGATAATCTTTTCAGGCTTTATTTGAATAACTCCTCTTTTGGAAAGAAGGGAGCTCCTTTACTTCTTTTCTCACGTTATAGAGGTATAAAGAGCGTTCTTACGACGGACGCTAGGGGTACATAAAAGGTAGAGAAAGAGAAGAATTCAGTGGGACTCTGAGGTTGAATCCATGAGGTCCCAGCTCCTTGGAGGTCGACGAAGGGTCATCAGGGTTGATGTCTGCTTCGTCGTTGGGCTCAGCTCCTTCTCTTCCCTTCTCCAATTTGTTCAGCATGCCCTCTCCAGGACGGTGTGCTAAACGTGTCGGAGAGTCATAGGCAGCGTATGCGTCATCGTGGCGAGTGAAGACGACGGGTACGAGTACGAGTCCAACGATGGCGACGAGCCGTGAGGACCTCCGTACTACCGCGAATGACTTCCTCATTGTCCAAGGAAGGGAGAGACGAGACTGTCGGGTTCGCCTTGCCCTGCTGCGTATCACCTTTCCGCCGATCCCGGCGACTCTGCGAACTGGAGTTGTAGCACCAGCTCGCCGGTGGTGATGCAGCTCAGGCGAAGATCTTGCCGGCGACAGCAAGCTCTTCTGCTCGCCTGGTTGGACCACGAAGGGTGTGGGAGGCGTTTTCGGGTCGTTGATCTCCCGAAAAGCCTCCTTCGCCTTCCGTGGCAGCCCGTGAGGGGGAGGCAGCTGGTTCCATTCCACTCAACATCCTCTTTTGTTGCGTTGGCTCACGGCCGACATGCATGTCGTCGGCAAGCTCAGTGAGCTCAGCAGCGGGTCTGAGTGGGAGTGGTACCAGCCCTCCCCCATGCCCTCGCCTCCTCTCCTAGCCCTGGCTCCTTTTCTCTGCTTGACGTAACATCAGCGAACAAAGAGGTTGTCCAGTGCGTGGAGGCGGAACGGGGGATGACGTAACATCAGCGAACGAAAGCGTTCACTAATGGTGACTCATCTCGGTCCTTTCGCAAGGTCCGAGAGGAGTCGAGACCTGTGCTAGGGACATGCAGAGCTCCTGAGTACTTCTCTGGGCGTGGCGAGCAGTCCCCGGGCGCATCGGGGACACGCCGCGCCTCCGGGGCTACAAAGAGGTGTAGCCGTCACGCAGGAGATTGAAATCCCCCTACCTGGCGCTTCGGTGTTCTAGACTATGGTGGGAAGCTGATGTGCTTGGGTGCTCGCCTCCTCTCCTGCCTTGCTTCGCTTGCCCTCTACTTCACCCTAGCGTCCCATTTTATAGACGAAGGGGAGGCTCAGGGTTACAGGGTTTTAGGGCTATCATAGGCGATGACGTTGGCAATGACGTGGGCGATGATGATGTCGGTCATGTCGGCGCCGCTGTAGCGATGTGCTCGACTTCGTGGCGTCGTGGCTGGTGAGGACTGTGAAGGACGGCGCCCATGCGCGGGCGTGCGTAGAGACGTCACGTTGGGAGTCATTATAGTGTTGTCCGGTCTTGGTGGAGTCACGCTCGAGGGCAAGGTCGAGGCCCGCGCGGATGGGGTTGAGACAGAAGCGGATAGGGTCGAGGCCCGGGCCATGCGAAGGATGCGCCGACGAACGTGCCTCGAGGGGTGGTCTGACGAGGTACAGTGTGCGGTATGGAGCGACTGCTCTGTGCGACGTGCTCGTTTCCCGGGTGTAGACGGCTAAAGTTTGACTTAACTGGGGTACGATCCACTGTGGTATTTGTTGTAGCCATACGAGTCCGACTAGAGTGAGTGGAGTGCATTTGATGCTTTCGGGAGTCGCACCGGAGGTAAGTATGGGGTAGTCGAGGCTTGCTTCCTTCGCTAGGAAGTCTTGGTGGTCGAGGTTTGGTCCCTTCGGATGGAAGGTTAAGGACTCACGGTGAGACGGTCGAGACCTGCCCCGCTCGCTTCGGGGAGTTCCGTCGTCGTACCTCGAGCAGGCGTTGGCGTGGTCTCGAGGAGGGATTCCTCGAGGGCATGCTACGTTCGCGGAGGTACGGTCCTGGGCCGGCCTAGTATGGATCGACACTTGGGCTGGCCTGCGAGCTGAGATTTGAGGAGCGATTGTGGGCTTTGTCGTGATTTCGGCTTCGAAGCGTAGGTTTTGGGGTACCTCTTTTCTATATCATCGACAAAATGGTACAAGTGTTTGTGTTTGGTTGTTTGTTCCTCTAGAGCCCGCTCGGTTAAGAACCTGTTTGGTTTGGCTGTACATAGGAGTGTGGTGACCCTGGACTCATAACATGGTAACATTACCCCCTCAAACATCATCTTTGGCATTTCACTGAACGCATGGTGAATGCTGACGCCGCTCTTCTCCCACGCCACTGCAAACAAGGAAGAAGAAGATGGCATCGCCCTTCTCCCGTAAGCTTAGTGTAGCGGCGGCCGTGACACCACGCCCATGCCCACGCAGCGGCGGTGGTGCCCCTCGCGTGCCCTAATTGCTGCATGTCCGTCCCACGCGTGGCGCCACACTGTCCCGACGCGCGCATAGCGTCGCCTACGCCACGTGCCCCGAGCACTCCTCCACCACGACGAACCGTCCATAGCGCTTGTATGTGAGGAACCACGAGGACAGCGGCACGGCCGCGACGTCCATGGACCCGAACGCGTCCCCACCGAAGAACTCCCTGTCCAGCGCCCAGAGCACAACTAGCAACTCCGCCGGCGCCTTGGGCTCTGGCTCTGCCTTCTCACCGTCGCACCTCAGCCACAACCGCCTCCCGCAGTGGTGAACCCGACCGACGTATTCCGCTCAGAACCGTGCCTTTGCCCACGCATAGGGGTCAGACACGGCCTGTGGCAACGTGCCATCAGAGTCATATCCTAGTTGGTGTGGTGGGCATGACCTTACTTTAAAACTATGTCCAAATATTTTCTATATTTTACTTGGCAAATCTTGTGCTGTCAACATAAAAAAATGTGTCAAGTAAGAATAGAGCTATATTTTTGACTTGTCAAAACCAAAACACTTTTACAAAATGAAAACTTTTATCTAAACCAAAACTGGTCCTGTCACCACCTTTTGCTTGTCTCTGGTACTTTCACAACTAGAACCCTTGAAAGAGTTTCTAATCATTTTTCAGTCTTCTGATCACTTTTATCAATCCATATATACACGCGAAAAGATACGTGCTCGAGAGAAGATGCAAGTTAAAAAAAAAATTACTTGAGTTGAGATGTCAATCTGTTTCCTTATTTTGAGTAGCAAACTCTTAGAGATGCTCATTGCCACGCACAGCCATTGCCACCACACCATGGCACATCCACGATGTCGCGTTGGGCATGGCCTTACTAGCATCCTGATCTGACCGTGGGGTGACCGCCCGGACTCCACCGGGGTAGGGGACGAGACACGAAAGGTTGCTTCATCTGTGTTGGCCGTCTTCCCAATCCAGACATTTCGAGTTCGTTTCCATGTAAAATTTTACAGACGTTAATACTAGGCTTCCAAACAGGCTCGATGACGTTAAAATACACAGTAAAAAAATGCAGAAATTTATAGGGAATAAATATTTGCAACTTATCCAAGGTACAAACTTTAAATCAACAACCAACATCTCTATTAGGAGTTACAAGTTACAAGCTTCAGTAGCATACTGAACAGCATACAACAAGACCACAAAACAAAACACGGTTAGTCTTGAGCCCACGCGGCTCCACAGTATCTTGTTAGCTACCTTTTCGTCATGTGGTCATCTTTGGCAGAAAGTCGTCTTGTTTCTCTATCATCTAACAGCCAGAATGTAAAAGTCCAACATCGGTCGCTATTATACAGGTCATTTCCAGAGCTTGAGAGTCCTATCATGGCTTACTGAGGCAACCTTCCCTGTTGCACTGGATGCTGCCAGGGCTGCAACCAAACCATCATGCGCATTGTTGAAGGTCATGGTGTTCTTCTCCCTTATGTCCCAAAGTTCCAAAGACTGCATAATAACATAACATAAAATAAAAGTTAAATCCATCTCCCTGAAAAGGACTATGATTATGCTCCCGAAATTATTAACTGGGTTACACACAACTAGATAAACTTACCTCGTAACAACCAATCACTAGCAATGATTGATAAGTTGGGTGGAAAACACATGAGTGGAATTGATTTCCGCTGCGATTCAATTCGTGCACAAATTCACCATCACGTCCAGAACTGAATGACCATATTCTGACCGAGTCCTCACTGACAGAAGCCAGATATTCACCAGCAGAATCCCAACAAAGCGATTGAATATTCTTATTGTGCCCCTACACATTTGAGAACAAACCTTCACAGTTAGATACTCAGTTTTGTTGCCAAATGCAAAACAGATCTTATTTTAAATCAAATGAAATTCAGCATCATAAAATTAGCATGGCTAAAAGCTTAATGCACCAAGCCACCAAGCCAGTGGAACTCAAGAAATTTTAGTGAACCTATTCTTATTTCAACACCATGTACCAGAATCAAGAATGGCCATCACAGTTGATAATGTTACTACTCCATCCATTCCAAATTGCAAGTCGTATTGGCTTTTCTAGGTATAAAGTTTTTGCTATGCATCTAGATATTCTGTCTGGATACATAGTAAAAAAGTTATGTATCTAGAAAAGCCAAAACAACTTACAATTTGGAATGGAGGGAGTACAAAAGAAGCTAATTATGCATGTTATAAATTGCATGTAACTATAGTAAGTTGCAAAAGGATCTTTGGCAGACTTCAGCAGTGATCCTTGGTAACCAACCTGCAAGGGACTTCTACAAGCATGTTGTGTCTCCCCATCAAGTATGTAAATAGATTTCTCTGAGGCAGCTGCTAGATACTTTCCCTTACGAGGTTGAAATCTCATCTGAGTAGCACCTCCCTAGGATGACAAAATATGATTGAGGAACAAAATCATGATCAGAGAAAATCTTAATGATTAAGAAGATGACCCCATAAAATATAAAAGATAACATTGTACCTTAAAAACCTTAACACAAGTCAAACAGCTACCATTATTTATGCTCCAGCTGCGCACTTCCCCATCACTATCACAGGAGCATATCATATCCTCTTTATTTGGATGAAAATCAAGTGACATAACAGATGCTGAATGGCCCGTGAAAGTTCGGAGTGAATAGTCAGTCTGTACATAAAGAAACAATTAGAAATTAGTGTTCTGAGCTGCAGGACACCTAATTCAAAATTGCCAGGAAACTAATGAGGGGTATACATTATCTGCATCCCAAACCCGCACAGTTTTGTCGAAGGAGGATGTAGCAAGGCGCGACATGCTTGGGCTAAATCTAACATCAGTGATAAGAAACGAGTGCTCTTGCAGATAAGATTTAGGCTTCAGAGAATCTGTACACCACAAAGTAACCTGTACAAAGAACAGGTGAGTAATTTAAGCTTTTTCTAGAACTTGTGAAATGATAGTTATGTGGAAGTGATCACACCTTTTTATCATGACCACCAGTAGCAAGCAGTTTACCATCAGCTGAGAAGTGGCAACAGACAACTTTGGTTGCGCTTGCACGTGCTTTGGCAACCTCAGAAAAACCAAACCCTAGAACAAACTACTCTTCAGCAATGCATTGAACACAAACAAAATAATACAATGAAACAAAACTATGCTTTCTTACATTTTGCCTTTATACAGCCAGACAAGTTTAACATCCTTTGAAATAATTATGTAAAACTACGAGCAGCAAAGATAATAATACAGTAAATTATTAGGAATAGTAATCTGATAAGGAAATATTTCTAATCTAACCTGTGAACAGATAAACGACAAACATTTCTCAGAGCAAAAAAGCAGGATATTTTTTTCTTAAAAAAAGAAAGTTAATATCACTTCATTTACAGCAGGCATAAAACAAAATGTCGATGTCATGTATAAAAACGTACTCTCACAAGGACAAGTTAAAATCAAAACAGGTACTACGAGGAAACAAAACCACACCTTTACTAGCATCCATGCATCGCCCCAAGTTATCCCTAGGATCCATGTCATCTTGTGATAGAAAAGATTCAACATTATCATCCAATGAACCATCTTCCAGCAAACGGTCCACATCATCCTGACAAGAAAAAGGGTTCTGTTATGACGCCATCATAAGCACATTTGACTAAACAAAAAGGATATGTATCTCGATACACAAATATATGTGCATACCAATGGGTTTGCTGGAGATGTCAAGCTCCCAGTTCCATCAGAGCCAAACATTACCATGGGTTTAGCTGAACCGCCATTCTGCTGCAGTTGTGGCACAGACATTGCATCTCCTGGTGTATGAGTGGAAGGTGTCGAGGGTGCAGAACTTGGAGATGGACCAGCAGTATTGGCTGTGCCTGAACTATTCGCTCTACCAGAGGATGAGCCTGGCTTCTTTCTCTTTTTCGCTGTCTGAACCAGAAACAGTACAAGTTCATTTTGCCAATCAAAAGCAGTGGGAAGTAGTTCTAAGTTCCAAGATGAATGTTGTAGCGATGAGGTAAACAAGCAATATAATTCCAATGAATAGGACAAATCAATTGCAGTGCAAAGAACAGAAGATACCAATGTGTTGTTGGAACACCAGATGAATATAAACGGAGATAGGTAATCAGGTCAAGAGCTCTACAGAGTGGATGCATCAGAGTTTATCATAAAGGTGCATGCATATGATCATTTAACAAAGGGAACTTAAGCTCATGTTCAGTTTCAAACCAAAAGCAATATGAGATGAGGTTTGTCATATTTGACTATTTTCTTTTTCAAGGCAAAGTATATTTGATAAGCCATGAGTTTAGGGCAATTGCATAGCAGGTACATTTCAAAAAACAAAAACAAAATCAATAAACTAGTCCAGATAATATACAAGTTGTAAATAGTATAGTAGAATGTTAGGTTTGAACATCCATACAAAATGGAAGATAGAAGGCATCACAGGTATACAACTCAACTGACACATACCTGTTCAGCTCCCCCAAATGAGTTTGGTATGCCTCCATCGACAGCCATACTTCCAATTCCTGGCTTTTCTTGTTGAAGATGTTGATTTGAACTTTGAGATTGCTGGCTAGAGACAGCAGGTTGCTGAAGCTGATGTTGCTGTGGGAGCTGTTGGCTATTACTTTGCTGTTGTAATAGTTGCTGCTGCTGAGCAAGTTTCTTCTACTACACAGAAAATCTGTATAAGAGCATGGTAGCACAAAAGAGCTAGAAAACTAATGTAAAGGAGTTTATACATGCATGGAGGATACTTATGGATGTTTTAGCTTCAGAAGTACATATAACAGCAACACAAACATTGGTCATGTATATGCATAATCACAAGGGAAGCAAGCACATACAATGAGAACAAACTAAATTTAGGAGTTAAACTGTAGACTCAGCAACAAAAGCACAGAATCGCTTCACTGGAACTTTAAATAACGACCATTGCCTTGTTATGTCAGAGGAAACTTTGATATTTTAACATTTGCAAAGTGGCAAATAAATACATAAAAAATAAATATATTCAAATAATAAATACACTTTGATGAAAAATTTAAATAACTAATGCTCCATTTTGTACATTGAAGACACTAAGAGAGACAGATTTAGTAAAAAATACATCAAGGTCAACTATATTCAATTCGGTTCTAGAAAGTAAGATTTGGAAATGAAATTTAGAAGACAAGAAAATAATTGCTGCAAGTAGCAACATACCAATTACAGTTCTAACAAGTTTAAATTATATACTTCATCCGAAAATAAGGCACACATATTTCAATAGTCACAGTTTGTTATTTTTACAAACAACTTATTTAATCATATGAAAAGCTTTCTACAAAAGTGGTTACATCAGATTTATATTTATAAGTACTCTCTAAACATCATAGTTGTGTTGCCACAGATGATATATTATAAGAGGAATTAGCAGTCCAAGCATGGTCACGAAGGCCACATCAAGTCAAATCGCGAATTATATTTCGGGGTGGGAGTAAAAAGAGTATGCAATATGTTAATTTTGTTCGTACTGAAAGAAATTCCACAATGTTCATTTTGATCAGATTGGCACAAAGTGCCATCTTAAGCAAGGGGCCCATGATCCATCCTACAAGTTTGCTTGTACTGTAAGGTAAGAAGCTAAGAAGGCATGACAAGTATTTAGTATTTACTGTCATATAACTCTAGGTCTAATAGTAAAAGGCTTGCCACCAGTTGAAGAAAATGAAGAGCCAAAAAGCAGAAGTAAAAAAGATATACCTTTATAAGCATATCTATATCTCCACCACTTTGACTAGGAGAGCCAATATTTGGAATAATATCGCTACCACTGTTTGTCTGTCCATCCCTGCCCAGAACAGCATTTCTATTTAGCATCATCCTCAATCTTCTGTTGTCGACATCACTAGATGTTGGTGAAGACATATTTTGCTGAGCCTGCAGCATAAGCTGCTGCTGCTGCTGTGGAGTCAGCATCTGGATTTGCTGGTGCAATTGCTGTTGATTCTGTATAAATGACTTCTGCTGAAGAATTCCTGACCTAAGTTGCTCAAGACCCTGTAAAAACAAAGCACAAAGTGGTAAAAACATAGTGTGTGGTAGCAAAATCCCAATCAAAAGTGTCATTAGCTACTATTTTTTCCTCAAACACAAAGGAGATCTGTGTATATCTTCATATTAACAACAGAAACAAACGGTCCCATACAACACAACCCCCTTATCCCAGAAGAGAATAATAAGAGGTTGCCTTAAGAGACTAAAAAAACACCTAAAGCTACTATATTTCGAAAATTCAGGTTTAATGAAAATTCAAGCCAGGCAGTTTAAACAGAAAGCACTTAGATCTGAGCTTTCAACAGTAATATATTTTGCACCCTGCATGCAAGGTGATGAAGAAATACAAGAGCAGTATACATTTCACCGTAAAGTAAACATTACCGTGAGTGGCCATCCTTTCAGAGTCAAATTGTTCCCAACTTGATTAGATCCTGTTAAGGTCACACCCAGTTTAGCCACAGAAAGACTTATGTGACAAGGTTGAATATGCCCAGCACAATTATTTATTCCAAGGCTGAGAGAACTATTAAAGTTGAAACCAGAAATAGTTGACAGTTCAGACAGTAATTCCAGGGAATATATCTAACCTTGGACACCTATAAATGACCCTTCTGGGCCTGCAGCTCTGGGAGTCAGAATGGGATTAATCTCTGTCTTGATACCCTGCTAATAATATAAATACAGTAAGGAACAATAGTTCACTTTTCTCTCCAAGTGTGGAGGACACTATGATCAAACAAAACAAACCAGTGTACCAAGAAGACTAACCTGAGCAGGTCCAGGAAGTTGGGGGCTCCTGGCCTGAACTTGTTGCAGAGTGCCTGACAAGCCACCAACAGTTCCATGCAAAATTTGCCTATAAAAAGGGACATTTTAACTCTCTAAGAGCATATTTCAATAAAAAAGGTGCCATATATAGAAAAAATAAGGTACGATTAACGAGAATTGTTCAAAGCAAAGTTATGAGAAAAATGTTCAAAGCAAGGTACATAATTTATAAAAACAAAGTGTTTAGGAGTTAGGAGGTGCAATACTCAAACAATTTGTTTTCAGAAACAAAGCATTACTGTCTCCACTATGGAACCAAATTACACAAGCACCAAAGCCAATAAAGCAAAGTCATTAGTCCAATTTATATCTGGAGCAATTTAAGAAAAAAAAAGGAAAAATCAAAGTAAAACACAAACTTTCAACAAGAAATGACTAAATAAGCTGCATGAAACGGACCATGCAGTGAAAAAGGAGGTTATTTTATCAATACTAAAGATCACATTATCCCATATATCCATAATCTTGTCAATTGAATAATCCATGGAAGCTCTAGTGCAATCCACTCTGTTTACTGTGGATTAAGATGGTGATTTTCTAAGAACACCGAGGGGAGACCCAGTTGCTTCAATTTATTAACACTATATTTTCTCCTTAATAAATCTCATCAGGTACTGCCATGTGCGCATATGCAGTACAAATACTGTTGCAGTATTTTCGTTATTCACAGGTTCAGCAAGTACCCTGAGGATTGTGCACTTGAAGCTGCTTTCAACAATGATGCTTCATTTGAATCAAGTAGTTGCCCAACGTTCTCTCCGTATCTTTGCTGCAACCAGACTTTACATGTTACAACAGAATTACCCACCAAAAAAAAAACTATATTGTAAGGAGTAATCTGAAGGGTACAATGAACCTAGGTACTATCTAATGGTGTACCTTCAATGATGCCTCTTCCAAAGAGTCTCTCTGGGAAGGTACCTTTAACCTTTCCTCATACATTTTTGTTGCCATGACATTTGCAGTACTTTGGTTTTGTCGCATTAAAGGATTGTTTCCAGAAATTCCATTTGCAGAACCATTGAGAAGATGAGAACCATCTCTACGCTGCTGTTGCAGCTGCTGCTGCTGCTGCTGAGGTTGTTGCTGCTGCTGCTGAGGTTGTTGTTGTTGTTGTTGTTGCTGCTGCTGTTGCTGCTGCTGCTGCTGCTGCTGCTGGTGGTGCTGCTGCTGCTGCTGCTGCTGTTGATGCACAGCTCTTTGCAACAGCATTTGTTGCAATTGTATATGTTGTGGCTGCTGCTGCCTCTGTTGAGGTGTTTGTTGCTGCTGTTGCTCCCTGGCTTTCATGAGCTGAGTCTGGAATAATGCGGGGGTTATTTGTACTGGGTTAGTATTGTTAGGACAGCAAACCCTGCCAACACTCATGTCTATTGATGCAGCAAAGACAGATCAAGATCTATAAATTTCAATCTTTAGGTAACAATATGCCCCTAGGAGAGAAAAAGGTGCAAAACCAAACACGTATAACAAAAGAAAATAAAGATAAACATATGCCATGAATAGTAGAGAAGCTAGGCTGGACAACAAAGAAACTGAGGCAGACCAAACAGTTGAAACTGAGGCACAGACCAAACAGTTGATTAGCAAAAGCCACACCCTCTAGTCATAAAAACATGTCGTTTAGGATAAGTTTTACAGTCAAACTTTTAAACTACAAACATTAATGACTTTGAAAAGTTATTTAGTTTGAAAACATGTAAGCTATATGTGTAGAATTGCATTGAAAAATACTCACAAAACTCATGAACTTGAAGGGTTTTATGGATGCATTCTAGAAGAAATTAGTGGTAACAAATATGCATCGAAGATTGTGCAAGTCAAATGTGACAAGTATTTTTGGCTGGAGGGAGTAGTAAAACTAGAAGCAAGTGTATTAAAGGAATGTGCCAATTGAACAGAGGTCAGGGTTTTCTTACAAACAATACCCTTGCAATTATTACACTAGCCCATTAGGAACAAAGGAAATTCAAAGAGAAGGAACAGTTATTCTACTAGTCGGGGAGAAAACCTTGTGGTACAAACAAACCTAAAGATCCAAATCTAGATGTGCTTTTACAAGCACAAAAGAATTTACTCTTTGTTGAAGCACTTAGAAAAAAGAGCAAATAGATCAAACAGGCATGCGTTAAATAAAATTTGATCACAAAAGGACAACTAAATGCACAAATACTTACCTCAATATATGAGGCTGCAACATCTGAATGCTTCTCATTAGTTCTTGCTATGAATATATCCCAAAAAACTGACCACCACTCGAAAAGAAAGCCACCAGGTGCATCAATTGCTGGAAACAAGAACAGTTTTTGGGAAGTAAATAATAGTCTTGATAAACAACAGAGAAAACAGACTGGAAGAAAGAACAAAAAAGTAGCTCCACACAACTTGCAGACAAATGCATACCAACTGGATCCGAAGAGACCTTTCCTTCTGCTTGGAAGGCCTTTGCAGTTGCCTGCAAATTTCTCTTCATAAAATAGTCATATATGTAAACATCCAGCCTGTTTCATGAAGTAGCCAATTAGTCAAAATAGAGGATTGGAGGAAATAATCAATCATAAGATGATGTTTCAAGAAGAACATGAATAGGTAGCTAATAAACACAAAGAATTAAGATAAAAGGAATGCATACTTATAGTATTACTGTATTAGATAGAGAGTCAGGAAATTGTCATGTCTTCAAAAAATACAGTTATGCTAGATAGACATAAGTAGTTAGGTTTATTTGATTTTCTATCTCCTTGGAGGTAAATCGTCAGCTAAAATGATCGTGAACATCAGTGTTCAGCCAATCATATTTCCATTCATTGACAATAACCTTTTAATTCAATTAACAATGCATCATAGTTCAAATATGCTTTCCAAAAAATTGTTATCCGTATTAGAGACATAGGTTGAGTATAGCCCCAGACTAAAACCGGCCCCTTCCCTATCTGTGGTATTTGTACTATCTCTATCTTGCAGTGGCAATAGTCTCCCTATGAAGTTGCCAAACACTGAGCCTGTCAAACTAGGCTATCAAGGTCTAAGCGGAATCGAATCTGTACCACTACCATCCGCTTGTAAAAGGTTAAAGGGTTCCTCCGGAAGGAGAGGAACCCACATCCCCACATCCCGCAACCGAATAGAGCTCCTCTCCTCCAGAATGCTTAATAGCTCAACCAGAACTACTACTGAATATCCATAATCTTCTGTTAAAATGTAGGTATTTCTGCTAAAAATCGGCAAATCTGTCACAACCTGGGTCAATCCTCAAATCAGCTCTCCTCGAGAACAAACTTACGAGTTAGAAAGAAAAAACAAGCTGAAATGAAAATAAAAGGAGCTATCCCGGCGAAACCCTAGCGGCCAAACACGACCTCGCACACAATACTGGAGACAGCTGCACCGCGTCCCCACGAACGCGATAGTAGCACATAAAATTTCATCTAAAAAACGCAAAATCACGCCAGCCAACGCGAATCAAACGATAAACACGTGCATAAAAAAATACTCATGAAATGGTAAAAAAAAATCCTTACATCTTGTCCGCCTCCCAGTTAGTCTGCGACATGGCGGGTGCTCTTCTCACGGCGCGCCGACTAGGAAGCTTCTCCCTCTGAGGCAACAAGCTCCGATGAGGAGAGCCTGCTCGGATGGGCCACCGACGCCTCCGCGGCAAACGCCTGGGCGCTGGGAGCGTGGCTCGAGCGAGGCGGAGTGGGGATGCCGAGGCGAAACTCTTGCGGCGTGGCCGCGGCGGTGAGCGGCGGAGGCGGCGGCAGATTGGAATCGCGGCTACAGCGGCGGGAGCGGGACGGCACGGGAGGGTAGGGGGAGGGGAATGTCGAATGTATGAGAGAGACGGGGAAGGTGATGGAGGTGAGGGGCAATTGGGGAATAGAGACGGGAGGAGTGGTCAGGACGGGTCGGGACGGGGGACCTATAAGTATATAAATAATATACAACGTCGGAAGCGTATTAAAAATAATTACAGAAAAAATCATTATATTTATGACTTCTTGTGTGAGAAAAATAAGTTTTTTTTACAGAGGACATTCACAATGCAGGCAGACTCCACCGTAGAGTCTAAGCTTATTTATTATCCTCATATTTACAATATTTTGCTGATGTTATAATATACCCCCTCTGTATAGGAAAAGGAAGTCATTTTAGACAACGACACGGTCTCCAAAGTACAACTTTGACTTCTTGTTTTTATAAAAAAATATTTATTAAAAAATGATATATGTATACTTTTGTGAAAATATTTGTCAATACAAATCTATTCATATAGCTTTTATATTTTAAAACTCAATAACTTAAAAGTTATTCATGATTTATATTCTCAATGTTTGACCAAAATCTTTGTCCAAAACGACCTCCTTTTCCTATACGGAGGGAGTATTTATTAAAGAGATAGGGAGAAAAACTAAGACTTCAAATCTTATTTAGACTTCAAGTCTATGATATTTCAAGCTAATAAATAGACTTAGACTCTATGATAGAGTCTGCATTGTGAATGCTCTAAAGTTACAAATTATATTGCTAATATTTATAACACCAAATATTTAAAATATTTATAATTTGTAATACATAATCATATTTTATAATGGAGATAATAACTTGGTGATTTATTAGTGTGTTTTAATACAATTTGGTCAAAATTTTATATAACCCGACTTATGATATTATTTTCATTCGCTTTAATTTATCAGTCGGCTTATTCGTCCTACTGCGGCTTATTCTCTCTCACATAATCTGTTAAAACAATCGAAATTAGCTGCAAAAACCATCAACAGAACAACACCATTGTCCCTTTTTCTAGTAGCAATCTAGCAGTGCAGTGCAAGTGTGTTTTGTCCAGACAGAATGTGAGAATATTCGGAATGGAATCATGGTTTCACCGTAAGGTCCAACCTGAATACATGCATGTTGTCAAAAAAAACTGAATACATGCACCGAACAGGTCCTCGTCATCTGTTGTTGCAAGCCAAAAACACATGCTATTACTACCTTGGCAATTTGCTGGGTTTAGCTTTGGCACTCCTCTCTTCTTTTGTTTTCTAATTATATAGCACAATATAGACACTCAGGGTTAACCCTTTTACACGAAGCAATGATGAAAGTGTAAGAGAGGTGTTACATGAATGTTGAACCGCTTCATAAACAGAAACTAAAATGTCCTTACTACCAAAGCAACCAACTTTATTACAAGCCTAAAATAGCCAAAGCATCATATATGTTGAGACCAGAAAACACGACACGACTTTTATTTGTAACTAACTTATTATTACAAACCTAAAATAGTCAAAACAACACATAGGTTGACACCGGAAAACACGATCTTCTATCCACCACTTTCTACGCAAAAACTAGCAACCTCCAGCCAACACAGTGGCCTTCTATCTGCCACTTCCAACGCCTTCTATCTGCCACTGAAACCAGTGGCCTCTGGCCAACAGAGTGACCTTCTATCCACCACTTCCAACGTCTTCTATCCAGCCAACAGAGTGGCTTCCTATCCGCCACTTTCAACGTCTTCTATCCACAACCAAAACTAGTGGCCTCCAGCCAACAGAGTGGCCCTCTATCCGCCACTTCCAACGCCTTCTATCCACAACCGACTTTATTACAAGCCTAAAATAGCCAAAGCAGCACATAGATTAAGACCAAAGAACATGGTCTTCTATGTGTCACTTCCCATATAGAAACCAACAACCTCCGGCCAATAGAGTTCATAAACGAAAATTAAGATGTCTTTACTACCAAAGTAATTGACTTTATTACAAGCCTAAAATAGCCAAAGCGACACATAGGTTGAGACCATAAAACACCACTTTCTATAGAGTTCATAGACAGAAACTAAGATATCCTTGCTTACTATCAAAGCAAACAGATTTATTACAAGCATAAAATAGCCGAAGTAGCACATAGGTTGAGACTACAAAACACACCCTTCTATCCATCTTCCCAACAGGGTTCAATTTCAAAGGATAACACACTTTTCATTTGCCTTCCCAGCATGCTTTAGTTTAAGATGATAATCAGTCCAACTAAAGTAATGCACCATTTACTTCCAACATAGAAACCAGCAGCCTCTAGCCAACTGAGTTCATAAACAAAAACTAAGATGTCTTTACTTACTACCAAAGTAAGTGACTTTATTACAAGCCTAAAATGGTCAAATTAGCATAAAGTCAAGACCAGAAAGCACGACCTTCCATCCACCTTCCCAACATGCTTCAATTTCAGATGATAACATGCCTTCCATCTGCCCTCCCAACATGCTTCAGTTTCAAAATGATAGGCAGTTTGTTGTCTCTGTCTCCATCCATCCTTAGTGATGGAAATGTAGTGTCATTGCCTTTATGACTTCTACACCATGCTCTGAAGAGACCATGTCCTTATGTAATTCTGCCCAATATGTTAGCAAGGAGTAAATCAAACATATGATCTGTGTAGATGATTTTACTCTCTTTCCATCGAAACATATAGCATTTCTTGTCTTTCATACTGTCCAACTATTGGTATTTATTAATGCACACAGATACATCTTCAAGCGTGTAGATAATGTTTGTAACTTTCACCCAAAGTATTCTAAGTATCATATCCATAGGGGAAACATATGAGATTAACTGCAATCTAACTTAACCAGGGGTAGAAAAAGGGCTATGGAATATCAACAAGGCCAAGGAGTAGCAACAAGGCTAAGGATAAATAGGGTCGTTGAAAGGTCCTAGTTTGGTTTTGGTAATTGAGTGACAATTTAAGTGGACTAATGGTGTTTATGTGAGATACACAGGATATTAGTCCATAGGTACATGTGTGTGAGCACTTGAGCCATGGAGGTGAATGTCTTGGACTTGATGTGAAGCTCACACATGTGATGATCATGGAGGAGCTTAATGCACATGAAACATGACATGGAGTCATGTGGCTAAGATGGTGAAGATCAAGGCAAGACTTGGCTTGATGGACCGGTTGTGAAGGTGAAGGGCAAGTTGGAGGCTTTGAAGCCGTTGGTACCGAGTGTCGGGAGGCTTAAGCAAGACTTGGCGCCGAAGGACCGAAGCAATGGTGAAGAGCAAACGATGTCAAGATCGATGGACCATGGAGGCCATGTGATGATATGAAGTGGATCATATCATTTGATCGAGGTTGGTGCATGTGTTGCATCAACAAATGGAGGAGATGGAATGGAATGCGCAAGGCAAAGGTATACTTGTAGGACATTTCATTTCACCGGTCATAGGTGTGTAGAGAATTTTATGACCGGGTTTAGGATAGATGGTCGTACTATTAAGAGGAGCAAACTTGTTTGCATATCGGTCATCTAGTGCCACTTGAGCGATCTAACATTGCGATGTTGCTAGGATCGAGTGGCGTGGTGAGAGCAAGTGAAAATCATTTGAAAAATGTTTGTGAAAATGCTGACACACATGCACAAGGTTGTATACACTTGGTGGTGTTGGCACATTTGCAAAGGAGAAGAAGTTTGGAGAAGTTTCGGAGAAAGCTTTGGTTGAAAAAGAGAAGCGATGGATCTTGGATTGAAATTATGTACTAATCCTTTGTGAGTTAGATTAGCTTTGTATGTGGGATGTGTATCCCTCTGAATAAGCTTTCTAAAATGTCCAAGATCATCGAAATTGGAGTTCGGAGCTAAGAGTTATGGTCGTTTTAGCGCGGAGTTCAGGTTGCTGAAGTCGGTAGTACCGACCCTGAGGCCGGTAGTACCGACCCCTCCGTGAGCAGATCGCATGTTCTCTGTGTTGGGCCATTTTTGGCCTCAAGGTAGTACCGCCATAAAGGCCGGTACTACCGACCCTCGGTAGTACCGACCCCCGGTCGGTAGTACCGGCGATCGAAGTCGTTTTGAAGGCTCTCTGTGTAGATCTAGATTTGGCCTAAAGGTAGTACCGCCATAAGGCCGGTACTACCGACCCCTGGTAGTACCGACCCCCGGTCGGTAGTATCGATGTTTGGAAGAAGTTTGGAGGCGTTCTGTGTAGATCTAGATCTGGCCTACCGGTAGTACCGCTATAGGGGCCGGTAGTACCGGCCCTTGCGTCGGTAGTACCGACCGAAGGCGTGGAAGCTCGGGAGAAGGGGAACACGACTAGTTTGTGGCTCCCCTCTATAAGTAGAGGGGTGTCCGACCCTTTGATCAGGTTGAGCACCCTAGGGACTTTGTGTCCAAGGTTGGGAAGTGCTTAGGAGCCCTCTAACTCACATATGCTTATTAGTGCTTATCCGATTGTGTGAGAGAGCGATTCTAGTGCGGTGCATGAGAGATTGCAAGAGTTGACACTAGGTGTTCGAGTTGCAAGCCGGTGGTGCTTATTACTCTTGGAGGTTGCCACCTCCTTGACGGCTTGGTGCGTGTCTCCGTCGTGAAGCCCGCGTGAAGATTGTGCGTGGCTCCGGAGAAGCTTTGTGAGGGGCATTGTGCTCACCCCGTGGAAGATCGCGAAGAGAAACTCTAGTGGAGAAGAGGCGTGAAGAGCGCCAAGTGGTCTGGTCGGATTGAAAGCTAGAGCTCTTGGTGAGCACTCCATCGTGGAGAGGTTGGCTTAGTGTCACCACTAGCAAGAGGATCGGTGGCAACCTTGGGCTTGCTTCAATGGGGACTAGCTTGGTGGCAACCAAGTGAACCTCGGGATAAAATCTTGTGTCCTCGTCTCTTGTTGCTCTTATTGTTCTTTGTTCCTTGCATATTATGCTTGTTTGTGTTCTTCGTGTTCTTCCTCCCTCCTTCACTCTATCTTAGGTTGGGAAGACTCGATCTACCTTTTGGCAAGGAATCAAAACGTGGGGAAGCTACATTCGTCATCTACTTCATCTAGGGAAGTGGGGTAATTGCTAGATCTGAGATTGCATCTCATCCCCTTCGATTTCGTAGCTCCCTGCAGGTGCTCGGTAGTACCGGCCTAGAAGCCCGGTAGTACCGGTGTCGGTAGTACCGGCCTATAGCCCGGTAGTACCGACTGCCTGGTGTTTGCACTAGCTTGTATTGCAATACTATCTCTTGTGCTAGTGTTTAGTTGCTTAGTTTGTGTAGCTAAGTTGAGCTCTCTAATTTGGCTTGTGTAGCCTTATTATTGAGCATTGCTAGTGAGCTTAGGCTTTGTGCTTTGCTTGCTAGATTGCATAGGAGCTCCCCGTGCTTGAAGTACTAGTTGCATAGGCTTGTGTGACCTTGCTTCTAGAATTGGTTAGGTGAGCTCTAGCTAGCCCAACACCTTATTTGCATTGATTAGGATCTTTTGTAAGGTGTCATAGAGTATAGGTAGAGGGGTGTAGTCTTGGCTAGACCGATAGTTTTAATTCCACATTTATTTCGGTTAGCCGCTACGTTTAATTTTAAAATGGACTATTCACCCCCCCTCTAGTCCGCCATCTCGACCTTTCAGACGTATAGAGGATAACTAAGGTTCTCTAATCCTGACGTCGGTAAGCTATCTCTTCTTGAAGGACCGAAAACGACGACCAGAGGGGGTGAATGAGAGCCGTAAATTTTCTTTCAAAATGTTTAGGCCACTATTCCAAAAAAATCACCCCAAAAGCAAAACCATGTGAGAGGGGCTAGTCCGCGACCTAATCGGTGGGTGGATACCTTAGGAGATGTCCTATAGGTACAACGGGACTGCTGGAGAAGCGCCACAAACAAGCGCAAAGCAAGGGACTCGAAAGCCAGCAATCAGTAGGATGTCGGACTGTCCAGGAATTGGTCGCAGACTGTCTCGGGTTCACTGTCACTCTGCTGGGGGACAGAAGGAGAGGAAACCTGATGCTCGAGACCCAAAGAAGCACAAAAGGTATCAAACTGAGTGTTACCAAATTTTGTACCATTGACACTGCATATAGCTCTAACAGTATCCTGGGGTAACTCGGTTTTCAACCTCAAAATCAAATTTCGAGCAAACGAAAAAGCCTCATCCTTGCCCTCCAAAAAGAACACCCAAGAGTCCCTTAAAAAGTCATCCACAATCATGAGAACGTACCACTTCCCACCCGCTGAGCAGACCTGAGCTAGACCAACAGTGTCCATGTGTAAAAGCTCATCGGGTTGCTTAGTCATCACCTAGTTCACAGGTGGATAAGAAGCGGCTACCATCTCCGCGTAGCGACAAGGGTGACAAACGAGGTCCTTCTGAAATTTTAGCTTGGACAATCTTCGGATTAGACCAAGTGAACTAAGCCTTGCAAGCAAGTCAAAGTTCAAATGTCCAAGTCTCCTATGTAAATTCCACAAATCAGAAGAAGGACCTGCCACGAGGCACTGAACAGAGCCGAAAGAGCGAGAAAAATTGGCTCAAAAGACACAGCCAAAGGGCCAACAAGATCACCTCGAGAATCAAGAACTATGCACAAGCCGGTCTTAAAAAGCACTTGAAAGCTATCCCCAAGGAGTTGTGAAATAGAAAGAGAATTAAAATGCAAATTTAAAACCAAAGCAACATCCTTGAGAACAAAATTCTCATTGAGTCGGACTAACCCACGAGAAACAATCTTACCTTTGCTATTGTCTCCGAATGTGATGTATTCCTTGTGCGGCATGGGGTCGAGGCTGGAGAACCATCTAGAACTTTCAGTCATGTGGCACAAACAGCCGAAATCAATGAGCCACGTGTTCTCCAACCCGAGTTCCTGCATCAATAGAAAGGCAGTGGATGAGCAAACGACACAACACTGGGTTAGTAAACTGAGAAGGATACCAATGTTGTGTCATTGGTCCAGAAAAGGTGTTAGGAAACACAACAAATTGTCCTCGTTCCATGGGGGATAGCGATCACCACAAGATTGAAAATGTGGTCTGCTATGGAACGAAAAACCTCCATCCATACCTCACCCCATCTGGGGATAGCGATCACCACGCTACTGAAAACATGGTCCGGTTTTGGGACGGTGCAGCAAAGCCACTTACGCGGGGCTCATGGCCGTATGGAGCATGACCGGAACCGCGCCGGGCACGACCACCTCGTGGTCTAGCTGCCTGGGGCCTAGCTACCTGAGGGGGTGCTCCTCTAGGTCTAGCCCTCTGCCTCTGAACACCTTGATCATGTACACCATGGAAAGAGTGGTACATGGCCTGGTTGTTCAGCTCAAACTCTCTCCGAGCATCTCTCTTTCTCTGGAAGCAAAACTCAGCTAGGTGACCCTCGCGATGGCAATACTCGTACTGGAACCACACCTCTCTCTTGGATTGTTGGTTCGCTCCCTTGCGAGGGTTGCACACTCTAGTTGGCTTCTTACCTTTCAGAAGGGGATCTCTAGAGATGTCAGGTAGAGTGCCAAGTGGGTTCTGGAGATGGTTTGGTTTTGGAATCCACACTTGCTTCTGAGGTGGAGCTCTCGGGGGTTCTACAATGACCCATCCTGGGTAATAGACTTGGATGGCTTAGATGGGGTGATCTTAGTTAGCTTGGGAGTAGTAGAAGGCTTCTCACTCGAGTTCACACCGCTACACTCACCAATCCTCCCAAAATAATTTGCACCCTTCCCACCTATAGCAAAAGCCTACACCAGGCCCGCCAGTTCCCCTCCTGAACAGACTGACCATCATGCATAACTGCGGCTCGCTGCATGACACCCAACTCAAGATGGACCGAAGGTATGTGTTTTCCTCCTCGGTTTGCATCTTGTCATGCCAACAGTTGGCAATCTCAAGCTCCAACCCCTCATATTTCTCGCATCGAGCGACACTGGTGCTAACTGAGTTGGCCTTCTCAAACTTGGCAAGTTTGGCATCCTTCTTTGCCAACTCAGTTCGCAAGCCCGGACAGACTTGCACACACCCAACAAGGAAGGTCTAGCCTTGACCTCCTCAAGCTCCTTCCTCAAAGTGGGACATGCTTTACAGTCACCCACCAAGTCAAGCCTCGACTTCAACTCATCATACACTTCAAGCAAAGAGGCATACTTGGTTTCAAGGGTGGTAAAGTTGGTCAAGTGCACCACACACTCCTCACACCCCTCCTCAGTGACATGCACCTCGGAATGAGCAAACTCAAGATTCTTAAGTGTTACAACTAGCTTCTCCTTATACTCCTTACGCTCTCTAGTCACGCGCCTAAGCAACTTGTCCTGACTAAGCAAGGTGGCATTCATGGACTCAAGCTCCGCAGAGAGACGGTCAATGGTAGAAGAGGTCGATACCTCAGAAGTGGTGTCATCGTCGCTGGGAAGCTCCTCCGCGTGAGTGTTCGCCTCATCGCCCATCGCCATGGTGCAGTAGCCTCCGGGGGTGGAGTTGCTGAAGAAGCACAGGTCATTGAAGCGGTTCTCCGTCTTCCTCTCGGACTCGTCGTCGCTGAAGGGAGCATTGCGATCGTCGAAGTCGTCGTCAAGGTCACTGATCGACGCGAGGAAAGCACGTTCTTGCGCCTTGGCCTTCCTGTAATACTTCTCCTTGAAGGCCTCCTTGTCGAACTTGCCCTTCGCCTTCTTCTTGCCGACAGTGTACTCACGCTTGTCCTTGTGCCTGGAGTTGTTGTACTTGCCGGGGAAGACCTTGTCCTTCTTGGGGCAGTTTGTGATGAAGTGGTGGGGGTCGCCACACCCAAAGCATCCATCCTTTGTGAAAGTGCAATTGCCCCCAAATGTGGGTTTTGGTATTGATGACATTCAAATTAGGGACTAATGTGTTTCAATGAAGATGACTTGCAACTTTAGTCCCTTGAAAGTGCTAGAGTAATAAACTAAGGAAAAAAGAAGTCCCTCAATTCGATCTTCAAAAGACGGCAACTAAACTTGAAGAAGTGCTTCGATCGTTTCCTACTTTGAGTTTAAGAATGTCGTGCTATAAATAGGGATGCAAAGTTAAGTGGTCTGAAGAGGATAGAGTGCTCAAGTATAAAAATAAAATAAAAAAGAGACACAAAATCACTTCACGATCAAATAGAGGGTTGTTGTCAACTTCCAGCGTCGGAAGTTCCGACACTGGGATTTCCAGCAAGTGGGATGCTATTGTGTCTAGTGAAAGCCAGAAATTCCAAGATCTGCGTCGGAAGTTCCGACAATAGTAAAAAGTGATCGTTGACCCTCCTGTGAATAGTGTTTCTAGTGAACGTCAGAAGTTCTGAGATCTGGACCGGAAGTTCCGACCTTCACGTTTACAGCAGCCCGTGGGTTGACCTATAAATACTTCTCTTCATTATTCCAACTGTTACCCCCCTCATTTACTCTCACCAACCAGCGTCCAAACTGAACACCAAGCATTCAAGGCTCCTCCCAACTCTCCCCTTCCTTCCCTACTTCAATTCTTGCAAGGATTTGAGTGGAGAGCTAGTGGTTTGAGTGAGATTCACTTCTAACAAGCTTGAGCACTTGTTTTCTTCGTCAAGCCGGTTGAATTTGCGTTCTTTACTCTTGGGTTCTTGGAGAAGTCGGTTGAATTTGAGATTCTACTGGAGAAGCTCAAGAATCCTTTGTGGTTTCTTTGAGAGAGGATAATGAGGTGAAAGAGACTCCGACCTTTGTGGTCACCTCAACAACGAGGAAGTAGGAGCTCCTTTGTGAAGTGGACAAACCTCAGGATAAATCCTTGTGTCTCATGTGCTTCTTGTCGTTGAGATTATTGCATATATCACTTGTATTGTTTCTCTCTCTCTCAAGCTACTAACTAGGTGGTGGACTCATACGTCAGTTGGAAGGCTATACAACAACAAGGAAGGGTCTCTACACCCTCACCCTTTCACTAGGTTGTGGGGTTGTAAGTAATCTCTATCTCAAAGTTCATTTCTGCACTTGTAGTTCGTTTCCCGTAGGAGTCAGAACTTCCGACAGTTAGCGTCGAAACTTCCGACAGGCTGCTGACAGATTTACGTTTAGTGTGTGTAGACTTTTTCAATAGCCTATTCACCCCCTCTAGGCATTGTTTGATCATTTCAATTGGTATCAGAGTCTAACCCTCATGTTAGCTCTTCACCGCATGAGGGAAAAACAATGTCTACCCTAAGTGATCAAGATGTCAACATGATTGCCGAGAAGCTTGCAGTGCAACTTATGGAAAAACAAGCAAAGCAATTTGAAGATCAATTGAGCAAGATGCAAAAGGAGATTGAAAGCTTGAAAGAAGCTTTGAGCAACAAGAATGATGTGTCCACAAGTAGGACAACCCCTAAAGGAAGCCTAGGAAGAATGTGAGCTCGCCAATCATGGACATTTCGAACTCCTTCGACATCAATTCACCAAATTCCTTGCAATATTCTTCATTTGTTGACCCGGAGATGATATCATCAATATAGACTTGACAAATGAAGATCTCTCCATCAAGCTTCTTGGTGAATAGTGTGATGTCGACCTTCCCAATGATGAAGCCCTTCTCAATGAGGAAGTCACGGAGGCGCTCGTACCATCACTAAGCTAGGATTGAATTACCGCAGCGTGGGGTTTTGGTGCCCCACAGCGGGCGCAGCTGGCGCCCGCTGCGGTAGTTCGGCAGCTGGACACAGTCGGTCGGCCGCCGAGGCACCCACTGCGGTTAATATATTAACCATAACGGGCAACATAAAGGGCCTGTTGCGGTAAACCAACATTAACCGCAGCGGGCGGCCTAACGCGCCTGCTGCGGTAAAAGGATTAACCGTAGCGGGCACATTAGGCCGCCCGCTGCGGATAATGTCCAATTTTCCGCAACGGGCATTTTAAGTTGCCCGCTGCGGTTCATTTCCACCCTACAAATAGCGCCACTGCCACCATCTTCTTCCCACAGCTGCTCTTCTTCCAGATCGTGGGAGGGGAGGTTTTGCCCTAATTTTTCACCACACCATTAAATTGAGTTTTAGAGCATTGATTTAGAGAAGAGGACACAACAAGAGGTACATAAACCCTCTCCCACCCCTCTTTTCCTCACCTTTTTAGCGCCTTTTGTGTGTCTTTTTTGTGTATACTTCTAATCTAGATCTAGATATCCATGATTGAGAGAGATGAAGCTTGCTTTTTGTAATCTAGATTCACCATGGATGCATAAAAGCTCTCTGTTGGTGGTCCTTAACTCATACTTTATAACCGCCAAGACTCGCATAAAAGAGAACACCAAACATAGAATAGGGCTTACAACTAACTATTTCCACGAGTTTTGGTGTTTGGTCAATTGCAGGAGGGCATTCATGTAAACGACCACAAACGGGCTTCAACACATACAATGTATGGCATGCAAATGCACTGATATGAGCCCAAAGGGGATAGGCCCAATACCCAGCACTTCCAGCCCATCCAAAAGGGAGAAATGGAGCCCAAAGTCCATCACAACAACAAACTAGACATGAAAACCTTGATGGACATGGCCCACATCACCTCGGGGACCCACCAGAGCGAGTCGGGCGTGAGAGGGGCCACCAGGGGTGCGGCCGCACCACCAACTGCACCGACCGGACCCAACTTTGGTCGGTTGCTAGATACCGCCTCTCTCATGTTGGTTATCAGGGTGTCCAGGTCCAATGCATCTCGGAAGGTCGGTTTGGAGGCGGTTTGCACTTTCCATGTGGAGAGAAGAGGCTCTCCACCCCTCCAAGGCACCTCACCTATAAAAGGAGTCCTCCACCCTCCTCACAATTCATCCAATAGCTCATCAACTCATATCTCAAGAGGGATCCATGGAAGAAGGAGTAGTGCCTCATATGTCTTAGCTCTAGTAGCTAACTAGAATAGGGAGCGAGTGAGTGCGAGTCGGAGAAGTACCAGAGTTGTCGCCTACCTCTGCGCAAGGAACACCAGGATCGCCGGTGTGACTTCGCTTGTACCTCTACGATCTTGTATACTTCTTGAAGTATAAAGGTTCGTGTTTATCTTTGTATTCAAGTTCTTATTGTGTTCTAGCTTGTCGCTAACTTAGTTTGTTGGACCGATCGTTAACCTTCAGGTGGGTGCTCTAGTAAGAGGGTGCAAGCCCGGATCGCCGCTAGAGTAGTGGCCCTTAGCGTAAACGCAGTGTTTAGGCTAAGTGGTTACAGGTAGGTTGCCTGGGTCTCCACAGTAGAGGAGGTAGGCGGCAGGTGGTGACAGCCCTGTCCGTCCTTTGTAATCCACCCACGTTCGGGATTCCAGGTAGAGTTGTATCGGCATAGGTTGGGAAACCAACTTCAGCCATTGACCGAAGCAAGCTACATTAGTTGAGTTAGAGCACCTAAGGGCTCATTACCTAGAGAAACCTTGCTACTTTTGTTACCCTTCTCCTTGACTTATCTGGGAGAACTAGACCAAGAGACTATAGCACACTGTTCCCTATGGAAAATATGATACCCTGAATACTTCCGGGTGAAGTGCTACAATGGTACTTCCGTGCGCTTGCGGACCTTTTCTGCTTACGCTAAGAAATACCAACAAGCATTTCTGGCACCGTTGCCAGGGAACGGTTGTCGTATTTAGTCTCTGAACCTAGTTCGTCCGTGTATCTTTTTTTTACCTTTATTTTCTTTTTTACCAAACCTATGGAGCTATCCACTATCCAAAACCTATCCGCTTCGTGGGCCGAGTTCTGTGAGCCACCACAATCATCGAAGCCAATCACAGTTTCTAGCTATGAACTCCGCCCTGGCTTTATAGCCATGGTTCGTGAACAACCCTTCTTGGGGTATGATCACGAAAACCCCTACCCTCATTTACGGGAGTTTGAATTACTCTGTGCATGCCTGACAATTGCAGGCATGTCACAAGAAACATTGCGTTGGAAGCTGTTTCCGTTCTCTCTTTCTGAAACGGCAAAATAATGATACAACAATAATGTAGGAAAGTTTAACGGAGATTGGAAAGAACTGAGGAACATATTCTGTCTCACATTCTTTCCTATATCTCATATTGTAAACCTATGGCAAGAGTTACTCAACTTCCAACAAAAAGAGAAGGAAACGTTAGGTGCAGCCTAGGAGAGATTTACAACTCTTTCACGATTAGGCCTAGACTTGTCTCTACCCAACCACGTGTTGTTACAACACTTTTGGTTAGGGTTGAACAAGGAGTCTACCCTACAGCTGGATATTTCCGCTGGAGGATCGTTCATGTGCAAAACCTAGGGGAAGGACAAGCTCTGCTAGACCTTATTCTAGAGAACACGCCCCTTCCTGATCCCCTCCAAACGGAAAGCGAACCACATCATGAGGAGGTATCTTCGGTTAAAATCGAACCTGAGATTCAAACTCAGAGACCCTCATCGCTAACGGAACCTCTGAAGGAAATCTTCTTCCCTTCAGATTTTCCGTTCTTCGAGGAAGAACACCTTGACAATTACGTAGATACCTCGAAGCATTCATGCCAAAAGAAACCTCCAGTTCTTGCCACTCCTTTTGAAACTCCTGAAGAAATCCTTCATGCAGAGGAGTTGCCTTCCATTATAAGTAGTGGTCAAGTGGAACAAGCAGAACTCTTTTCTGAAGAAATTCAGATCAGTTCCTCTTGTTCAATCATCCACGCTAAAATTAGCGGATGCTGGGTGGAAGTGCTTTATAATCCAACTGTGGGGGTGAACATCATGTCTGCATCTTTTGCGAACACGATCGTTCATGAGTCCTTCACCCCAAGAAACAAGCACTTGAGGCTAGATTCAAGGTCGAGTCTGAATAATCTTGGCATCCTTCACGACATACCACTTAAATATGACAATGTCAAGTTGACGCTAGACTTTCACGTCTTCGACATTCAAGATTTTGATGTCTTGATCGGGCTTCCCCTACGAAAACGTTTGGACGAACCTCCAAAGACTGGGGAATTTTCTCTCAATATAAGGAGGGAAAATTTTTCCGTACCAACGGTCCAAGCCAAAAATTCTGTGGCTGAACCTCCCTTCTATACATACAAGCCTGAAACGGTTATGTCGGTACAACCTTTTGAGATCCCTCAGTCGTTCTTGGGAAACGATGATGAACCTTTTATCCAAGAAAAGGATGATTTAGGCGAAACTCTTGATCCTCCCAAGGAGGAAACTCCGATGCGCCCTTGTGTGTATTCCTTTGAATATGAGGATGGTCTTTCTAGTGATGGTGACTTGGGGGACTCGTTCGAGCTTCCCAATTCAACATCCTTTTGCACTTCAAAGGAACATCAAGAACACATCAAGGATGAGACATCAAACGAACCCATGGAAGGAGAGCCAGTTCATGAAGAAATCAATTCTAATCTCTCTCCCCTTGAAATAAAAGATCCTGAGCATGGAAGCTATCTCCTTCCTACCACGCCAAGTCCATGCCCATTTGAAGAAACCCTCGCTTTGATCTGCAACTCCAACTTCATTTGCAAAATCTTCAATCTCCTTTTACTCTCTATCCCTAGAATCCTAAAAAGGGTCGTTGTAGATCGGTTTGTTTATCACAAATCTTGCAAATTTCGTGGTACCTTGTTATGAGTTTTGCAGATCAGGTTGGTGTTGAAGGGGAAACCACATCACCAACATTTGGGACAATTCTAAAGGTTTCCCAAGATCAAGCTTATGACCATAATCAAAGCACTGTCGGGAGATACCCCAGATTATCATATAAAAAAGAAAAAAAAGTTGTATCGATCTCCAATAATTGCAAGATCATGTTGTTAGGCTACAATGCACCCTCGGGTATTCTTGGTCGATAACCATTTCAGGTTGAAACTAAGAAGAACAAGGGACAGATGACACACGACAACATTGAGCTACATCAACTACATAATTCCGATGTTTTGGAACACACTCAGAAGCAGACCCCAACTTGGCACACTTGGCTTTTACACAAAAGTCCAAGTGTGGGGGAGGACGGTAAGAATGTCATGTTCCATTTACATCAAAGGATATGCTAGCTCGCCTTGCTAAAATAAAAAAAATAAATAAAAGCACCATCTTCCTTTTCAATAAAAGCAAGAACATGCTATCTCGTTTGTATGCACCTTCGGGTATTCCTGTTCGCTAACCTTACAGGTTAAGATCAAGAAGATCGGAGGAAGATACAATGACAAGGAGCATAAGAGCTACACTACCAGTGATAGAACACTGAGTCCCTCAACATGCCACACTTGACTTTTATACAAAAATCCAAGTGTGGGGGAGGATATTGAGAAGCTCAGGATCCATCCATCCAAAAAAGGGAAAAGCTCGTCCTTGCTAAAAGGAAATGGTGGAAAGAAGAGAAGAAGCTGGGTGGCGCCACATGACTATCACAAACACCCATGTGTCAAAAAAATGGAGAAAAAGAAAAAGATAAAAAAACAATAGATATGAAAAAAGGAGAAAAAATATATATCTATATATGCGAAGAAAAAAAAGGGTGAAAAAAGAGAGAGAAGAAAAAGAAGTTTGAAAAAAAGACATATATAAAAAAGAGTGGAAGAGAAAGAAGGAGCAGAGTGGTTCCATTCCTTTATCGCAAACACCCGCGATCCACCTGACTTCGCCTATATTGCTTACATAAGCAAGAAGGGTGTTCCTCTTTCACGACCTTTGTTGGTACCATCAAGGCTCATGGTTTATACACATTATTTATGTGTATGACCTAAGCCTTGATACCCGCCAAAGTCCGACCTTCAAGCTACCGCCGTGGTGACTCCAAAGCTCAAATCTACAGATGTCACCGGTAAACACACTCAGGTATGCAAAGGTAATAAATGTTCGCCAATCCATTTACTCAAGTTTGTCTCCTTATTCCGTTCAAATTCATGCTTCCTTTGTTATGTCATATGCTCCAGTTTGGATGTTGTCATATGCTACATCCATAAGTTGTTTTAAATTAAGCATGGTGCTTAGGTTAAAATGACCTTCATTAATCAAGTTTGAACATGAAGTTTAATTTTGGTTAATGAACTTTGAGCTACTTTCATGAGAAATAGAAGTAATTCTTTTGATGAAGATAAAACCAAGGCTAGATTTATGCTGCATGTTTTACCTTAAGCCTTGTTTGAGTTGTTTTTCAAAGATAAAAAGTTTGGTGAATAAAAAAAATATATGAAACTCTCTCTCTTTTTTTTAAAAAAAATGGCAACCTTTCTTGATCCATGTTTTCTTAAGCTTTATGTTTTCAATTTTCCTTAACCATGGATATATTCTTTCTCGATGTTGCCATAAAAAAGGATAATAACAAAAATAATAAAACAAATCTAGGCTCCCCAGTGTTCCAGCTGGTAGAGCCCTTGTCGTAATAATGGCAACCTTTATTGATCCATGTTTTCTTAAGCTTTAAGTTTTCAATTCTCCTTAAGCATGGATATAATCTTTCTCAATGTTGTCATAAAAAAATAAATTAATAATGATAAAATAAATTTAGGCTCCCCAGTGTTCCAACTGGTAAAACCTTTGCTGTATTTCAATTCGTTGTTTTTCTGTTAAAAATAAAAAAGAGGTACAAGAATAAAGTGTGGGGGAGATCTCTCAAGTTCAACAACCACACATTTGAGATCTCCCCCCACATGTTGCAACAAACATCGATCGCCTTGACATAAAGAAGGCCAGGATCAATAGCTCAAGGGGGGATTGGCTGAACTTACAATTCAGCCAAACCACCTTTGAATCTTCATCAAACATTCATCTCCAAACGATGGTTTGTGCAACACTCTCCTCAGCTTCCTTAGTTCTTGAGTTTAAACATACATAAAACTTGACCACTAAAATTAAACTCCATGAACAAACAACTACTCCTTACTTCCTTGTAAAGAACTTAACCACACTTCGTCTAAAAATTTGCAAAGTGACATGTTCATAACATATTTGAGATAGAAGCTTGCATAAAGTTTGTTCCATATACATGTACTTATGCTTGTGGGAAAATATTTTGATAGGAAAATCATGATGACTAAGATGTTGTGAAGTGTGATATAGTTCTGGCTTATGAACCATACCGTTTCTATTTGAAGTACTTGGAGAATTTATTTTGAAAATGATATAAAACCATAGTATCACATACTCCTCATTTGGTGAGAAATTCCTACCAAAGCCAAAATTGTTATCTAGCAAAAAGTTTTAAGCTTTCTACATACGCTACTTGTTATTGTGTTGAGTTTGTTCAAGTCTTGTTGACCCTTGTTGAGAGATTTATCATACTCCCAAGATCAAGATCACGTACACTCCACATACACTTGCCGCTCCTACACTGGGAGTGCGCAAAAACATGCCTCCATTTAGTTCCACCAGAAAGCTCTACTCCTACACTGGGGCTAGATAAAAAAAATATGTCTTTTTATACTCCATGATTTAGAATAATGATTTCTCTCTACATATATGTTTTAGAAGAAGAGACATGGGCTATGCAAAAGTATATAAAAAAGAGGGACACATGAAGGTCCCCAAAAAAAGAGAGAAAATGGGCAAGTGCCATAGTAGAATTAGGGGTATATTCAATACCAACAAAAAAATGACGATGAGCACATGAAGGCTCATGCTTAAAAAAAGAGAGAAAGATAGCCATGTCTCAAGGTAATAAGTTATAGAGAGAAATCATATCCACAAAAGGAGTATTTTTCATATCATAGTCCGCACACATGCACATCTTGATTTAAGAGTATGACAGTTCTCTCCTTGGATCCTTGATTTGACTTTACAATATATGCAATACAAGTATGCAATCATGTTTATCCCTACCGAGCTCCACATAAACCTTTTAGAAGTAGGGACAACAAAAGAAGGCAAAACTCTGCTATGCCTTGGTAAGGAACCATACACTAATGAGAGATTTGAGAGCATCATTTGAGGAGTATAAAAGTGAACTATGCTTTTCTTAATAAAACTTTAAAAACCTCCAAGTTGCTCAGATGTGAATCAAGGAAGATGACTTTGCTTCGAGAACTATTCCACTTTTCAACATCCCAAGGAAGCATGTTAGACAGTGCCACATATCCCACCTGTATAAGGAATGATTTGGAATAATCTTTATAATAGTTGTATATCTCAGGAATGTTATGCTCGTGTTTACTTTTATCACCAAAGCTTTACTCGAGGACGAGCAAAGGGGTAAGTGTGAGGGAGTTTGTTGGCAGTCCTTAACTCATACTTTATAACCGCCAAGACTCGCATAAAAGAGAACACCAAACATAGAATAGGGCTTATAACTAACTATTTCCACGAGTTTTGGTGTTTGGTCAATTGCAGGAGGGCATTCATGTAAACGACCACAAACGGGCTCCAACACATACAATATATGGCATGCAAATGCACCCGATATGAGCCCAAAGGGGACAGGCCCAATACCCAGCACTTCTGGCCCATCCAAAAGGGAGAAATGGAGCCCAAAGTCCATCACAACAACAAACCAGACATGAAAACCTTGATGGATGAAGGACCGAAAATGCTAAAGCAAGGCAACCAGAGGGGGGGGGGGGGGTGAATGGGAGCCTAAAAATTTCTTTCAAAATTCGGCCTCTGTCCCAACGAAATCAACCCCAAAAACTTCAAACTCTAACGTGATGCCTACGACCCTCGAAAAGAGGGTGAATGATCCCTAGGATCACAGCGAGGCACCAAACAAGAGAGCAACCCAAAACTCCCAAAACCTCGAGTCAAGTTCTTACCTAAAAGACCCACTCCCAAACGTAGATGGAGGGCTACGTTGGTATTCCTCTAAATACATATGCTAACACGTAGCAAAGATAGGTAGAGAGGTTCCTAGGTGAACTCTAGGAGCAAACGAGAAGTCCGAAAATGAAGCGGAAAACCGGGAGAGCAAACGCACTAAAACGCAACCTACAGCAGGTTCCCGGACTGTCTAGGCTGCTGGTGCCGGACTGTCCGCGCTAGGGGCAGACTGTCCGCGAAACCCTGGCGGACTGTCCGTCGGTCAAAAGGCAAAATCAGCAAAGCTGTTGAACCCTCCCTACGCGAGTCCCGGACTGTTCGCACCTGTCAACGGTGGACTGTCCACCAGTCACCCAACCGGGAACAGTGTCGCACTGCGCGGTTCTGAAAGCGCCGAGTCCCGAGTCCCGGGCTGTCCGCCGCTAGGGGCGCGGACTGTCCGCGGATGAGCAGAGAGCAGAAAAACTGCTCGAGACAAAACCAAAATCAATTGGATCTTCACCAAATCGAACGGGGCTGCAACCAAACTTCTCCCAAGTGTTCTTCTATGTGTCGGGAAGCTAATCCTAAGATATCATCGCTCCAAACCAACTAATCCATGAGAAATCGGAAGAACACTAGAAAAGGGGAAGAACGAAGAACGAACGCGATTTCGACCCGATCTATGTGCTCGTGAGGTTAGAGTAGAAATCCTTCGGTGGAAAGAAGGAGCTCACGACATAGAACAATTTGATTCAAACGGAATCGCAAATTGTCGCTCGGAGAGGGAGAACGAAGCAAATCTCCGAGAAGGGAAAAACCGAAACGCGAAGAACAAAAAAGTGAATTCGATCCAAATTGCAGCCAACAAAGAGGAGTAAAAAATTGATCCTTGGATTGCTACTAGATGATGAATTGTGTAGCACACTATGTCGGGTTACAAGCCACTCCTCGCAACAACAAAGCGTGGATGGCGAAAAGCTCAAGAACAGGAGCCACTCCTCCTCTAACCCTAGCCTCCTCTCAAAATGAACAAAATGAGAGTGATCCTTCCCCAAGGATGGGCTGCCCTAACCAGCCCCCTCTCATATATATAGGCGCACGTCAAAAAGACACAAACGCCCTAACATAAAGCACTAACCCCAAATACCCCCTAGGGGTAAAACCGTCCAAACCGGTCAGTTTTCATCCGACGGCCACGCGCCTTCTCATCCTTCGCTTCGCCTCGACGCAAGCTCCAGGATGCCGCCACATGTCATCACGTCAACCACCGCGCCTTCCTCACCGATAGCTTCGCTGCAACGCAAGCCTCTCGGTGCCACCACGCGTCGACCGTTCCGCATAGGAACCTCCGCCCAGTTTTGAGGCCCAAATCGGTAAACCCGCCAGCCCAGGTTTTGAGGCTCAAACCTGGAAACCGTTCACCCCGAGTTTTGAGGCCCAAACTCGAAATCGACCACCCCGAGTTTTGAGGCCCAAACTCAAAAACCGTCGAGGGTAGCTTTTTGAGGCTCAACTACCGAATCCGCGTCGTAGACGGGATGTGGTTCGCACACCCCGACCATCGGCACTGATGCCGATGCATGTCCAGCCTCCACACCGGACACAACGCCTTCGCCTTCTTTCTTGACTCGGCCGACGGCACTTGCACCGCACGCAAGCCCGTGTCCGACCTCCCGCCAAGTGCCACGACGCCATTGTCTTCTTCCCGACTCGACCGATGCATTGCACATCCCCATGTGCTCTCGCTCACCGATGCCACGTGCCAGCTACCACAGCTAGTCCTCCAGCCCTCTGGTCCGTCGGTCCAAGCCTCACGTCCGCCCTTCACCGCTCTGGGTCCATCGGCATGGCACGTCCGTCGCACGGCACACCCATCCTTCACCGCTCCTTCTTCGTTAGCACGACACGTCTCTACTTGACCTTCACCTCGCCATCGGCCACTGTCTCCGAGCTCCACACCTGCACATCAACACAACCAAGAGACACATGTTGCACACACACACCAACACGATAACACAACACAACTCAACGCCACCGGTTAGTCATAAACATTAAGCGCATAGCGAGATATGGACTCAACCGGGAAAAGCCTCAAACCTTCCTCATAAATGTCAATCATTCATCATATATGTTCTCAATGGACATGGCCCACATCACCTCGGGGACCCACCAGAGCGAGCCAGGCGTGAGAGGGGCCACCAGGGGTGCGCCCGCACCCCTGGTGCGGCCGCACCACCAACTGCACCGACCGGACCCAACTTTGGTCGGTTGCTAGATACTGCCTCTCTCATGTCGGTTATCAGGGTGTCCAGGTCCAATGCATCCCGGAAGGTCAGTTTGGAGGCGGTTTGCACTTTCCATGTGGAGAGAAGAGGCTCTCCACCCCTCCAAGGCACCTCACCTATAAAAGGAGGCCTCCACCCTCCTCACAATTCATCCAATAGCTCATCAACTCATATCTCAAGAGGGATCCATGGAAGGAGTAATGCCTCATATGTCTTAGCTCTAGTAGCTAACTAGAATTGGGAGCCAGTGAGTGCGAGTCTGAGAAGTACCGGAGTTGTCGGCTACCTCCGCGCAAGGAACACCGGGATCACCGGTGTGACTCCGCTTGTACCTCTACGATCTTGTATACTTCTTGAAGTATAAAGGTTCGTGTTTATCTTTGTATTCAAGTTCTTATTGTGTTCTAGCTTGTCGCTAACTTAGTTTGTTGGACCGATCATTCACCTTCGGGTGGGTGCTCTAGTAAGAGGGTGCAAGAGACTATAGCACATTGTTCCCTGTGGAAAATACGATACCCTGAATTCTTCCGGGTGAAGTGCTACAACGGTACTTCCGTGTGCTTGCGGACCTTTTCTGCTTATGCTAAGAAATACCAACACTCTCTTCCACCCATCTTTTTTCTCAATTGCCTCTCTTTTCCTCTCTTTCTAGATTCACCATATATGGTATCTCTCTTTTTGTTGATTTTGGATGTAGATCATCAATTTCTTCTAATTCATCTCTATTTTTGCTTCTTGTGTCATGTACACCTACGATGGACAGGTCCGAATGGATGTACCGGATCGATAGGGTGCTTGATCCTCGGTACCTTGCAGAATTGATGAAGTTCATGGTCGTTGCAGAATCGATAGGTCCGATGTCTAAATTGGTATTCAAAAGTTTTTCATTTTAACAAATTTACAGTATTCAAATTCAAATTTAAACAATACTGGTTTAACAAATTTGACTTATTAACTGCAGCGGGCAACCTAAGCCGCCCGCTGCGGTAAAGCAATTAGCCGCAGCGGGCAACCTAAGGCGCCCGCTATGGTAAACGTTTACCGCAGCGGGCGACTTAGGTTGCCCGCTGCGGTAAAGGGCACCTATATAAAGCCCGGCTTGGCTCCGCTGAAACTTAACTCTTTTTGCGCGGGCAAAATCTCCCCGAAGGGCTGCCAAAATCGCCACCCGCGCCACCACCGTCGCCATCATCGCCACCCGTCCTCGTGCTGCCGTCGTTGGCCTCCTCCATCGCCGGCGAGCTCCTCCTCCTCCATCTCTGCCGCCGCCGAGCTTCATCTCCTCCATCGCTTCTCCTCTGCCTCTCCCGGGAAACCCTAGCTCGATCCTTTCGCCGCGGCGCCATCGCTGCCGCTTCCCCGTCCTCCTGCGATGGCCGACGAGAAACCCTAACTCCTCTGCACCTCGTCCCCGTCCCCGCGCTCCGTCCCCCGCACCTCGTCTCTGTCCCCGCGCTCAGGCCGCCTCGTCTCCGTTCCCGCGCTCCGACCGCCTCGTCTCCGTCCCCGCGCTCGGGCTACCTCGTCTCCGTCCCTGCTGCTCACCGAGGTTATGAACCCGAATATTGTCGGTCCTTGATGCTGCGATGCTGATGCTGCTTACTATGATGCTATTTTTGATGAATTTTGCCTATGATGCCATGGTCATGCCATTTTAAGCTGAATTTTGCCTATAATGCTGCCTATGATGCCATGGTCATGCCATTTTTAACTGGCTTTGTTCTGAGCATATGCCACTGCCAATGATGCCAAGTTAATGCCTTCTGAGAGTATATTTTTGTAAGGATGTTGGAGCATATGCTAGTTGTCAGTGCATCTATGAATATTTCCACTTTGTTCCCACTGTTATAGATGTATGCATTGTCCCCATATTCTGACTTCATATACCCCGTGTTATTCCTTTGAATTTCACTATATGCTATCTCTTTGATTTCACTATATGTACCTCTGAATTTTGTACCCAGTATTATACCCAGTGTTGCGGGAAATTAATCCTCTATCTACTTCTGAATTTTTTTAATGCCATCTATTATCTACTACACCTCTATCTACTACTGCTACTTACTACTTACTACTGCTAACTATTACGTGCTACTTACTACTTCTCTACTACTTACTACTCCTATTGCTACTGCTACTTACCTTTATCTACTACTTCTCTACTTACCTTTATCTACTACTTCCTACTTACTACCGCTACCTATTACTGCTACTTACTACTTCTCTACTACTACTCTACTACTTCTCTATTGCTAGTACTCCTATCTACTTATCTTCTGACTACTTGCTACTTACTACTGTCTACTTACTTGCCTAGTTGTACTTCTCCTAGTTGTGCTTCTCTACTACTTCTCCACTACTTCTCTGTCTTACAACTACAACTTGTTTGAACTTTTTTCTATTGCATTTGCAATGATGAACATTTTTCAACTTATTAGCTGAGGCAGTGGCATATGCAGTGATGGAAACCCTTTTATGCTGAGGTAGCGGTGATGATGATTGAATTGCCACCCCCCTCTACTTGTATGCTACTAGACTAGGATGGCTTGTATACCATATTCAAGTAACCAATGTAGTAGCAACGTGATGATAATGGGGCAAATCTGAGCCAACATTTTACTTGTTCCATTTTTGTATCAATGGTAGTTTCTTTGTTACTTGTATATATACTTATTTCTATGCACAACTGAGATAGCTGTTCATTGTAGAATTGAAATGGGGGACGAGGGATGGCGCTCACCTACCCCTAGTTCCTCTTCAACCTCATTGGAGAGCGAAGTGTCAGTGACCCCGCAGCTAAAGAAGCGTCGCACAGAGGAGAACGACGACCCAAACTGGGAATCGACACAAAACATGGCTGAAAGTGCATTGCGGACTCCGAACCAAGAAAGCACAGACGACCAAGAGGTACTTGTAGCGTGCCAAGAGCTTTTTGCCACTTTTGAAAGAGCACGCCAATCATTGAACGCTCGTTCCTCTCAACAATAGATCCCGACATGCACTAGGATGTTGGAGTTCGGTCAAGTCGGGGAAGAACAACAAGCTATCCAAGTCAGGCAAGAAGAAGCCCCCGCCCCCTCCACGGGGACCTCGACATCCAAGTCCAAGGGCAAGAAGCAACAAGGTCCTAAGCAGAGAGGGGGGGGGGGACACGGGAGGCACAAGGTGGACACAAGTGCTGAAGTCCACGAGATAACCGAGGTGGGCCCTATGGGAGTGTCGACGAATCCAACGAGTGTCATTGGCATGTTCAGCAACCAGGTCGCGACCATTACCAGGGACAAGGTGGAGATAACTTGGGAAAGCTGGAACGATGTCCTGGATGCGTACAAGGAGCTTATATGGACTATGGTCAAAGCGAAGTTCAACTATCCCGAGGACGCAAATTTGAACAAGTGTAGAGACTGGGTCATGCACGTGGCGGGGACATCTCTCCGGAACTTCAAGTCAATGCTGACCAGAGAGTGGTTGAAGAAGGGGAAGAATCCATGTAGCAAGTACACTATGATCAAGGATCATCAGTGGGAGGCTTTCAAAAAATTGAGAATGACAGATGAAGCGAAGGAAAAGAGCGCCAAGTACAGCGTGCTCGTGAAGAAGAACAAGTATCCCCACCACCTAGGGATGACTGGGTTTGCCGGTAAGAGGGAAGAGTGGAGAAGACAAGAAGAAGCTAGAAGAGCGACTAGGGAACCAGATCCGTACGAGGGCGTCGCACCGAGGGGCAAGGACTTCATTAGAGCTTGAATTCCAAAGAGGCTAAAGGAGGGTGCGACCAAGTTCAACGAGCCATGGGTCGAGGAGGTCGAGAAGGCTCTCATCGAGGCCTCTAAGGACAGCATGAGCATCGAGGTTTGCAGGGGACACGACCTGCTTACCGAGGTCCTAGGAACCCCCGAGCACCGCGGCCGCGTACAGGGAGTGCAGTCCAGGATATGCTGGAGCGCAATGGAGTCGTGGCAAGGCGATGTTTCCTCGTTTAAGTCGAGGCAGAGGTACAAGGAGGGCATCTATAAAAAAGGCTAAGATGAAGGCATGTCAGATATGATCAAGAGGTCGATAAAGGAGGCCTTCATGAGCAACGATCCTGATATGGTGGCGATGAGGACAAGCATTTTATGCCAGGCTGGCGTTCCCGTGCTTCCACCTTGACAAGGGCAGATGCTACCTCTGCTCGAGGACCTCCCAAGTCGGCTGATCGATGAGATCGAACAATTGACGCACGTTCAGCTCACCGTACCGTTCGGTAGGACCAAGAAGATTGTCGTGGCCGAGGGGATGGTACATCCGCACACCTACGTCCCAACAATGTACCAAGGCCGGATCCCTGACAACTACACCGTCGTGACCCCAACTTGGGTTCACCCAGAACATCGGGAGTATGAAATAGATCTTCCCGATATACAACATGTTGGTATGCTTGGAGCCGCGGAATGTGAAGAAATCCTGTGGTGTAAGGACGACATTGAGATCATGGTTGCTACGCCGACTCTGACTCCGACGCCGACATCAGTTGCTGGATCTTGTCCCCTAGAGGGCGATCCGGATGGCGACAACAATAATAACAAAGGCGGGAATGACAAAGGCAACAAGGGCTCACCTCGAGGCATGAGCCCTCCCCCTCCTCTAGATAGTCCGCCTTTAGGCCCTACCATTGAGGCGGGGGGTTTAGGGTCACCATCGAAGGGCAAGACGACACTGACAACCTAGTCGAGCACGAGCGGGCCACCACCACCTCCCGACACTCAGCGTACGGGGCCAAATGGTTCAGAGTCACAACTCCCATACACGTTTATGTTCGAAAGGTACGTTACAGTCGAGCATAACATTCAATTCTCATTCCTAACCCATAAAATGATACTAACACTTCTATCCCTATTTTTCGAGGCCACCTGATGATCCTCATCATCTATTTCTAGTGTCGGATGACTGTCCCGACCACTACGAGTGTGGCAAGTTCTTGATCACCAAGCAGCAGCTGCTCGAAGAAAACACATGGGATACAAGGAAGTTCCATCTGTAGTACATGGAGGCGTCAAAAAGAGGAATGATAAGTTTCACTATCAAGATCCCCGTCGAGTACTTCCACTTGCTCGGTGACGATTTTGCTATCCCAGTGGACTTCAAAGACATGTACAGGCTACTCAATGAAGATGACCTTGACATCGTCCAACTCACCCTGTTCTCTCTGTAAGTTCGACATGCGACTTAGTTTCATAGATTTATGTATTGGTATACGTCAACTCTCTAATGACTTGTGCTTCCAGGATGTCGGCTACCGTAAGCAACAAAAAGGCACATCATGTTCTCTACCTCTCTCCAATGCATGTTAATGCGAGAATCATCAAGGGCTACGAGATAAAGGATCCAACGATGACCGCACTGGAGGGAGAAAAGAAATATTTGGACAATATGAGAAAGGAGAAGAAGAAAGTGTCAGACTACATGTACTCTATAATGAAGAAGCTCAAACCGGATGGTCCACAATGTATCATGGTTGCTTATCACTTTGGGTAAGTCGAAAACATGACCATAGAGATAATAAGTCGCTAGGGACATGCTTACTCACCGTCCTAACGTATATTTTGTTTCAATGGTGCAGCACAGGCCTCGCGGGACACTGGATTGCATTTATCATCTATCCTCAGGATGGACGGGCCTGCGTATTTGACTCGTTGAGAGTAGCTAATAAAAATGGGTACAAGGCCTTTGAAGATTGCTTGAAAGTGTAAGTCACCGAGCTTTTCCATTATTTTCATAATCATACGTATTCATATCGTTCTTAACACTAATGCATTTTGTGCAGGGCTTATAAGAAGTATGCGGAGGATCCGGAATGCTGGGACAAAAGATATGAAAAGCGCAAGGCAAAGCTTAAGAACCGCATCAAAATCCGACGCGATTTTCTGGTACGTATTTCACAGGTTCTATCATGGTGTTCATACATATATGTTCTAAATCTTGGTGTATCATCGTCCAGTGCGCCAAACAACATTCTGGATCGAATGCATGTGGCTTGTACGCCGCCGAGTGTAGGGAGTGCACCCAAAGTTGGAACAAGCTCAAGGAAGGAATCAAACATTGGAGAGAGGTACCAGACAACATCAAGGCTTCCTTCAAACAAGTCAAGTCAGACCTCTGCAAATTCATCATGGACCAATGCGTGCTCGAGGGACAACAATTCTTCGACGAGGAATCTCCCTTGGCGAATGAACCCAAGTACGAGAGGCTTAGGAAATGGGACACCTTTCTACGTCCCTCAGATTACAAGTGGCCCGTAGACCTCTGAGGAGTTAGACTTTGAAAATGTAACTCAATAACTAAGACTTGGGTTTGATGTATGGAGAACAATATATCATCTTGTGTTGTGTATGGATGATGATTTATAAGTGAACATCTATCTCATATCTGAAATCCGATTCATATCTGGAATCTGTTTCATATTTGAATTTGAAATTTGCAAATTATTATGTGAATGGTTCTTTTTATTTTTTTTAAACCAAAAACGATTAATTGCAGCGGGCAACTTAAAAGACTCATTGCGGTTAATTGACTTCACAACCGCTGCGGTAAAGAAATTAACCGCAGCGGGGCAACATTAGCGACCGCTGCAGTTAATAAGCATTAACCGCAGCGGGCAGCTTAGGTTGCCTGCTGGTACCGCCAGGATTTACCGTGGCATGGTGAAAGGTCCGAATTGGCTAGAGGGGGTGAATAGCCTAATTAAAAATCTACAAAATCACTTAGGCAAACACTATTAGTATGACAAATAGCGAAGCTTTTTGCGCTAGCCTAATAATGTGTTGCAAGCCACCTATCCAACAATTCTACCCAATATAACAATGGCACACAAACCAATAGAGCTAGGAACTAATGCGGAATAAACAAACTAGCTCTAGCACAACTATGATCGAATGATCTAAGATAAACAAGTGTGTGCAAAGAATGAACTATGTAAACCGATCACAACTAGTTACATAAAGTATATGACAAAGAGTATACACCAAGTAATAGAATTTACACAAAAGAAATAGCTCAAAGTAAATGCACAAAGTAAATGAGCTAGATAGATGTGGTTTCACCGAGCCTTCGGGGTCGCCTAGTAGAGAGCCAATCACTGGTGAAATCCACTCGTGAAGCCAATCACCAAGAAAGATGCACAATCACAATAAGCACATGGGACACCAATATTTATCCCGAGGTTCACGTGCTTGCCGGCACGCTACTCCCCGTTGTGTCGACCAACACTAGGTGATTGGCACAAAGCCAAGCTCACAAAGAGTGCCACAAGAATCTACCGCTAGCGAGGTAGCTCAATGACACGAGCAATCCACTAAGGATGCCTCTTGCCGCTCCGGCAAGGTGAGGATCCAAAACCTCTCACAATCTCGAACGATGGTGGCCAAGAACAATCTCCTTCTCTTGCCAACTCCACCTCAACGCCTCCAAGATGTTTAGGCACCAACAAATGCCAAGAGTAACAAGCAACTCAAAGCCGATGCGAAGAACTAGTGCCACTAGAATGAACTCTTTCAAATCTTAGCACTAATCATTCAATCTCACTTAGTTTGATCAAATCAATGCTAGAGATGAGTTGGGAGGCTTGGCTATGCTCACAAGAAAGCTTAGGGATCAAAATGTGCAAGGGAGAACCCATGTGAGCCGGCCAAGCCACTTATATAGGCCACTCAAGTTGGCCTAGCCGTTGGGCTGAAATCGCGAGCAATGGACCCGCCGGTGTCAGGGCCATCGGACGCTCCCCCAACGTCTGATGCTCCGATGAGCACCACGTGTCTCCCAGAAACAAATTTGAGCCACTCAATCCCAACGGTCAAAACTCTTCGCGCCATGGTTAAAGTGACATCGGACGTGCCGATGCCAGGCATCGGACGCTCTGATGCCACTGCTCCTTTCAGCTCTCTTTAGCGCCACATCGGACGCGCCAACACCCTCACATCGGACGCTCAAGCCCTGCATCCGATGACCATGCAGAGAGGTTCCAGAATGCTCCCAAACACATCGGACGCGACCGATGGTTTGGCATCGGACGCAGGCCAGCGTTCGATGTTCCTTATGAAGCACGCTCGCGCCACGTCAACTCCATCGGACGCTGCAACAGTGATTCCTCAGCGTCCGTTGCCAGCATCCGATGCTTCTTCAGCATCAGTCTATAGCTAGGGTTAGCCATCGGACGCTTGGCCCAGCGTCCGATGCTGCCGCCTTCAGCGTCCGATGCTGATAACTCAGCACCTTTCGCTTTCTAACTTCTACCCTTGCTCCCATGCGCCAACACCAAAGTGTTTCAACACCTGTGCACGTGTGTTAGCATTTTGCAAAGCATTTTCCAAGGGTTTGGTTAGTCACTCACTAGGTCTATAGCATCAATATGTTAGAGAACTCCTAGTGGCACTTGGACACCGCATAAGTCGTGAATTAACTCCTCTTAATAGTACGGCTATGTATCCTAAATGTGATCGCACTTGCTAAGTGTCTTGATCACCAAAACAAAGAGCCCTATAGGTTATACCTTTGCCTTTGGGCCTCTTTGCTCCATCTCTTCCTTTCTTCTCATATTTCACCATTGGTAGAGCACTTGATTTCTTAAATTGCATGTGGCCATCACCATCATCCATGGTTGCCATCTTGCTAGCTCCACCACTTGGCTTGGTCTCAATCCTTTCTTAAAAGCTACACACATGCTTAGCAATAGGATTAGACCAAATAGGTTTCATCAATTAACCAAAATCAAACTAGAGCTTTCACATGGCACCGATAGCGGACGCCTGTGCCCGCTGCGGTAAACTGAAAACATCTGCTGTGGTTAAGATCTATGGTGTAGTGCATGCTCTTGGGGCTTGCTTGAGCCCATATAGCGCCTTGGACAACCTATAAACATGATTAGGATATCTAGGATCTTCAAACCCGGGAGGTTGATCAACATAGACTAGTTCATTTATGAAGCCATTTAAAAATGCACTTTTCACATCCATTTGATATAATTTAATGTCATGATGTGATGCATATGCAAGGAGTATACGGATGACTTCAAGTCTTGCAACCGGTGCAAAGGTCTCTCCAAAATCTAAGCCTTCAACTTGAGAGAACCCCTTTGCCACTAGCCTTGCCTTGTTTCTAACAACCACGCCTTGATCATCTTACTTGTTTCTAAACACCCATTTTGTTCCAATGACTCTTGCAACTTTAGGTCGCTCTTCAAGGGTCCAAACTTGATTGCAGGTGAAGTTGTTCAATTCTTCATGCATAGCATTCACCCAATCTAGATCCTTTAGAGCATCTTCTACAAGTGTAGGCCCAACAAGAGAAACAAATGAGTGATGTTCAATGTAAGAAGCAAGTTTTTGAGATCGAGTCATTACACCCCTTGTTGGACTCCCTATGATGAGATCTTGAGGATGAGCTTGTAGTAGAGGAGAAGTCCTTTGATCAACCACTTGAGGGGCCGCTTGTGGAGCATCAACATCTTGAGCTTGTACCACCATTTGATCATGGGAGACATAAGTATCTTCATTTGGCTCTCTCCCATCTTTATCATCATCTTGTGGTACATGTGATGAGGATGGCTTGTCAATGACTTGCACATCATCATCATCATCATCTTTAGGCTTGATTGCTCCAACCGGCATGTTCTTCATTGCTTCCCTCAATGGTTCATCACCTACATCATCAAGATTCTCATGTGCTCCTTGAGAGCCGTTAGATTCATCAAATTCCACATCATATGTTTCTTCTACCATCCCGGTGGTATGGTTGAATACTCGATATGCTTTGGACCTCAATGAGTAACCAACAAGAAAACCAATATCACATCGGCGTTGAAACTTCCCTAGGTGTTGGCGCTTCTTGTAGATGTAGCATTTGCACCCAAACACTCTAAAGAATGATACATCCGGCTTCTTGTTGTTGAGTAGCTCATAGGGGGTCTTACCAAGGAGACAATGAGGGAACAACCGGTTTGATGCATAGCAAGCGGTGTTGATTGCTTCCGCCCAAAATCTTTCCAGTGTAGAGTACTCATCTAACATTGTTCTTGCTAAGGTGATTAGTGTGCGGTTCTTCCTCTCAACTACCCCATTTTGTTGCGGTGTGTATGTTGCAGAGACTTCATGCTTGATCCCAACTTCATCACAATATTGCTCAATGTTGGTGTTGTCAAATTCTTTCCCATTATCACTTCTAATCCTTTTAATCTTCAAGTCAAACTCATTTTGGGCTCTCTTGGCAAACTTCTTGAATGAGGGGGTTGCTTCGGATTTATCATGAAGAAAGAACACCCAAGTGTATCTTGAATAATCATCAACAATCACTAGGCAATAAAGATTTCCACCCAAGCTAGCATATGTTGTTGGCCCAAATAGATCCATGTGAAGTGGCTCCAACTCTCTTGATGTTGATACAAAGGCTTTGGTTGGATGAGTGTTTGCAACTTGCTTGCCGGCTTGACATGCACTACATAATTTGTCCTTCTCAAATTTGACATCCTTCAAGCCTCTAACCAAATCCTTCTTCAATAGCTTGTTGAGAGTGTTCATTCCAACATGTGCCAATCTTTTATGCCCACTACAAAAAATGAGGCCTTCTATGACGATTAGAGGGTTTTCTGTTGTCATAGAAGGCCTGTCACTAAGGACCTTCTATGACTATTTTTATGACAATTTTTGTGACAATTATAGTTGTCATAGATCACAAATTATCATAAAAAATGGCTTGTAATTGTCACAGAAGGCCTTATTGACGGGCCTTCTACGACAACAGAAAACCCTCTAATCGTCGTAGAAGGCTTCATGTTTTGTAGCCAACCAAGAGATTGCTTTGTGAACAAACATGTCTTCAAGTTGGCATGTTCGGATGAGAAATCAACCAAGTAGAGATTGTTGTATCTTAAGCCTTGAAAGATCACTTGAGAATCACCCTTCTTTGTCACCACCACTTCTTTCTCGGTGAATAAGCATTGAAAGCTAAGATCACATAGTTTCCCAACGGATAGCAAGTTGAAGCTCAATGAAGCAACTAGAAGCACATTGGATATGGTATGATCATTTGATATTGCCACTTTGCCCAAACCATTGACATTGCCCTTTGAGGTGTCACCAAATGTAATCTTTTCTTAGTCATCCACATTCTCTTCTAGTGAGGTGAACATCCAGGGATCACCGGTCATATGATGTGTGCAACCACTATGAATCACCCAATGAGATCCACCAGTCTTGTAGTTCACCTACACACACAAGAAATCAAGCTTGAGCTTTTGCGACCCAAACTTGTTGAGGCCCCTTAACCTTCTCTACAAGAGACTTTGCAACCCAAATTTGTTTAGGCATATTCTTGTTTGGAGGCTCCATGAACATGACTTTCATTTTGCCACTAGAATCTTGTCTAAGCATGTAGTGAGCATTGAAAGCAAAGGGCCTAGCATGCTTGGGCAAGGGTGTGGGTTTTGGTTCTTCGCAATTGTGTGCAAAGTGTCCTTCTTTTCCACACTCAAAGCATCTTCCCAACTTCTTCTTTTGCTTGGGCTTTGTGTTGCTCTTGCATTGCTTCAACCTTTCTTCAAGATATCCAATACCACTTCTATTTGTCTTCATCACGGTGTTCATGAGTAGCTCACTTTGAAGACATTCACCCTTGGTGAAATTTCTCAACCCGGTGGTTAAGTGTTCCTTTTCTTTCTTGAGCTTGTCATTCTCTTGTTGGAGTTGCACTTGGGATGGTGACATCTTGCAGTCCATTTCCATCTTTAATCTCTTGTTCTCTTCTTTCAACATATCAAGCTCATGTGTTTCAATTGCAACTTGCTTGGTTGTTGCTAGCTTCTCTAGATCAATCTTGAGCTTTGCATTCTCATTCTTGATCTTCATGTAATCATCATAGTTATCGGTCACAGCCACTTTCTTGCCCTTGTTACTAGCTCTTTGCTCATCATGCTCACTAACCAAGTCCTCACAAGATGTTGCTATATCACACTTAACAACATGGTTAGGAGCATCATGTGTCTCATGGGAAACTATATCATAAGCAATAACAAGTGCATCATGATCAACTTTAACTTGAGTATATTGTTCCTTGAGCAAAGAATAACTAGTGTTGAGCTCATTATGCATCATATCAAGTTTGTCATTTTTAGCTTTAAGCTCTTTGTTAGAAGACTTGAGCTCCTTGATAGAAGATGACATACTAGCAAGTTCATTTTGTAGCTCATCACTAGCATTTGTGGCATTGTTATATTTTTCAACAAGAGATTCATTGTCACGAACAAGCCTTTCATTTTTAGCTCTAGTTTTTCTTATGATTTTAGAATAGTTGTTAAGCAAATCAACAAGTTCATCATAAGAAGGAGCTTGGAACTCTCCATCACTCTCATCATCACTAGAGTCATCATCGCTTTGTACCTTCCGGTCACCCTTTGCCATGAGGCATAGGTGTGTAGAGGATGATGGCGACGGTGGTGGTGGTGGTGTAGAGGTCTCAATCACTAGAGCGCCAACCTTCTCCTTCTCATCGTCACTATCTTCATTAGATGAGCTACCGGAGGAGTCAATGTCGGTGAGCCAATCACCAACAATATAAGCCTTGCCACCTTTCTTGTGGTATTGCTTCTTCTTGCCTTCCTTCTTCTTATAGGGCTTCTCACTTTTCTTCTCATCTTCACTTGATGAGTCATATTTCTTGCCCTTGTTCTTGTTCTTGAAGCTTTCCTTCTTGGGCTTGGTGCATTGGTGATCAAGATGGCCAAGATCACCGCAATTGTAGCAATCCATTTCGGATAGTGGCCTTCTCTTGCTACTTGTGAAGAATTTCTTCTTTCTTGAGTCAAAGTTGACTCCATTCTTGTGAAGCTTCTTCAACATCTTTGTGGTCTTCCTCACCATGAGAGCAATGTTGGAGTCATCTTCATCATCACTTGTGCTCTCATGATGCGCCTTAATTGCCTTGGACTTGCCCTTCTTATCATGACTTGCTTTGAAGGCCAAGTCCTTCTTCTTGTCGGTGGAAGAGCCACCACTTGGTGTGATGTGCATGTACATCTCATGAGCATTGATCTTTCCCAAGATTTGAGTTGGTGTAGCGGTGGAAAAATCACTTTGATGAAGCACCGTCACAATGTGTCCATATTTGTCAATTGGGAGGACACAAAGAATCTTCCTCACAACATCAGATGGTTGCATTTGTGGGAAGCCAAGTCCATTCAATTCTTCTACAAGAACATTCAAGTGTGAGTACATTTCATTTGCACTTTCATTAGCATGCATGACAAGATGATATCGTTCCTCACGCTCACTCTTTGTTCCCTCATGGAGCGCACAAATGTTATCCCTTAGCTCATGGGCATCGTTGTGGTTCCGAACACGATTGAACACATCTTTGCAAATGCCTCTAAATATGATGTTTTTGGCTTTTGCATTCCACTTCTCATTTTCCTCCTCACGTGGAGTGAGACTAGTGGATTCCTTGGGCTTGGGAAAGCCGGTTATTGCGGCTTGACGACATTTGACATCTACCGCCTCTAGGTACGACTCCATACGGATTTTCCAATATGGAAAGTCATCTCCCTCGAACATGGGAGGTGGTCCATCACCTCCGTACATCTTAACTCTAGGCGATTAAGCCTAAATCGAGAGCACGAGGCTCTGATACCAATTGAAAGGATCAAGATGCCCAAGAGGGGGGTGAATTGGGCTTTTCTAAACTTTTTGCAAGAATTAAAACCTATCAAGCTCAATTAACCCCTTTGTGTTTTCTTGTGTGTTTCTCTAAACTCTACAACACAAAAGACTATACCTATTACATTCCTACTCTAGCATGGCAAATCAATTATGAAAGAACAACAAATAAATTACGGAAATGAATTGCTCAAATGTAAATGCGTATGTAGAGAGAGTAGAAATGACTCGATGACTTTTTCCTGAGGTATCGAGGTGTTGGCACACCCCCTAGTCCTCGTTGGAGCACCCGCGCAAGGGTATAGCTCCCTCTTGACAGCGCAAGGATCAAGTGCTCACTATGAGCAGATTCTTCGCCACTCCGGCCCGGTGAATCGCTCACTACCAGTCACAAGCCACCTTGGGTCATCCACAAAGCCACCAGATGATCACCAAGCTCTTCGATCACCACCAAGCTGTCTAGGTGATGTCGATCACCAAGAGTAACAAGCTAGAACTCTCACTTGATCAAGCCAAGGCTAAACTGCCAAAGAGATGGATGGATGCACACTTTCTACTCAATTCTCACTAACAGGTCACTAATTCTCTCAATTAGCAATTCTCTCAACCTCACTAGGGATCTTGCTCTTCCTTGCACTGACAAGGTGTTTCTCAGCAGGTGGAATGAGCAAGAACACTCTAATGGAGGAGGAGGAGTATCAATACTCCCCCAACCGGCCATCCAAAAGAGCTTCAAAGAGCACAGTTTTCGGGGGCATCGAACGCTCCGATGTCTGGCATCGGATGCGCCGATGCCCTCGATTCAACAGTCAACTGTACTTTTCTAATACACAGTTTAAAGTAACATGCCTCGGACGCGTCCGATGCAAAAACTGCCTCTCTGGAACCTCCCTGCATGGGCATCGGACGCTGGCTCCCAGCGTCCGATGCCAGCGTCTGATGTGCCCCCCAGGGCACCCTCTCATGAATAGTGGCATCGTGGCGTCAGATGTGACAACATCGGAGCGTCCGATGCCACTAAGACTAGCGTCTAATACCCATTTCAGGGCCGAAATGACTTTGGATCGCGACGCTGCCTTAACGACTTTTCATCCTCACGACATAAGGGCTATCTCTGAGCTACCTAGGGCTATGAAATAACAAGTGTGCACCACACCTACCTCAATAGACTAATCTAGGTCAAGCTACTTATTCACGCTCCCTTTATAGTACGACCAAAGGAAAAACAAAGACCTAAAACTACCTAAGTGTCCTCCAACACCATATGATACTTAGCCTAGCCTATCGCCGTCTTCGTCGTCCGTCCTTTGAAAACCGAATCGATTTCCATCACCAGGGGACATGAACTCCATATGCCCGTATCGTCGCCATTACCATGACCTAACTCATCCTTGTTTCTGCAAAACACACGTTAGTCACAGTAATCTTGTGTTTCATCCAATCACCAAAACCTACTAGAGGCCTAGATGCTTTCAATGTGTACTGGTCTGCTGGACCTGGATGTCTGAAGTTGTGTTTGCATACTTTATTATTGTTATACCTGTTGTTGTTGGACACTTAGACTTGGACAGTGGAGTATTGGATTGTTGGTGAATTGTTGCTTGTACTCCTTTGAATTGCTTTCTAAATTATATGTGTTGTACTATTGTTTTATGTTGAATTGCTCTCAAAATTGTCCCTGTTGACTGCAAGAAAATCAGGGAAAATACTGCCCAAATTTGCAATTTAATAGGCTATTATTGATTCCTAAAATTTTTGGTTCCTTTCGGTTATAACCGAAACCGAATTAGCTCAGTTCCACATTTTGAAAATAATCGATCGGTGCCTTGTTTGCAGGTAACCGAATTAGCTAGATAACGAAAGAATCGAACCGAACGCCCAGAGTGAGTCGGCACCACCACCCGCTTGCGTTCTATGGCTTCGGCCATGCGCGGCTCTCCAGAATAAGGGCAAGCAAGTACAGACATACTCCCTCCGTCCCTAAATAAGTGTCGTTCTCGCTTCCCGAAAAAAAGTTGCCGCCAATTATATATTAAAATATATTAATATTTATGCTAAGTAATTAGTATCATCGGAAAGATCTTTACATCTAGTTTTTTAACAAAATTATTTGGAGATATAAATATTACACATATTTTCTACAAATTAAGTTAAACATGTGGCACACACACCAACGGCGACACTTATTTTGAGACGGAGGGAGTAGCAGCCAAACGTGTTGCTTGCTTGCTTCAGCCACGCCTCCGGTTCATGTTCCAAACGAAGAGAGGAGAAATCCAAGCCACCTCCTCCACTGCAATGATTTGAAGGAGAACCGGACTGAAAATAAAATGCACAGGAGATCCAGATACGAGAGAATCATAGGGTGTATGATTGGCCAGATTTTTAACTAGATACTTGTCGGTGTTTGGTAACCGGGGGTATCACACCAACGAGTAATAACGATCGCGTGCTTCTCTCCCTGAATGGTGATGCAAGAGGACACAAGATTTATCCTGGTTCGGGCAAAGAAGGCCCTACGTCCAGCGAGGGATGTTCTTGTATTATTTGCACCTAAGTGCTTGTACAGGGGTGGATACAAGCTCACTTGAGCGGGACCGGAGTCCGGACTCTAGTGCGGGCGTGGACTGGTGCTGTCTGCCAAAGCCTCTAGACTTTTTTTTACCTGCCTCGTAGAGGCCCCTGGCGTCCCCTTTTATAGAGCAAGGGGAGGCCAGGTTTACAGGGACGATCCAGACGTCGGAGCGTACGGTGCCCAATGAGGAGAAGAGTAGGTATCCTGTCTTGTCGAAGGTACTAGAGCAGGCGTGGGGGTTGCTGTTGCACCGTCCTTGAAGCGTGGCCTTCGTCCTGTGTGTCAGACATGGCGACGTGGCGTCGTAGGGGCCATACCGCGCATCCCAGGACGTACTGGACGTGGCAGGGACCTTTCGGGTCTTGGGGTGCCTGTCTTCCAAAAGTAAGAGAGCTGTCAGGGCTCGAGGGGCGCGGAGCAGGCCTCGAAGTGGTGCTCACGGGAGCTCGAGGGGTGCAGAGCCGGCCTCGAAGCGGTGCCACGGGGGCTCGAGGGGCGCGGAGCAGGCCTCGAAGTGGTGCTCTCGGGAGCTCGAGGGGTGCAGAGCCGGCCTCGAAGTGGTGCTCTCGGGAGCTCGAGGGGTGCAGAGCCGGCCTCGAAGTGGTGCCACGGGGGCTCGAGGGGCGCGGAGCAGGCCTCGAAGTGGTGCTCACGGGAGCTCGAGGGGTGCAGAGCCGGCCTCGAAGTGGTGATTTAGACGTGCACAACATAGAGCATGGCACAGCAGTGCAGGGCATGGCGCGACAGTGCTGGTGCCTTTTTGCCCATGCTTGTGATGAAAAGAAGGGTTGACTCTACACCGGTTCACTGTGGCACGTGCTGTGTCTAAGAGGACGTGACTGGAGTAGGTGGGTGCATTAAACGCGTGGTACAGGGCTGGTCTGGTCGTCCGTACCGCTCGAGGGGGCGCGAAGTGTGGCGGAGCGCTCGCCCGAGGCCTGGCTTAAGGGGCTCGGGCGAGGCGGAGATTGGTGCGCTCGCCCGAGGCCTGGCTCGGAGGGCTCGGGCGAGACGGAGATTGGGGCGCTCGCCCGAGGCCTGGCTTGGAGGGCTCGGGCGAGACGGAGACAGAGCGTTCGCCCGAGGCCTGGCTGGGAGGGCTCGGGCGAGACGGAGATAGAGCGTTCGCCCGAGGCCTGGCCGGGAGGGCTCGGGCGAGACGGAGATAGAGCGTTCGTCCGAGCCCTGGCTGGGAGGGCTCGGACGAGACGGAGATTGAGTGCTCGGGTGTTTGCGTTGATTGGGGGTACCCCTTTTTTGTACCACCGACAGTAGCCCCCGAGGCCACGGGGGAGTGGTTGGAACTCCCTCGTGGGCTTTTTGCGAGTGTTAGTGGTGTTGGAGTGTCGAGTCCCCGAGTTTTGGATCCTTTTGAAGAAACCTCCGTCACTGGGAAACCTTCTGCCCGCTGGGCGCGCCTTTCTTCTTTGCCGTGGGAAACTCTGCCCGAGGCCTGGCTCGGAGGGGCGTTCGTCCGAAGCCTGAAAATCTCATGCTCACACAAAGGAAAAAGATCAGTCGCAACTGCTCGAGTTATTTAACCCTCTTTCGTCGAGGGGTGCCAGGCTGAGCCGACCGTCCGGCTAGCTATCCGGTACGCCGGCTACCCTGGCTTGTCATCCCGCTGAACCCTTTCGAAAGGATGCGGGGTGGGATGCCTCGTACTACCACGAACGGATCGGGCGAGTATCGAGGTTCCCGGTGAGCTGGTAATGGGGGAATCCAAGTGAGAGCTCGTGCCCCGTTCGATAGGGGTCGACTATGGCCCGGAGGCGGTCTCATAAAGCATGGGTGCTCAGTCTGCAGGAGTGCCAGGTCCATTCGATAGGACCCGGTGGCTCGATGCCTCCCTCCGAGGGGATCTCACTGCACGTCGAGCTCCCCGCCTTGGATACACGTGAGGGGCCTCGAGGGCTCGGCCCTCGAGTAATGCCGTGAGTGGCGCCCCTTGGTGTCCCTGACTCGGGCGCTCGAAGCCGGCTGTCGAACCCTTTTCGAGGGCCAGCCTTCGCTGCTTCGAGACTTAGGGCCGGGGCCCGTTTTTACCTTTGTGAAGAAGCCTTCGTCGGGAGTGGAGTTCGTGGCACCAAGACGACGGTCAGGAGGTCGGAGCGGTGGCCGCGGAGGGCCCCGGTAGTTGAGCGAATGCGGAATCGCTGGGTGTACCTGTCAACCGGCTTGAGACGAGGTTAGATAGGCACATTAAAGGTATTCGGTTACCTTTTTTGCCATCTGGAGACGGCGCCGGTATGTCGAGGAGGACATGCTGCCTCCTGATGCGGACGGCGGTGTAGGAGCCCTCCCTCCTTCTGGCCGGACGTCAAGGCTGAGCGTGCGGCAGACAGATCCTGGGGAGGAGTACCAGACCCGCGGCATGTTCGACGCTCCGAGCTGGAGTCGGGCTCGGGGTTGTTTTCGTGGGGCAGCGCTTGAAGGTCGAAGGCCGAGGCCCCCGAGTCCGGTTCGAGGTGGGGCGTCCGTAAGTTCGAGCCTCCGAGTCCGGATCGAGGAAGGGGCGTCGCAGGTCGAGCCCCCGCATTCCGGCTCGAGGAGGGGTGTCCAAGGGACGTCGAGCCACCGAGTCCGGGCAGAGGCGGGGCGTCGAAGGGGCGTTCGAGCCCCCGAGTCGGCTCGAGGTGGGGCGTCGAAGGACGTCGAGCCCCCGAGTCCGGCTCGAGGAGGGGCGTCGAAGGGACGGTCGAGCCCCCGAGTCCGGCCTCGAGAGCGGGCGTCGTAAGGGACGTCGAGCCCCTGAGTCCGGCTCGAGGAGGGGCGTCGAAGGGACAGGGGACGGTCGAAGCCCCCAAGTCCGGCTCGAGGAGGGGCGTCGAAGGGACGTCGAGCCCCCGAGTCCGGCTCGAGGAGGGGCGTCGAAGGGACGTCGAGCCCACGCAGTCCGGCTCGAGGAGGGGCGTCGAAGGGACGTCGAGCCCCCGAGTCCGGCTTGAGGTGGGGCGTTGAAGGGGCGTCGAGCCCCCGAGCTCAGCCCGAGGGGTGACGTCGAAGTCGAACTCCCACGTCCGGCTCGAGGGGCGGCGTCGTGCGTGGGTGCCAACTTAGCCAGCTCGTCTGCGGCGGGCGCCCACGCGCACTTCTTCGTCGTCGTCGTCCTCGTCGTCGCGCCTTGCCTTCTGTCCTTCGCCTTGGCCCGCGGAGTGGCCAAAGAAGGCCCCCCACTGCCTCGTTGCCGGAGGCGAAGCTGGTGACCTGATCCATCAAGTCTTTGATCGTCCTGGGACGGTAGCGCCCTAACTCGTGGACCAGCTTTTGGCACGTCGTGCCTGCGAGGAATGCTGAGATGACCTCCTCATCAGGCATGTGAGGGAGCTCGAGGCGCTGCTTCGAGAACCGCCGAGCGAAGTTGCGGAGGGGTTCGTCCGCTGCCTGCCTGCAACGTCGCAGATCCCAGGAGTTGCCTGGGCGCGCACAAGTCCCCTTGAAATTCCTGTCGAAGACCCTGACTAGGTCGGCCCAGTCATGGATCTGATCCGGCGGGAGCCCCTCGAGCCACCGGCGGGCGGTGTCCGAGAGGTAAAGTGGGAGTTGGCGTATGATCACACGGTCGTCGCCCTTCGCTCCGCCCAGTTGGCAGCCTAGGCGGAAGTCTGAGAGCCAGAGCTTGGGCTCGACCTCCCCGTCATACTTTACGACGTTGGTCGGTGGTCGAAAGCGGTCGGGGAGGGTCGAGCTGCGGATGGCTCGGCTGAAGACCCTGGGGCCTGGGGGCTCGAGGATTTGCCGGTTGTCCGCGACCCGCTTTTGGTCTAGTCTGGCTTGAGGGGCGTCCGGCTGGCGGACCGACGTCTCGTGCTTGCTGCGGGGCGCGTCTGCTGGCTTCTCCGAGGCTGCCCTGCGCTGGCGCGAGGCCGAGCTCTCGGCTATCTGCACAGCGGCCGTTTCGAGGAGGCTCTTTACTTCCCCAAGCATGCGTCTGGCGTCGGGGTTGGAGACGGCGGGCAGATCGCGGAGCAGCATTGCGGCCGCCACCACGTTTTGCCCGGCTCGCGGGAGGCACACCTCGGGGCGTGCTGGCGCCTCGTCCCCGAGGGTCCGTCGGCGGGCACCTCGAGCCCGACCTCGAGCTCCGGTTCCTCGAGGCTGGGGTGGTTCCTGCATCAGAGTTTGCTGGAGCTGCAACAGGCGTTGTCGTTCCTCCTCGGTCTTGGTGATTGCCTCCCGCACCTGTGCGAGTTGCGCCGCCCTGCTGTCGTCGTGTTGAGGCGGTGCAACCGAGGCCGAGGATTTGCTTCTTGCCTGAACGCGCGAACCGCCCGCCGTAGCCACGTCGTTGGGCGCTCCGAGGTTGAGCGTTGGCCTGACGTCGTCGTCGTCGTCGTCCTCGGCCTCGCTCACCACCCCCTCGAGCTGGAAGCACTCTCTGGTGGGATACCAGACGTGCCGGTCCGCACGTGTGACGGACGTGAACTTGCTGGGGGAGCGCGCCCGCGCCCTGGAGATCGCCGGCCGCGTGCCGGGCAGGTATCCCCTCGGGGATTCTGCGCCGGCCGCGGGGAAGTGGGGGTACGCCGCCGGCACCGCCTGTGCCTGGCGACGATGGTGACCACGGCGCCGCTCGCGAAGTGGCGACGCGTGGTGGTACAGACGACGCGTCATGCCCCCGCGCGGGGTGGCGTGACACGCCTTCCGCCCGGGCCCTCCGTGGAGAGCAGGGTCAGTTCGTTTCCGTTGCCGGCGGCTAGGGACTCAAGGTTCCCGAACCAGTCGACGGCACCGGCAGAGAATGAAGGAGTAGAAGAAGCCATCCAGGAGATAGCGAGAAAACGACTCGGACACGCGCACCCCTACCTGGCGCGCCAACTGTCGGTGTTTGGTAACCGGGGGTATCACACCAACGAGTAATAACGATCGCGTGCTTCTCTCCCTGAATGGTGATGCAAGAGGACACAAGATTTATCCTGGTTCGGGCAAAGAAGGCTCTACGTCCAGCGGGGGGATGTTCTTGTATTATTTGCACCTAAGTGCTTGTACAGGGGTGGATACAAGCTCACTTGAGCGGGACCGGAGTCCGGACTCTAGTGCGGGCGTGGACTGGTGCTGTCTGCCAAAGCCTCTAGACTTTTTTTTACCTGCCTCGTAGAGGCCCCTGGCGTCCCCTTTTATAGAGCAAGGGGAGGCCAGGTTTACAGGGACGATCCAGACGTCGGAGCGTACGGTGCCCACTGAGGAGAAGAGTAGGTATCCTGTCTTGTCGAAGGTACTAGAGCAGGCGTGGGGGTTGCTGTTGCACCGTCCTTGAAGCGTGGCCTTCGTCCTGTGTGTCAGACATGGCGACGTGGCGTCGTAGGGGCCATACCGCGCATCCCAGGACGTACTGGACGTGGCAGGGACCTTTCGGGTCTTGGGGTGCCTGTCTTCCAAAAGTAAGAGAGCTGTCAGGGCTCGAGGGGCGCGGAGCAGGCCTCGAAGTGGTGCTCACGGGAGCTCGAGGGGTGCAGAGCCGGCCTCGAAGCGGTGCCACGGGGGCTCGAGGGGCGCGGAGCAGGCCTCGAAGTGGTGCTCTCGGGAGCTCGAGGGGTGCAGAGCCGGCCTCGAAGTGGTGCTCTCGGGAGCTCGAGGGGTGCAGAGCCGGCCTCGAAGTGGTGCCACGGGGGCTCGAGGGGCGCGGAGCAGGCCTCGAAGTGGTGCTCACGGGAGCTCGAGGGGTGCAGAGCCGGCCTCGAAGTGGTGATTTAGACGTGCACAACATAGAGCATGGCACAGCAGTGCAGGGCATGGCGCGACAGTGCTGGTGCCTTTTTGCCCATGCTTGTGATGAAAAGAAGGGTTGACTCTACACCGGTTCACTGTGGCACGTGCTGTGTCTAAGAGGACGTGACTGGAGTAGGTGGGTGCATTAAACGCGTGGTACAGGGCTGGTCTGGTCGTCCGTACCGCTCGAGGGGGCGCGAAGTGTGACGGAGCGCTCGCCCGAGGCCTGGCTTAAGGGGCTCGGGCGAGGCGGAGATTGGTGCGCTCGCCCGAGGCCTGGCTCGGAGGGCTCGGGCGAGACGGAGATTGGGGCGCTCGCCCGAGGCCTAGCTTGGAGGGCTCGGGCGAGACGGAGACAGAGCGTTCGCCCGAGGCCTGGCTGGGAGGGCTCGGGCGAGACGGAGATAGAGCGTTCGCCCGAGGCCTGGCCGGGAGGGCTCGGGCGAGACGGAGATAGAGCGTTCGTCCGAGCCCTGGCTGGGAGGGCTCGGACGAGACGGAGATTGAGTGCTCGGGTGTTTGTGTTGATTGGGGTACCCTTTTTTGTACCACCGACAATACTAGTTCAAAAGTTGCATTGAGAAAGATATTTCTTGTTACGGAGTCCTAGATCATAGAAACTACAAATAATTTTTGTATTGTGAGTATCCTAATATTATATGATTTTTAGGAAAAAGCTATTAATTAGTCACGAGCCCAGAGCCTGGCTAGGGGCGAGGAGCGCCGATAAAGCAGCTGCGACGGCTTTGGACCAGGCCAAAATAAGGTTGTTGGGGTTTCTTTTACACTCTTGGAAATGCTATGGTAGTGGTGGTAGGAAGGGGAACAAAAAAACAAAAGTTCTTTCGAAAACAAAATAAAAGAACAAAGAGCCGCACGTAAAAACAAATAGGGGAAGCACATTAATGACAACTCTTTGAATAGTTTGTGCGTGCCACCACATACTTAAACTGAGTTGCAGATTAACCTAGGAGATCAGGTCAGCTGCCCTTTCGGCTTTTGCCACGACAGCAGAAATGTGACACAGACAAGCGTTGCTGTGTTCAGTGTCACTTCCAGAGCTTAACGAGCTGATCATGACTCACTGATGCAACCAGCCCTGATGCACTTGACGCGGCTAGGGCTGCAACCATGCCGTCATGAGCGTTGCTGATTGTTACTGTGTTCTTCTCCCTTATGTCCCAAAGCTCTAGAGACTGCATGATGTGAAAGATACAAGCAAATGCAATGAGAAAGATGGATATTGTAAAAGCGATTAGCTTAGGCCTCTGACAAGATACGGGAGAACTTGCCTCGTAACAACCAATTATAAGCAAATTCGGGTAACTTGGGTGGAAAACACACGAATGGAACTTGTTCCCGCTGCAGTTCAGTTCATGTATGCATTCGATATCATTCCCTGAGGTGAATGACCACACCCTGACAGAATCTTCACTGACAGACGCCAGATAGTTGCCCGTAGCATCCCAACATACTGACTGAATAATCTGCATGTGGCCCTACACAAGTCCAAATTACACTGAGTGCATCGAGAATAATGAAGAGTAAATGCAAAAAAAAAAAAAAAAAACATACAGTGAAGTGAACTTAGACTGTCTCCAACACCGCAACCCAAACGCATATTTGCGTCCCGCATAGTGTTTTCGGTACTAGAAACGGCCTCCAACCGACGACGCATACGCAAGACGCAATTTGCGTTCGAGGAGAGAGGAGATGCAAAGTTGGGTCGTCTTTCACGCGCAACCCAAACTGACGGTGCTGCTTCTCTCTCGCTCTCGTCCCTCCCGCGCGATGGAGGCAGAGGCGAAGGTGGGCCCGAGTTCGTGCCGGAGGCGAAGAAGCTGCGCTAGGGTCGAGAGCCGCCGACGAGGTGGATCTGGCGAGGCGAGCGCATAGGAGCAGCCACCGCGACGGGGCGCCGCCGACGAGACAGATCCGGCAAGGTGGGGATCCCCGTCGGGCCTCCTCCGGCGGCATGCGCCCTCCGCCCCGGGCGCCGTCGGCCGTGAGGACAGGCCGAGCCGGCGGGCGTCCTCCGCCCCGTGCACCGCCGTCGCGAGGGCGGGGCGCGTGCGAGCCGCGCCGGCCTGCTCCCTCCGCCCCGAACGCCGTCGGCCGCGAGGACGGGTCTCCTCCGACCCATGCACCGCCGCAGCGAGGGTGGGGCGCGCGTGAGCCGCGCCGGCCTCCGCCCTTCGCCCCAAGCGCCGCCGGCCGCGAGGACGGGCCGCGTCGACCTGCACCCTCCGCCCCGAGGGCCGCCGTCGCAAGGACGGGCCGCGCACGAGCCACGCCGGCGGGTCCTCCGCCCCGAGCTGGAACCGATGAACGCCGGAGGAAGAGAGCGGAGGAAGAGAGAAGAGTGGAACCAGTCGCGCGGAGCTTCTCGCGTGGGAGAGACCGAGAGAGGGACGGGATTTTGGGGTGGTTGTTGGAGACCGCAAGATTTGGGGATGGGATGCATTTACTGTGGGTGACTCAAAAACTAGAATGGGTTCTCAGTTTGGGTCTTCACCGTTGGAGACAGTCTTAGAATAACCGCTAAGTTGCATACTTACACTTCCTGCAATTTAGGACAATAGTTCAATACATAATGACATGGACCTCAAGGAATTGATTATAGTTCAAGAAAGAAAAACAAAATTTCAGCGTGGATGGTGATGAGCTGTTCAAAAGCTCATCATACCACAAGAGTTCCCATCATACCAAAATAAGTATAAACCTACATTCATCTGTAGGATGTACCTCAATAATTTAGTACTCCCTCCATTCCAAATTATAGGACAACATTTTGTTTCTCTGGATATATTACTTTTACTATATATCTAGACATAGTGTATATCTAAGTACATAGCAAAAGCTATGTATCTACAAAAGACAAAATGTCTTATAATTTGGAATTGAAGGAGTAGAGCATTACATGTAACTACTCTTGGTAATTTTTGTGCCATTTGCCAACCTACTATAGAAATTTCAAGCGAGTAAACAAGAAAATGGTACTATTCTGAGCAGACAGCATAGAATAAACAGGTATAATTCTTCAGCTATATATTTTTTTAATCAAACCAAATGTATGTGGGTGGGAATGGGGGTCAGCATTTAGCATAGACTGCACATAAGGAATAATGAAAGCATCGCCAGAGCATACTGGATGCGATATCTAGTTACCAACCTGCAAAGGAGTTCTACAAACTTGTAGTGTCTCCGCATCCAGTATAGATATTCCCTTTTCTGAGGCTGCTGCCAGATATTTACCCTGGCGAGGTTGAAATCTTAACTGAGTAGCTCCTCCCTGAAAAGAAAAAATAACAGGTGCACATATTAGCATGGTATAAACACAACAGATGTGAATTGGAGAAAAATGAGTGTTGCATACATTGAAAACCCTAACACAGGTCACACAGCTACCATTATTTATGCTCCAACACCGCACTTCACCATCACTATCACACGAACAAATGATGTCTTCTTTGTTCGGATGAAAATCAAGTGACATGACAGATGCTGAATGACCTGTAAAAGTACGAAGCGAATAATCTGGCTGCACACAGGCAGCAAATTAGTCAGTGGATTCGAATGTACAATTTCTAAAAATAGCTATAGCTAATAATGAAATGGTGTATACATTATCAGCATCCCAAACCCGCACGGTTTTGTCAAAGGAAGATGTTGCAAGCCGTGTCATGCCAGAGCTGAATCGAACATCTGTAATTAGCAAAGAGTGCTCTTCTAATGCAGATTTACGTTTTAGCACATCTGTAAACCATAAAACGACCTGAAAAAAAACAGGTTGTAGCATGAATTTTTTTTAGCACTTAAAAGTGAATTTGTTTCATCTTGGCATGCACACCTTTTTATCATGCCCCCCGGTGGCAAGAAGTTTCCCATCTAATGAGAAATGGCAACAGACAACTTTATTTGTACTCGCACGGGCTTTTGCAAACTCAGTAAAACCTAACCCTGCAACAAAGAGAGATTAACAGGGTAGCATTGCATCCAAACCCTCAAAATAGTTGCAGTCATGCATGAAAAATTAATAGCAAACTTATTGACTTATAAAAAGAACATGAATAGTGAACATGTATAAAGCAAATACATAAGTTCTAGGGTATATTGCTAGCTCACTGTAAAAGACAAAGGAGTGGCAAGGTTTAAAAGCATGGATATTCCGTGTTTAAGAAAAAAAAGGATGAATATTCATTTTCCAAACCAAAAGGCATGAGAAAAATAATGATAGCTATTATCCGACCGACTCAAGAAGAGCAAGGCATCAGTGGGAAACAGTAACAAACCTTTGCTAGAATCCATGCAGCGTCCCATTGTTTCTCGAGGATCCATGTCATCTTGTGATAAAAAAGATTCTACATTTTCATCCAAGGAACCATCTTCCAGCAAACGGTCAACGTCACCCTGAAGTTGAGAATTTTTGTTATCTTGCTGGCAAAGCAATGTGTTAAATGGCACTTTGAACGAGAATGTCTGGATCAGCATGTAAATACCAGTGGGTTTGCTGGAGAAGTCAAGCTTCCAGTGCCATCAGAGCCAAACATCATCAATGGTTTTGAAGGGCCACCATTATACTGCAGCTGTGGCATGGACATTGCATCTCCTGGTGTGTGGGTAGATGGTGTTGAGGGTGCGGAGCTAGGAGAAGGCCCAGCAGTATTCGCTGTTCCTGAACTATTAGCTCTACCAGAGGATGAGACAGGTTTCTTTCTCTTCTTTGATCCCTGAACAACAAAAGGAAAATCATAAGTGATTGAATCACAAGTCAAATTGTTCTCTCGCTAATATGAAGCATTTGGGAGCAATGCCACAAATTTTCTAACAAATGATAAAATTGAGAGTAAGCAAGGGGCATAGTACTATTTAGGCAAGATAGCCAAAGGCCTGTGGATACATATAGGTAAGTAATGCTAAAAGCAAGTCTTCAAATATACAATCAAACTGCAGCTCCAGCTTTACTTACACAATGAGAGAAGAGCAGCTTATTAATGGCTTTGCAACAATGTATTTTTTGTAAAGGCTAACTTAAAAAGGCATTCATAGAACACCATATATATCATTGTCTGTAAACAAACCACCTAAGAAGTAGCAGGTAATCATATAAGGTCAAGTTAATAAGTAAAACCAAGATGATCTACATGATGCATTATAGATAGTTATTAGATACTGCAGTAGTGACAAACTACAACTGTTTGCAGATTGTAATTATTCCTCTGATTGCAGGTTGCACCATATATCATTCATTAAATACCAAAACCAGCAGGAAAACACGACAGTCGTATCATACAAACATACTTGTTCAGGAAATCCAAACGAGTTTGGCATGTTTCCATCGATAGGCAAGCTCCCAACTCCTGATTTTCCATGCTGATGGAGAAGCTGGTTTGAGCTTTGAGACTGCTGTCCAGAGAGCGCAGGTTGCTGAAGCTGCTGCTGCTGGCTATGACTTTGCTGCTGCTGCTGTTGCTGCTGCTGCTGTAGAAGAGCAAGTTTCTTCTACTATATAGAAATACCAATATAAGTACATGCTCATATCATAAGTAAAAAAAAATGGTTAGAAGACTAATGTAAAGGGAGGAATTTGTCTGTTAAAAATAGGCTGTTAGGTACACATGTATCAACCAAAAACTATTAAAGAAAACCACATGACCAATCCTTTACCACTCATTTCATACTGTAACATAGATTAGCTGCATAGTACAAAGCAGGCTAATTATTCAAGAGTTAAATGCACGAGTGGGACTGAACTTGTCAAGGGGAGCCACTTAGGTCCACGAACTTTGAAAACATATCTCTAGGTCCCTAAACTTGTTAAGTGGTGCACCACAGTGGTCGTTATGGTCTAGAAATGGATCTGCGAGTTTAGGGATGTGCGGTGCACCACTTAACAAGTTCATTAGGAATCCAGAAACACATTTTCAAAGTTTGTGGACCTAACTGGCACCCCTTGACAAGTTTAGGGCCAATGATGCATTTAACTCATTATCCAATTAGGTAAGCAGTGAGCACCATGGCAGAAGCTGCTAGAATACATTTCTGTAAACATGTACAGGCACAAACTATGCCTGAATTTAACAACTATCAAAGTACAAAGATTAAGAGGATCCCAAGCTCGAGGAAAGTAAACAAATGGTGAATATATTATTATATTCCAATAAAATGAGGTTAAGCCAGAAGTACAACTGGGTCATCTCACCAAATGGGCCATGCAACCTCTGTATACCAAACTAATGGCATGGTATCTGATGTGAGCTTTAACTAACTAAATATGATAACTTCACAAAGAAAATCATATATCTTGTATGAACTTTGGAAATGAGTGATTTCAAGGTAGAGGTCTGTAGGAGTACCTTTATTAGTATATCTATATCATTACGTGATCCACCACTTTGCCCTGGCGAACCAATATTTGGGATAATATCACCACCGCTATTTGTCTGCCCATCCTGTCCAAGGACCACATTCCTGTTGTTAAGAAGCATCCTTAATCTTCTGGTATCAACATCGCTTGACATCGAGGAAGACAGATTTTGCTGAGCGTGCAGCAAAAGCTGCTGCTGCTGCTGTGGAGTCAGAAACTGGAGCTGCTGAAATTGCTGTGGAGATTGCATAAACGGCTTCTGCTGCAGAATTCCAGAGCGAAAATGATCAAGTCCCTAAGAAGATAAAAGAAACTGCATGTTAAAACGGAAGTTGGACAGAAAACATCTATAGTAGCATCAATCACATGATGTGCATGTGCACTATACTTCAAAACTACATAAATTGCTGAATGCAGACATTCTTCTGTCACACCCCCAGAAGTAAGTACAACACAAAATCTGTAGTGGAACTAGAAATTTACCACAGTATAGCTGATCCTGTAAGATACAAGGGCATTATATGTGGCAGAAGCAGAACAAATATGCAAGGCTGTTGCAAAGCAGCACAGCCACTGCTTCAGGGTATGTAGAGATGGCAACTTCAGCCCAGATGATCACCAGGTCCACCCAGATGTGGTTCAGTGTTTCCACTATATTGCTTAAAGCATAATGAATTTAGCACAAGTTGAACTACATCAACAAATTTACTTTAGTATAAGGGCAGTCCCAACGCTTGCTACTTGCCAATATGTAGATAAGTGAGCGTAAAAAGTAAATGTCGGACCGTGGCTATTGAATCGTTGAGGTTGTGTTAGTGAGCTGCTCTGAGTCTACCTTTTGCCCAAGGATGTAGTTGTCTATGCATAAAGATGATACCCATAGTGCAGTAAAAGTCTTGAAGGATATAGTGCCAAAAGGCATGGTCCTTATAGTGGATAGTACGAGTCAGGGGAAGACCATTCCCAGTAAAGATACTTTTTCAATCCAGTTTTGAAGCTCTTTTATTTCCAAGGGCAATGAGGAAGGATTGCTATAGTTTCTTGGCCATTAATTAGCCTGCCATGGAAGCAAATCAATGGCGTGGCAAGAGAGTAATTGAGGAAAGAAGAGGGAACCATTTCTTGTAGAGGAAATGATTTTGACTCCTGCACAGAGAGCCGAAGACACGGACGAAGTAGCATTGGGCGAGTCCACTGGTTTCTAAGAATGGGGCCTACCTTGGTCACCATCGCCATCGCTAAGAGGAGGATGAAGCAGCAGCACAATGCCCATGGATCTAGCACCAACCTCCTTCCAACCGCCTCATGGGGAAGATGTTGTGCCATGCCGGTGAGCACTCTGTTGCACCACCGCTGAGCCATGCCCTGTACTCCACCCCGCCTCCGGTGCACCCTTAGCTATGCCGCCGCCACCGGAAGCCCTAGTTTGATTTTTGCTAATTGATGAAACCTTTTGGACTAATCCTATTTACTAAGTGTATAGCTATGAGAAAGGATTAGTGCCAACCAAGTGATGCAGCATTAGGAAACGAAAGCCATGGAGGAGATGGTGATGATAAAGTGATAAAGTGATCATCATTTGCAAAGGAAAAAAAAAAGAGAAAAACAAAAGAGGCTTGAAGGCAAAGGCATAAGCTAGGGCTTTTTTGTTTTTGTGATTAAGACACCATAAAGGGTGTGATCATCATTAGCACAAGTTTGAACGGGATGCGTGGCAAAAGGAGATTGGCATGGTGGAGAGCATCCCGACCCAGGTGATGGTCCAAACCCTGGGTCCGGATGGCCTGCAGGTGCCTAACAGCTAGTGCTTAGCTTGTTGCTTATAAATAGATGTTGGGTGGTCTTGAGCTTCCTCTAGCGCATTTTGTCCAGAGATACATCCTTGTGAGCTAACCCTAGCCTCTCTACTCATCTCCTTGACTTGATTTGCATACTCCAAGTGAGATTGAGTGATTTAGTGCATTGCTTTGTGAGATAGCATCTAGTGGCACTAGTTCTTCGCATTCGTTGTGGTTTTCTTGTTACTCTTGGCACTTGTCGATGCCTAGATGGCTTGGAGCAGCTTGGTGGAGCTGGCAAGAGTTGGTGATTGTTCTTAGCCCCGAAAGGCACCTCTTGTGGATTGCTCGTGTCATTGAGCTATCTCACTTGTGGTATGTTCTTATGGCGCACATCCATTGGGCTCGGTGTGGTACCGATTAGCCACCGAACCACCAAGTGTTGGTCGACACAACGGGGAGTAGCGTGCCAGCAAGCACGTGAACCTCAGGATAAATCGTTGTTCCCTGTGTGTTGGTTGTGATTGATTAGGTCATCTTATTGGCTACTCGGGGATTGGCTTTATCCTTGTATTCTTGGTGATTGGCCCCTCTGAATGGTATTCATTGACGATCACGAAGGCTCGGTGAAAACCTCTCTACCCTAGCTCTTTACCTTCCGCATTTGCTTTGTGTTGAGCTAGTTGATAGAAGTAGTTGCTAGAGTAGCTACTCTTGTTGTACTTAGCTTGTGTAGCTCTCTAGCTTCTCTTGTGCCCCATAGAATTACTAGGATTAGAATTTTTGGTTTAGGTGGCTTGCAACACCCTTGTAGGCTAGTGCAAAAAGCTTCGCTTAGTGTGTTGTGGCTTGGATCTCCAGAATGAGGGAAAATGGAGAGGAGAGAGCGCAAGGGCAAGAGCACGTGGGGAGGGATGAAGTAGAAGAGGACGGATTGGCCTTAATTAGTTAAGGTCCCAGACATAAATGGTTACAATGTGTTGTGTAGTTTCTAAAGGAAGATTCTTGCTATGGAAACGAGAGGATAGTTTCAGCACTGGGACACCCTAAGCATTTAGTAATTAGTATTCATATCATAATGCTAATAGCCTAATAGATATGACAGATATGAGAAAGTCTGGTCTTTTTTAAGTTAGTTCAGTGTACAAGCATCTGTACAGAAACTGCGCTCGTGTAGATAATAGACAATAATGGAAAGACAAAATCCCCCTAAAAATCAAGATTTTCATGTGGCTAACTCTGCAGATGCAATTTTGACCAAAGACAATCTTCCCAATTGTGCTTTCTGTCTGGAAAAGGAGTCTGTGAATCATTTGTTTTTTGATTGCCCTGTGAGTAAATATGTTTGGAGCATCATAGCTTATGTTTTTGGAGCAACAGTGAGGCCCAACTCGTTTGCTCAGCTTTGGGTCTGGATTAATTGGTGCCTTTTAAAAGGCAATAATGTATACACTGTGGATTTAGTTGTGGTTTGTTGGGCTACATGGAGAACAAGAAACAGTGTCTGCTTTGATGGAAAAAGAGTGAAGGCTCCCACTGAGATCATATGTTTTATGTGTTCTATGTTAACATATTGGGCAGGGCTTCAAAAGGACGTGGTCTCCTCGCGGTTGGATCAGGGCACAGAAGTTCCAGAGAAGATGGCGTTGCACTTTCATCAGCAAGGACGGATGGACGGAACTCACGGAAGTGATAACAGGTTGGCGATTGTTCAAGCCGGGAGTCTGCTGTGAAGTCTGTTTGATGCTGAAGCTGGATCACAGCCTGTGTTCTGTTTGTGCCAAATCTGGCCATGTAATAATCATAGCCTTTTTTGCGCGTGGTCTGAACACTCTGGTGGATGGTGATGATGCAATCTGCGTTTTATTCTTGTCGGTTTCATGGTTCGTTTAGTTCCAGCTGCCAGTTGGGTGAACCCTCTGCGTTCATTCAATGTGGCCTCAATTTAGGTGCAGCACAGTTTTATTTTGGATATTAAAAATTACAAACTCTTGTGATTCTGTTGCTTTTGAGTAATGAAATTCGGCTCGGTCGTTGTGGAAAAAAAACATGGAGAAAGTAAAATATGTGATGTTGTGTAGTTTCTAAAGGAAGATTCTTGCCATGGAAACCAGAGGATAGTTTAAGCATTGGGACTGCCCTAAGCTTTTAGTGTTCATATGATAATGCTAAGAACCTATAATAGTCTAATAGATATGATAGATATCCATATAGCAAGTGATCACAAAGAATGGGAATTTGTACGTGCAGGTATAGCCACACCACATACCGAGGAAGTAAAATATGTGATGTTGGCGAGTTAAATGCTTCTATCGTAGGTAGAGAGAGGGACACACTTGCAGTTTCGGCAACAATAACCAACATAATCTATTTTGAAAATATAACTGTGCTCCTCATATACTACGTTGCACGGATACGTAGCTAACGGAGCGTATCGCGTATCGGATACGTGGCCGACAGGTATCTGCGGAGTATCCGAATTTTAATTATTTGTGAATTTTGAGCACGTTCATGGATACGTATCAATCTATTGGATACGGCCCAGCCCAACAAAAACAATGTTCCCTCTATCCCCGACGCCCTAGCCCTCGATGCTCGCACCTCGCGCGGTCGCGCCGCCACAAGCGAATGCGCACACGGACGCGTCGTCCCTGCTCGCCGATCACCGACGATCGGCCTCTACCCCTGCTTGCCAGCCGCTGGCGATGAGCCTCTGGCCCCGCTCGCTGAAGACGAGCCTCCACCCCAGCCTCCGTCCCGCGCACAGTCTCCTGCGCACACGTGCGCCGCCTCCTGCACAGGGGATGTGCCACTGCTCACCGACTGCCGTCATAGAGCCTCCACCACCTCCGTGCCATGATCAACTTCTCTTCCTCCTGCAGTCCACCGCGTCGGGAGCACGCACCAGTTCGCCATGGCGGCAGCCAGCTCCTGTGATGCAGGGGGCGCAGATGAGAGGATGATCCGATTCAGCAGCAAAGCAAGCTGTCTACTCTACTTCTGCATGTACATCCCCTTCCCCATTCTTGATGTATTCTACTTCTGCAGTTCTCATTGCTTGATTTTGTTTGTTCCCCAACTTCCCCTTCTTCATTAGTGTTGCCCATGTTTCATTGCTTGCATGCAGTAGATGGCCTCTCCAAATTTGGTATGCTGGCACAGACTAAGTGCTAGTGCTAATCCTAGCATAGGATCTGTGGGCTGTGGTTAGGATCTCCTGTGAAACAAGAAACCTACAAGTTTTATACTTTTTCACAACTGAGCTAATGGTTAGTGATTATTACTCAAGTTTTAGACTTCCACAATTTTAATGTGTATTATTATTTATTTATTTATTAAAAAATAGTAAAACATATCCATGTATCATGTTTTCAAGAAAATTGCCATATCCGTGTATCCGTATCCTTCTAATACTAATACCGATATGTGTATCCATATCCGTGCTGCATAGCTCAGATATACAACCACAGGGATGAGCTAAAGTAAGTGTTTAGTCTGCAAAACAAAAACAGAACGCAGCCTAAATCGAAATCCAGAATATGAGCACGCATCATAAATGAAGCACATGCAAGAGACGCACATCCAATCATAGAGTAAAGCTTACCGTGAGTGGCCAGCCTTTCAGAGTTAAATTGTTTCCAGCCTGATTAGATCCTGCTAAAATGAGACGGGAGCTTAACTTCAAAAAACTACATACTAGAGTAGTAAGTGTTGCATGAGTGCATGACATGATGCTATCACCAAAATATTCAACAGGAATGATGTGGCGTAATCATGGTTTCAAAGGCAGCTAGGTGTTCAAGCGAGTGCTGGGTCCGCCTGGACGCGTAAGCGCCACTGTTTCCCAAGGCAAGCGGAGGTATGCCTGGACGCCTTTGAAACAGGGGGCATAATTAACAGGACAACAGTGTGAGTCTAGTGAACATAATAGATGACTATTACCTTGAAGACCAATCAACGAACCGTCAGTGCCTGCTGCTCTTGGTAAAACTGGATTGATCTCGGTCCTAATATTCTGCAAAAATTATATATGATCATTGATGAGAAGGTTAATAATGCATCCCCCCACCACCACCTCTTATTGTTTCTCTCTTTCTTCTTTGCTCATGGAAGTGAGTGGCAAACGTTTTCATATCATAGGTAACCTGTTCTGCCGTAGGTGGTTGTGGGCTTCTTGCCTGAACTTGTTGTGGAGTACCTGACAAACCACTAGCAGTCCCATGCAAAATTTGCCTATGAAAGATAGCATGTCAACATTCATGAAAGCAAAACTAAACACACCTAGAAAGCTCCCACTCCGCTCTAAATTGTAGGATGTTTTAGTTTGTCGCAAGTCAAATTTCTACTTTGACCAAGTTTATAGGAGATGGATCAACATCTGGTACATCAAAGAAAAGTTCAACATAGGACAAAACTAAAACAGCCTACAATTTGGAAGAGAAGAAATAATTGCTACATAATCCAGATGAAACAATAATCAACACTTCATTCCTGCAAAATGCAAAAGACAATTTGTCCTTTACACCAATGTTTCAAGCATACTAATGAGTAAACAAAAAACTATCGCCTAAATAGATGAGTAAAAGTTGGTGTTTAATGATAAATAGACATCAATGGATGACAAGCAACTGCCAACTGTACATCAGAAATCCAAACAACAAGAAAACAGTTATAGTAGTGGAATTGTTAAATAAATAAATAAATAAATAAAGGAAATACAAGCAATATTTTCAAGAAGTACAATCTACCCAAAAAAAATAACAAAATACTTTATGCATAAATGGGCCTTATGGGTTATGATTAACAAGTTATGACCCTAGATTGGTTGCAAGGGTGTGAACCACAATACAGAGAAGACTTGAGGAAAGGAAACTAGCCAGAAACAGTCCAACTTCAAGACATACCAGATATAGGACTTTGCCCACAATATTCTAACAGGAGAATAGAAATGATGGCTAAAACTCACTATTTGCCTAACTGGCCTTTTAGTCTGTTTAAACAGCGTTTAAATGGTAAATAAAGGTTCCCATGTTGTTTAGGCCCTACACGTTTGGAAACTTTTAAATCGTTAAAAAACATTTAAAAAGAAACGGGTTAAATGTGATTCAATGAGCTAAATGGCCATTTAATTCACCATTTAGTCAATAGGAGGATTACAATTACCACATTGTCACCCAGTTAATTAACATTGCAGGTATATGAGGTGGACTGGGATTTAGTTTTCTTCCAATAAAACTATTTGATAGAATACTTATTTTTTTAATAAGTGCGTAAATATGTATACTTTCTAGCATATTTGAATTTTACATACATAAATATGCATATTTTAATGTTATGTTACTATACAAAACCATTTAGGTCATTTAACTCCATTTAAATACAGTCTAAATGGCCTAAACACTAAACAAAGGGTGACCGACTGTTTACCATTTAGCGTTAGGATAACACTACTATAATACTAATATAATATACCACGGGTTTCTGTGCTGTTCTGCACTCATGGTATCTGGAATTCTAGATAGTTAGCCAAATAGCTGCCAACTGTAGTAGGATTTTTGCCATTACAAATTTACAATCCAAAAGAACGCTTCCTACAAAATCCTTCGCCCAAATATAAAATAAATAAGTGCTTTTGAGAATCCACCATGATGCTAAAAGAAGCCCATACCCTCTGTATTCATGTCTGCCATCTGATGTAACTTATAGCAATGAAATATGCAATACATACGCAACTTAGAATTCACACATACCCAGAGGATTGTCCAGTTGCAGCTGCTTTCAATAATGCTTGGTTCGGATCAATTACTTGCCCCACATTTTCTCCATATCTTTGCTGCAACTGAAGTTTTCATGACACGACACACGATGTAATAGGAGTAAACTAAAAGATAAGAACAACCAGATCTAGCTAGGGGTGGTACCTTTATTGATGCCTCATCCAGAGAATCCCTTTGGGGAGGGAGCTTTAACCTCTCTTCATACATTTTTGCTGCCATCGAATTCGCATTAGCTGGATTTTGTCGGATTAAAGGATCATTCCCAGAAAATCCACTTGCAGTACCATTGAGAAGAGAACCATCTCTACGCTGCTGCTGCTGCTGCTGCTGCTGCGCAGCTCTCTGTAACAGCATTTGTTGCATTTGTATTTGCTGCTGCTGCTGCTGTTGTTGAGGTGGCTGTTGGTGCTGCTGTTCCCTTGCTTTAATTAGCTGGGTCTGAAAAATATACAGCAAAGTACAGTTAAATTATCACTGTCAATTCAGGAGTCATCTCCCATGTCCAGAAAACAATTAACAGCAAAAACAGTTACAGTGGTAATAGCTAGTACAGGAGCAGAAATCATAGAATCAAACATAAACTTATGGCATATCTAAACGAGGCCACTAACAAGCAAAATTTGGACTCACATCTCAGAGAGACAGAGACAGAGGTATTGGTGCATAGGTGAATCCTAAGGCATCGCTAAAATAAGGAGAGAAAGAGGTATACAGAACTTGACATAGGAGGCAGTAGTACAAAGGGACTTTGAGTGCAATATATACCCAAAAACTTGTCCATAGATAAGAGCACATGGAAATCAACTATCCACATACCTAAACCACAAATAGTCTTTAGATCCCCTAGTTAGGTTTTTAGTCCAAGAAAGTTGGGGTTTCAGCTCTAGTTTACCCCAACTTGCATAACACTAAAAGTCTTTTGTTGGTGTTGTCGTCGCTGCTGTTACAGAGGATTTGTTGTAAATATATATAATCTAGAGGTAGCACACGCCATTCAGAAAAATAAGTTGAGGTAGATTGTTTCTGTAACTCCATTAGAAAAATGGTTGACAGGCAGGAATGAAGAGCATGGTTTAGCATGTCCACAGTGATACCTCGATATATGATGCAGCAACATCTGAGTGCTTCTCATTTGTTCGTGCTATGAATATATCCCAAAATACAGACCACCACTCAAAGAGAAAGCCACCAGGAGCATCGATAGCTACAAGAAAGTTAAGCTCAAAACCATGCCAGCACAAAAATGAAACCAAGCTAAAAAGAATCCATTGTGACTGTTCAAGAGGAGTACCAACTGGATCTGATGAGACCTTGCCTTCTGCTTGGAAGGCCTTTGCGGTTGCCTGCAGGTTTCTCTTGACAAAATAGTCATATATGTACACATCCAGCCTGTTTCATCATTAATTAATAAGTAATACAATAGATCATTCAGTCCTTCTGAGGAGGGCCAAAACAAACATCCGTCTAATTTATAAATTTATAACTACATCACCATCACAAACTGGTTGAGAAAAAAAAAAATCATTCAGAACGGTACAACATTCCGTTGTCCTATTATCTACAAGGAGTCAAGAAGTCAAGGACTTAAAGAATACGAGGAACTACCAGCACCTTTTTATTGTAATGGCTGTAGTACATTGTAAAACATCATCATGTCTCGTACTGTTTTTACAAAGCATAACTACAGACCTACAGTACATCTATAATAAGCCTCTACTAAAAGCTACCAACCCGCCCATGCATCTCAGCGAACACCACACACACAGTAGCCACTGGACAGTAGTCGCTATTCGTCGGTACACTAAAAATCGGCATTATTTCCCCCGGCATGTCGCAATCTCCCAAAAATATTATTCCTCCTAACTCCATATGTAGTTTATCCCCCCAGAAAGGAAGCCAGGCTCAGTGAACCCTGAGGAGGAATCAACAGACGGCGTATATGCCTGTCCAGCAAGACAACTGTGGAACGGCAAACGCGAACATCGGAGCGGCGCCCACGAAATACCGCACTAGAAAAAAAAAACATCTCAAAAAGAACAAAAAAACAGAAGCATCTTAAACCGTCGGGAAACAACAACAGGCAATGCACGCTCACATCTTATCCGCCTCCCAGTTCGTCTGCGACATGGTTGCCGTTCCTCGCGGGGCACACTGGCTGGCCGACCGCGCACGCGCACGCGCCCACGCCCACGAGCAGTGACACCCCTCCCTTCTCCGTCCGCGCTCAACCACCGGCGAGCGAGCCCGCGGCTAGCGGCGCCGACCACCAGGGTGGTCGGTAGGCGCGTGCGCTGTACCCGATGCGCGGCGTAAACCCTAGATTTCGCGGCGAAGGCGAAGGCGACGGCTCGGGGAGCAAGGGCTCGGGGAGAGGGACAGGGGTAGAGGGGTTGCAGCTGCAAACTGCAACGGCGGCCCGTCGGGAGGCGAGAGAGGAGCAGAGGTGGGGCAGGAGAGTCGTAGATGGGAAAAAAACAGGCGGTGCTATCGAGGGGACAGACATGACATGGGCGGAGGAGCGCCGCGGCTCTGCTGCGTGCGCGAGACGGCGAGAGGCTTCGATTTTCGGTGGTATCTGACTTGGATAGTGGATGACAGGTGGGGACGAGAGAGAAGACGTCTGGTGTGGGGGACCGCTGTCAGGGACCAGCGCTGGCACCGTGGAAGGAGTGAGCGGCATTGTGCAGCCTTGCAGAGCACAAGGAACGCACGGAGTATGGGTGGGGCCCATGGTGCGAAGTAATACTCTGCTGGTCCCTGGTCCGTTTCCACCTTTCGAGTGGCGGTTTCGCGTGTCTTATAGTAAGGGTCCGTTTGGTTGGTGACCGGAACTTGTCACGCCTGACCTTTGGCAAACTGTGGCTGCCACAGAAAGTGTGACGAACAAAATCGAAGCCACACTTCTGGCAAACTTTGGCACGAAAATGAGTCTATGACGTGTGGGACATGGTGCTAAGAAAGTGTGGCGTGCCATAGCTGTGGCAGTGAACCAAACGGCTGCCAGAAAAACTGTGGCACGACGAATCTGTGGCGTGGCAAGTTCTGGTCACCAACCAAACACACCCTAAATCTCGGGTTTCATTTCGTTGTTTGCAAGATTGCCATGTTATATGAAATAAAATGAAACTTGAATGAAACTTTTCATTGAGAGTGAGAGTTTTATTGTAAAGTTTCATAAACATTAAATTTTATGACTCATAGAGAGTTGATATTCGTGTCAAGAGAGTTTTATCTAGATGAAACTCATTTCTTCTCTCACTTCTTAAATACACCGCCATGTCATCAACAATGTCTATGTGGCAACCTATTTAATGCAAATGAAACTCTCATTGAGATTAGCCTTAAGCCAATGTCAATGGTGAGTTTCATTGCGTTGTTTTCAAGACTGTCATGTCATATGAATTAAAATGAAACTTGAATGAAACTCTCCATTGAGGGTGAGAGTTTCATTCTAAAATTTCATAGGCATTAAATTTCATGACTCATAGAGAGTTGGTATTCGTGCCCAGAGATGAAACTCATTTCATCTCTCTCTTCTTAAATACACTGTCATGTCATCAAACAAGCTTATGTGGCAACATATTTAATGCAAATGAAACTCAAATGAAACCTCCATTGTCTCTTGAGAGTTTCATTCGTATTAAATATGGTGCCACATAAGCGTTTTTTATGACATGACAATGCATTTAAGAAGAAAGATGAAATGAGTTTCATATAGATGAAACTCTCTTGGCACGAATACCAACTCTCTATGAGTCATGAAATTTAATGTCTATGAAACTTTATAATGAAACTCTCACTCTCAACAGTGAGTTTCATTCAAGTTTCATTTTCTTTCATATGACATGGCAGTCTTGGAAACACCAAAATGAAACTCATCATTGAGATTGGCCTTAGGGCGTCCGCAATGGTGTTCAAATCGTTAGCTATTTGGTCTCTAGGAAGAATGTTATTGGCTCTCAATGACAACTTACAAATAGCTAGTTAGATAAGACATATAAATAAATACTATTTTAATGAGGCAACTTACAAAAGTAGCACTCTTATTGGCTATCGAGCAGAGAGATCAAATAGCTAGCTATTGGGAAGTCGCTAGCTATTTGATCTCTCTCCTCGATAGCCAATAAGAGTGCTACTTTTTTATTATTTTTATACATCATCTCGCTAGCTATTTATAAAGTGCTATTGAGAGCTAATAGAATTTCTCCTAGCTAGCTATTTGACAACCATTGCGGATGACCTTAGGGTGTGTTTAGATGTATTCATTTTGCAAAATAAAATACTATAGTACTTTCGTTGTTATTTGACAAACTTTGTCCAAACATGGACTAACTAGACTCAAAAGATTCATCTCGACATGTAGATACTAAAAGTACAATTAGTTATTTTTTTACCTACATTTAATGCTCCATGTATACGTCTAAACATTGATGTGATGGTTCATGTGATAGAAAATTTTGCAAAACTGGGGCAACAAAATAGGGCCTAAAGAAAAATGAACTGTTGGTGCTTCATCACATACCAACATGGGAATGCGAATTGGGCAGTGTCCGCCTGTCCGGTTTGCAAAATCGGGAATCAACATGTACTCTCTTCGTATCGCATTTAGATGACGTTTAGGACAGCGACACGGTCTTCAAAGTACAACTTTGACCACTTATATTTATAAAAATATTTATTGTAAAATAGTATATGTATACTTTTATGAAAGTACATTTCAAGATAAATTTATTTATATAATTTTTATATTTCTAAACTCAATAATTTAAAAGTTATTCATGATTTATATTCCCAATGTTTAACTCAAACCTTGTCCAAAACGTCATCTAAAAGTGATACGGAGGGAGTATGGTCGAGTTCGCTTGAGCTATAGGTTAGTTTTAATTCGTATAAATTAATCATGTAACAGTATTTTTCTATTATGACAAATCAACTGTATAAATAAGCAGAAGCCGCTTTAAGTCTTGTTGAAGAGAGTCATAGCGATAAATGTGTCTTTTTTATTACTGTCTGCGTCGCTCAAGCTTATGTATAACTTCATGATAGATACTTCAACTGCCTCTGATGTCCTCAGTTAATGATTACTCCGACTAATCCTGGACGGCACGGGAGATCCGAAGACTTGTTACGAAGTGTACTTGGATTAGGACTCTCGTTGTAACTTAGTCGAGTTCTTAAAGGAAGTCTTGTAATTAGAATAGGACTCCTTTGATGTAATCGACTAGGACTCGGCCTGCGCTATGACTTACCCGGATATATAAGGGGAAGTGGGCGCAGGCTTCAGATCATTGAACATTGAATCGTAATCATACACACGGCACACGCCGCACTGGACGTAAGGTATTACGCTATTTAGCGGCCTGAACCAGTATAAATCGTTGTCCCTGTGTACTCGCCGAGTCCTATGAACGCCGATCCCCACCGAACAAATCGTCTGAAATTACTCAAGACGAGTTGCCGGTTAACAAACACCGACAGCTGGCGCGCCAGGTAGAGGCTTTCGGCGATTCAACGACCAAGAGCCCGGCAAACCGCGACAACATGTTCTCGGCGGGATCAATTTTCGTTTTCGGCTCGTGGACTTGCATTGCGGATGATCAAGGAAAGCTACATCGACAACTTCACACTGAATCAGAACTGCAAGCCACGCCAAAGATGGAACACCTCGCTCAGAACCTAGCAAATCTCGCAATCCAAGATCCGCAGGATCCTGAGGACCAACTAAAGGCATCCGACTCCTACTCGAACTCGAGTTCTGAGGAGAGGGACCCGGACACTAGCCACGGCGTCACCTTTGGACCACGGAACTCCGCTGAAAGCTTTCAAGACCTGATTGACGCAAAATTCAAAGAGTATCACAGATACCTTTGACAGGAGCTCAACAAGGACTCGTTTTCAGCTTTACCAAGGAAGATAACATTGTCCATTGGCCAATTCAGTCCGCCCCGGCTAGACTGATTGGCACAATTGACCAGCAACTCCCATACCAACACGGACATCAGCTCCCCTTCGAAGAACACGACACCTCAACGGAACTAATCTCTAGCACTTCTACTCTGGAGTCGGTAACACCAGGATCATCAAACCAGAGCTACACTCGTGAAGTTTTCATGGCAGGGCATCAGTCATCTTTACGACCACCAACCCCACCAGATGTCTTTCAAGACGACGAAACTCTGAGCATGATATCTGACAATGACCCGGAAGGACCCAGAGAAACCGAGTCTTTAAAGGCTAAGAGAATCCGAAGGAATCAAGCTAAAGAAGCCCGCAGAAGGCGAGCAAACCACCGCAAGGAAGCTGTAGACCGCTACAACGTACGACTAGAAGAGTATAACACTCGGAGACGTCTGGAAACAGAGGTGGAGCGCCAAGCTCACACTGACGAGCATCAGTCTCAGGATGATCACAATAGACGACGCCCTGATTGCTCTCGCAACCTCGAACCCGAGTTTATGAGGGTCGCCGGCCATAAAGTCTTCCAGACTCCCTACCAAAACATCCTAGCTCTAGCTACAGAGATGGGGGCCAAGACCAACCGGACCCCTGACAAAGAGCGACAGTTGGTCATGCTTCAGACTACCGCGCTTCAACTCCGAGGACGGAATCTCGAGTCTCTAGCCGATGAGCAAGCTGCATCTCACCCAAGCCAGAGGCGGCCTGTTCAAGAGCGACTCGGTCGGATCCCAGCAAGGAGTCATCTGGGCCACCGAGTACCTGATCAAGCCGAGGGAGGAGCCGAATCTTCATACAGAGGAATCGCAGTCGTAGCATCCGACGCAGTCGATCGTTTCCCTTGCTTTTCCCAAAGACTCCGAGCAGTCTCGTTCTCGCAAAAATTCAAACCCGGGAACTATTCAAAGTACGACGGGAAGACAGAACCTAAATAGTGGCTCAGGCTGTATGCTCAAGCAGTTGAGTTAGCCGGCGGAAGCAATGACGTCAAAGCACTCTATCTCCCAATGGCTTTAGAGACAATGCCGCTCGCCTGGTTCGACAGGCTTAAACCCGAGTCCATTGACTCTTGGGAACAAGTCCATCGTATCTTCATTGAAAACTTTGCGGGTGTCCTAGAGAGATCAGATCCTCGGACTAAGCTCAGATCCTGTAAGCAGCAGAAAAATGAATCAATGCGGGAATACTATAGGCGCTTCTCAGAGATCCGCTCCACAGTATCCGACATCACAGACAGAGAAGTAATTGACCTCTTTGGCAACGGCATTTGCGAAAGGTACAATTACAAAGATTTCATCAAGCAGGACCCGACCACCGCTGACGAGTTCCATTGGGCTGTAAACTCCATGATGGCGACAGAAGAACGCACACAGGAACGTTTCCCTGATAGAAACACGCAAGGTGATCGAGGGAACAACCAGAGAGGCAACCAGGCACCACAGCAAAACACCCGGAAAAGGGCAGGAGACAATACTGTTACTGCCATGGAGCCTCAGAAGAAGGGAAACAAGCCATTCACCTTTGATGACTTACTCGACGGACCGTGCCCCTTCCATCCGAAAGGCGGACATCAGGCAAGGCACTGTCGACAGCTCAAGGAGCGAGGCTTGAACTCTGACTTCAACAAAAACAAGAAGGACAAAGGCAAGGAGACAGCTGAAGACCCTCATCAAGACGTCGGTGGTTTCCAGCACCCCAAAGGAACTATCAACGTCATCTTCGGGGGAGTAACTACCAGCGATAGCAAGAGGCTCCAGAAGCTTTCCCTACGGGAGATCATGTCTACTGAACCAGCGACACCCAAATACCTCGACTGGTCCGAGCACCCGATTAATTTCTCCAGAGCAGACCAATGGACCAGCGTCTCTAATGCAGGACATTACCCGCTAGTCTTGGATCCTACGGTCGCTGGATATACATTGGGTAGAGTACTCATCGATGGTGGGGCAGGACTCAACGTCATCTTTGCAAGCACCCTACGCAAGATGAATCTAGATCTCGCAACTCAGCTGTCGGTGTTTCGAACCCGGGGGTATGACACCAACGAGTAATATGATCGCGTGCTCTCTTCCTGGATGGTGATGCAAGATGACACAAGGATTTATCCTGGTTCGGGCAAAGAAGGCCCTACATCCAGCGGGGGAGGAGGTTCTTGTATTACTTGCACCTAAGTGCTTGTACAGGGGCGAATACAAGCTCAATGAGCGTGGACCGGGGTCCGGACTTGAGTGTGTATGTGTGTGGACTCGTGTGTTGTCTCTCCCGCGCGAAGGGCTCTGGCGTCCCCTTTTATAGATCAAGAGGAGGCCAGGGTTTACACAGGATTGACATGTACAACGCTCGGTATGGCGAAGGGCAGGAACTCTGTCTTGTCGAAGCCACTGTAGCCAACGTGGGTGTTGCTGTTGAGGCGTCCTTGATGCGTGGCCTCCATCCTGGGCGTGGATGTGGAGGTGTGGCGACGTGGAAGCCGTACAGCACCCATCCTGGTACGTGCAGGACACGGCGGGGTCCTTCTGGGTCTTGGGGTACCTGTCCTCCAATAGCATGAAAGTAGTCAGGGCCCGAGGGGCTCAGAGCCGGCCTCGAGGTGGCGCCTGCGGGGGGTTCAAGTCCCCGCAGGTATGGGCAAGTCCCGGGAAACCTGATTGAGCAGCAGGTATCCGGGCCCCGAAACGTGGCTTGGACGTGCAACAGTGTAAGATATGGGTTAACAGTGTCGTACTGGTGCCTTTTTACCCATGCTTGTTGTGAAAACAAGACTTGGCTCTGCCCTGGTTCACTGTGGTACACGTCGGGTTGCAGAGGACGTGACTGGAGTAGGTGGATGCATTAAATGCGCGGTATGGGGTTGAGGAGCAGGAAGCTTCCTCTTCGTGGAGGGCTTCGAAGGGTAGTGGAGCGCTAGCTCGAGGCCGGGCGCGGAGGGCTCGGGTGAGCGGAGGTTGAGCTCCAGCTCGAGGCCTAGGGTGTGACGAGCCTCGAGGGATAGGCTATCGTGCTGGAGGGGCTCGAGGTCCCCGCGCGGGGTCCCGAGGAACGGTGCATAGCTGTAGCGGGCTCGAGGGGTAGGTTACCAGGAGGCGGTCGGTAAGGTTTTGACAAGTCTAAGCTCCCTGGCGATGGGCCAGCGTGGCAGGCTCCGAGGGGTTGGTTTTTGGAAGGTTAGCCTAGCTGGGTTTATTAATTGGTGTTCTAGGCTTAACCTATTCGTTTGCGTTGATTGGGGGTACCCCTTTGGTGTTCCCCCGACAGTAGCCCCCGAGCCCTTGTTTGAGTGTTTGCACTCGAGCAGGGGCTCCCGACTGGGATCTCGAGGGTTAGCCAGCCGGATCTCGAGGGTTTGGTTGCTTTGATTCCGTGGGTGTCGTGCGAGCGACACCCGCGGGTGTAGCCCCCGAGGCCACGGGGGAGTGGTTAGGACTCCCTCGTGGGCTGTTTTATGAGTGTGAATGTTAGTTGCGTTTTTTAGGTTCGGGGGTGTCGAGCCCCCGAGGTTTTTACCCTCTTTCGTCGAGGGGTGCCAGGCTGAACCGACCGGCCGGCACTTCGAGCCGTCCGGCACGCCGGTTGCCCCAGCTTGTCATCCCGCGAGTCCTTTCGATCGGATGAGAGGGGGGATGCCTCGTACTACCACGAGCGGGCGAGTATCGAGGTTCCCGGTGAGCTGGTAACGGGGAATCCAAGTGAGGCCTCGTGCCCCGTTCGATAGGGGTCGACTGTAGCCCGGAGGCGATCTCATAAAGCATGGGTGCTCAGTCTGTAGGAGTGTCGGGTCCATTCGATAGGACCTGGTGGCTCGATGCCTCCCTCCGAGGGGATCTCACTGCATGTCATGCTCCCCGCCTTGGATACACGTGAGGGGCCTCGAGGGCTTGGCCCTCGAGCGATGCTGCGAGTGGCGCCCCTTGGTGTCCCTGACTCGGGTGCTCGAAGTCGGCTGTCGAACCCTCTTCGAGGGTCAGCCTTCGCTGCTTCGAGACTTAGGGCCGGGGCCCGTTTTTACCTTCCTGAAGAAGCCTCCGTCGCTTGGAAACCTTTCGCCCGTTGGGCGCGCCTTTTTAGGCGAGGTAGTGGAGGTCGTGGCGCTAGGGCGACTGACAAGAAGTCGGAGCGGCGGCCGTGGTGGTCCCGGAGAAGTGGAGCGAATGCGAAGTTGCCGCGTGTACCTGTCGACCAGCTCGAGATGCGGTTAGGTGGGCACATTAAATGCGTGCGGTTACTTTTTCCGCCGTCGTGGGAAACCCCGCTCGCTGGGGTTTTCTCTTATAAATATCGAAAGAGGGGAAGAGGGACCCTTTACTTTGCCTTTGCCTTCACCGCCGCCATAGCCTCCGCACGCCTTCTTCCCGAGTTAGTCGATTGGGAATTTTCCGGCCGTCCGTCCGCTGCTCGGGTACGCGCCGTCATCGCCATGGCTGCCCAGACACAAGCGCTGTCGGCCGAAGACTGGAGCCCGACAAAGGTGACGCAGCGCGAGATGGACTCGTTGGTGGCCCAGGGGCTTCTCCGTCCCAACCCAGAGGAGGGACCCGCGTGGTGGGCTATCCCGTCGGCGGATCACCGGGAGCCGCACCCGCCGGAGGGGTACGTGGTGAGCTTCACGCGCTACCACCGCATGGGGCTCGGTGTTCCGCCGAGCCGCTTCATGCGGGCGTTGACCCACCACTGTAACACCCCTGGTGTTAAGCAATAATTAAAACCCTAATTAAGCTATTTAGTATGCATAATCATCTGGCATCATGGCATAAAGCATTTCATGTTTTAAGTACAATTGTGATGCTTCACATGCTTGAATATGAGTGTTGCATAATCTTGTGTGGAGCTTTTATAAAGAGATGTGGTTAGGTGTCACATGAAATGATAGTGTGAGTAGAAAACCTAAATTTTTTCTATGCTCTTTTTATCCCCTTCGCTATAAGTCAAAAAGTATGCTAAATTTCAAAGTGATTTCAAAAGCAAAGTTGTAGCTCTTGTTGAGAGGGACAACTTTGGTATTCAAAGTTTTTAAAGTTTCTGTACAAAATTTTGAATAAATTTGGAATCTTTCAAACCCTAAATTTACCCCAAAACAAGATTTCAAAAAGTAAAAAGAATTAGATTTTGGTACTTTAATCAAAGTTGCAGAGAGGATTAAAAGAAACAAATTTTATTAAGATAGATTTTCAAGTTACTAAAGAAAATCTGGAGTAATTTGGAAAACAAGTTTGATTTGGTTTCAAATTAAAAGTTAATTTCCAAACCCTAGTTTTATCCCCTTTTGTGTAGTTCAAAAATTAAGCATAATTTTGATATGGGACCAAAAGTGAAGCTGTAGATATTTTCATAAGGAACAACTTTTATATTGGTAAAAATTGAAGTTGTTTTATAAATTCAAAAGTAATTTTGAATCCAAGTTTGAGGTCATTTCAAATTCAAAATATGATTTCAAAATCTAAGCAGATTTTGGATGTGCTCCTTAAATGAAAGTTGTAGATCCTAATTTTTGGAGCAACTTTCATGTTGGGAGTTTTTCATGTTATACTATGTTTTTGGGAGAATTAGAGCAAAGAAGATCGTTTTTGCCTCTGGGCTACAGTAATCGGAGGGGGGAAAAACAGGGCACGGCTGGTGCCCTGCACCGGGACGCCGCCGCCGTCGCGCCGTGGCCATTCGGCCGGCCGTGGGCACGCGCCGCGCGTCCACCCACGTCATCAAGTTCAAGCAGGAGCTGGCGAACATGCCATCATCACCCACACCGCGAGCCCTCATCGCCGTCTCCATCTTTCTCTTCTCCTCTGTTCCCGCCGCCATCAGGGCAGAGCACCGCCGCCGCGCTTGTTCCTCGCCGTCGCTCGCTCCATGGCCAATCTAGCCCAGTAGATGAGTTCGCCATGTCCTTATCTCCCTTGTGAACCACCAGAGCTAACTCTAAACTCCGAGAGCCGCCGTGCCGCGGTGTCTTCCCCGCGGCCGGTGTCAGAGCCGCCGCCAACCCTTCACCGTGGCCAAGCTCCTCTAGCAAGCTTCACCCTCTTCCTTCTGCCGTTCGCGCCTCATGGTGACGCCGTGGAGTTTCTTGGCTCAATAGCTCGGTCGCTACCGCGACAGACGCGCCGGACCGCCGAAGCCGCATCGAGTCAAGCCACCGCCGCCGCCATGACCGTCGGGTCCCTAGCTCCGCGTGGTTCCTGACCTGGCTATGGTGCGCAGAGGGATCGAGGAGAGTCCCTGGTGCTAGTAAGCCTAACCCTGAGGTCGCTACCGTGCTCCCCTCGCCGGAAACGCATGCGTCGCCGTGCCCAGCTCCTTCAGTTCGTCATACGCGCCGTCGGGCCGTCTCCGAGCCTCAACCAACTTCCCCAACCTGCTAGGGCTTTGCGCGGGGTCATGGGGAGTCCGCCGGTGCGAATTCCGTCGCCGGGGAAGGCTCGCCGCCGGAGAGCCAGTCGGCCAACGCCATGGCCGCCGCGGCCATGGCCATGGCCATGGCCTGGCCTGGCTCTGTTGACTAGGCCCGATTGTCAGTGACAGGGGTAAGGAGAGGGTAAGTATGAAATGTGTTTCCTGTGTTTTATTCTTTTCAGAAATGATTAATTGTACTGATGTTTGATTAATGCTTAACTAATTATTCTGTAATGCTAAAATTGTGAAATAAATTTTGTTGTAATCCTTGTGATATGTTCTATCGAATAAAAATATGAAACTTGATGTTTGAATAAAATTTGGTGGTGATTTAAATATGTCTTTTAATTGATAAATGAGACTTTGATGATTTTTATAGGCTTATTTATAAGTCCAAAAATCATGAAACCAATTTTGTTACTGTTTTCATCATATAACTAATCTTCACAAAAATTTTGAAGTCATTTGGACAAAATAAATTTCATGCTAGTTTTATGCTTTGTTTATTAATTAAGTAATGCATGAAACTTAAATAATTTGTGTAGGTTAAAATAATGATCCAAAAATTATGAAATTTGTTTTGCAACTGTTATTCACCATAACCAATCGTCCCTAGAAGTTTGAGTTCAATTTGATAAACTTTAGTTGAACCCTATTTTTTTCTATAATTAATTAATAAAGAGTGATTAATAAAGTTTTGTTAAGTAATTAGTTAATTAAAGTATTTGGTAGGTGATTAGGGTTCACCTCGGTTACCCTAGTGACCCTTTGAATGATGAACTGCTTTTCATGATGTTAGTTTGCCATGTTTGATTTTAAGGTCGATTAACTAATGCATTGTTTTGCATGCATGTGATAACATGCATTGATCTTGCTTACATATGAGAACATGGACTTGATCCATGAGAGAAGACCATGGGGTACATTTCCCTTTGTTATTCCATGGCTTAGTTGATATGTTGATAAACCTTAGTAACTTTAGTTAACCAACCTAAAGGTGCTTGGTAGAAGTTGTATGTGTAGCTAAGAATTTTATTAGTAAGCTGCAAATTGGTTTTGTTGGTTTGCAACTGTACCGCGAAGGAAAGTTGTACTCGACTTTCCTTAAGTTTGTTTAATCATATGTTATAATTGTCCTGCACCTTAGCATGCATCACATGGCATCATACTAAGCATACATCATTTATCTACGTGTAGTACCCGAGAGTGTGGAGTCGTATTGATCAAGCTTTGGTGATCACCCTTGTCGAACAAGCCTCGGAAGGAGATCCTTGTTGGACAAAGCTTCGTCGAGAAGACTTAACTTCTAGATGAAAGAACTAACCTTGTGGATCCTTCTTAGATCTTATCTTCCCTGCAACAAAGGCAAGCCCCGATTCATTTAACCATTTCCGTGGATTTACAATTACACTTACTTTCGATAACCTGATGCATTAGATGTTTATCAAATAAATGCTTTAAAACTGTTGATGCATACTCAACCTTGTTATCGAGATATTATTCCTTGACACCTGCTTTATGCAAATGATAAAAATGCTCAGCCTTGCTTTTTCACGCTCCCGATAAATGTTTTAATACTTATTGTGTTGGAATGATTAAGAGAAAGTATGATGGTTAAGACCAGACGGGCACATACATCAAACCTTGTGTTGGTGTAAGGTAACCCGGATGTGTCGAGATAGGGTTAACCGTTGTTGGCCTGCTAGATTGAGAAATTGTGAAGTACCGATCATATGCTACGGTAAGCCCTACCTTGGTGGTTCTTAAATGAGAACGGCTAATCGCGCACTGGGAGTGGAGAGATGGCGGGAGTACTAGCTACCCTCGTGGGTTAAAGTCCCGGATTGGAGGTGTACAAGTACTCTCGGGTGGCGCGGACCCGGTCTTGTTTGGAGGATCCGAGGCTGGGGTTGGTATATGTGTGATCCAGGGTCTACATATATCGTATGATCGTGGAAAACTACCAGATCTGGTTGAATCGATTCAAATCGTCGTGCTCCTCGGTTAAGGAGACTCAATCTTTCGACCCGCATCGTAGAATAAAATGGAACTTGTTTAAGAAAGAATGATAATGATATTTCACTAATGATCACTTTTAGTTCATACCAAGTACTTAAATGATTAAGTAAAATTTGGATCTAGGATTACTTTAGTAAGCATTTATGCAAATGAAAAGTACTGTTGAGCCTACCCAAACCAGCATGACCCTGAAGTCTTTTCTGTTGACGGATAAGTCTTGCTGAGTATCGACCGTACTCAGGGTTTGTTAAATCCCTGTTGCAGGTTTTTAGCAGTTGATGTCGATCACGATCGTGTCTGTGGGCTCGACATGATCTGGTTACTTCTTCTCCAACTTAGGTACTCCACCTAAGTGTGGTTCCGTCATACTATTCTACTTCCGCAATACCAGTTACGTTTATGTAAAAAGTAACTTATTCATGGTTTTGTAAAGTTATTTTTCTTTCTTCCGCACTCCGATGGTATTTTGTATCAACTGTTGTAATGTTGTAATTATTCCAACCTTCATGATGATGATCCTGTGGTTCATGGATAATTCGGGGTTCTCTCGGGGACACCCGACAGATCTTTCCTGTGATGTGGTACATGTGCACAGTCATTAGAGCTCGGGGAGACGGTGACGTGTGCGGGTGGGCCACATTACCGGGACGTTCTTCCACAACCACTACGAGGTGGAGCTGCAACACTTCCCCCCAACTCAATTTTGCACGCCGCCATCTTCGCCGCGGTGTGCGAGGGGTACCTGAAGATCGAGCCGCACTGGGAGATGTTCGTTCACCTCTTCCGGGGCGAGCTCTTCATCAAGGCCTTAAAGCCCAGCAGGAGGCGGCTCGTGCGCATGGGCTCCCTCACCGTCACTGCGAGGGCTGGGACCTCATCGGCCAATGTCCCCCGCGAATACCTCCGCTACAAGCTTTCCACCAACCAGGTTGGTGGACGACCACTGGTTCTACCTGCGGAATGAAGGTGGTCTCCTTCCGCAGTACACCGGCAGGGTCCTCACTCAGCGCCCGGAGAAGTGGACCTGGGGTGTCGCGGCGGACAGGCAATGCCACCTGGTTCCGCTGATGAAGATGATGAGGATGCTGGTGACGAGAAGAATCTGACCGTTCAGCGGTCATCTGGGCGTTCCATCGCGAAGGGTTCTTCCTCCGCTGGCAGACCGCCCCCTTCTTATGCACGAGATGGGCCGAAGGCCCAGCTCGAGGCGCTAAATAGGTCGAGGATGGCCGAGGAGAGGCTGCCTCAGAGCGAGGGCGTCTCCCGGGTGTCGATCACGATCCAAGGGTCGTTCGTCCCCGAGGACGCCAACCTGATCGCCATGGCACCCGACAAGGGGTGTCTCTGACCTGGTAAGCCCCCCTCGAGCTAAGCTGCCCCGAGCCTCCTCCCCCTTTCTCTTTCTCCGAGCATTGTACATTCTTCTTGTGGTTTTTCTCGTCATGCTTCTTCTTCCTCGCAGGGGACGTTTACTTGTCGTGCGTCGAGGCCCCTGGTGAGGGAGGACGCCGTGGATATCCAGGTGAGGCGCCTCTCTACTCAGAAAGACAAGGAGAGCAAGGATGCCAGAAAGAAGAAAGAGAAAGACAAAAACTTGCGTCGCTCGGCTCGGGAGCAGAGGCTGGCGAGGGCTCGTCGTAACCAGCAGCCTGGAGATGGGTCCCCCGAGCTCAGCTCTTCGAGCTCGGAGGAGGAGAGTGATGATGAGGAGGAAAGTGACGACGAGGGGATGGATGCGCGTCTGAGGCGCGCGGGGGTCGTCGACGTCCGGGCTGACCGTTCCTCCTGTGCAGGAGGATGTCTTGGAGTCCCTCGGCGAAGGGATCACGCGGGACGCAGCCGCGAAGGCGGTGCCGAGCCCTGCCTCGTCGGGGGCTCAAGGCCCGTTGAGCTCCGTGCCGGACGTGCCCCCCGGACGCAAGGAAGCCTCGGACCCGGGGCGCCATCGCCGCGGCACAGAAGGAGGCCACGGCCACGTCTGCCCAGGCGGGGGGTCTCGAGAAGGGCCGGCCCTCGAGAAGCGGCCAACACGTCGAGAGGGACTCCGGGTCCGATCGCCGAGGGCGGCGTCGAGCCCGCGGAGGAGCGGGCAACATGAGGGGGCGTCGAGCCCCCGCCATGATGACCGCCGGCGGGGAGCCGTGAGCGCTATCGGAGCTCTTAACCGCACTGTCATCGAGATAAGGAGACCGACGCGGGGGCGCGACCGCCGGCACGTGCGCCGGAGCAGGTCCCGGAGCCCGCGCAAGGAGGGCGCCACGAGGACCGCTCGAGGGGGACGCGGTCCCCCCCGAGACAAAGGCAGGAGGGGAGCTCCCCGCTGGGGTCGAGCCACGGGATGCATCGGGAGCCTTCCCCCCGTCCAAGCCACGTGGAGACGGCTCGGGGCGTGACTCGAGCCATGGTGCGGGCTCGAGGCCCCTGAGCAGGTCCGACGATTCGGGGAAGAAGTCCCGCCCTCGCTTTGGGTGAGTAGGTCTCCTTAATTTCATTGGTAGGGAAACTTTACCTTTTTACCTTTGATGATATGTGTTGTTTTCTGGCTTTTCAGGGAAAAGCGCCCCCGGCAGGAGATGGTCCCCGTGGCGTCCAAGCGGGCCAAGACCTCGAGTTCTGCCGAGGTCCAAGCACCTCGAGGTATGGCTCCTTCTTCTGCTGGGGAGGGCCGCTTGGCTGGCGAGGGCTCGAGCGCCATGGCTCGGGGAACCAGATGGCCCGCCGGATCTTGGTGAGGCCGACGCCGTCGACCACGGAGGTCGAAGCTTTTTCCTGTTTCTGACGAAGTTGTTCTTCTTTTTCAGCAGGACCACGGTCCTGGCGCCAAGCCTACCGCTAACGCGTCCGTCGCGGCACCGCATCCTCCTCTTCCTTCCTCTCTCCTCAGATGGCGCCTATCGAGAGGGCCACTCCTCCCCCCGTCGCGACGACCATCTCGGGGGGGGGCTCCCGAGACAAGCATGGCTCCGTTGGCGTCTGGGGCTGAAGGGTCGGCGGTCCTCGAGTTCCCGGTCGACGCGAGCCGGCCCGCGGAGAAGGGGAAGGAGGGAGAGGCGTCGGTGGAGAGGGTGCCGACGGTGGAGGAGCTCCTGACGAGCTGGAGCGGGTGCCGCCCCCGGTCGAGGGCTCAACGCTGGAGGAAGCGCTCGAGGCACCGGTCGGGGTCGACAAGACGCCGGAGGATCCGACGAGGGGGGAGGGGTTGGCGACGAGCTACCCTTCGAGCGACCCGCTACCGCTCGAGTCCCTGCCTCTACGCGGGGCCATACCATCGCCTCAGGCGAAGCAGCAGGAGGAGACGGCGGGGGTGCGGGGAGAGCCACAGCCGGTGCCGCCGGTTGGTGGTTTGCAGTTGGCGCTGCTTGAGCCGGAGGTCGAGGGCCTGCCCAACGTCGAGCTTGATCGACCGGCGTGGCCATATCCCAACGCGCCGAGCTCCTCCCGCGCCCTGATCCCCGTGGAGCGATCGGCTCGGCAGAGGGAACTCACGGGAGGCGGGGTTGATCTTCAGGGAGGGCCGCGCTCGTGCGGAGGCGGGCAGCAGTCCTTCTCAGAGGAAGCGGAGAGGTCCGCGCAGGCGGCGGCTGTCCTCGCGAAGGCGCAGGCGCAACTCCAAGAGCTCTGTGCGATCTGGATCGGAACGCCCAGATGGCGAGCCCGGCTCAACGCCGCACAGGCGGAGGCTCGGGCGCCTCGGGACGAGGCCGCTCAGACAAAGGAGGAGGCCACCACCGCGCAGTCCGAGGCGGGGCGTCGAAGAAGGATGCCGCGATGCTCGAAGTGAGGCCGCTACCGCCCGGTCCGCAGGGAAGCGGCGAAAAAGGAGGCCGAGAGGGCCCAAGGCGAAGCCGCCACCCGCCCGATCCGCAGCGGAGGCGGCGAAGAAGGAGGTCGAGGAGCCAAGAATGGAGTCCACCACCGCCCAGCTGTAGCGGAGGCGGCGCGGCATGAGGTGATCCGGAAGGATCTGGCCCTTGCCGATACGGGCAAGCTGGTCGAAGGCCTCAGGGCTGAAAAGCTTGACGTGCTGTCCGAGAAGCGTAGGCTCGAGCAGCGCGTCGAGGGCCTCGCCAGCGACCTCGCCGCTCTGGGCGCGCACTGCGATGGTAATTTTTGTGCCTTGTCTTTGCCTTGATTTCGAGGTTTTTGTCACGTCGCGGGTCTCACTCTTTTTGTTTGTTGCACAGAGGTCGAGAAGACCGCCGAAGAGCTTCGTGAGACGAACAGGGCCCTCGTGGATCAACTTCAAGATGAAGCCATGGTGGCGGAGCGGGCAAGCGTTACCCTCGACATACTCGGCTCATGGGGTGCCCCTCCGGTGGCCGCGGCAGAGGGCACGTGGCTCGGGGGACGCCTGGTGGACGCCTTGTGCTACTTTGACGTGGCCGCGCGGGACCGCGTCCGCACGCTCTCCACCATGGCGTCAAGCAGGCGCTCGCGGCCGTCCGCTCGGCTTCGCTTCCCGGTCAATGTCGTCGCCAAGGGCTTCATCAATCGAAAACGAAGGACGAAGAATAGAACGACCGCCGTGTCGAGAAGATCCTCAAGAAGGTGGACAAACCGGGGCGGCGTTCGTGAAGATCTTCGAGGAAGATGTGTTGCCTCCTGACGCAGGCAGCGGTGTTGAAGGCCCTCCTCCTGGCCTGGACGTCGAGGTTGAGCCCGCTGCGGAAGATCTCGGGGAGGAGTACCAGACCGACGAGGAATAAGGCCTACGTGCCAAATTTGGGCGTCGAGGCCCTTGTAAGAGATTATGTCATGACTTGTGGCTTGTCGAGGTCAACATGTGTATATATGACTTGTTTGTTTAACGAAGCCGTTTTTCTTTTCAAATTATTCGATCGTTTCTCTTTGTCGTTAGCTCGAGTTTCTGCAGGCTTGGTCTGTGTTCCTTCGATACGCGTCACGAGTTCCTCGAGGGAAGCGTAGGTAGGGTACCGTAGCCCGGGGGCGTAGGTGGCCGTCTACGTCGACGCCTCCCGACTCTTGGAAGCTCGTGGTATTTTCGGACTTAGACGTTGCTAGTTCGCTCGAGGTACGAGTCGAGATGAGGGTCAAATTTTTGAAAAGAAAAAGTTTTTTTCCGGAGTCTGGGGGGTCCCCCTGTCAGCCCCCGAGGGAGGCTCGACCCTGGGCAATGCAGGGTCGAGGCTACCTTAAGTTGCTAAGTAATATGAAAGACAGTGCACGAGTTTGCTCATTCATATTTAACATGTTTGTACAAAGCAACAAAATGAACAAGGCCTCGAGGCCTTTAAGGGTAGAAGCGACGTAGCTGAGATATGTTCCATGCGTTCGTCAGGATCCTGCCTTGACCGTCATAGAGCTTGTATGTTCCTGGCTTGAGCACCTCAGCTACGGTGTACGGGCCCTCCCATGGAGGGGTGAGCTTGTGGCGCCCTCGATTATCCTGCAGCCGTCGAAGCACGAGGTCCCCACCGCCAGGTCCCTCTTGCGCACGTGCTTGTCGTGGTAGCGTCGAAGTGTTTGCTGGTAGCGCGCGGAGTTGATGAGCGCCAATCTCAGGCCTCCTCGAGCTGGTCCTTGGCGTTGGCGAGCCTTCATCGTTGGTTTGCTCGTTGTAGGCTCGAAGTCGAGGGGAGCCGTACTCGAGGTCCGTAGGCAAGACAGCCTCGACGCCGTAGGTTAGGAAGAACGGAGTGAACCCGGTGGCTCGACTCGGCGTAGTCCTGAGGCCCCACAGCACCGAGGGGAGCTCTGCAGCCCACCCCTTTCCGAAGTTTTTGGGTCTTGAACAGCCTCGGCTTCAGCCCATGGAGTATCATGCCGTTGGCGCGCTCGACCTGCCCATTGCATTGAGGTACGCGACCGAGGCCCAGGTCACGCGAATGTTGTTGTCGTCGCAGAAGTGGTGAACTTTTTGCCCGTGAATTGGGTGCCATTGTCGGTGATGATGACGTTAGGTACCCCAAACCGGTACATGATGTCGGCGATGAACTCGACAACCTTCTCGGAGGTGGGGTCGCCTATGGGCTTGGCCTCGATCCACTTGGTGAATTTGTCGATGGCCACGAGCACATGCGTGTACTTCCATTGTCGTCTTGTCTTGAGGGGGCCCACGAGGTCGAGCCCCAGACGGCAAACGGCCAAGTGATGGGGATCATCTGCAGGGCGTGCGCGGGCTGGTGCGTTTGCTTGGCGTAGAACTGACACCCTTGGCAAGCTTGGACCAGGCGCTTGGCGTCTCCGATGGCGGTTGGCCAGTAGAAGCCCTGTTGGAAGGCGTTCCCTACCAGGGTCCTTGGCGCTGCGTGATGGCCGCAAGCCCCGAGTGCATGTCGTCGAGGAGCCTGCGTCCCTCCTCGAGGGGGATGCAGCGTTGAAGGATTCCTGATGGGCTTCGACGGTACAGCTCTCTTTCGTCGCCGTAGATGACGTAGGTCTTGGCCCTTCGAGCTATGCGTCGGGCCTCCGTCTTATCTTCCGGTAGCACGCCTTGCGTCAGGTAGTCGAGGAAGGGCGTCCGCCAGTCGAGGGGTCGCGATGAAGGAGAGGCGGGCGTATCAATCTGCATTGCCTCATCGGATGTCGAGGGTCCTTCTCGAGGTGGTGCGTTAATGGTCGAGCCCCCGCGTCTGGCTCGAGGTGTGGCGTCGAGGGGCCAGCCCCCGGGCCGATTTTGACGGATGGCTCAAAACGTCCCTCGAGAAGACATCTGGTGGAACCGTGCCGCGCGTGGACGCCAACTTTGCCAGCTCGTCTGCGGCCTCATTGTATTTTCGAGCGATGTGGTTGAGCTCGAGGCCGTAGAACTTGTCTTCTAGCTTGCGCACTTCTCCGCAGTATGCCTCCATCTTGGGATCGATGCAGCTCGAAGCCTTCATAACCTGGTTGATGACGAGCTGCGAGTCCCCTCGAACGTCGAGGCGTCGGACCCCGAGCTCGAGGGCGATGCGCAGCCCATTGACGAGGGCCTCGTACTCGGCGACGTTGTTGGAGGCGGGGAAGTGCAAGCGTAGCAGGTAGCGCATGTGGACTCCGAGGGGTGAGATGAAGAGCAGGCCTGCGCCTGCCCCCGTCTTCATGAGGGATCCGTCGAAGTACATGGTCCAGAGCTCGGCTTGGATTTGCGCCGGCGGGAGCTGGGTGTCGGTCCATTCAGCAACGAAGTCGCCAACGCTTGCGACTTGATGGCTTTTCGCGGGGCGTAGGTGATGGCCTCCCCCATTAGCTCGGCGGACCACTTGGCGATGCGCCCCGTGGCCTCCCGATTGTTGATGATCTCACCGAGGGGAAGGATGACACCACCGTTACGGGATGAGCGAGGAAGTAGTGCTGGAGCTTGCGCCTCGTGATGATGATGCCATAGAGCAGCTTCTGGATGTGCGGGTACCGGACCTTGGCCTCGGAGAGTACCTCACTGGTGAAGTACACCGGCCGTTGGACCGGCAACGCACGACCCTCCTCGTGCCTCTCGACGACTATGACCGCGCTGACCACCTGAGTGGTTGCGGCCACATAGAGGAGAAGGGACTCGGGGGGATCGTCACCCTGGGCTGGTCGTGGTGGCACGAGGATTGGCGCGGAAGTCAGCAACCCCTTCAACTTGGTTAGGGCGTCCTCGGCTTCAAGGGTCCACGCAAAGCGTTCCGTTTTTCAGCAAGCGGTAGAGAGGTAGCGCCTTTTCCCCTAGCCTCGAGATGAACCTACTGAGAGCAGCTAGGCAGCCTGTCACTTTCTGTACGCCCTTGAGGTCTCGAATTGGGCCCATCCTCGTGACTGCTGAGATCTTTTCGGGGTTGGCCTCGATCCCCCGTTGTGAGACAATGTAGCCAAGTAGCATGCCCCGGGGCACACCAAAGACACATTTCTCGGGGTTGAGCTTCACATTCTTGGCCCGGAGGCACTCGAACGTGGTCTCGAGATCGCTGATGAGGTTCCCGACTTTCTTGGTTTTAACCACGATGTCATCGACGTAGGCCTCGACGGTTTTGCCTGTGTGTTCGCAAAGATATGCTGCATGCAACGTTGGTACGTTGCCCCGGCGTTTCGAAGGCCGAAGGGCATTGTAACGTAGCAATACATACCAAAAGGCGTGACAAAAGAGGTAGCGAGCTCGTCGGATTCTTTCATCCTAATCTGGTGGTAGCCGGAATACGCATCGAGAAATGAAAGTACTTCACACCCCGCAGTGGAATCGATAATCTGATCAATTCTAGGTAAAGGAAATGGAACTTTTGGACACGCTTTATTCAGACCAGTGTAGTCTACACACATCCGCATTTTTCCATTCTTTTTCCTAACTAGTACAGGGTTAGCTAGCCACTCCGGGTGAAATACCTCCTTGATGAATCCAGCCGCCAAAAGCTTGTGCACCTCCTCGCCGATGATCCTGCGCTTCTCCTCGTCGAAGCGGCGCAGGCGTTGCTTCACCGGTCTGGACCCGGCCTGGATCTCCAAGGCGTGCTCGGCGACTCCCCTCGGTATGCCTGGCATGTCCGAGGGGCCCACGCAAACATGTCGATGTTCGCGCGGAGAAAGTCGACGAGCACTGCCTCCTATTTAGGCTCGAGGCTGGCACTGATGGCCAGCGTCTTGCCATCGGTCGAGGTGGGTCGACGGGTATCAGCTTGGTGTGCTCTGCCGGCTCGAAGGCGCCGGCGTGACGTTTTGCTTCAGGGGCCTCTTCGGTGGCCAGGGCCGCTAGGGCTTCGAGCGAGTCGAGGTGGACGTTGGCCTCCCCACGCTCGACGCACTCCACGTCGCAGTAACGCGTGCTCGTAGGAGGTGCTCGATGGTGATTACCCCTTTCGGCCCCGGCATCTTGAGCTTCAAGTACGTGTAGTTGGAACCGCCATGAACTTGGCGTAGCCTGGCCGGCCGATGATGGCGTGGTAGGTCCCTTGGAATCCAACTACCTCGAAGGTGAGCGTCTCTCGGCGGAAGTTAGCCGGCGTGCCAAAGCAAACTGGCAGGTCGATGCGCCCGAGGGGGTGAGCCTTCTTCCCTGGCACGACTCCGTGGAACCCCTCGACGCTGGGTCGGAGCTGATCCCTCGAAATCCCCAGGAGGTCGAGAGTCTTGAGGTATATGACGTTGAGGCTCGAGCCCCCATCCATCAACACCTTGGAGAACCGTACGTCGACGATGACGGGGTCGACGACGAGGGGGTACGCCCCCGGATTTACGACATGGTCCGGATGGTCGTTACGTCGAATGTGATCGGCGCGTCGGACCAGTCGAGGTACTGGGGGGTGTCGTGGCGGAGTGCGAAGACCTCCCGGCGTTCCTTCTTTCCTCTCCCGAGCTGAGAGCCCGACGGTTGGGGCCCCCGTAGATCATGAAGCAGTCACGCACCGGGGGGAAACCTGCGTTCCCGTCGTTGCGTTGTTTGTTATCCTTGCCCTTAGGCGTGTCCTCCTTCTTGTCGTCGAGCTTGGCGTAGAAGCCCTTCAGCAGTCGGCAGTCTTTTAGCTTGTGATTCACGGGGCCCTTGTGATAAGGGCAGGGGTCCACGATCGCTGGTCGAAAACAACCCTGTCAGGGGGTCCTCGAGCATCTGGTCGAAAACAGCCCCGTCAGGGGGGCCTCAAGGTTTCTTATAGTCGAGGGCGCCCATGAGCACTTCTTCATCGTCGTCGTCGTCGGCGTCGCGCTTTGCCTTTTGACCTTTGCTTTTATTCTTCTTCTTTTTGTTGTTGTTGTTGTTGCGGTTCTTGGCGTCATTGCCCTTGTTCGAGCCCTCCGGCGCGGTCACCGCCTTACCTTTGTCAGTGGAGCGGCCAAAGAATGCCCCCACTGCCTCGTCGCCTAAGGCAAAGCTGGTGACACGATCCATCAGGTCCTCGACCGTCCTGGGACGGTAGCGTCCTAGCTCATGAACTAGCTCTTGGCATATCATGCCCGCGAGGAACGCTGACATGACGTCCTCATCAGGCACGTGGGGGAGCTCGAGGCGCTGCTTCGAGAATCGCCGAGCAAAGCCACGGAGGGGCTCGTCCGCTGCCTGCCTGCAACGCCGTAGATCCCAGGGTTGCCTGGGTTCACGCAAGTCCCCTTGAAATTCCCATCGAAGACCCTGACTAGGTCGGCCCAGTCGTGGATCCGATCCGGCGAGCCCCTCGAGCCACCAGCGGGCGGTGTCCGAGAGGTAAAGTGGGAGTTGGCGTATGATCACACGGTCGTCGCTCTTGCTCCGCCCAGTTGGCAGCCTAGGCGGAAGTCCGAGAGCCAGAGCTTGGGCTCGACCTCCCGTCATACTTCAGATGTTGGTCGGTGGTCGGAAGCGGTCGGGAGGGTTTGAGCTGCGGATGGCCCGGCTGAAGACTCTGGGGCCCGGGGGCTCGAGGACTTGCCGGTCCTCGTCACTGTCGTAGCCCCCCCCGATGGGCGCTATAGCACGCTCTTGGGCCCCCTTGTCCTTCCTGCGCCGCGGTTGATGTCGTTGCGGGCGTCATCGGGTCTCGAGGTGGCCGGTTGTCGACGATCCGTTCCCGGACTGGCCTAGCTCGAGAGGCGTCCGGCTGGTGGACGGACATCTCGCGCTCGTTGCGGGGCGTGTCTGCTGGTTTTCCCGAGGCCGCCCCGCGTCGCCGCGAGGCTGAGCTCTCCGCCTGCTGCACAACGGCTGTCTCGAGGAGGTTCTTCATTTCCCCAAGCATGCGCCTGGCGTCAGGGTTGGAGACGGTGGGTAGATCACGGAGCAGCATTGCCGCCGCCACCACGTTCTGCCCGGCTCGCCGGAAACGTACCTCGGGGCGTGCTGGTGCCTCGTCCTCGAGGATCTACCGGTGGACCTCTTGAGCGCGGCCACGAACACCGGCGCCTCGAGGCTGGGCTGGTTCCTGTGCTATAGTTTTCTCGAGTTGCAACAGGCGCTGTCGCTCCTCCTCAGCCTTGGCGATGGCCTCCCGCAGCTGCGCGAGCTGCGCCGCCCGGTCGTCGCCGTGCTGAGATGGTGCAGCCGGTGTCGGGGGTTCGTTCCTCCCCTGAACGCGTGATCCTCCTGCCGCAGCCACGTTTCCGGGCTCTTCGAGGTTGAGCGCCGGCCTGGTGTCGTCTTCGCCGTCGTCCACGACCCCCTCGAGCTGGAAGCACTCCCTGTTGGGGTCCCAGAGGTCAGGGTCATGGTAGTCGTACTCATCGGAGTCGGAGCTGCTGATGCCGCGCCGCTGCCCTGGCTCGTGCCGGGCGGCAGCTCGCGGTACCACTCCCCCGAAGGTGGCTCGACGAGGTGGCTCGACGGCTCGTGAGAGGCCGCGGTCGACGTGCGCGGGGTAGACATCTCCAGGTCGGTGGTGGCTCGTAGGAGTACGCCCGGACGCTCCTCCCGCTCTGGGCCGGCGCCCGGTCCTGACGGCGCTCATCGGGGCGGTGGGCGTAAACAACCGCGGAGTTGTTGAGGCCAAACGGGAACCGCTGGCGTCGGGCGCGGTACACCCCGTGCGGGAGGAGGCCTGGTGGTGTCGACGGAGCACGCCTCGGGGGCCTCTGGCCAGGCTCTCGGTCTGTGCGCGTGACGAACGCGAACTCGCTGGGGGAGTGCGCACGCGCCCTGGAAGTCTCCGGCCGCGCGCCGGGCAGGTTTCCTCTCGGGGACTCTGCGTCGGCCGCGGGGAAGTGGGAGTGCGCCGCGGGCACCGCCCGTGCCCGGCGTCGATGGTGACGACGGCGCTGCTCGCGAGGTGGCGACGCGTGGTGGTGCGGGCGACGCGCCACGCCCCCCCGCGGGGTGTGCGTGACCACGCCCTCCGCTCGGGCTCTCTGTGGAGAGCAGGGTCAGCTCATTGCCATTGCCGGTGGCGAGGAACTCGAGGCTCCCGAACCAGACGATGGCACCAGCCGAGAACGAAGGAGGGGATGAAGCCATCCAGAAAACAACGAGAAATCGACTCGGACACGCGAAGGCCCCTACCTGGCGCGCCAACTGTCGGTGTTTCGAACCCGGGGGTATGACACCAACGAGTAATATGATCGCGTGCTCTCTTCCTGGATGGTGATGCAAGATGACATAAGGATTTATCCTGTTCGGGCAAGAAGGCCCTACGTCCAGCGGGGGAGGAGGTTCTTGTATTACTTGCACCTAAGTGCTTGTACAAGGGCGAATACAAGCTCAATGAGCGTGGATCGGGGTCCGGACTTGAGTGTGTATGTGTGTGGACTCGTGTGTTGTCTCTCCTGCGCGAAGGGCCCTGGCGTCCCCTTTTATAGATCAAGAGGAGGCCAGGGTTTACATAGGATTGACATGTACAGCGCTCGGTATGGCGAAGGGCAGGAACTTTGTCTTATCGAAGCCACTGTAGCCAACGTGGGTGTTGCTGTTGAGGCGTCCTTGATGCGTGGCCTCCATCCTGGGCGCGGACGTGGAGGCGTGGCGACGTGGAAGTCGTACAACACCCATCCTGGTACATGCAGGACACGGCGGGGTCCCTCCGGGTCTTGGGGTACCTGTCCTCCAATAGCGTGAAAGTAGCCAGGGCTCGAGGGGCTCAGAGCCGGCCTCGAGGTGGCGCCTGCGGGGGTTCGAGTCCCCGCAGGTATGGCAAGTCCCGGGAAACCTGATTGAGCAGCAGGTATCCGGGCCCCGAAATGTGGCTTGGACGTGCAACAGTGTAAGATATGGGTTAACAGTGCGTACTGATGCCTTTTTACCCATGCTTGTTGTGAAACGAGACTGGCTTTGCCCTGGTTCACTGTGGTACACGTCGGGTTGCAGAGGACGTGACTGGAGTAGGTGGATGCATTAAATGCGCGGTATGGGGTTGAGGAGCAGGAAGCTTCCTCTTCGTGGAGGGCTTCGAAGGGTAGTGGAGCGCTAGCTCGAGGCGCGCGGAGGGCTCGGGTGAGCGAAGGTTGAGCTCCAGCTCGAGGCCTAGGGTGCGACGAGCCTCGAGGGATAGGCTATCGTGCTGGAGGGGCTCGAGGTCCCCGCGCGGGGTCCCGAGGAACGGTGCATAGCTATAGCGGGCTCGAGGAGGTTAGGTTACCAAGAGGCGGTCGGTAAGGTTTTGGCAAGTCTAAGCTCCCTGGCGATGGGCCAGCGTGGCAGGCTCCGAGGGGTTCGTTTTTGGAAGGTTAGCCTAGCTGGGTTTATTAATTGGTGTTCTAGGCTTAACCTATTCGTTTGCGTTGATTGGGGGTATCCCTTTGGTGTTCCCCCGACATCAGCTCACACCATCGAGTGCCCCTTTCTATGGCATAGTACCCGAAAAAGTGGTTGTACCACTCGGAAGGATCATACTACCCGTCACTTTTGGAACTCCGATCAATCACCGAACGAGTACAACATCAGTTTTGAGGTAGCCGACTTCGATTCATCGTATCACACCATATTTGGACGACCTGCTATTGCCAAGTTTATGGCAGTACCCCACTACTCGTACCTTCTGTTGAAGATGCCGGGTCCTAAAGGAATCTTAACCTTCAGAGGCGACTTGAAGCGGTCATTTGATTGTGACACAGAGGCTGTTCAAATCGCTGAAAAAGCTCAACTCGCTCTAGAAGAGCAAGAACTCGCTCAAATGGTGCATAATACCAAGCCCTGAGATCAGGAATATTGTCGGTGTTTCGAACCCGGGGGTATGACACCAACGAGTAATATGATCACGTGCTCTCTTCCTGGATGGTGATGCAAGATGACACAAGGATTTATCCTGGTTCGGGCAAAGAAGGCCCTACGTCCAGCGGGGGAGGATGTTCTTGTATTACTTACTTGACCTAAGTGCTTGTACAGGGGCGAATACAAGCTCAGTGAGCATGGACCGGAGTCTGGACTCGTGTATGTGTGTGTGTGTGGACTCGTGTGTTGTCTCTTGTGCGCGAAGGGCCCTGGCGTCCCCTTTTATGGATCAAGAGGAGGCCAGGGTTTACACAGGATTGACATGTACAACGCTCGGTATGGCGAAGGGCAGGAACTCTGTCTTGTCGAAGCCACTGTAGCCAACGTGGGTGTTGCTGTTGGGGCGTCCTTGATGCGTGGCCTCCATCCTGGGCGCGGACGTGGAGGCGTGGCGACGTGGAAGCCGTACAGCACCCATCCCGGCACGTGCAGGACACGGCGGGGTCCCTCCGGGTCTTGGGGTACCTGTCCTCCAATAGCGTGAAAGTAGCCAGGGCTCGAGGGGCTCAGAGCCGGCCTCGAGGTGGCGCCTGCGGGGGGTTTAGTCCCCGCAGGTATGGGCAAGTCCCGGAAACCCGATTGAGCAGCAGGTATTCGGGCCTCGAGACGTGGCTTGGGCGTGCAACAGTGTAAGATATGGGTTAACAGTGCCGTACTGGTGCCTTTTTACCCATGCTTGTTGTGAAAACGAGACTTGGCTCTGCCCTGGTTCACTGTGGTACACGTCGGGTTGCAGAGGACGTGACTGGAGTAGGTGGAAGCATTAAATGCACGGTACAGGGTTGAGGAGCAGGAAGCTTCCTCTTTGTGGAGGGCTTCGGAGGGTAGTGGAGCGCTCGCTCGAGGCCGGGCGCGGAGGGCTCAGGTGAGCGGAGTTTGAGCTCCAGCTCGAGGCCTAGGGTGTGATGAGCCTCGAGGGATAGGCTGTCGTGCTAGAGGGGCTCGAGGTCCCCGCGCGGGGCCCCGAGGAGCGGTGCATAGCTGTAGCGGGCTCGAGGGGTAGGTTACCAGGAGGCGGTCGGTAAGGTTTTGGCAAGTCTAAGCTCCCTGGCGGTGGGCCAGCGTTGTAGGCTCCGAGGGGTTGGTTTCTTGGAAGGTTAGCCTAGTTGGGTTTATTAATTGGTGTTCTAGGCTTAACCTATTTGTTTGCGTTGATTGGGGGTACCCCTTTGGTGTTCCCCCGACAAATACCAACCAAGAAGGCGGGTACTATCCAACCATCAACAGAAGTCTCTACAAAAACCATTGACCTGGAAACCGGTGATCCGTCCAAGACTGCGGTTATCAGTGCTCACTTATCTAAAGAATAGGAATTCGCGCTCACCAAGTTCCTTAGAGCAAACAAAGATATATTTGCCGGGAAACCGGCTGATATGCCGGGAGTCCCAAGAACTTGCTGAGCACAAATTGGAGTTAAAAGAAGGCTCTAGACCTATCAAGCAAGATTACGACGATTCTCACCAGAGAAGAAAGAGGCAATCAAGAAGGAGATAGCCAAACTACTCGCAGCTGGATTCATCAGAGAAATCCTTCACCCCGAGTGGTTAGCTAACCCAGTGCTAGTCAAAAAAGAACTCTACTGAGTGGCGTATGTGTGTCGACTACACAGACCTCAACAGACACTGTCCCAAGGATCCTTTGGATTACCAAGGATAGATCAAATAGTTGATGCCACCGCAGGTTCCGCCCTATTATCCTTTCTGGATTGCTACTCCGGTACCATCAGATCGCTCTTAAAGAAGAAGACCAACCCAAGACATCGTTCATTACTCCTTTCGGAGCATATTGTTACAAAACCATGTCTTTTGGGCTGAAAATGCGGGAGCTACTTACCAACGTGCTATCCAAGACTGTTTGGGCGATCAGATTGGCCGCAACGTAGAAGCTTATGTCGACGATGTGGTCATAAAGACAAAGGATCCGACTACCCTCATATTGGACCTAGAGGAAACCTTTAACCGGCTACGCACGTACCAATAGAGACTCAATCCAACCAAATGCGTTTTCGGAGTACCCTCAGGACAGTTACTCGGATTCCTTGTTAGCCATCGAGGCATCGAGGCTAGTCAAAAACAGATCACACCTATCATCAACATGAAGCCTCCTACCTCGGTCAGAGATGTTCAGAAACTCACTGGGTGCATGGCCGCATTAAACCGATTTATCTCACGGTTAGGAGAAAAGGGACTCCCTTTCTTCAAATTGCTTAAAGCCGGCGATAAATTTCAGTGGACAGAAGAAGCGGACAAGACTTTTGAACAACTCAAAGGATACCTTACCAATTCACCCATACTGACGCCGCCACAACCCAGGGAACCGATGATGCTGTATATTGCAGCTACCACACACGTCGTAAGCACGACAATCGTGGTGGAGCGCAAAGACGACAAGCACTACCATACCTAGCGACCAGTCTACTACATCAGCGAGGTACTCTCCGATTCAAAGGTCAGATACCCGCAGGTACAGAAACTACTCTACGCTCTTCTCATATCTTCAAGAAAGCTACGACATTACTTCGAAGCTCATGAGATTACAATAGTCACGGATTTTCCTCTAGGAGAAATCCTTCACAATCGTGATGCTACCGGAATAATTTCCAAGTGGGCAGTTGAATTAGGAGCACTCAACATCAAGTTCACTCCCAGGAAAGCTATCAAGTCACAGGCTCTAGCTGATTTTGTCGCCGAATGAACAGAAATACAGCAGATTCAGGACAACGCTATTCCCGATCACTGGAAGATGTACTTTGATGGGTCCCTAAAACTCGGAGGTGCTGGAGCTGGAGTCCTTTTTGTATCACCCACCGGAGAGCAACTCAAATACGTCCTGCAGATATTGTGGCCTGCTACCAACAACGAAGCAGAATATGAAGCTCTACTCCATGGACTCAAACTAGCAGTCACATTGGGCATCAAACGACTCCTAGTCTACGATGACTCTTCCGTGGTAATTCACCAAGTCAATAAGGACTAGGACTGCACCAAGGAAACCATGAACACCTATTGCGCTGAAGTCCGCAAATTGGAGATACACTTTTCAGGGCTGGAACTCATTCATGTTACCCGAGATCTTAATGTGGCAGCTGATACACTCGCAAAATTGGGCTCTGACAGAGCATAGGTCCCTAGTGGTACTTTCGTCCATGAGTTATCCAAATCTTCAATCCAAGAGACGGACGAGCTCTATCCCACACCTTCCGCTCAAATTTTAACACTTGCACCCGACTGGACACAAGTTTTTATCGACTACCTCAAGGAGCATAAATTGCCAAGTGACAAAACAGCTGCAGAGCAGGTCACCAGACGTAGCAAAAATTATGTTCTAGTCGGAGACAAGCTATATCGACGTGGTGCATCCTCAGGAGTCCTCCTAAAATGCATCCCACCAGAAGAGGGCAAGGACATACTCAACGAGGTACACTCCGGATGTTGTGGCAACCACGCAGCATCAAGGACATTAGTCGGCAAAATCTTCAGATCAGGCTACTATTGGCCCTCAGTCCTGAAGGATGCAGAAGACCTAGTCCACCGCTGTCAATCATGCCAGTTCTTCGCCAAGCAGCAGCATGTACCTGCACATGAGTTGATCTGCATCCCTCCATCATGGCCTTTCTCATGTTGGGGACTCGACATGGTGGGTCCTCTTAAGCGAGCCCCAGGTGGATTCAAGTACATCTACGTTGCAATTGATAAGTTCACCAAGTGGATTGAGTATATGCCATTGGTCAAGTTCAATGCATCCAAGTCAGTACAGTTTATGCGGATCATCTTCCACCGCTTTGGAATGCCACATAGAATCATCACCGACCTGGGATCACCCTTTACAGCCATCGAGTTCAAGTCATGGGCCGACGACTGCGGAATCAAGATAGACTACGCATCAGTAGCCCATCCTCAATCCAATGGCCAAGTTGAACAAGCAAATGCCATGATTCTTGCTGGATTAAAACCAAGGCTTTTTGACCTCCTAAAAGATCACGGTGGCAAATGGGTTGAAGAGTTACCCAAGGTAGTCTGGGGGCTGCGAACGCAACGAAGTTGGGCAACAGGTCAAACCCCTTTCTTCATGGTATATGGCACTGAGGCAATCCTCCCAGCTGACTTGATCTGAAACTCCCCACGCATCGAGCAATACAATGAAGGCGAAGCAGATGACACCAGGCGGTTAGAAGTCGATAGCCTCGAAGAAGCACGGCTCACCGCACTCTTCCAGCCAAGATACCTTCAAGGGATGAGGCGCTACTATGATAAGAATGTCCATCACCGCACCTTCCAAGTAGGTGATATGGTGTTAAAGAAAATTCAGAACACCACAGGACGCCACAAGCTCATGAGTCCATGGGAAGGTCCCTACATTGTATCCAAAGTAACAAGACCCGGGTCATTTGAGCTAGTCACTGAGATGGATCTCCCATTGCCAAATTCATGGAACATTGAGCACTTGAAGAAATTCCATACCTAAGGACTATGCTACAATCCTGACTCAGGGCAATTGTATTTATTAGTCGGATATTAATAAAGTTTGGAGTTCATCAGAAATAAGAACTTTCAAATTATCCAGGCTTTTTCTACATCTCATCACGACTACTTAGTCGCATAAAAATCTCTGCAATAGCAAGGCTCACCACCGACTAATATTTAATATTACCCGGATGGATTGGTTCAGCGGTAACCATACTCGAGTTACGAGCTTCGAGCTCAATACAACTCACAAGGTAGTACGGCTTAACACCCGGCTATCAGCTCATAGTGAATATGGTATCTACAATATTAGATACTAGTTCCTATAAGGCATAACAAGGTGGGGTAGTACTCACCCTGTTACATATTTACTGGACAGAGGTCCTGAAAGTGCATTCGCCCCCAATGTGGGTTTTGGCTAATTAATGACAATCAAATTAGGGACTAACCAGTTTATAAAAGCATGTATGCAGGTGTTAGTCTTTGAAAGATTTGAAACGTTGAAATCTCGTGAACAAGCACGTAGGATACTTTTTGGACATAAAGATGCCTAGCTCAAGTGGTAGTTTAAAATTTCAATTTTAAACTTGAGTTATAGGTAAGCCGGACTATGAAGAGGGTCACAAAGTAAGTTGGCTAGATGTGGAGAAAAGTGCTCAAATCGACTAACCTTAGTTCGCTTGAGAGACACCGCACATCACGAACACGTAGAGGGTAATTTCATTTGGTCGGTTGTACCGACCATGGGTGGTCGGGGTCCGACCACGGCTTCTCTGCGCAGCGCTCAAACACCCTCTCTGTGTTGGTCAAAAAATGACCTGGCGGTAGTACCGCCATAAACCTCGGTACCCGCCCGCGGTGGTACCGACGCAAGGTCGGTAGTAACCTGGTTTTGCAACCCTCTCTGTGTAGATTTATTGTTTTGACCTAGCGGTGGTACCGCCATAATCCCCCCCCCCTCGGTACTACCGCTCGTGGTGGTAACCGCGGACCCATGGGCCGTAGTTTCCAAGTTTGCAAGGGCTCTCTGTCCGCGCTGATTTTGGCCTGGCGGTAGTACCGCCATTACCTCGGTAGTACCGCCCCGGTGCTACCGATCCAAGGCGGTGGTAACCAAGTTTGCAGAGCTCCCTGTGTAGAATTGAAAATGGCCTGGCGGTAGTACCGCCATAACCTCGGTAGTACCGCCCACGATGGTACCGACCGAGTCGGTAGTATCTTGGTTTCGCGAAGCTCTCTGTGTTGAGTTGAAAATGGCCTAGCGGTGGTACCGCCATAACCTCGGTACCACCGACCTCGGAGGTACCGACCTTTGGGCGGTAGTTTCCGAGGGACCAAGTCCCTTTTGTGAGATGCTCTCTGTTCGCGGCCAATTTGGCCTGGCGGTAGTACCGCCATAACCTCGGTACTACCGCCCGCGGTGGTACCGACGTGAGGACGGTGGTTGCTTGTTTGGTCAGATCTGTTTTCTTTCGACCGTTGTGAACTGGTCGGTGGTGTACCGGCCAGGGGTGGTCGGTGGTACCGACCAGCCTCGGGACTGAGGGAGTATAAATGCCTCTCCTCTTCACTTTTCACGGTCACCCACTCACTCCATACACTTATTGCTGACCTAACTCGTGACAAACACTCTCCAAGCATTGACTCACCCCTCTCTCTCCCCCTTTGCTCCTAGATTCATTCCCTTGCGAGATTTGAGCTAGGGAAGTGAGATTCGAGAGTGGGAAGCATCAATCTTCGACTTGAGCACTTGGTTTCCATCTTGCCGGCTTGCTTTGTGTCTTTTACTCTTGAGCTCTTTGAGCTCTAGCCGGTTAGGTGTTCTTCGTGGTAGCCCATATTGATTTACTTGTGAGGGCTCCCGAAGCGTTTGTATTACCCTGAGATTTCTAGTAGAGATACTCTCGTAGCCTTTGTGGTTGCTTGAGTGAGGCGAGGAGGTGAAATAGACTCCGACCTTTGTGGTCACCTCAACAACGAGGGAGTAGGCACTCCTTAGTGGATTGGCCGAACCTCGGGATAAATCGCGTGTCCCGTGTGCTTGTTGTTGTTGTCCCTATTTTCTCTACTTCACTTGTTATTGTGTTCTTCGTGTTCTTCTATCCCTATCTCTTTCTTAGGTTGGGAAGGCTCGATCTACATCAAGGGGAGCAACCAAGGTTTGGTGAGAGTAGTTTTACCATATATCATTCTTAGGAAAGTGGGTCAGAAACTTGTATTATCTTCATAGCTTACATTCATCGGATTTGTAGTTTCTTTTAGGATCCCGGTTGTGCCGTTTGTTTGTGTCGGTAGTACCGGTGTTTCACACCCGGTAGTACCTACCCAAACAAACCGGCCTCTCCGGTAGCTATCTAACTACATCTTATAGTTTGTGAAGTTTCAGATAGTCAAAAATCACCTATTCACCCCCCCTCTAGGCTGATTCGGTCCTTTCAGGTCCACCTACCTTCGCACCCAAGCTGCGATCATCAAGAGGATTTGATCCACCCAGAAGGAACCATCGTTACGGTCCTTCAAGAGGTGCCTGATCAGAATTATCCCTTGAACAAGGGTACTAAGAGTAGTACTCGGGCAAGACTAAAGTTCTCTACACGATAGCTAGAGAAACGAAGTCAAACGACCCAAACTAAAGTGCTAGAGAGCACTCGGATAAGACTCATCTAATCAGACGTCTGGTCACACATCCACACCAAACAAAGACAACCCATTGCCAAACAAAATTTTCGCAATGTTGAGTTGATCATATATGACATCCATGAGATTCAAAAGTAACTAATATTTTTGACATTTCATAATAATCGTTTTCAGGGAATACAAGCCGCGCTCAAAAGACTAAGGAGACTAGACTACTCTACAAGATCTAAAATCTGCGAGTACTCCTCCGCTGCGGTCTTCACCTCCTCTTGCATCGCTGCAAGGTCCTCGTCGCCTTTGCCTTCAGGAAGGGTCATCAGAGCAGACAAGTCGAAAGACGGCAGATGCAACCGCAGCGTCGCCATCAGACTTTGCACCACAGAAGTCGACATATCCTTGATATATTGAGTCAGCCGCCCAGGCGCAGCCTTGGCCCGATCAATCAAAGTTTCTTCGACTCCTCCTGGTGCCGGAATCATGTTCAGGATGGGCTCGACGGCATGTTCCAAGGCCTTCAAGGAAGCTTGCGAAGACTCAAGGGCTTCCCGCGACTCCTTCGTAGACTTCATAGCCTGCAGAAGGTCCCGGTCAGCACCCTCACGCATCAATTTGGCTTCCTGAAGAGTACTTTGCGCACTAGCAAATACCTCCTCAAGCTCCGCCTGCTTCCGATTGAATGCATTCTGCCACCCAGAAGCCAGCTTATTCGCATCTGCATAAATATCAGTCAGTTACTATATCATCAGTTAACAAAAAGGAACAGACTGGCACAGAAACTTCAAGTTTACCCTCAAGCTGCTTTTTTGAAGCCTTCTTCAGCTCCTTCATCTTCTGCTCCATAGAGGCAGCTTTGGCTATCAGCCCAACCTCACGGTCGTTAGCAGCGTCACGCTCCGCTACCACTTCCTTGAGGTTGCCTTGGAGTTCATTGATGCGGTTATGCAGAAGCTGGGTGGCTACTTTTTGACTGATCTAGTCCTAGGCAATGTAGTCTTGGAGCTCTTGGTTCTCACGGGACATCTCCTAGCGAATCCGGGTGACCTAATCCTTAACCTTGAAGTCAAAGGCCTGCATACAAACAATATTGTGAGTACTCAGATGCGACTACAGTACAACAAGAAGAAATTGAGAATCTTACCTCAACAAATTGGTGAAGGGCTTCAACAGGAGCCCTCACTTGATTGCTCAGCTCCTTCAGCCGGGTGAGGTCCTGATTATACCCGGATACGTCGAGAGTCGCCCCTTGGCGCGAGGACTCGGGCGCATCTATGGACCCTCACTGTTGATGAGTTGAAGCTTCAGCACGAATATCCGTCAAAACCATCTCCAGGGTTGGTTCATCCGTCTGTCGTGTGCGGAAAAACCAGTCATTGAATCCTCGGTCAAACTCCAACTGAGCAGGAGAACGAAAGATGGAGAATGGCACACCAACCTGAGGCAAAGGGAGAACATCTGCTTCAGGTGCTGCATCAACCTGCGACCTGGATGGAGAGGAGCCGGGCAGCGGAGCTACCTGGCTAAAGGTCGGCGGGATGCTGGATTCATCCTTGCTCAGCGTCTCCGACTCCTCTACCACCTGGGCCTCAGGAACGGTACTCGAGCTCACGGTAGCCGGCTTCGTTTTCCTACAACATAAGAGTATTTATGATTAATTCCAGCAGTATGCGAGCACCCTACAAGTACAGTCCTGTAACTTACTTTACAAGCTTCAAAGGTCGAGGCAACCTCAAGAGAGGTTTTGGTAGTAATGGGTCTGGAATCAGAGGATCTTCAAGGACCGCGTCGCTCGAAGCTCCTTGTGTTGCCTCAGCATCTGGTACAAAAACAGATATAAGACCAAAGTTTATCAATCCAAATACAGAAGGACTACAAAGTACTCGGGTTTTCCCCTTACCAGGAGCACCCAGATTACAGTGCTTTTCAGCCAATCCTTGCGATAAAAGAATTTTTCGACAAGCACGGCGATTACCAGTGCGAGCCCTCTTGGGGACGGGTCCTCCGGTTTCTTGCTGTGGAGTCGGTGATCTCTTCCGGCTATGCCCTACTTCCGGGTCTATGAGCATGACATCAGAGTCAGTTGAATCTGTGTCAAGCCAATCAAGATCAGCAGAGGAGCTTGGTTTGTTGGGTAGGTCCTCACTTCGGATAGGACCCTCCAAAGCTATGCCTCCACCTTCCTGCGACACTGTGACACCCCAATTTTAAGAACAAAATTGGAGCACAATATATGTATGCCAGGATCAATTTTCATACATATATCCACATCATAGTAAATATCAAAACAATGCTTTATTAATATATCAAACATTATTACAAAAATGACCCTCGGGTCTGAAAGAAAAAGTACAGACTCTCAACAGACTCTGATGTAGACTCGCGGAAACTGGACGCCATCTCCACAGGAAGGTCGACCGGGGGTTGCGCCATCCTAGTACAGGTCGTCTGGGTCGTGACCATCGTCTTCTGGGTACAAGTTGTCGGGGTCGTATCCACCGTCTTCCGGGTACTCCTGCTCCGCGTCGTGGACTGCAACGTCTAGGTGGGGTAGCAGGGGGTTCAAAGAGGAAGGGTGAGTACATCGAAATGTACTCCGCAAGTGTAGGAAATATATGCTTATGAGGCTATTATCAAAGGTAGGCTGACTCTGTTTGACTCAAGCACCTAAAGCAACACATCCTATTAAATCCTATTTCCTATGCACCTATTTACTAGGTTATAACCACAGTCTCCAACAGAACAGTAACCACATTCGGAGTCGCACCGAGCAAACCACACTCGGAGTCACACCGAGCAACCAACACTTGGAGTCCACCAAGCAACCACACTTGGAGTCACACCAAGCGAACCCACACCTAAAGTCCATCAGGCAAACCACACCTGAAGTCCATCAGATGACCCGAACTAGGCCGTTACAAGGAGTCCTATGTGTATTAGTTCCATACGTCACGACATAGAAAGCTACCTTCCGTAATAACACCAGGTCTGCACCCGAGCCTGGGAATCACTCCCGTACCAAGTAGTAACCCGCGTAGAAGAAGCCTCTGTACCCATGTCATATGAGACTAATAACCACATAAGGCTTCTCTAACGAACTAAAACAAAACCACCAGCTAATCTCGAAGAAGTCCAAGCCCGCTCATGACCGTGAGCACGACTAATATATCAGTTTTAATACTCTGCAGAGTTCGCACATCTTTACCCATGAGTCATGCATTCCCCATCATGCCAAACACTGCCAAGGTGCACAGCGGGGTCGCACTACAAGGCCTTTAGTCCTTTACAAAGCCTCCTCCAAGCCCATTTTACACGTTCACTAAGGTTTCACCGCTAACAGTGGATATACACACCACTGCAGAAGCCCCCTCTTGTGCCACAAATCCGACCCCGTGTAAACCCTCAACTTGGAGGAAACTAATTACTTAGCCAGTCCCAGAGCCATATAGGCCTCATGGTTTGCGCTGTTTTGCCGGGTTACATGCTCCAAGAACCGGGTCCTAGGGATCCAGGCAGGATAATCTAGCACAAGCCCAGAACCAAAAACCAAAACCAACTGCCGAGTCCACGGCACAAAACCACCAATACGGTCCATCCTGCCGGATTTACCTACTCACCATACTACAACGTTACCAGTCCATGTTCCATAGATCATTAATCAGAATTAATTATAATTAACCATCCCAACCCAAGACAGCAAGGCTAAGCATGACTTCTACCCATAACATCCCAAACCAGGTGACAAGGATAATAATACAAGAATCTAGTAAACCCTAACATGGGATTCAAATTTAGACACTGCATGCATCTACAGGATCTAACTACTCTAATACCAAAAGTAAAATAAATACGGGTGCAAGATGTTTGAGGACACTTGCCTTCGGGCTGGGTCGAATCAACAAAGGCAGAGACTTGATCTGGAGGTTCCACATAGATCGCACTCGCTGGATCAAACATCATCACATGGCCCAAACAAAAGCATATAAGAAACAGTACATCAACAGTATAAAAACAGAACGTAAATAGATGTAACGCGAAGAGCTCGTTGCTACGAATCTAACGCGACTTGAACGAGTTAAAACAGAGTTAAAATGAGCAAGTTATGGGCTTTTGAATCTGAGTGGCAATTCTGTAAATCATTTGAACTTATTTTTGTATTTTAAATCAATTAAAACCGAATTAAAAGGCAGCAGGACCGTGCCTCATTTATCCGAAAGCGCAAGGGCTTAAACGGAAAGATTGGCAAGACTCAGGGAATAGTCATCCTGGACGGCGGGTTGATTACAAGAAAAGTGGGGGTCTCTTCTGCAAAAGTGGCCGGCTGGTCAGTGTTGAGCATGCGTGGCACTGACGTGGCGCAGACGTGGCGCACGCGGGTTGGTGCGGTGCACCGCGTGGCCGATGAACCGACTGACGCGGCCAGCGTGAACTGCGTCCACGGTGCTATGCGCCCGGCGCATACCCCTTCGGGGGCTCCTTCTAATCAGAGTCGTAGGCTACTGATCGGATGGCAGGGAGGGGAGCGGCGTGTGAACTACGGCCGGCGAGGCATGCGCGCGGCGGCGCCATGGGCGAGCTCGCCGGCACGGCTCGGGAAACAGCTAGGGTTCGGTAGAGATCGGGGAGGAGGTCGGAAATGGTGGAGAAGCTCACCGGGATCTCTATGGTGGGGCTCGAATCTCCAGCCGAGGTTCGGAGGGAGCCAATGACGACGGCAGTGGCGACGGTCTTCTGTTTCTCCGGCGGTGTCGACCGAAAGCGTTTCCGGGCTCGGGTTTCCACCCGAGATGAGTCTCCTGTACGCGGCGTGCTCTGGACGCTTCAATGGAGGTCAGAGGGGGATCGGTGGTGGCCTTTTTGGTGCGGTAGAGAGCTCGGGTGGAGCCTCGCAATAGCGATGGCGGCGGCGGCTGGTGATTAGAGCACTGGAGAGATAGGGAGCGCACAGGGGGGATCTCGGTGGCGGCGGGGTGTCGCGCGAGAGGGGTTCTGGGCTGGCTAAAAAGGGTTGGGGCGAAGCGAGGAAGCGCTTGATCGAGCGCCAGTCGGATCGGGGCGGGCATCGAATGGCGATGCGGGTAGGGCGGAGATGGGGGATGACCCCGACATGTGGTCCCCACTTGTCAGCGGAGGAGAGGGCGACGGTGCTCCCGCGGGCCGGCTGTGGCGCTGGGCTGGCTTGGCCAGGTGCTGGCTGGGCCACTCGCGCGGAGGCGAGGAGGGAGCGGGCTGGTCGGAAGGAGAGATGGAGGGAGGAGAAGCTGGGCCGGCGCGGGAGTGCGGGCCGGAGGGAGTTGGTCGCTCGACCGGTGCTGTGCGGGACTGGCCCAGTGCGGAGAGGGGAGGGATGGGAGTTGGGCTTCGGAGCCGGTTGGGCTGGGTTGTGGGAGAGAGGGGAAAGGGGTTAGGCCGGCTAGGCCAAGGCAAGGAGGAAGCGGCCTGCGCGGGGTTTTGGTTTGGGCCGAGATTGAGGTAGGTTGGGTCCTTTGCCTTTTTCTTTTCTTTTTGTTTCTTTTCAAAGCCTTTTCTAAATTCATTTGAAAACCCTTTTCAAAACAGTTTGAATTCAAATCAAGTTTGAAACTTTTGAAAAATGTTTTCCCTAGGTTTTGAAATAAAAGTTTGTGTTTGAAAATTTTGTAAACTTTTCATAAGCTTTTTCTTTTATTTATTTTCTAAATAGAATAAATTCGATACGCCCAAAACGGGGTTTAATAAATTCTTTTTCACCCAATAAAAATTATGTATCGGCATGAATGCAACAAACATCTGGTTAGAATTTTCCTCCATCTAGGATTTTGGCCATTTTCTAATTAAATCTAATTTATTTTAATTAATTAAACACCCGGGGTGTTACAGACACCGGTGGCAGGGGAGGATAATCATTGTTATCTCTCCCCTGGCCCTATAAAGTAACAAGTTAAGTCAAATCAGGAAAATATCTGCCAAGATACTCAAAGATACGATAATTCGGTTACTCACTTGAGGCGGGTTGATGGCAGAGAATGTCGCCATCACCGGAACAAGATGTTCACGACTCTTGAGTAGTCGGTTTACTCTCCTCAGGATATCATGCTCTGGAAGTTGCTCAGCATCATGACGACCAGGGTCTTGCGTACCCAGGTACTCGAAGCCAAAATTGGCTCGTTGTTGAAGAGGATGGATGCGCCGTGCAACAAAGTCTTGGACGACGGTGTACCCGGTCAATCCACTGATTATCAACCCATCTATCATATCGAGGAGGGGTCGGATAGTTTCTAATTCCTCATTGGTGATCCGGTCCTTCCATTCACGGCACTTCGGCGGCGGCCATCTATCGTGACGACGAAGAGCTGGCGGGGGATTACCCATGTAGAACCATTTGGCAGCCCAGTCTCGTACAGAATCCGACAACTCAACGGTTATATACTGGCTGGCTACTTCCAATCTAACCTGGATGCTAGCTCCTCCGACTACTTCGACGCTAGCATCACTGGGTTGACACTTAACCCAGAAGAAGTAGCGGAAAAGAGTAAAAGAGGGATAAATTCCCAGAAAAGTTTCACACAGATGGGTGAAGATTGTAATATGAAGACACACATTAGGAGTAATATGGTTGAGAGTCAAACCATAATAATGCAGCAATCCACGGAGAAAGTCAGAAGCAGGAAGCCCCAATCCTCGCTCCACGAACGACTTGAACATGACGATTTCAGTTGTGTTGGGGGCAGGAGCACGATGGCCAGAAGGTACTCGTCATCCATCAAGAGGTTGTGCTCGCAGTAATCCTTGTTCTGCTAACCACGCCAACTCCATCACCGTGGTATCTGGCTGTTTCCAAGCTAGTACATCAGTAGGAGGGCATGGATGCTTTGGTTTTCCAGTAGTGGTGATCCTAGCCTTCCTCTTCTCCCCGGCGGTTTGTTTCTTGGGACCCATTTTGGTTACGAGAGATTTTCTGCGCATCAACTAAGGATTGGCTAGGGGATTTGTAACTCTGAAGGCAAAAGCTTGATGAAAGCGTGAGGAACATACAGGCCCGACGGCAGCTTATTATAGATCTGTTTCGGCAACCGTTCATCTCTCACAAACGGCATCAAGAGACTGTTCAAAACCCTAATGGCTGGGAGAACGCTACAGACGGCGTTAGCCACAGTCAACAGACAAGTTCCCTTCTTTGACAAGACAAACTTAGTACTCGGAAATCAAGAAAAAGGACTCGGAAAATATTCCAAGTACCCAGATCTTATTTATTATTACTTAGAATTACAACAGAGATACATGGAAACATCTTGAGATACAACAATTACCAGTACAAGTACAATCAGGATGTAAAATGCTACTCTAGTGTAATCAAGGTACAGAGCCTTGATGCTTACTGCATCAAAGACTGGGTTCAGTGAGACGCAGTAAAGCAGACACAGAACCTTGGGTAGACACATGAGCCTTTTCAGTGTGTCCCAAGGTGGGTCTCAGGCACCGCCCCAATGCTCAAGGAACTCCGGGGAAGACCATCACCCTCGCCGCCCTTTTGACAACCTGTGACTCCGAGGTTATCTACGAGTGGTAGTCACAAGAGTTCTTCTAGGCGCACCTCTGTATCCCTTTGCTCGTGACCAGTTGGAAACCACCCTAGCGGATGGTCCCTTCACAAGAGTTCTTCTGGGCACTTCATCTGCTCTACAAAAGGAAAACGCCCAGGGGCTCGGCCATCTCAGCTACTGATATTACAATACTCATGAGGCTAAAAGAAGTCATACACTCCTAAAGGATATGAACTCCTTGCTTCCCAGGCAAGGTATTTATAGGCGGCTTCTTCTTGGTCTATGGACATAGTTCATCAACAAGAGTGTCCGCTGTAGCAATAATTCAACCAATGTACTATGGTGCACGTGAGTATTGTAACAACCCAGTGTCCACAAGAGTGCAGGGCATGCCGCCATAGTTGGAACAACCCGTGGTCGTAGGTGTTGAGGCGTGGGGAGGATGGTGAGTTATGGCCTCCTCCTGGGTTCAAGTCGGACAAACACTTGGCGGGTGCTTATTCGCTAATGCAAGACGACCAAACCACACTTGATGACCCGTCTATGTCAACAAAGGACGATCAGTCAAGCCATGTCTGGTCCAGCGACACGACGTCTACGCAACATGAGCCCACTAGGCGGCTCGCACGGGTTACCGAGGAGTGCAGCTTAAGTGAAGGTCACCCTAATCTCCACTCCACCAGGGCAACCAAAAGGCCCTTGCCTACCAGGAGCAAGCGGATTGTCACTCAACCACTGGCACATATACCGACCTCCAAGCAAGGCGAGGAACTCCTCATGAAAGGATGGGTGTCCTGTCATAGGCGACGCCAACTTCATCTGTGTCCAAGCGAGCATGTGATGCCTTCTTTACATGGTATTTAATGTCGAACCAAGTTGCAGCTCTAGACGAGTTATTTCTAGCAACCAACAATAGGGCTGGGGAGAGAGCCGGCTCATACAACGATGCACTCTTCTCGAATGATAGAGTAGGAGCATGTAGACTGCAGCTCACTTATGTACTATTTATACAATATCGACACTTAAATCTATTTACTAGGAAAGTCCACGCTATTGTTGAAACGAGTAAACCTCCTTGAGCACTCCTCCGAGTGTGTCGTTTGTATGGTCAACCTATTTTTTTTAATTATAGCTATACGCAAATCATTTACATATTCGAGAAAAAATATTATTGGTTGTCGCTAGACTCAACCTAGCCTAGCTAGTACACACTACCTCCAGAGAGCTCTGTAGGACGCCCTCCAATTTTTCATTTTGGCAATTTCGTAGGATGCGGCATTGTCGAGTGTACGACTCTGTGGTTGCTACCCACCGTGCGCGTGGCGTGGTAGTGTCCCGTCAAACCTCTGTAGCCATGTTACCGCATTCGTAGTGATCTCCTTCTTTCTCCTCCCCCACTATCACTATAACCATGGTCTATTATATTGTAATTAGTTTTTTATAATTAGTTTATTCTTAATAAACTAAATTAGTATCGCAACATTTGTTGTATACAACTAAAATTTTACTATTAGATCTAGATACTTTTTTAAAACAAGGTTAATAATACAGGTAATTTACTGGATATAAGGTTATTATAGTCTTCTCTTAGTTTCTATATACAGTGGTTAGCTTTTTATAATTAATATATAATTTATTTGGTTCCATATAGTTTCTTGGTTCTTATGCCATCCGCAATGGTTGTCAAATAGCTAGCTAGGAGGAATTTTATTGGCTCTCAATAGCACTTTACAAATAGCTAGCGTAATGGTGTAGAAAAATAATAAAAAAAAGTAGCACTCTTATTGGCTATCGAGGAGAGAGATCAAATAGCTAGCGACTCTCTTTTTGATAGCCAATAAGAGTGCTACTTTTGTAAGTTGCCTCATTAAAATAGTATTTATTTATATGTCTCATCTAGCTAGTTATTTGTAAGTTGTCATTGAAAATTAATAGTATTTTTCCTAAAGATCAAATAGCTAACGATTTGAACACCAGACGCCCTGTGCGGCTCTCTCTCTCTGACGGATTTCACAGCTGGCGAGAGGCCGGCAGGCCGCAGCGCAGAACTGATCACCGGTCAGGCGTCGGGCCAATACGCGCAACCGCGCAGTAACGACAATATACACCTCCTGGTCACGGCTCACGCACTACACGCCAATTTTTCACGACTGCGTGGTGGGACCTTGGCTCAGCTGCCTGTGCGCGCGAGAAAGAGACAAGCCCACAAGACCCCGCGCGTTTGCACTGTAATACCTGACAAGTAGTACCACCACCACTGCTGATGCGAAGTCACGTGAAAATACCGACATCTTGCGTTGCTAAACGTCGGGGAGTCCAATCCTGGCTTTGTCCGCTCGAGCAGTCGAGCTCTAAGCCAATTTTAAATTGTACAAATCAATTACAAAATATTATTTATTAATAAATTAGTCGTATAAATTGGTAGAAACCGCTTTAAGTACTATCAATATAGTCTAAATAATTGCATGCACTGTAGGCGGTGAAATCCTGAAAGCGAAAATTTTGGTCAAACAACACGAGACGCTAAGCTTACATGTCTCACACAGTAATTTTGGTCTCATTCCTCACTTGTAGTGATAAGGGCAGTCCCAATAAAACATTAATTGTAGTTTCAAACTATCTTAATTATGCTTATAGATTAGCAATTTGCTGATGTGGCAAATAAATTAATGCAGAGAGAAGGTATAAAAAGAAGAAACCGTTTCCTTCTCAAGGAACAACGTCTTCACACGAATCAACGCATCAAGAAACCAGCGAAATTGCATTGGGGGAGAAACTACCGGTTTCTATCGCCATCCCCCAGATCCGGTGAGCTGTAGTCTCCCACAGCGCCAAGCTTCACGAGTGCGGCCGCACTCCGGTGCACGCCCTCTGCATCTCCCTCTCCTCTCCCCGCGCGTTCAGCATCTCCTGCCCCAAACCCCCTGCTATGCTGGTTTGCGCACGCCCAGCCGATGTTTCGAGTAGACGACGGTGACTACTAATGAGACGGAGGTCCCACACCAGGAGCCATGAGGATGAGATCACGAGGAGGGGTGGGGTCGCAGCGGCCGACGGCGACCCTGGTGGCCAGCGCCTGCGCGGTGCGAATTTTGTTTTATTAATAACACTTTTAAATAAGATATTTTAAAATTAACACCGTTATATTTTTTTTTTCTAAAACTAACCTTTTTGCCGCGCCACACACGCTGGCGCGGCAAACACACTAGCCGCGCCATGCATGGTGGCGCGGCAAAAGTGCCATCGTGGCGTGACAAGGCCCTACGACGCAGTTTGCCGCGCCAGACGGAATGGCGCGGCTAGTGGATTTGCCGCGCCAGGCGGGGTGGCGCGGCAAAAACCCCTTCCATCTTGTAAATTTTGTTTCCTACAAATTAGATTTTGGCAAATCCCAAATTAGCCCAACAGTTTTGTAAATTTTGTTTCCTAAAAATTAGATTTTGGCAAATCCCAAATTAGTATGGAAAAGAAAAAAAAGAAAAAAAAGCTCATCTCCAATAATTTTTCATATAATTCACTTAAAAACAACCATATTGCCCCTTCCATCTTGTAAATTTTGTTTCCTACAAATTAGATTTGGCAAATCCCAAATTAGCCCAACAATTTTGTAAATTTTGTTTCCTAAAAATTAGATTTTGGCAAATCCCAAATTAATATGGGAAAGAAAAAAAGAAAAAAAAGTTTATCTCTAATAGTTTTTCATAATTCACTTAAAAACAAAAATTGTAGGTCCATCATATTGTTTTTCTGTTCGTGGCAATTTCCATCACACCGTAGCAGGTCGCGTTATCTACTCTGCCGGCAGATCTCTCAGGCTGCCGTCGTTCGCCTCGTCATGTCGATTCGTCCCCTCTCGCGTGGCAGCCGCGCGCAGGCCTCGCAGTGATTAGCCGCCCTTTCAAATCGTGGTCGATGATGCACAGTGCTCGGCTGGGTGGTAATTGGTGAACGAAGGCGAAGGGCCGCGCGTTGGCGCTTGTACTAGCTTCTGGATCGGCTCGGGAAAGCGAAAAAAAGGAGATCAGCGTTTCACCGGCGCATGCGGAGTCCGTGTTCTTGCTTGTGGCTCGACACGCGTGCTTATGGGTCACGCGAGTTTCAAGTGATACACAGCTCGTGTGATCCAGCAGGCATTCCTCACCTCCCGATCTAGCTATGCGCACAAATTCGGAGAAGAAGATGGTGCTTGTAAACGGAACGGGATTAAAGTTTGTGATGTTGAATGGCTCCGCTCCGCTATGCGCTACTTTTACTTACCACGTGAGAAAACCGTGAGAATTTCATACCTTGAAGATATATGCTCGAGGTCTCTTGTGCCTTGGTCTACTCCTCCAGAAAAGATGTCGCGACCTGCTACGCGTGATGAAAATTGCCACGAAGGAAAAAACAACATGGTGGACCTATAATTTTTGTTTTTAAGTGAATTATGAAAAACTATTGGAGATGAACTTTTTTTTTCTTTCTTTCCCGTACTAATTTGAGATTTGCCAAAATCTAATTTTTAGGAAACAAAATTTACAAAATCATTGGGATAATTTGGGTTTGCCAAAATCTAATTTGTAGGAAACAAAATTTACAAGATGGAAGGGGGGTTTTTGCCGCGCCACCCCGCCTGGCGCGGCAAATCCACTAGCCACGTCATCCCGCCTGGCGCGGCAAACTGCGTCGTGGGGCCTGGCCACGCCACAGTGGCACTTTTGGCGCGCCACCATGCATGGCGCGGCTAGTGTGTTTGCCGCGCCAGCGTGGGTGGTGCGGCAAAAGGGTTAGTTTTATAAAAAAAATAACGGTGTTAATTTTAAAATATTTTATTTAAAAGTGTTATTAATAAAAAAAAATTCCGCGGTACTAAGGATGCAAGCCAGAGCGCGGGAGAGGTACTTTATCTGAATGAGCCAGCCAGCTCTGTGATTCAGTAATGCGTAATTAGTACTAATATGACTAATAGGGTTATTCCACTAAACTTAAAGAATGCGCAATTCATCTTGAATGGGTTCTTTTCTCGGATCAAATACTCCGCTTCAAAAGCTACATCTCAAAAAGTTTCCTCAGCGTAGAGAAGCAACTTTGCAATAAGAAAGGTGGATATGCATGATCTGTATATATGACTGGCATTCCAGTTCTACGGTCACATAAGACTCGCAACTTTATAAAATCAAAGACAACAGCAAGTAGTTTTTTTTTTCTATGGTGTATAGTTAAACTGAGTCCGATCCGTCATAGTCTTATTTGCAAAGTAGATTGCGTGAAAAGTGTGGAGATTCGTCCACCGCACCTTAAGCAGTCTGTGGTGCCAAAAATAAACTTATGGCATGGTGGCGAGGCCATGCCACACCAGAAATTAAGGCCTTGTTTAGTTTCCCCAACTTTCTCCAAATATTTCTAGATTCTTCGTCATATCAATCTTTAGCTACATGCATAGAGCATTTGAAAGGATCTAATCAGCCTAGAGGGGGTGAATAGCTGATTTTTGACAATCTGAAACTTTACAAACTAGAATTCGTAGTTAGGTAACAACCTGTGTTGCCGGTTTGTTTGATAGGTACTACCGGGTGTAACACACCGGTACTACCAACACAAACAAACGACACTACCAGAATCCTAAAAGAAAACTGCAAATCCAATATATGTGAGTTATGAATGTAATACAAGAATATGCTCCACTTCCCTAAGTATGATAGATAGCGAATCTAGCCTTACCAAGCCTTGGTTGCTTCCCACGGTGTAGATCGAGTCTTCTCAACCTAAGAAAGAGATAGGGAGAGGAAGAACACGAAGAACACAAGTAATATGCAAAGTAGAGACAACAACATGCACACGGGACACAACGATTTATCCCGAGGTTCGGCCAATCCACTAAGGAGTGCCTACGTCCTCGTTGTTGAGGTGACCACAAAGGTCGGAGTCTATTTCACCTCCTTGCCTCACTCAAGCAACCACAAAGGCTACTAGAGTTTCTCCACTAGCAATCACAAGGGTAATACAAACACTTCGGGGAGCCCTCACAAATGAATCAATATGGGCTACCACGAAGAACACCTAACCGGCTAGGGTTCAAAGAACCCAAGAGTAATAGACACCAACCAAGCCTGCTAGATGGAAACCAAGTGCTTAAGTCGTAGATTGTAGCTTCCCACTCTCTAATCTCACTTCCCTAGCTCAAATCTTGCAAAGGAATGCATCTTGGAGCAAAGAGGGAGAGAGAGGGAAGAAGTCAATGCTTGAAGAGAGTTTGTCTGAAGTTAGGTCGCAATAAGTGAGTGAAATGAGTGGGTAACAGTCAAAAGACAAGTGGAGAGCTATTTATAGTTCCCCAGTCCCGAGGCTGGTGGGTAGTACCGACCACCCTTGTTCGGTAGTACCGACCAGTCAAAAACCATTGCTCAGATCTGGATCTGACCTAAAACCAGCTACCGGTCTCAGGTCGGTACCACCGAGGGTCGGTAGTATCGGCCTTATGGCGGTACTACCGCCAGGCCAAAATGGCCGCGAACAGAGAGCTCCGCAGAAAGTGACTTGAACCCTCGGTTACTACCGACCAGAGTCGGTACCACCGAGGGTCGGTAGTACCGACAATATGGTGGTACTACCGTCAAGCCATTTTGAGCTTACACAGAGAGGATAGCAAAAACGACCTTTCTACCGACCAGGGTCGGTACCACCGAGGGTCGGTAGTACCGACAATATGGCGGTACTAACGCCAAGTCATTTTTGAGCCTACACAGAGAGAGTGTTAGAATGCTCTGAGTTCCCGGTACTACCGACCATATGGCGGTACTACCGACAGTTCAAAATGAACTCTACACAGAGAGCATTGCGCGCTGCAGCCCTGGTCGGTACTACCGACCGCCATGGTCGGTACTACCGACTGCACAGAAAAACCTCTATGTGTTCGTGATCATGCGGTGTCTCTCAAGCAAACTTTAGTTAGTTGATTTGAGCACTTTTCTCCACATCTAGCCATCCTAATTTGTGACCCTCTTGATAGTCAGGCTTACCTATAACTCAAGTTTAAAATCAAATTTTAGAACCACCACTTGAGCTAGGTATTTTCTTATCCAAATGTATCCAACGTGCTTTGTTCACGAGATTTCAACATTTCAAATCTTTCTAAGGACTAACACCTGCATACATGTTTTTATAAAGCCGTTAGTCCCAAATTTAGTTGCCATTAATTAGCCAAACCCACATTGGGGGCGAATGCACTTTCAAACTCCCCCTTTTTGGTAATTGATGACAACCACTTAGGCTTACAAAAAGATAGAAAGAATTGAGGCTTTTGAATTCCAAAATTTAGTGCAAGCTCCCCCTTAGTGTATGCTTTGGATATGAATTTCAAACCTTGACTTAAAGCAAGATTGCATACACAAGAATAAGAGCTCCCCCTAAATTTTGCAATCCGTGGGGTGCCTAAGTGTGTGTGACAACATCATATATACCAATTTGTGATGCATAAACAAGATGACATGGTGATCCACATAACAATGTAATAAGAGAAAAACGAATGGCTATGGAAGAAAGAAAAGGACTCAAATCTCATAGCCATATCAAAAACAACAATCACCAATCATGACGAGCAGTATAAAGAGAATGAACCAATCATGAATATAACATTAAGCTCAAAGGTTTCACATCCTCATTACATCACAAAATTTAAAAAGTAGCAAACCACTTAGTTTAACTCTCTCAAAGACTAGCTATTACATCATGATAAAAGCCTAACACTCCCCCTTTAGCATCAAATGCCAAAAAGGGTAGGCCACGAAATAAGAATCTAATAGTAGCCACCTGAAGAACCATCAAATCCACCAAAGAGAGAGGAGTATGCGCTGGCGCCAACATCACCACCGGGGAACGACGACGAAGGAGCGGTAGAGGGATCCGGCGGAGGAGAGGGGGCGTGGAAGTCACCACTCCCAGCTGGATCGGCGTCGGGGGCAGCAAAGCCCATGTAGGAGCCACCACCGACACCCTAGTATGAAGTGGATCCACCACCATGTGATGGACCCTCACCGTAGTCAAGATAGAAGGGGGGAGGCTAATACGAAGGCTGAGGATGAAGAGGCTGAAACAAGGCGAAGCTGAAAATACCGACCTCATCATCACCTCCATGCTGCTGCTGCTCACCACAGTCATCATCATCATGATCATCATCACGTCCATGCTGGGCATCGTACTCGGCGAAGGGGTCTAGGAAGGACCGAAGAGGAGACCGTGGAGGGAGACCAAGATGCTCATGCACCTCTTGCTGATGCTGCTAGTCACGCTCAACCTTGTAACAGAAGCAGGAGAAGAACTCTCTGAGAGCGTGACGAACACTTCCACCACCTCCACTCCTACGCCTCTCATGACACGGAGGAGAAGAGGTAGCAGGAGGAGCATCCTCATGAGCCTGCTCCTGGCCATGAGCCGCGCCAGGGCAGCAGCTGCTGCTGGAGCATCACCACCTCTACCAATTGCTTCCTTGCCCAAAGAAGAGAACTGACGCACATTGTACTCTTTCACAATCCGATCATACTGAAACATTGCTCCCACAACGTGCTCAATAACATGCATCAGGTATGGAGCATAGGGCAAGTCCTTATGTGGATCGTTGTATGCTTCTGTGATCTTCTGCCACATAAAATGGGAGATGCTGAACCTCCCATTCGGCTTGGCAAACTACCAAAGGACCTTGGGGGCATCGCTTCTTAGGAAGGTGTTGTCCCCAATCTTCGGATCCAGTGTGAGCCTCAGCAGGTTATTCAGCACAAAGAAATAGGGCTTGAGCCCACAGACCTGAAAGTTGGCCACTATGCCTGGCAGATAGATCCTAGACTCCTAAATCTCCGAGGGATAGATCCCTTCACCATACATCTCTGAGAGCCTTGGGGCATTTTGATATTCAGAATTAAAGCCCAACAGCCTAGCGAAGGTCACGAAGTCACATCTGTAGTGGACCCCTTGGGTCATCCAATGAAGGACCTCGTCAGGCTGATCAATGAAGAGGGTAGCCCAGAACTAACATATCACCTCCTGATTCCAGCTACGCTCACCAGAGATGAGCCCTAGAATCCTCCACTCCTCTAGCCTCTGCACCAAACTGTTCATCTCCTCTGAATCCTTGTCAGTCAAGGACTTGATGCCCAGGCGCTTGTGCTCAATAAGCGGAGGACGCCCCTTCACACAGTATCCCTTGTAGAGAACAGACCCGTAGTAGTCCTGCTGAAAGCGGGACCAAAACGGCCTATCAACCGAATCATCTCTGATGAAATGATAGGGGTTCTCCAAGCGCTGTTTCCTCAACAAATTTGCCTTCTTTCTATCTAAATAATCCATCACAACCCCAGGAAGGGCTGGACCAAACATAGAAGTTGTTGCCTGCTCATGAGGGTGAAATGCACGGTTGATCAGCAGCAAACCAGATACTAGAGGAGAACGAGGTCCAACGCGAGGATCGATAGCGCGACCCTCACGGTCGGGACCAACCGACAGGGTCTGACCACCAACCAGAACGTTATGCAACCGACCAGGGGGACCAGCAGCAGGAGGCGATGGAGGAGGAGGTGGAGCATGCCCACTTCCCCCTGCACAATCTCGCCCAACACTCCGTCGACCCGTGGACGCACGCCCACGGACCGACCTAGTGAGGTCCTCACTGCTCCCACCAGTAGGTCGAGCACGGCGCCCGGGATTGCGCCGCTGCGGCTCCCCTTGCTCCAAATTGCCTTGCTCCAAGGCAACATACTCATCATCTTCATCATCTCTAGCCTGATGAGTATCACGAAAGCCCCTTCGGCTATGCGACATCTAAAAAAGGAGAGCATAGACCGATATGAGACAAGCGATAACAAAACAACTTCGAAGGATGTAGCGAAAGAGGTGACGATCAAGATCGGGGGAAGAAAACTGCTCACTGCGCGCGGTCGGTACTACACCACACTGCAGCATGCGGTTTACTTCAATCCAATCACACAAATCGCCCATAAACTTGCAAAACATACATCCTAGAAGCATCTATACACTTGAGAGAACAATGCTACCAAAGGAATCGACCTAGAACAAGGTACATTGAGAGATCGGGCAAGAACACCCTAGTACCTTGCTACTCGAAGTGAAGAGGCCGAAATCCAATGAAGGAAGAACTCTCGGGCTCCAAGAACACCACCAACGCGATCTTCTTGCTCCAAAGCACCTTCCCACTGGACGGATTTGGATTTGGGTGGAGGAGAAGGGAGATCGAGGAGAGAGAGCGCAACGGCGACACGGCGGCTGGAAACGGCGGCTGTGCGGTGAAAAAGAAACGACCAGATAGGGTAGAAAGGGTTTTCACTGTGACCTTTTATACAAGGGTCAAACCCCGGTCGGTACTACCGCCCATAGGGGTCGGTACTACCGACAGTCGGTACTACCGACCCTCATGGCGGTACTACCGACCGTTCACTTCCAGAACGGGCAGAGAGCTATCCTAGGAGAACCTTGTGTGGTATACTACACACACTCCAATCATGTCCAGATCTCATACAAGCAGTACATAACTATGGACACAAGTGAATCATGCAAAATAGATTTTGAAATCACACACAATATTTGTTAAAACATTTGTCTAGGTCTCTAGGTGAAAACAAATGTGTGTAAGACATCAAGCCACGTTATGAGAATCAATGATATTTAGTTCACTCCTCAAAGCACAAAATCTTGACTCATCTAAAGGCTTTGTGAAGATATCGGCTAAATGTTTTTCGGTGCTCACATGGCGTATGGAGATATCTCCTTTGGCTTCGTGGTCTCTCAAGAAATGGTGTCGGGTGTCAATGTGTTTTGTGCGAGAATGGTTTACGGGATTGTTTGCTAACTTGATAACACTCTCATTGTCACACAAAAGTGGAATCTTGTTTTCCTCACATCTGAAATCTTTTAGTGTTTGCTTCATCGAAAGTAGTTGGGCAGAGCATGCGCCGGCCGCCACATACTCGGCTTCGGTGGTGGATAGGGCAATACTATTTTGTTTCTTGGAACTCCATGACACCAAAGACCTTCCAATGAATTGGCAAGTCCTGGTAGTGCTCTTTCGATCTACTTTGCAACCGGCATAGTCCGAATCGGAATAGCCAAGTAGATCAAAAGTGGAGCCCCTGGGATATCACAAGACAAGATTAGGAGTGTGCACTAAGTATCAAAAGATTCTCTTAACGGCCATAATATGACATTCTTTTGGATTAGCTTGAAATCTTGCACACATGCACACACTAAGCATAATATCAGGCCTAGATGCACAAAGGTAAAGCAATGAACCGATCATAGAGCGATATACCTTTTGGTCCACTAACTTACCATCCTCATTTAGATCAAGATGTCCATTGGTAGGCATGAGGGTCTTGATGGGTTTGGCCTTGTCCATCTCAAACTTCTTTAGCATGTCTCTTGTGTACTTGGTTTGACTGATGAACGTGCCATCCTTGAGTTGCTTGATTTGGAATCCAAGGAAATACTTCAACTCACCCATCATGGACATCTCAAACCTTTTGGTCATGATTCTACTAAACTCCTCACAAAAAGCCACATTTGTACTACCAAATATTATGTCATCGACATATATTTGGCACACAAAGATATCATTATTGACTTTGCGAGTAAATAAAGTAGCGTCGGCCTTCCCTATCTCAAAACCCTTTTTGAGTAGGAAGTCCTTAAGGCAATCATACCAAGCTCTAGGGGCTTGCTTGAGCCCATAGAGCGCCTTGTCGAGCTTGTAGACATGGTTGGGAAATTTTGGATCCTCAAAACCCAGTGGTTGCTCCACGTACACCAATTCGGAGAGGGGGCCGTTGAGGAATGCACTTTTCACATCCATTTGGTATAGCTTGAAATCATGGTGAGTAGCAAAGGCAAGTAATATGAGAATTGACTCAAGCCTAGCTACAGGTGCATAGGTTTCCCCAAAGTCCAAACCTTCGATTTGTGTAAAACCTTGAGCCACCAACCACGCTTTGTTCCTTGTAACCACGTCTTGCTTGTTGCGGAAGACCCACTTGGTTCCTATCACGTTTTGCTTGGGTCTTTCCACCAATGACCATACTTCATTGCGAGTGAAGTTGTTCAACTCTTCTTGCATGGCCATCACCCAATCCGTATCATCAAGTGCTTCTTCCACCCTAAGAGGTTCCAAAGAGGAGACAAACAAGTAATGTTCACAAAAATTTGCTAAACGTGAGCGTGTCGTTACCCCACGTCGTATGCTCCCCAGTATGTTGTCAACGGGATGATCCCGTTGAATCGTATGATGCACTTTAGGATATGGCACGAGTGATCTCCTTTGAATGGGTCCTTCTTCATCATCTTCACTATATGTATGGATGTCTTCATTGGCTTGTTGGTCATTATGTTGAGCTTGAGCTTGATCATCAAGTTGATGTTGCATTTGAACATCATTTGCACCTCCACCTATCGGAGTTGCGGAAGCTTCACCACGTGCATTCGAATGCACATGATGGATATTTGAATCTTGTGGAGTGTGCACCGGCTCATCTTCATCATCTTGAATCTCAATAGGCCTCACATCACCGGTTGCAAGCTTCTTGATTGCTTCGGATGGAGACATGTCATCACCTACAAGCTCATCATTGACTTGCTCCTTTTGGGAGCCGTCGGATTCATCAAAAGTCACGTCTACCGTTAACTCAATAGTGCCGGTGCCATTATTGAATACGCGGTAGCCGTGTTCGTTAGTACCATAACCAAGTAGAAAGCCTTCGTGTACCTTAGGTGCAAACTTTGAGCTTTTGGCCCTCTTGTTAAGTATGAAACACTTGCGGCCAAAAACTCGAAAGTAATGCACCTTCGGTTTGTTACCAGTTAGTAGCTCATATGGCGTCTTGTCCCTTAGCTTGTGGAGGTAGAGGCGGTTGATAGCATGACACGCGGTGTTCATCGCCTCCGCCCAAAAACCATGAGACGTCTTGTATTCATCCAACATAGATCTTACGGCTTCAACAAGAGTTCTATTCTTCCTTTCCACAACCCCATTTTGTTGTGGGGTATATGGAACGGAGAACTCATGTTTGATCCCTTCTTCATCAAGATACTCTTCTATGTTGGTGTTCCTAAACTCGGTCCCATTGTCGCTTCTCACTTTCTTGATCTTGAGCTCAAACTCATTTTGAGCCCTTCTAGAAAACTTCTTGAAGATGCCTTGGGTCTCACTTTTATCTGCTAAAAAAACACCCAAGTGAAACGAGAAAAGTCATCAACAATAACGAAACCGTATTTGTTACCGCCGATGCTTTGGTAAGCAACGGGTCCGATGAGGTCCATATGTAGTAGCTCCAATGGCCTTGTGGTTGACACGACGTTCTTCATTGGATGCTTTGCACCAACTTGCTTTTCGGCTTGGCACGCGCTGCAAATCTTATCTTTCTCAAACGAGACATTGGTTAATCCAAGGATGTGCCCTTCCCTTTGAAGTTGGGCCAAGTTCCTCATCCCAACATGAGCTAGTCGGCGATGCCAAAGCCAACCCATGCTATATTTTGCCATTAGACATGTCGTAGGTTCTACCTTACTAGTTGAGAAATCAACTAGGTAAAGTTTTCCCTTCAACACACCTTTAAATGCAATAGAGGAATCCCTTCTTCTAGATACGGTCACACCCTTATCCGTAAAGAGACAATCGTAACCCATTTCACAAAGTTGAGAAATGGATAACAAATTGTAACTCAACGAATGCACAAGTAATACATTAGATATGGAATTGTCAGTTGAGATAGCAATTTTACCCAAACCAAGCACTTCTCCTTTTCCATTGTCACCAAACACAATGTTGTTGCATGAGTCACGGCTTGGTTGGAAGGAGGTGAACATTTCTTTTGCCCCGGTCATATGATTGGTTCATCCACTATCCAACACCCAACTTGATCCACCGGAGGCATATTCCTACAAGACAAGATTATGTTCTTGATTTAGGTACCCAAGTTAGATTGGGTCCTAGGGGGTTAGTCACATAAACTTTTGGCACCCAAACATTTCTCATAATCTCCCTCTTCTTGAGGGCACCAACATACTTAACGACAATCTTGCCGTTCTCTCCCCAACAACACAAATAATCACATGTATAGCTTCTTGATATAGGCCTTTGTTGCTTGGGGACCTCCACTTGCTTCTCCTTGTTGACCTTACCATTTGCAAGTGTGGTCTTTGGATTGGCAATCTTGTTGGCCTTGTTCATGAGGTCAAAGAGAGGAACCCCTTTGTTAAAGTTAACAAAGGGTACCCCCTTGACCATCTTTCTTCCATTGGCCTTGCCACCATACTTGTTGTAACCAATCCCATCTTTGATGGATGGGTATCTTGCGGTCTTGAGGATATCCTTTGGTTGTTCCATCTTACACTTGCAGCCATTCTTCAAGATCATGTTCAACTGTTGGATCTCTTTGCTCTTCTTTTATAACTCAACAATGTTAGTTGCACAAGCATTTATATCAATTTTATAACATCTATTGCAACCATTACTTGTTGAAGCATTAGAGTTGTCGGAATCCTTAGGAGTAGTTGAAGAAGCACTACTCCAAAGAGTGTTGTAGCTTAGTTCAAGAGTTTGATATTTATCTTGAAAGCTTGTGAGGCTTTCTTGAACCAAGCTAACCTTACTCTTTAGATTAGCAACTGAGTCATTGCTCGTGGAACACTCTTTAGCCAACTTCTTGTTAGAGTCATTAGCTAAAGATAGTTCCACAGTCAATTTCTCAACCTTCAACTTCTCCTCGGCAAGAGAAGCTTCCAATGCAAGGTTCTTTTCTCTCTCTTGAGAGATCAAGTCCCCTTGCAAAACAAGACTCTCATTCCAACTTTCCAATTTACTAAGCAATTTTAATATCTTTGGTCCACCTTTCTTACCAAACTTTCTTATGATGCTTACTTCAAATTCATCCATTTCATCATCACTATATTCATCACTAGAACAAGTAGGAGAGTGAGGTGATACCTTCTCATCCTTAGCCATGAAGCAAGAATGAGTGACGTCATCCTCATTGTTGGTGAGGCCCTCGAACAAGCGTGATGAAGTGGTTGAGGTAGTCATGTTGGAGAGGGGGCTTGGAGAAGAGGTCTTGTGTATGGCAATGTTGGCCGCTCCCTTTTCTTTCTCCTTGCCCTTGCTCTTCTCTTCATCACTAGAGTCATCTTCGGAGAACCATTCTTCACCAAGATGAGCTTCACCACCTCTTCTTCTTCTTTGTTTCTTGTCATCACTCTTGCTAAGCTTGCTCTTGTTCTTCTTTTGTGGACAATCAACGATGAAATGATCGTCCGCACCACACTCATAACAATTCCTCTTCTTTGACTTCTTGAAGTATCCACCTTTGCCCTTCTTGTACATCTTCTTCCTCATGAATCTTCTAAAGTTCTTCACAAGGAGTGCAATCTCATCATCGGAATCATCGCTCCCTTCACTTGATGAATCATGTTGGGCCTTCCTTCCTTCTTCTTGGTTTGCCTTGAGAGCTACCACCTTCTTGTTGCTTGTTTCTTGGTCTTCTAGAGCTTCATCATCCAAGACTTCATGATGCTTTATTTTGGCAAGCATCTCATGAGGTCCCATGCTCTCATAGTTAGGTCTCTCCATGATGATTGATGCAAGTGTCTTGTTCTTCTTACTATATGCTCTCAATAGCTTTCTTGCAGCTGAATTGTCATCCCACTTGCTATCTCCAAGAGCTCTAATCTTGTTTATCAAGGTCATGAATCTATCCGACATTTGTTGAGTGGTTTCACCACTCTTGATAGTGAAGTTCTCGATCTTTCCTTGTAGAAGCTCAATGTTGCACTTCCTTACACTTGCATCACCCTCATATGATATCTTGAGAGTGTCCCAAATCTTCTTGGCATTCACCATTCCATGCACCTTGTTAGTTTCTTCGGGCTTAAGGCATGATAGAATCAATGATGCCGCTTGAGCATTTTGTTGAAACTCAATCACATCATTGTCGGTGAACTCTTCGCCTTCAACATAACTTGGTCCATTCTCGACAATCTCCCAAGCTCTTGCGGCAAGAAGATGTAGCTTCATCTTGTGTTCCCAATCATTGTAGTTGATTCCATCGAAGGAGGGTGGTTTGCCTAGATTGATGCTAGGCAATTGAAGGACTTTGCCCATTTGGCCATAGTCATAATGTACGTTAGAGAACTCCTTCTCTTTCTTGCCTTTCTCTTCATTTTCCTTGTTCTTATCTTCTTTGGGCTGTGGTGGATTGTCTCCACTTCCGGATGACTCGGCTTTGCTGCCCAAAGCTTGCTTCAAGCTTTCAATCTCATCCTTCATCTTTTTCATTTGATCTTCAAATTTCTTTGCTTGATCTTCTAGCAGCTGACTAGAAACTCTCTTGACAAGTTCATTGACTTCATCTTGACTTAGGGTCGACATGATTATCCCTTACGCGGTGAAGCGCTAACACAAGGGTTAGGCTCTGATACCAATTGAAAGGATCTAATCAGCCTAGAGGGGGTGAATAGGTGATTTTTGACAATCTAAAACTTCACAAACTAGAATTCGTAGTTAGGTAACAACCGGTGTTGCCGGTTTGTTTGTGCAGAAACATGGGTGTATGCCGAGTCTCGAGTGATGAGTGATTGTCAACTGGGATAATGCGCATGTTCTTTGGCTTGTGTTGTGCAGGTGTCGAGCACGGATACAGTGATCAAAGGCAAGGTGAAGGTCAAGTAGAGACGTGCCGTGCCGATGGACCGAGAGTGGCGAAGGGCGGACGTGAGGCTTGGACTGAGGGACCGGTGGCCTGAGGATCAGCTGTGGTGGCTGACAGCCTGGGACAGCGACGAGCGAAGACTTGCGGGCACAGTGTTGCTCGGGTCGAGGACCTGGGGACATGTGTCGGTGGACGGGGTGCACGGGCGGTGCATCCCCTCTACGGCTCGGTTTGGTGGTTGAGCCACAGAAAAACCACCGAGTGGACGGTTTCCAGGTTCGGGCCTCAAAACCTGAGTGCGGCCGGTTTCCGAGTGGACGCACGGTTGAACACTGACCGGACGCATCTCTGTCACTGTTCGCAGTTTTTGTTTGATTCGACCGGATGCTGAGCTCTCGACCGGACGCTCCTCTCTAGTGAGTCCGGCCAGAAACAGTAAGGGTCCAGAACAGAATTTTTCAGACCGGATGCGTCCGATCCTGACTGACCGGACGCTCTAGTGAGTCCGGTCAGTGCACCTCCGCACGTTTTCGTCCGTGGTTCGTTCAGTCGTTGTCGGTTTTGATTTCCGGCTTTTGCGCTGGGTTTCTAGAGTTGTGTAGTGTTCCGCTGTGCTTCTTGGAAGCATCCACCCTACATCTAGGGTCGTGGACACTCGCAAGTTCTAGGTTTGCTCTTGGGGTTGATTTTTGGGACAGTGGCAACAAGTTTCTGAAAAGAAATTTTGAAGCTCCTATTCACCCCCCCTCTGGTCGCTTTCTGGTAGCACTTTGTCCTTCAATTGGTATCGGAGCAGGTTAAGGATCTTCCACCTTAGCCGGTTCCAGATCCACAGAAGGCGTCATGGATCGTGGCGTGGGCAAACCGTCATTTTTCGATGGGATGAACTATGCGTATTGGAAGATACGCATGTTGGCCTATCTCCAGAGCATGGGCTCATCTGTTTGGGAGATTTGCAACAAGGCCGATTATGTTGTCTTGGCTGCTCGTGCTACTCAGCTTCAGATCGATGAGCACGATGCCAATAGTCGAGCGCGTAACGCTCTTTTCTCCTGTTTGAGCATGTCTGAGTTTGATCGTGTTTCTCACCTCCCCACGGCTCGTGAGATTTGGGCGACCCCCATGCGCTTCCATGAGGGAACCACTCAAGTCAAATCCCGTCTCTATGAGTCGCACAAGCGGGAGTATGAGAACTTTCGACACATGCCTGGCGAGAGCATAGAGAGTTTATTCGCTCGCTTTCAGGTGATTGTCAACAGGATGAGGGCTAACAAGGAGCTGTTGCCTTTCGACGATCATGAGAGAGCTTTGAAGCTTTTGCACACTCTTGATCGATCTGTGTGGGACTCAAAGGTTCAGGCGATCATCGAATCACCTAACTATGAGACCCTCACATGCGATGAGCTCTTTAGTAAGCTCAAGTCCAGTGAGATTAACGCCATGGTGAGGGCTTCTTATGAAAATCCTTCTGGCCCGTTGATGGCTTTGCTTTTTGGCTCTTCTGCTAACCCCTCTGGAGGCTTTGCACTTTCCTCTCTTCTTTCTGTCACAGAGGAGCAGCTGAAGTTCATGAGGGATGACGAGCTAGCTTTGCTCGCCAATCGGTTCTCGCGGTTCTACAACAACCGCATGAACCGTCGCCGCGGAGGAGGACACTCGGGATGTTTCGAGTGCGGCGACCCCAACCACTTCATCGTCAATTGCCCGAAGAAGAACAAGCTAGTCTTCGGCAAGGCGGATCATGGGCACAAGTACGACTCCGGCAAGCGCAAGGAGAAGTACGTCCCCACGAAGCAAAGGCGGAAGGGCGGCTTCAACAAGGAGTACATCAAGACGAAGTACTTGGAGAAGGCCCAGGCTGAGCAGTGTGCATTCTTCACCACGCTCAGTGACGTCGACAACTCGGATGATGACTCCGCTTCCTCAAGCGACGACGAGTCTGAGAAGAAGAAGAGGATCGAGGACAAGCTGAACGGTCTCTGCTTCTTCGCCGACGATGAGGGTCTCTGCACCATGGCCCTCGGCAAGGAGGTCGATGGCAAGCCTAAGGATATCCCTCGGAACGACGACGACACCTCCCAGGCATCTCTGACCCCTGACGAGCTTTCTGCTGAGGTCGAAAAACTTACTGCCGCCCTTCTTAGTCAAGATAAGCTGCTTAGGCGTGCTGCTAGAGAGCGAAAGGAGTTTAGGCAGAAGTGGGAGGATACGGTGAAAGAACTTGAATTTGTCAAGTCCACCATTGTTGTCACCAAGGAGGAGTGTGAGATGTGCACCACACACATGACTGACCTTCTCACTTTGAGAGGTAAATATGTTGTGTTGGTAGGAGAGGTAGATGAGCTTAGAGCTAGATCTTCGGTGCTTGGTGCGTGCAAGTCTTGTGCGGGCTTGCAATCCGAGTTGGCAGAGAAGAATGCCAAGATTGTGTATCTTGAAGAGGCTAGCTCGGGTAGCACTTGTGTGGCTAGGTGTGTTCTGTGTGAGGGCTTGGAGATGGAGATAGCCAATGTGAAGCATGACAAGATGCAAACCGAGGAGGAAAACACATACCTTTGGACCATCTTGTCATGGGTATCTAGTGGTGAGCCGCAGCTTGGGATGATGATCTCCCAGTTCAAGCGTGCTGCTGGAGGTCCAGGTGTAGGTTTTGCTCAGGGTGTTGATGTTTCATCTTTTGGCAAGATTGGAGAGTCGAGTGGTCTTAACCCATGTGAGAAGCCCAACTCCACCACTACTCCCAAGCTTACTAAGATTCCACCCAAAGAGCCTCTTAAGCCTAACACCAAGGATGGAGTGTTTGTTGAACCTCTGAGAGCTCCACCCAAGAAACAATCATGGTCTCCAAAACCAAACCACCTCAAGAACAAACTAGACACAATGCCACCTATCCAGGAGGAGCTCATGCCACAGAAGGGCAAAGTGATCCACATCCACTACCGTGAGTACCAACAACCCCCTATGAGAGCGATGAGGTACCATTGTGAGCACTGTGGGAGAGATGGACACTTGAATGAGTTTTGCTTTTGGCGCAAGAGAGAGGCGCGTCGTGCAAAGGAGATGAACAACATGGACATGTACCATCCTTTCCATGATGTACATGTGCCGAATGTTCAAAGGCGTGCTGCTAGGCCTAGAGGCCCAAAGCCTCAATTCCTAAGCCTAGGCCGCGAGGAGGTCGTGCCCGGCGGGAGCCTGCAGTTGTGAGCTATGGACCCCGTGTCGGTGGCTTTGTAGTTGAGCGTTTTCCTTCACCGCGTTTTGAGTATCGCGATGAACGCTCCTCCCTTAGCGGACCACGTTTTCCTCTATGTGGTGATCGCTCTTCTCGGAGGCATGCTAGGAATGGTTTTTCTGCTAACCGTTCTTTTGAGCAGCCGGCCCAACACTGGTATTCTCCCTACTTCACTAACCCCAGTGTTGGACCGTATGCTCACCCTATGTCTTTTTATTGATGTAGGTAAAGCGATTGGAGAACGTTTGGTTGGTGGATTCCGGTTGTTCGAGACACATGACCGGAAACGCCAAGTGGTTCTCCAGTCTTAGTCCGGTCGCCGGAAAGGAGTTTATCACCTTCGACGACAATACCAAAGGTAAAGTGTTGTCTCGTGGGTCGGTGCGAGTTAATGAGCACTTTGTGTTGCGCGATGTTGCTCTTGTTTCTAACTTGCATTTTAACCTTCTTTCTGTTTCGCAACTTTTCGATGATGACTATGAGATTCGTTTTAAGCCGAATCTCAGTCGTATTTTGGATCCTTAGGGCAATCTTGTGTGTTTAATTTCGCCCTTTGGGAAAGTCTTTCATGCGAACTTCTCGAAGTCTTTTGGCATTTCTCGTTGTCTTGTGGCTGGACCTTCCTCCTCTGATCTTTGGAAGTGGCATAGGAGACTTGGACATTTGAGCTTCGATTTGCTTGCAAGGCTTTGCTCACTTGGCCTAATCCGAGGATTGCCCAAGTTGTCTATGGAGAAAGATCTTGTTTGCCATTCTTGTAGACATGGGAAGATGGTTGCCGCTCCCCACCATCCAGTGACTCAGGTCATGACTAAATACCCTGGAGAGCTTTTGCACAGGGACCTCGTTGGTCCGGCTTGGGTGAGCTCAGTTGGGGGGAAGTGGTATGTGGTTGTTGTTGTTGACGATTTTTCGAGATATTCGTGGGTCTTCTTTTTAGCTGAGAAGATTGAGACCTTCTCTTTTGCTCGCAATCTGATTTTGCGTCTTCAGAATGAGTTCCTTTGAACTCAATGCGAGCTATCCGTAGTGATAATGGTTCCAAGTTTAAGAACTCGGATTTTGAGAAGTTTTGTAACTCTTTGGATTTTGAGATATTAATGGGTTTTCTTTTTAGCTGAGAAAACCGAGACTTTCTCTTTTGCTCGCAATCTGATTTTGCGTCTTTAGAATGAGTTCCCTATGAACTCAATGCGAGCTATTCGAAGTGATAATGGTTCCGAGTTTAAGAACTCGGATTTTGAGAAGTTTTGTAACTCTTTGGGTTTAGAGCATCAATTTTCTTCTCCCTACACACCGCCACAGAATGGGGTTGTAGAGAGGAAGAATCGGACCCTTGTAGAGATGGCCAGGACGATGCTCGATGAGCATAGGACTCCTAGGCGATATTGGGCCAAAGCTATGAGCACTGCATGTTATATTTCCAATCGCATTTTTCTCCAAGCTTTCTTGAAAAAGACTTCTTATGAGTTGCGTTTTGGAAAATTGCTCAAGGTGAGTTATTTTAGAGTTTTTGGTTGTCACTATTTTATACTTAAGAAAGGCAACCTGGACAAATTTGAGTCTCGTTCTTCTGACGGTGTATTTTTGGGTTATGGCATTCATACTCGTGCATATCGTGTACTTAACCTTGATACTAACCGAGTCATGGAGACATCCGATGTCACCTTCGACGAGACCATGGTTTGTCCTTCTTCTCGTTTTGAGCGTGCAGGTGATCATGAGGTTGGCGAGCCTCTTTTTGATGATGAGTACGAGGGTGCTGAAGGGATGGATGACCCAGCACCACCTCCACCTGCTGTGCCGCAAAGAGCGGCCTCTACTACCACTCACGATCCCGATCCTTCTTCTTCAACTACTTGGGGGCCGTGGGATCCGCCACCTCGAGCGGTACCTTTTGTACCCGAGGAGGCACCAACTGCTGTTGAGGGGGAGGTCTCTTCAGCTCGGGAGGCGCCACGACACATTCAGCGCCAACACCTGCCTCAACAGATGATCGACAGCATCGGCGAACGTGTCACTCGGTCAAGGTCACAACAAATCTCTCACTTTGCTCATTCTGCATTTGTTGCTGATTTTGAACCCTGAGATGTTGGACACATTTTATCTGATCCAGATTGGGTCAATGCCATGCATGAGGAGCTTGAAAACTTTGAGAGAAATCGGGTTTGGGTTCTTGTTCCTCTTCCTCCTGAGTGTCACCCTATTGGGACAAAATGGGTTTTTAAAAACAAACAAGGAGAAGATGGCCATGTTGTGAGAAACAAGGCCAGACTTGTAGCCCAGGGGTATAGTCAGAAGGAGGGGATAGACTATGAGGAGACTTTTGCTCCTGTAGCCCGTTTGGAGGCAATTAGGATACTCTTGGCTTTTTTTGCATCCAAAGGTTTTAAACTTTTTCAAATGGATGCCAAGAGTGCCTTCCTAAACGGCTACATAGAAGAGGAAGTATATGTGAGACAACCTCCCGGTTTCAAAAATCCCAAGTGTCCAAACCATGTTTTCAAACTTCACAAAGCTTTATATGGTTTGAAACAAGCCCCTAGAGCCTGGTATGATAGGTTGAAAACCTTTTTGCTTGCTAAGGGTTTTAAAATGGGATGTGTGGATAAAACACTTTTTCTCCTCAAGCAAGGCAATGACACTCTCTTGGTCCAGATTTATGTGGATGATATCATTTTTGGTGGTTCTTCTCACGCTTTGGTTGCCAAGTTTGCAGATACTATGAGCAGGGAGTTTGAGATGAGCATGATGGGCGAGTTGACGTTTTTCCTTGGGTTGCAAATCAAGCAATCCCGAGAGGGGACGTTTGTGCACCAGGGCAAGTACACCAAGGATATCCTGAAGAAGTTCGATATGGGTGAGGCCAAGCCTCTTCCAACACCCATGTCGATCACGACGGCCCTGGATGAGGATGTGGAAGGAGAGGCTGTGGACTAGAAGGAGTACCGGAGTATGATCGGGTCGCTGTTGTACCTGACGGCGATACGCCAGGACATCCAGTTCGCGGTGTGTCTTTGCGCGCGATTTCAGTCGTCGCCGCGCACCTCTCACCGTCAAGCGGTCAAGCGCATTATGAGGTACTTATGCTTCACTCCAGAATTTGGGATTTGGTATTCTGCTTCCTCCACCCTCTCCCTTTGCGGTTATTCTGATGCTAATTTTGCTGGTCGTCGAATTGATCGCAAGTCCACTTCTGGGACTTGTCAGTTTATTGGTTCTTCCCTAGTATCGTGGTCTTCTCGCAAGCAGTCTAGTGTCGCCCAGTCTACCACGGAGGCTGAGTATGTTGCTGTGGCTAGCTGCTGTTCTCAGTTGCTTTGGATGATGGCCACTTTGCGTGATTTTGGTATGAGCTTTTCTCGCATTCCTTTGCTTTGTGACAGCACGAGTGCTATTAGCGTTGCTAAGAACCCCGTGCTGCACTCTAAGACCAAACACATTGATGTGCGCTTTCATTTTCTGTGAGACCACTATGAGAAGGGTGATATCGACCTTCGCCATGTCGATACTCATCATCAGTTGGCTGATATTTTCACCAAGCCTTTGGACCAATCAACTTTTGCTAGGTTGAGAGGTGAGCTTGGTGTGTGTTTTCCCTTTTAGTTGGGGGAAACATTTTGGTTTGTGTATTATAAACTGACTCTTTTTCTTTCATTTGATTTCATCATGCATCTTTGCATGTTTATATTCAGAGCTTCATGTATATAATCCATAGAATGTGTCTATGCTCTGTATAGTGTATGCTCCGATGCTTTATGATGGTGTTTGTAGCTTATGCTCTTTCTGATCACTGATACATGTTGTGAGCTGAGCTATTTTATGAATGGTGAATTTGCTTAATGAACATAAAACTTGAAAATGTTCACCATTGAGATATGCAACTAGCATGTTTAGAATGTGTTGAAGTCACTTGTGCTTTTCATATATGCTAGGTTGCTATGTCTCTAGTTCTGAGTCATTCACTTGCTTGGTATGTTCACATTCTGCACAAATTTAAACCAAGATTAAGTGAATTGAAAAGATCGAGATGGGATTGCTTGTCAGCACATCACAGCATCGAGACTGTCTCTCATTGCACTTTGAGTTAAACTTGAGTTGTGTAGTGTATGACTGAAACTGTTGCTTTAAGCTTCTGATTGCTTCTGCATAGGCTTCACACAGTTGAAAAGTTAGGCAATGACAAGCTTTCAACCTCTCGCAATCACATGCTGAAATTTGAACTTGTGTAATTTAACCGCTGCAACTCCGATAAAATTTGAATACACAAGTCTATGTTTCATTCTATAGTATGATGATTGAACCTTGCTAGGGGTAGTTCACCTTGTATACATGTTTAGCACTTGTTTGACTTCCTATCTATACATGTTTAGTGCTATTGATGGTGAATACCTTTTTGGCTGAAAATTGCTCATTTTGCTCCAATGTTTAGATTTCGTATTTGGTGATCAGTTTGAGCCTTTGCTAGCATTTTGTGCATATTGTTGAGTCATCGGATCAGCATTTTGTCAACCATCTTCTCATTCTATCGACTATATTCCTGAAGCTGCTAACTTGCATTTTGACTCATATGCATTTGGAGGGGAGATACTTGATAGTGCATTTTCAACTAAGGGGGAGAAATTTGCCAAATCATAAGGGGAAGAAATTCTCTCCAATCATAAGATCAACTAAGGGGGAGATTTCCTGGTTGTGTGCACTATTGGAGGGGGAGTTTGAGTTGGCTCGATTTTTTCGGATTTTGGACTTTCTGATTGATTCGGAGCTTTTCTGAAGTCTCTAATTGGTTCGGAGCATTTTTGGTAGCTAGTTGTGTTGAGCCTTTGCCTCTTTCTTGAGGGACTAGCGCTTTTGCTCTTGTGCTTTTCAGTTGGTATCAAGCTTTCTCGCTAGCGGTGTTGAGCCCGTTCTGCCTCTTCTTGAGGGCTAGCTCTATCTTTGCTTGGATTTCAATTGATTTTTTGATTGGTATTGAGCTTTCCTTCTAGCGGTGTTGAGCCTGTTCTACTTCTTCTTGAGGGCTAGCTCTATCTTTGCTTGGATTTCAATTGATTTTTCGATTGGTATCGAGCTTTCCTGCTAGCGGTGTTGAGCCTATTCTACCTCTTCTTGAGGGCTAGCTTTGCTTTGCTTGGTTGCGTCGAGCCGTTGCCCATGTCTTTGGGGATCAAGTTGTCTTGCTCTTTCCACTTGACCTTCTTCAGCTTTCATATGCTTTTGGGTCATTTGGTCGAGTTCCTTCTCCTTCTTCTTCCCTCTTCTATTTCATTATGATTTGTGTTGGTAGCTGACAATGCACTCATCAAGAGGGAGATTGCGGATACATGGGTGTATGCCGAGTCTTGAGTGATGAGTGATTGTCAACTGGGATAATGCGCATGTTCTTTGGCTTGTGTTGTGCAGGTGTCGAGCACGGATATAGTGATCAAAGGCAAGGTGAAGGTCAAGTAGAGACGTGTCGTGCCGATGGAACGATAGTGGCGAAGGGCGGACGTGAGGCTTGGACTGAGGGACCGGTGGCCTGAGGATCAGCTGTGGTGGCTGACAGCCTAGGACAGCGACGAGCGAAGACTTGCGGGCACAGTGTTGCTGGGGTCGAGGACCTGGGGACATGTGTCGGTGGACGGGGTGCACGAGCGGTGCATCCCCTCTACGACTCGGTTTGGTGGTTGAGCCACAGAAAAACCACCGAGTGGACGGTTTCCAGGTTTGGGCCTCAAAACCTAGGTGCGGCCGGTTTCCGAGTTTGGGCCACAAAACTCGGGCTGAGGACGGTTTCCAGGTTTGGATCTCAAAAACTGGGCGCTGTGGGTTTCTGAGTTTGGGCCACAAAACTCAGGCGATGGACAGCTGGTTTCCCGGTTTGGGCCTCAAAACCGGGGGTTGGTCGTGAAGGCTGGTTTCCCGGTTTGGGCCACAAAACTGGGGGCAGAGTCCGTGAAAAGGACAAGCAGAGCGGTGGCGGCACGTGGCGGTAATCGGTGAGGTTGCGTCGAGGCAACGCTACCAGTTGTGCGGGCATGGCCGTCGGATCACCACCTACCATGAGTTGGTCCAGAATAACCCTAGGGTTTAGCTGGTTCGCTCTGTAATTAGTTAGGGGTAGAGTGGGAAATAGAATTAGGATAAGTAGGGGGAGACACCCACCTCCCATCCTATCTCAGTCATTTGCTATTTTGCCTTCTAGGTTTTCCTGCTCTCCCCATCCTCTGCTGTAGCGAACTGAGATCCACAGAGAAGACAATCATACCTCTGTGTTCGTGAGATTTTGAGGAAGTGAGACCGTAATCTCACTGTTGTAGCGTGTGGTAGCTACACGGTTGCAATTCGTTGCAGTGAGGTGATCACTTTCACCAAAGGAATTTAACTGAAACCTCAAGAACAAGTAGATCGATCGGTTTTCGTTTTGGATCAATTTTCTCTCCTCTCCTCCGAATTCTTCGATTCATCGATTTGGAGATAGGTTCGAGCCATGATCTCCTAGGAGTAGCTCACTATCCTCCTTGTGACTCCTCTCACCAAGTTTGATCCTTAGAGGATTGGTTTTGGGTGAAATCGAGTCGAATTGGTGGATGAACGGAGCTGTGTCGGTGTGACCGGACGCTAGGGTCGGGGTGACCGGACGCTTGGTCCAGAGTCCGGTCGTTGAAGGTTTGACCCGATTCGTTTTCTGTTGACTTGACCGGACGCACGGTTGAACACTGACCGGACACATCTCTCTCACTGTTCACGGTTTTTGTTTGTTTCGACCGGACGCTGAGCTCTCGACCGGACGCTCCTCTCTAGTGAGTCCGGTCAGAAACAGTAAGGGTCCAGAACAGAATTTTTCAGACTGGAGGCGTCCGATCCTGACTGACCGGATGCTCCAGTGAGTCTGATCAGTGTAGCTCCGCACGTTTTCGTCCGTGGTTCGTTCGGTCGTTGTCGGTTTTGATTTCCGGCTTTTGCGCTGGGTTTCTAGAGTTGTGTACTGTTCCGTTGTGCTTCTTGAAAGCATCCACCCTACATCTAGGGTCGTGGACACTTGCAAGTTCTAGGTTTGCTCTTGGGGTTGATTTTTGGGACAGTGGCAACAAGTTTATGAAAAGAAATTTTGAAGCTCCCATTGACCCCCCCCTCTGGTCGCTTTCTGGTAGCACTTTCGGTCCTTCATTTTGGGTAGGTACTACCGGGTGTAACACACCGGTACTACCGACACAAACAAACGACACTACCGGAATCCTAAAAGGAAACTACAAATCCAATATATTTGAGCTATGAATGTAATACAAGAATATGCCCCACTTCCCTAAGTATGATAGATAGCGAATCTAGCCTTACCAAGCCTTGGTTGCTTCCCACGGTGTAGATCGAGCCTTCTCAACCTAAGAAAGAGATAGGGAGAGGAAGAACACGAAGAACACAAGTAATATGCAAAGTTGAGACAACAACAAGCACACGGGACACAACGATTTATCCCGAGGTTCGACCAATCCACTAAGGAGTGCCTACGTCCTCGTTGTTGAGGTGACCACAAAGGTCGGAGTCTATTTCACCTCCTTGCCTCACTCAAGCAACCACAAAGGCTACTAGAGTTTCTCCACTAGAAATCACAGGGGTAATACAAACACTTCGGGGAGCCCTCACAAATGAATCAATACGGGCTACCACGAAGAACACCTAACCGGCTAGGGTTCAAAGAACCCAAGAGTAATAGACACCAACCAAGCCGGCTAGATGGAAACCAAGTGCTCAAGTCGTAGATTGTAGCTTCCCACTCTCTAATCTCACTTCCCTAGCTCAAATCTTGCAAAGGAATGCATCTTGGAGCAAAGGGGGAGAGAGAGGGAAGAAGTCAATGCTTGAAGAGAGTTTGTTTGAAGTTAGGTCGCAATAAGTGAGTGGAATGAGTGGGTAACGGTCAAAAGACAAGTGGAGAGCTATTTATAGTTCCCCAATCCCGAGGCTGGTGGGTAGTACCGACCACCCTTGGTCGGTAGTACCGACCAGTCAAAAACCATTGCTCAGATCTGGATCTGACCTAAAACCAGTTACCGGCCTTAGGTCGGTACCACCGAGGGTCGGTAGTACCGGCCTTATGGCGGTACTACCGCCAGGCCAAAATGGTCGCGAACAGAGAGCTCCGCAGAAAGTGACTTGAACCCTCGGTTACTACCGACCAGGGTTGGTACCACCGAGGGTCGCTAGTACCGACAATATGGCGGTACTACCACCAAGTCAAAATCGCGACAACACAGGGAGCTCTGCAAACCAGACTTACTACCGGCTTGGGTCGGTACCACCGAGGGTCGGTAGTACCGACAATATGGCGGTACTACCGCCATGCCATTTTGAGCTTACACAGAGAGGACAGCAAAAACGACCTTTCTACCACTAGGGTCGGTACCACCGAGGGTCGGTAGTACCGACAATATGGCAGTACTACCGCCATGTCATTTTTGAGCCTACACAGAGAGGGTGTTAGAATGCTCTGAGTTTCCGGTACTACCGACCATATGGCGGTACTACCGACAGTTCAAAATGAACTCTACACAGAGAGCATTGCGCGCTGCAGCCCTGGTCGGTACTACCGACTGCACAGAAAAACCTCTATGTGTTCGTGATCGTGCGGTGTCTCTCAAGCAAACTTTAGTTAGTTGATTTGAGCACTTTTCTCCACATCTAGCTATCCTAATTTGTGACCCTCTTGATAGTCCGACTTACCTATAACTCAAGTTTAAAATCAAATTTTAGAACAACCACTTGAGCTAGGTATTTTCTTATCCAAATGTATCCAACGTGCTTTGTTCACGAGATTTCAACATTTCAAATCTTTCTAAGGACTAACACCTGCATACATGCTTTTATAAAGCCGTTAATCCCTAATTTAATTGTCATTAATTAGCCAAAACCCACATTGGGGGCGAATGCACTTTCAAACTCCCCTTTTTTGGTAATTGATGACAACCAACTTAGGCTTACAAAAAGATAGAAAGAATTGAGGCTTTTGAATTCCAAAATTTAGTGCAAGCTCCCCCTTAGTGTATGCTTTGGATATCAATTTCAAACCATGACTTAAAGCAAGATTGCATACACAAGAATAAGAGCTCCCCCTAAATTTTGCAATCCGTGGGGTGCCTAAGTGTGTGTGACAACATCATATATACCAATTTGTGATGCATAAACAAGATGACATGGTGATCCACATAACAATGTAATAAGAGAAAACGAATGGCTATGGAAGAAAGAAAAGGACTCAAATCTCATAGCCATATCGAAAACAACAATTACCAATCATGACAAGAGCAGTATAAAGAGAATGAACCAATCATGAATATAACATTAAGCTCAAAGGTTTCACATCCTCATTACATCATAAAATTTTAAAAGTAGCAAACCACACTTAGTTTAACTCTCTCAAAGACTAGCTATTACATCATGATAAAAGCCTAACACTCCCCCTTTGGCATCAAATGCCAAAAAGGGTAGGCCACGAAATAAGAATCTAATAGTAGCCACCTGAAGAACCATCAAATCCACCAAAGAGAGAGGAGTATGCGCTGGCGCCAACATCACCACCGGGGAACGACGACGAAGGAGCGGTAGAGGGATCCGATGGAGGAGAGGGGGCGTGGAAGCCACCACTCCCAGCTGGATCGGCGTCGGGGGCAGCAAAGCCCATGTAGGAGCCACCACCGCCACCCTGGTATGAAGTGGATCCACCACCATGTGATGGACCCTCACCGTAGTCAGGATAGAAGGGGGGAGGCTAATACGAAGGCTGAGGATGAAGAGGCTGAAACAAGGCAGAGCTGAAGATACCAGCCTCATCATCACCTCCATGCTGCTGCTGCTGCTCACCACCGTCATCATCATCATGATCATCATCACGTCCATGTTGGGCATCGTACTCGGCGAAGGGTTCCGTGAAGGACCGAAGAGGAGACCATGGAGGGAGACCAAGATGCTCACGCACCTCTCGCTGATGCTGCTCGTCACGCTCAGCCTTGTAACAGAACCAGGAGAAGAACTTGCTGAGAGCGTGACGAACACCCAAGGTACTATGACTTACGGTATTCATTATACCGGACACCCAAAAGTGCTGGAAGGCTATTGTGATGCCAACTAGATTTCTGATGCTGATGAGCTTAGAGCCACAAGCGGATATGTGTTCCTGCTTGGAGGTGGCGCTGTTTCCTAGAAGTCTTGCAAGCAGACTCTCATTACGAAGTCTACCATGGAAGCAGAACTCATAGCATTAGACACTGCAGGGGCTGAGGCCGAGTGGCTTCGTGAACTCCTGTTGGATTTACCGGTGGTTGAAAAACCGATACCGGCTATTTCCATGAACTGTGGCAATCAAACTGTGATTGCGAAGGTCAACAGTTCCAGGAGTAACATGAAGTCTACAAGGCATGTAAAGAGAAGATTGAAATCTGTCAGAAAGTTGAAAACCTCCAGAGTTATAACGTTGGATTATGTCCACACGTCAAATAATCTGGTAGATCAATTCACTAAGGGATTATCACGAAATGTGATAGAAAATGCATCGAGAGAGATGGGTATGAGACCCATGTGAAAATCTACTATAGTGGTAACCTGCTCTATGTGATCGGAGATCCCGTGAAGTAGAGTGGTGAAACAAGCTATGAGTAGGTTGAGAGGAAAGTTCCCTTTTGAACCTATCTCTGATGCATAACTTTCCTTCTGTAAGGCAAGTTAGTATTTACCTTAATGTATTCCGAGAGTCTTATAAAGATGTTGTCCCATAGAACATCTTATGAGGAATACACCTATATGAGTCAGACTGCTGGTCACAGTCTATGGGATTTGGGCGGTCCCTAAATACTCATGAAAGACACTGAAGTGTGACTTATATGCTTCAAACAGCGGGGATGTCTGTTGCAGCCTAGTACTAGTAAAGGACTTGAGTGAATCTCACCTCACGCAAAATTGTCAATTCAAGGCATAGTCCATTGTTCAGTTGTGACTGAGTGAAACTCTTGCTCTAGGTGGATGTTCAACTTAACAGTCTCCATCGAAATACTGGTATATCAAAGAATTGAGATTCTGGAACTTCATAGTTACAAACCCTAGAGTTTGGTGGAGATTGTTAGATTTATTATGGGCCAAGCCCATTAATATATTTAATAATCAATAACTCTATGGTGTGTAATTGTGGGATTTAATGTTTGTACCGGATTGGAAAATAAAGGGACGTTGACTCAACTTATATGGTGGGAATTATTCCATCTAATTTGAGAAGTTGTGAAACGGACTAAGGCACGGGCTCGGGCTCGGGCTCGGGCCGTGGCGAGGCGAGGCAGGCGGGCGGGCGTGGCGTGTTAATTTTATTTTAATATGCACTAACCACGCCTTAATTACTGGAGTTTCCGAGTTTGCCTTCTCCTCCGTCTTCCCTGCATGCGGCCGCCCATATTCCTCAGCAAGGATATAGTGCCTGTTTGCTTCTTCTTCCAATTGGCTCTCTCTCTCTTCTTCACGCAGAACAGAAAGAGGAACACTTCCAGAATTCCGATTCCGCTGCGAGTCAGTATCTCCATCTCGTTCGTCCGCGCGCACGGAGGAGCGAGAGGGCAGGTGCCTCCGGAGCCGGTGCTGTTCGAGACCTTGCACGGGGGATCGGCAATTAGGTTTTTGGGAAGCGTCTACGCGACTGCCCGAACCATCTTCGACGTCGTTCGTCTTCTCCAGGAGGATCGTCGACGTTGTCTTCTTCCCGGTGAAGTTGCTGTTGTACGTCTTTGTCCGCCTGTTGCTGCTGGTCGAGTTCTTCCCGGCGAGGTGTCTGCGTCCATCTACTTCATGGTGATCTTCATCTTCTTCGTCTTATTCTCCATCGAGATACAAACCGAACGAGGTTCAACAACATCAAATTCTCTGAATGTGGGAAGGATCTTCCTAAATGTTGCAGTAGCTCTGTTTCGTTGTTTCAGTAGTTGTTGCTTATATGTTTTATTAAGCCTGTTACGTTGTTTCATATGTTTTTCTGCAGTAGATGATATATTATGTTTTATCATCATTTATATGATTCACATACTTGTTTCACATATGTGTCATACTGTTATGGTCATATGTGATATTATGAAATCAATAGTATATTATCTCATATATGTCGTCGTCATAATGTTAATTTACGGAATTAAAACGACATGGAAATTGCCTTTATTTCTAACAGAAACTTGGGCATTGGAGACTTTAGCTATGGAAATCTTCACTAAACATGGGTGGTCATATTTTAAAAGAATTAGTGCTTAGATAAACACTCTTTTACTTGGTTTCGCTTTTTGTGAGTTTTTTAAAATTAACCTCATGTTTGAAACTGTAATAAGTTTTGGTTGTGTGCAAATCTTTTGTAGAGGCTGGAATTAAAATTTCTTTTTTCTAAAAAAAATGGTACGTGGCATGGTAAATCATGGCAGCGAATCAAACGCTCCCTAAAACTCTAACATTCGTTGAAACTGATCATATAATGTCGGGAGAAATGACACGAGTGCCTCAGTCCCATAGCACTCAATCTAGATCAATGACTCAATATATCAAATCCTTGAAGACACAAGTCCATTAAGGGGGTATTTAGTTCCCACCCAAACGTTTCACCTATCACATGAAATGTTTAGATACATGCATGAAGTACTAAATATAGATTAAAAAATAACTAATTACACAGATTGCGATAATTTTGCGAGATGATTTTTTTAAGCCTAATTATGCCATGATTTGACAATGTCGTGCTACAGTAAATATGTGCTAATGATAGATTAATTCGTCTCACAGTTTTCTGACACAATATATAATTTGTTTTTTTAATTGGACTATTTTTAATAGACTAAATTAGTGCCGCAACATTTAATGTGACATCTATAAACTTTTCACCTCTCAACTAAACACCCTTTAAACAGTCGAAAGAAATGCTAGTTGTACTTATAATAACGAAGTGCATCACAAGGATGCTTGATGTCTCTGTCATATCTGTCGGGCCTGACTCAGCGGTTACAAAATGAGAGGAATCAGACCAATGTGTCAGCCTCTCTAGTTAGGTACATGTAGGTAACTAGTAGGAATTGCACGCCCTGAGCGCCTAATGAAAAGTACTACGGTTTAGCATTATTAGTAAAGTGAAAACATAGGTATAAAGTATTAGAACTGATAAATATATACACAACAGTAAGTTGCAAAATAAATTCTTGCTGCAACATAGGTGATGATACGAGGTATCGTTGCACTAAGATGGGAGAGTTTAACAGGTATAGAAAAACATGGTAATGTGTTTGCTAGGATGAAGCAGGTTTGCTCCTTTGGCTCGCCTGTAGAGGCAGCAATGACCAATCCATTTTGCACCTACAGTTGTCGCAACTACTAACATGTTGCCAACCTGCATTTAGTAAAAAAAAGATACATTAAAAGATCTAGAACTGGATGTATGGGGGTGGTAAAATGTTTAGATAGGTGACAAATATGCGGTGTGGTATACAACCAGCCAAATTCAAAATCTCTGTATGAACGAAAAGTATGAACGAAAAGATCACCTCTGGAGAAAAAGGAACATAATTAACGAAAGAGATCAAATCAAATAGGCGACCCAAGATTGAAGACACCATCGTTTGGTGACCCACTTGAGTATTGTCTCCACAAGGAACACAGCAACACGAAGGAAAGGCAGAAATAAGACTGTCACGAAAACAAGAAATTGTTCGCAAGAATTGGTTGCAAGGTGAAGGCTCCAGATCATAGCTAAATAACAATGCAAATGGAAATCATGATTTGATCTAGATCTTGGAGTATGAAGGTATCAGAATAAATGGGAAATGCCTAGTCTGTCACATGATTTTTATCACCGCCTTACATTTCAGATCATAAAAGGGTAATTACACTTTCATCGTAAGTAGAAGAATAAATGGACCAGGAGGAAGGAATGATAGTAGTGCCCAGACTCATAATTTCTGGGCTGTAGAGCAAAGTGCATACAAAAGAAAAAAAAGGCAAAAAGACTAAACTAGAAGAGTATTTTGTTAAGCATTATCTATCTATTGTCCCAACTGAAAACAATGCGCCGTAAATCAGAAACTAAAATACAGAAACTAATTACCTAACACCTACTAAACCAAGATCAATTAACAAAGAAGACAAGGTAAATCTTACGGCCCAAAAAAATACCATGTATGGAAATATAAACCGAAACATTTGTCTATTTCCTTGCTTGTGTAGTCTCTCTAGTTACCATTCATTTTTTTCTATAGCTCGTGTAATGTACGGCTCAGTATTATAATATATTGGAATGGAACATATGCAAATAATTTTGAATTTGAAACCTATCTATGTGAATGAGCAACATTATCTGCAATAAATGAAGTGGTCGATAACATAATTAAGGACGGTTGGATCTATGGGGGGAAATACAATCATACCGCACATAGTAAATAAATTAGGTAGGATACTTAGCAAACAAAATTAGGTGGGCTTCACGAGGTTGGACAACGCTATAGAAATAAGATAGCGCATATATCATTGAAATTTCTCCTTGCAAACCAACATGTTCCTAAGTTTATATTTTTGAAAGATTTTTTTTCTGAGGCCTCAGAAATATAGTACGAATCATCATTTGCTAAGCAACTTGGAGCTTCAAGGCATGTTGATAATTCAGTTACTCGCTGCTGGACGTGAGAGGGAGGAGAGGGAAAAGATAAGGCGAGATCTTTTCTTTAGTTTGAAGGAGGAGAGGCAGAAGCTGTGTGTATATTCATTTCGACAGATTCGTATGAGAAGACGAGAGAGACAGGTAGGAGGCATGAAGAAGCTGCACAAATCAAATAGAAGCCGAAGAAGCTGTTGTCAGCCAAATCAGATGGAAACAATTTCGGTCGCTGGACGGGAGATTAGACAGCGTCAAGCCGAACGTGAAGCGAGGACAACCAAGCGAACAACGTCTTTTGTGTGGACCAAGAAGGAGGCGTGCAACTGACGGATCGCTTAGGTGGACTCACCAAAGAATTCGTTCCGACGTGTGCACCCTGATTTCTCGGGGTTCCCTCCGGTTTGTTAGGGGAAATTAAAGGGAAGAGAAATTCCAGCAACTGAGTAACTCTTAGGTCGCATAAGTAACAGGTCATGTCTAGTACCTCACAAGCGGATCAGCATCAGATTATATCCTTCAACATAGGATATGTAATTATCATCATAGGCTGAAGGAAGAGAAAAAATAGGAGGTGGACAGTCCATAGCCTCATTTTGAAAATATAAAGCCAAAATCCAGCTTGATATTGCAGCTCACCAAGTAAGAAAGACCAACCAAAAATAAATCATTGCCATTCATTGGCAATGGGAAGAACTAAAGAAGCAAAGGGTGAAGCAACTTATCTGATTACTCGCTAAAGATCAATACGATTTGTTGAACAACACCAAGACCCAACACACATGTAGGTAGTCTCAAATTTATCCGGCATAGAGATGTAGGCGTCTTCAAGCTGATTAGAAAATTAGAAAATAAAGGAACAAAGGTATACCAAATCAGGAGGATCAGTGGTCTAAATCAGGTAGAACCTACTGTATAAAACAACTAAAATCACCTTTTTAGAAATGCAATTGTGAAACGAAACGAGTTTCTGTGGTCTCCAACAATAAGCTATCTCAGTGGCAGGCATCTTTAAAGGTAAAGCAGGTAAAGAAATTACAAAACTTAGCAGAAGGCAGCAACAAATAAGTAAGAGCAAATAATTTCGTGCAATGACATAGAGGTTCGTATGTTAGGTAAGGAAAAACAATTTGTTCCAACAACATAGGACATGCAGTAAAAGTAATTAAGAATGACAGACTGGGCACATGAGTGCATCTATCAAATCTTTTAACAATACTGCATATTAAAATCAGACAGAACCTATATACAAATACTGCAGTAGACATGTGTCTTATGTTAAATTTAATAACATGTTATTTACTCCCTATGGTAAATAGTTTCATGACAGCAGGAAACCATGTAGTTTTTTATTGTTCAGAAGCGAACGAAATGACCAGGGATCAGACCATTAATGTTAGGAGCCTTAATAATTTTGCTAATGATAAATTCAGCTTAGCTTTGAGGGACATATGAACTGTGGAATATACCATTCTTTTTTGATTAACACTAACCATGTTGGCATAGTTGAACCTGCAACCCTCACTGACCCTGTTTGTACCTCTGAATAAAACTAAACACATGTATGATTGGGACCTCTTTTTTTGGTATAAAGGAAGCAAGCAACATGATCTCATGTATAAAATAATTGCATTAGAAATAGAGCACCTGTGGGAGCATCATACCTTATATAGGTTGTCGCTGCAAGAATCATGCTAACATTTAGTGTTTACAATAGTAAGAGAGAGAGAGCGCACCTGCATCAGGGTTGGTAACTTTTTTTTATCATAGTATCATGAACTCGTATAAAACGGTGCAAAACAATTTGAATTAGCAACCACCACATAACCTAATTAGTGGAACTCTAGATAGCAGAAATCGCTGGCAAACGATAAAGGCCTGCTAAGCTAAACCGGTTTAAATGTAACTCATAGAAGGTCTGCTAAGCAGCAATTAGCTGGAAGCATAAAGTGTCTACCTAACTAAAACATAGGTACAACCTGCAGTAGGCACACAAGAAATTTTCAGAATCTCCTTGATAAGAAAGAAAGTGAAGATTGTACCTGGGACTGAAACTATAAGCTTACCTATTTTTTTATGATCCATGCACAAATGAATGTACCAAAGGCAGTGGAGATTGAACTGTCCTCGTAGCACCAAAAACAAATGTCATGTATAATAAAGAAAAATATGGCAACAGGCTGATCCAAACAACACGCCAAATAAATATACAGACTACTGATTAGATGGAAACATTTCAACTATAGTGAACGGAAGATTAGATGAGGAAAAATGACTGAGTTTTCTTTTTAGGAAGCAGCAGGCAAGCTTCGCCGATGTTACCCAAAAAATCAATGGAAACATTAGATGGGAAAAAATGAATGAGTTTTCTTTTTAGGAAGCAGCAGGCAAGCTTCACCGATGTTACCCTAAAAAATCAATGGAAACATTAGGTAGACCAAGATAAAAGCACGGGGAACACAAGAAAACACAAAAATTGTAACCAAAATCGGACAAAAGAGCGCAATAATGTAATCATTGGGAATAGGGCATGTGCTCAGAATCGACAGAAAGTGATCACAGATAACAAACAGGCAAATGATGAAATCCTCACAGGCCTGACATCACAAGCTTACATCTCATAATTAGGCGGTACATCTCATAATTAGGTGGTAATTGTAGATGCATAGTATATGAGAAAACATGCCATAAGCAGTAGCTTTCACTGGTGAGGTGAAAGTACAGAAATCATAACAGGCAGGAAGAATGGAAGAAAACAGCAGCAACCAGCTGACCATGCTAAAAATAGTCTCAACAGTAGGCATGGTCATCGCCTAAGGTAGCATAGCAAAAAGATGGAAAAGAAAGAATGAGTAAAAGTCATGACCATTGTGTCATGTATCAAAAAAAGGAGGACAAATGTAATACGTGGAAACATAGAGTGACCATCACATGAATGAAGCCTAATTTATGTTGTCCTCATCGTAGCAGCAGCCCACTCCCTCAAACGTAAATGCAACAGTAGTAGGAAATCACAGTCATCACTGCACATGAACGAAATGCAATATCAGTGACATAAACCCAAAAACATCAGCTTCGCAACGCACATGGCGTCAAACCAATATCACTGACATGTTGATGTGCTCAGATCTATGTCATAACAGTTGTGTGCCCTCAGATACACGAAGCGAGGAAATCAGAAGCTTGCTTTGTACAGAGAGTTTACTTCTACATTCACCGAAGGAGAGACAGCACATCGGAGCGACCAGGATCAAGCAGCATTGCGGGGGTGCCTGTGCCGGCGGCCGCTGCCACGGCCCCATGGCTGGGGACCAACCCCTGCTGGAGTGGACGCAGGGCCCACGGCGACGCCTCGTAGCGGCGCAACAGCTGGGCGAGTGTATGGCCGTTGTGCCGCCCGAATCGTCGGTGCTAGAACCCGACTGGCACGGCACAACGTCGGAAGCAGGGAGAGGAGGGGGAAGGGGGAGAAGAGGGTGAGGCAGTGTTACATCCGGTCGCCGGTGAACAGGGCGAAACCCTAGGTCGTCGTAGCGGCGATGCCTGGCCGGAAGACAGAGAGAGGGAGAGGGAGAGGACAGGTGAGGAAGGGTAGGCACCATTACCTCCGGCCGCGGGTGAACATGGGCGGAAACCCTAGATCGGCGTGGCGGCGATGCCGGGGCTGGTTGCCCTGGCCGATGTGTCGCGGTCGGAGGTGGAGCGGAGAGGCAGCGTGACACCCGGGCCCCGTCGGCGGCTGGTGGCGCCGTGGTGCTGCACCACGTCCGTCGACGACGTCGTCGTCGTGTCGCCCCGCAGGAGACCACGCGAGGGATGGGGAGAGTGGAGCGGGGGGCGGCGGATCTGGGGGGGGACGGGGCTCCCATGGTAGCACGAGATATGTCACTGGTATCTCACTGACATGTGGGGCACACATGAGTCAATGACATGTGGGCCAAAATGACATATCTTCAATTTAGCAAAATTATAATAGCAATCTTCAAATTTTCCCGATATATAATGCAACCCCCATCCAACAACCAAACACATTCAAAACTATCACAATTCACAACTTTGCAGGTACTGATGTTACAAAATACGTAGGTAGAGAGTAATTTGCGAGACAAACTTTTTAAGTTTAATTAATCTATGTTTTGACAATATGGTGCTACAGTAAATATCTGCTAATCATGGATTAATTATGTTTAAAAATTTATCTTAGAAATTACTCTCTACCCACCTAATTAGTTTTATTAACAGTAGTAAGTAATTTTCTCCAACTTCACCAAATTTGAATTTGCTGAAGGGACGGCGCTCCACCAATTTAGTGGATTCGACGATTTTGGTGGAGTAGATCTACGGTGAAGCTTTTGGAGCTAAAAGTATTTGACTAGAAAAATTAAATCTAGATCTATTTTTGATGTATCTGAACCTGATAGAGCTGTACCAAAGCTGCCCTAACTGAATGACACGAAAGAAAAACATATAAGCTAAAATAAAACTAATCTATCTATATCTATCTATACTATAAAAGAGCAAAGAAATTGAAAAATACCTCTCACCCAAAAAAATTCCTACCCACCTAAAGTCTCCTCCCTTGGATGTGTTTCGATCTTACATCTAACGCTACATATTAATTTGACAGGTAGGACTAGTATGGACGTAACATACTTACACATGTGTTTCATATAATTTAGTGCTTTCGATACTCCTCATGTTATTTTTTATCACCTTATGATTTCATACCCATATAACTCCAATGTACGAGCACCACCGGTCGTCCAACTAATAAATATTTCCTAAAAAACAATAACACGCCCGAAATATATGACATGGTGTAACACTCTAATCTAATCTCATAGTACCAGGCATCGATCACCGGTTCATGATGTCGTCGACGTCTCCCTCCTCTGTCACCGATGACGACAGCAGTTGCAGCACGTCGACCATCACTGCCGAGACGATGACCGGACGGCACGAGAGGTCGAGAGCTACACCCGAACCAATGGCGGCAGAGGCAAGGGCATCAACTCCGTTAGGTTCAGCGTCAGAGAGCACAGCTGGTACATCAAGTACTACCCTGGCGGTAACTGCGACAAGAGCGCCGACTGGATATCCGTCTACCTCTACCTCGACTGGCCTGCCATCCATGACCCCGACGTCAAGGCGAGGTACGAGTTCAGTCTGGTCCCCGAGGCCGTCGGCGGCGAGCTGCGGGTGCCGCCGTCCCAGTCCCACACCAGGACCAGCAAGTTCGTCTTCTGGAGCAGAGGTGACCATCGGGGCTACCACCAGTTCATCAGAGGCACGAACTTGGAGGAGGCCATGAAAGGCGACAGTTTTCGGATCAGATGCGACGTCCGTCATGAAGGAGACCTGCATCGAGACCACCATGGCCGACCCTATCGCGGTCCCGGCGCCGGAGCTAAACCGGCACCTCGGCGTGCTTCTAGACGATAGGGTGGGAGGGGACGTGACGTTCGTCGTCGGCAGCGAGCAGTTCACGGCGCACCGGTCGTATGTGCTCGCTGCGCGGTCCTCGCCTCCTCGGTGCTCATGGTGGAGCTGTTTGGCCCGATGGAGGAGAACGCCATGTCCATCACACATATCGATGACGTGGAGCCGAGAGTGTTCGAAGCTCTGCCACCCTGCCGAAGGCCAGACACGAAAATCAGATTCTCCGTTGTTTCTTATTGGTGAGCTGATGATTTTTTTCTACTCCCTTCCTCTTGATCCCATCGAGGCAGCCGATCGTTTGCGGCGGAGTCTCGGTTAAACAGCCAGCGGCGTAGTCTCGGTGAGTCTCTCTCGCTCGCTCTTGTAGTCGGTAGATGAACTTTTCTGCTGTACTATCATGGTTGTTTCACTCCCAGTGGCCTTATCAGGGGGCAACACAGGCGGCGCGACGACCTTTAACGGTGGAGGCACCAGCGGAGCAGCGTCTAGGCGTATCGCCCGCTTTCCATTCATCCATGGCGAAGCTCATGAAAAAGCTGGTCGATTCATTCCACCACTACAAGATGACGGACATCGGCTGCGTGCGCGCCGTGCTGGCTCGTCCTGACCTTCCTCTTCGTCTTCACCGCTATGGCCACCGGTACGTCATACGACATTTGCGGTCCATCGCTGGCCGGCCGTCTCATCTCCGGTCTCCAATTCCCTTCTATTTTTAATTCATGTGGGAATTAGGAAAGAAAGGCTTCTCATCGGTCTAATTCTGAACACATAGCTAAAGTACCAAAATAGCAATTTTCTGTTTGCAATCTCACCTAATCAATCATTATTTGTCATTGCTTTTTTCTTCAGCACAGTGAGGTTACCCTTTTCAAAAAAAAAAAATAATGTATCAATTCAGTTTTAGGATCTAATAATTCTTGTTTCACTGTTCCATGCAAAATATTTGGATTAAGTCATTACAATGTTGATTTTCAAAACAACATACTGAAGCTTATCCTACTTGTTTCTAATATTTTGGATCATAACACTGAAGTATACTGAATTCCTGATATTGTTGGAACTGATACTGCTTCAATTATTTAATTTGTAAAATTGAGTTTCTTTCTTTGAAATATTTTGAGATTGCAATGCTTTGATTAATTAGTAAAATAACATGCGGTTTAGCACTTTTTAATTATAAGAGATCATTTTCACTCAGTTTTATTCACCAAATTAACTTTTGTGGGATTCTAGAATTTAATCAATTATAATTTCAGCTTGGGCTGTTTGGACCTTTGGAGACTGTTTTTGGCATACATGAGCAAAATGGTTATCTAGCTATCAGAGTAAAGGACTTGTTGTAGATAGTGTGACATCTTAGAGTGCCCCTAGGCTGCAACATTCAAATTTAAATAATATTGTAAAAATCTTGTATTTTGGTATAACCATGCGATTCCAATAATCTCAAATTTCTGGTAATGCTACCTAACATGATCTTCTCATTTCAATGTCACATTGTGTATGAACATGATATGGTATTCATAAACACGTAATTATTTTGGGACGGAGGAAGTATACAGTAGTTTATCCCGTATTTTCAACTTGGATTGCATGTTATAAATATTTAATTTTTTATGTTTATGTAACAAAGTTATCTGCCTAATAGCTATGCTAGGTCAGATTTCTGCTAGCTAATATATCAGGTTGACCAGAACAGAGAGGCCACTTAATAGTGGACAAAAATGATGAAGAATAATCTAAGAAAAATATCAGAATTGAGATGCTTAGTTTCATAATACCCATAGACCTATGAAACAGAGGTATGCACGATGCATATATCTGCATAATGGCATGAATTTTCATTGTCTTACCACATTTGTTTATCAGGTACCACTACAATGTAGCCAATAATAGATTGCTACGAGTATTAATTATGGATGTTGGCACTGGTTTTACATCTCAAGTATATAAACTACTAATTACTTTCTTCACAAAGTAACCAATCAATTTTGTTGACTTGAATGATTTGTAAGGGTTCTTCTCCTTTTTCCTTCTTAATATATTGATACACAACTCTCCTGCTTATTTGAGAAAGAAAAAACCTCCAAAGATTTATCATTCTATGTTTTATGATTGTACTTCAACATTTACTGATTATACATCCTCAATGATGTCTCATTGTCATTTGCATAGTGGCATTTTATGTTGTTACAGTTTTTAACTTGCTTGAACTGTGTTAGGAATGGATAATGAAGCAATGAGAGCTAACTTTGTTTATCACTGCACTAGCTCATGCATTAACTGAAGCTCTTTGGTGATTAAGTCGAGAGGTAATTAATGTCAATGTTTGAGCTTGATGCCTGGACTGCAGAACATACTTGATGACAGGAAAATCATGCAGTCATGGAGGTGTCATCGCGGGAGATGGATTCGATATCATCATGAATGTTTAGTAATCTGGTCAAGAAGTAAATATAAATTGACAAGTCGATCAAGACATCATGAATGCTTGTGTAGCCTTCCTTTTTAATTAGCTAGAATTTCCAATCCAGCAATTTAAGTCACTATAGGCATGCAGTGAACTTCAAACACACAAAAAAGTAATTATAAGTGATAGGTACAACTTTGGTCCTTAATATTAAGGACTCATCAGTCTAATTCTGAACGCATAGCTAAAGTATGAAAATAGCAATTTTCTGTTTGCGATCTTACCTAATCACTCATAATTTGCCATTGTTTTTTCTTCTACGCAGTGAGCTTACCTTTTTAAAAAAATAATAATAATCAATTATCAATTCAGTTTTAGGAAACCCTATGCTAATAATTCTTTTGCTTCACTATTCCATGCAGACTATTTGGATTAAGTCATTACAATGTTGATTTTTTAAACAGCATAGTGAAACTTATCCTACTTGTTCCTGATATTTTAGATCATGACACTGAAGTATACTGAATTCCTGATATTGTTGGAACTGATACGACTTCAACGATTTAATTGGTAAAATTGAGTTTGTTTCTTTGAAATATTTTGAGATTGCAATGCTTTGATTAATTAGTAAAATAACATGTGGTTTAGCACTTTTTAATTATAAGAGATCATTTTCACTCAGTTTTTTTCACCAAATTAACTTTTGTGTGACTCCAGAATTAAATCAATTATAATTTCAACTTGAGCTGTTTGGACCTTTGCAGGCTCTTTTTTTGGCATACATGAGCAAAAAAAAAAGGTTATTTGGCTATTAGACTAAATGACTTGTAGTAGGTAGTGTAACTTCTTAGAGTGCCCCTAGGCTGCAACATTCAATTCAAATTTAAATAATATATTATAATAATCTTGTATTTTGATATAACCATACAATTCCAACAATCTTAAATTTCTGGTAATGTTACCTAACACATGATCTTCTTATTTTAATGTCACATTATGTATGAACATGATATGGTATTTATAAACACGTGTGTGTCGCACGTGCATATTCACTAGTTATTACTAAATGAACAAATTTTCTTTATGGCATGATTTTTTTTAAAAGAAACGAAACTTGTTACTTTTGGAGCCCAATAGCCTACACCAGGCCCAATAGTCCGCGAAACAGCCACCTCACGGCCCTTAGCGTCTTATCCCTCTCGCTTTTTATCTCTCTTGTGTGTGCTCCGCCCCGCCCCCGCCTCCATGGCGCCTCTGCCTCTCCCACTCCCCCTTCGCGCCTCCATGATCAGTCCCCACCCTTCCAAACCGCACGACGCGCCGAGGCACGACGCCTCTTTGCACGCCGCGCTCGCCTCCTTCTCGCAGCAAGCCCACGAGTGCGGCCTCCGCGACGCGTTCGCACTGGTCGCCCGCGCCGAGCGCCAGTCCTCCGCCGCCGCGGCCGTTGCGGTGGGTCCGGAAGTGTACACGTCGCTCCTCCAGTGCTGCGTCACGACTGGGTCCCTCCGCGCGGGCCGCCAAGTGCACGCGGCTCTCGTCAAGCGTGGGCCCTACTTCTGCCGGAACGCGTACGTCGGCACCAAGCTCGCCGTCTTCTACGCGCGCTGCGGCGCCCTCGACGACGCCGAACGCGCGTTCGGCGCGCTCCCGGAGAAGGACAAGAACGCCTTCGCGTGGGCCGCCGTCATCGGGCTCTGGAGCCGCGCGGGGCTGTACGCCAGGGCGCTCGGGGGGTTCGTCGCCATGCTCGAGGCCGGCGTCCCCGCGGACAACTTCGTCGTTCCCACCGTGCTCAAGGCGTGCGCGGGGCTCGGCCTGTTCGGCGCCGGAAGGGCGGTGCACGGGTACGCGTGGAAGGCGGGCGTGGCTGAATGCGTCTACGTCTTGAGCAGCCTCTTGGACTTCTACGGGAAGTGCGGGGAGGTGGAGGACGCGAGGGTGGTCTTCGACGCAATGCCTGAGCGGACCGTGGTCACCTGGAACGCGATGCTCATGGCTTACCTACACAACGGAAGGATCGACGAAGCCGTGGAGCTGTTTTACGAGATGAGGGTCGAGGGCGTGCTGCCGACTAGGGTGAGCATCGTGAGCTTTCTTTCCGCATCAGCCGATCTTGAAGCTATTGATGGGGGAAGGCAGGGCCATGCAGTGGCAGTTTCGAGCGGGCTGGAGATTGACGTGATTCTGGGGAGCTCCATGATCAACTTCTACTGTAAGGTTGGCTTGGTGGAGGCTGCTGAGGCAGTATTTGAGCAGATGAAAGAGAGAGATGCTGTGACTTGGAATTTGATGATTGCTGGGTATTTTCAGGATGGGCAGATTGACAAGGCTTTTGACACTTGTCGAAGAATGCTGGAGGCTAACCTTAAGTTTGATTGTGTGACGTTGGCGTCCATTATCATGGCTTGTCTAAAGTCTTGCATTATGATGGTGGGTATAGCTGCTCATGGTTATGCAGTCAGAAACGGTCTTGATTCAGATAAGACGGTTGCTAGTGGCCTGATAGACTTGTACGCGAGTACTGGGCGGATTGAACATGCACGTCGAGTGTTCAATTCCATGGGTCCGAGAAATTTGGTCATCTGGAAAGCGGTGATTTCTGCTTATGTCGACTGTGGTATGAATTCTGAGGCTTGGAATCTTTTGAATCAGATGCAGCTCGAAGGCATATCCCCAAATGCAGCATGTTGGGATTCAGTAATTTCTGCTTTTATACGGAATGGCCAATTTGAAGATGCTCTAGATATATTCAGTGAGATGCTTCTCACGAAAACGCGGCCCAATCTGCGCACCTGGAGCTTGTTAATAAGTGCCTTGTCTCAAAATGGAATGCATCAGGAGGTAACAGATATATGTTGCAAGATGCAGGAAGTAGAGTCAGCAGCCAGCCCAACAATCTATTCGTCAGCGATCCTTGCTGTTAAAACAGCAGTTTCTGAAGATTATGGAAAGGCAATTCATGCGTGTGTTGTTAAAAAGGGTCTGCTGCTGTCCAAATCCGTGATACAGTCACTTCTGAACATGTATAGTAGATTTGACGACAGAGACACAATGGATGGTTTACTAAGACTGCTTCCTGAATAAAGTACATAACATAAAATGCTCCCGATGCTATAGGGTATGCAACTGTACATAATTATACCAGTTGCACATACTGAAGTATTCATCATCAGCGTGGTTGGAAAGTAAATATCTATCATGGCTAACAAAGACAGGTTTGTGCTCAGTAACATACACATTTTTTGATAAGTGGACGTGGACGGAAGGGGAGAGAACGCCCACCTGGTCATTTTCATTCATTCACTGGCCTCCCAAGGCATGATAAATCAAAGTACAGTAACATTCAAATTTATGTTGACACCTATGATATGGTATGGACTCTGCTTCTATTCGAGAGGATTTTTCTAGGGATCAGAAGGTTCCAGTCAGGAAACGAGCACCTGGAAGAACCCGGGCCAGCAAGAAAACAGTGCTGCTGTTTGTTGTTGTGCAGAGCTGACTCTAAAGCTTGAAAGTGCAGATGTTTGAACTATTTGCAGAAATTTCGCACTGTGACTATGGATAACATTGTTGGGAGGTGTTGCCCTTTTGTTATGTCTGCCCAGTTTGCCCAATTTTGGATCAGAATCTACACTCTGTGCTGGGCCATTTTTTGGAATTGTCAGAGGACTCTGGGCAAACTGCTGTTGCAGCCCTTGTTACAGTTTTTTTTTCAAGAGCAGTCCTTGTTACAGTTGAGACAATAGAACAAAAAATATACCCACATTGTGAAGTATAATTAGCTCACACATATCTTTTATTCTTTTGGGTAAAAGTTAGAAGATTTTAGTATTGATCTTATGGTTACATTTTACTGCGTGAGTTTAGATGTTCCAGATCTGCAACTCCTCCAAATTTCCTGTGATAAACATCAACTTACACCATTGGCTGTAACTTTCAGAAAAGCTGTTTTTGGTGACCCTGCATTTGAACTGGACATATAGTTGGCCATAGTTATATGGCATTGCACTGACTGAAATATCCCATATTCATCAACAGTGTTCCTGAAGTAGATATCTAGTATAGCTAACACAGATAGCTTGTATGCAGTAACATCTCTTGCAGTCTTATGCTGACATCTCTAATGCAGAATGGAGTCTGGATCTTCCTTTGATGAGTGGCATTATCATGAGGCCAGAAGGTTCCAATCAGAAAACGAGCACCCTACAGAGCACGGCGCAGCGTGCATACAGCGGCGCTGTTTGTGCTGTCATCCTCTGAAAGGTTGCAGCTACAGATGTTTGAATTATTTTTTGCACAAAAAAAAAAAAAAAAAAAACTTACTACTTGGCTTATGAAATGTATATCGTGTTGGCTGTTGTGAAATGTGCTGCAATTGTGATGGCTGTCCAGTTTGCTCAGTTTAGGATCAGCAGGCTGTGCACCCCCTGCCGGTCTCTTTTGGGAATTTCAAAATTATCGATGTAGACGCTTTTGGCTAATTATTACTTTCCTGACAATAGATTAACTAAACATCCATACTGAACCGTATCGCTGTACGGTGCGTGCAGTATCTTTTTTTATATATATATAAAGGAACAGAATAACTTCGCCTATGTTGGGGTGTCTATGGTGGCTCAACATAGCAGGTCTCAAGCCCTAGTTAAGGAGGAAGGTTGTGATAGGCTTGGCGAGCCAACGTAAAAACCTAGCTAACCTTATGGAGATGAAACCCAAAAGAATCTCGTTGGGGCGTATCCCTCTTAGCGACGCGCCATGTCGGAACCCGGGCATGGTGTCAAATGAGCAACGGCCGGGTCGTCACCCCCGTGACGCGCCGTGTCGTGATCTGGGCATGGTGCCAAGTGAGCAAGGATCGGGTCGTCGCATCCTTAGTGGCGCGCCACATCGGCGCCCGGATGTGGTGAAAAATGTGCAAGGGTCTTCTCATCTGACTCGGCGGGTGAGAAGGGTAAGGAAGCTAGTCGAGCCAACTAGGATTCGTCTAGGCAGTTGGAACGTAGGGTCCCTCACGGGTAAGTTAAGAGAGTTAGTTGATACAGCAGTTAGAAGGCGTGCAAATATCTTGTGCGTCCAAGAGACTAAATGAAAGGGTCAGAAGTCGAAGGAGGTGGACAATACTGGTTTCAAGCTCTGGTACACAGGGACATCTTCAAATATTAATGGAGTAGGAGTTTTGATTGACAAGGGCCTGAAGGATGGAGTAGTGGAGGTGAGAAGACAAGGAGCTAGGATTATCTTAGTTAAACTTGTCGTTAGTGATTTGGTTCTAAACGTAATTAGTGCTTATGCTCCTCAAGTAGGCCATGATGAGAGTGTTAAGATGCAGTTCTGGGAAGATTTGGATGGCTTGGTTAGAGCTGTACCTAGCAGTGAGAAGCTCTTCATAGGAGGAGACCTAAATGGCCATGTAGGTTCTTCAAGTGCAGGTTTTGAAGCGGCTCATGGTGGTTTCGGTTATGGTAGTAGGAACCAGGAGGGAGTGGATGTCTTAGATTTTGCTACAGCTTTCGATCTGATGATAGCCAACACTTTCTTTAGAAAGAGACCTTCCCATTTAGTGACCTTTAGTAGTGGTCGTTCCTCTAGCCAGATCGACTTTGTCCTTACAAGAAGGGGGGATAAACACACTTGTGAGGATTGTAAGGTGATACCTGGAGAATGTGTGGTTTCTCAACACAAGCTACTGGTGGCCGATTTTCGCTTCCTGGTGCATGCTCGTAGGGTCAAACAAGCTAAGAGTGCGAGGACAAAGTGGTGGAATTTAAAAGGGGAAGCATTGAAGGGCTTCAAAGAAAGAGTTATTGATGAGGGCCCTTGGAAAGACGAAGGAGATGCAAACAACATGTGGGAGAAGATGACAACTTGTGTTCGGAAGGTTGCCGCAGAGGTGCTTGGAGTGTCTAGAGGAAGTGGTCGCGATCCAAAAGACACTTGGTGGTGGAATGAAGATGTGCAAAAGGCTATTAAGGAAAAAAAGGAATGCTATAAGTGCTTGTTTCAAGACCGATGCGCGGACAACATAGAAAAGTACAAGGTGGCTAAGAAGGCTGCAAAACGAGCGGTGGGGAAGGCGAAGGGGCGGGCTTACGAGGATCTTTACCAACGTTTGAATACGAAGGAAGGAGAGAAGGACATTTATAGGATGGCTAGGGCTCGTGATAAGAAGACAAGGGACTTCAACCAAGTCATGTGCATTAAGGATAAGAGAGAGCAACTCTTGGTGAAGGAAGATGAGATTAGACATAGGTGGCAAGAATATTTTGATAATTTGTTCAATGGGGAGAATGAGAACTCCACCGTTCGGTTGGATGACTCTTCTGATGACACCAATAGGCGCTATGTGCAGAGGATCCAAGAGCAGGAGGTTAGAGAAGCTTTGAAAAGGATGAAAATCGCATAAAGCGATGAGTCCTGATGGTATTCCAATCAAGGTGTGGAGATTCCTCGGGGATATAGCTATAGTATGGCTAACCAAGTTGTTTAACAATATCTATCGTTCAAACAAGATGTCTCAGGAGTGGAGAAGAAGCATATTGGTTCCAATCTACAAGAACAAGGGAGACATCCAAAGTTGCACTAATTATCGGGGAATTAAGTTGATGAGCCACACGATGAAGTTGTGGGAGAGAGTTATTGAGCATAGATTGCGAGGGTCGACGCGGATATCCATGAACCAATTTGGTTTCATGCCTGGAAGGTCAACCATAGAAGCAATCTTCTTAATAAGACAAGTTATGGAGCGGTTCAGGGAGCAAAAGAAGGACCTACACATGGTTTTCATTGACTTGGAGAAGGCGTACGACAAGATACCAAGGAATGTTATGTGGTGGGCTTTGGACAAACATAAAGTCCCAACAAAGTATGTTACCCTCATCAAGGACATGTACAACAACGCCGAGACCAGTGTGCGAACAAATGATGGTGACACTGATTTCTTTCCGATTAAAATAGGTCTTCATCAAGGGTCAGCCTTGAGCCCATATCTCTTTGCCTTGGTTATGGATGAGGTTACGAGGGACATACAAGGAGATATCCCTTGGTGTATGCTTTTTGCAGACGATATAGTGTTAGTTGATGAAAGTCAGTCAGGAGTAAATAGGAAATTGGAGTTGTGGCGGCAGACCCTTGAGTCCAAAGGGTTTAGAATAAGCAGGACTAAGACTGAGTACATGAGATGTGATTTCGGCAATGCTGCACAGGAAGAGGGAGAGGTGAGCTTGGACGACCAAGTGGTGTCTAAGAAAGATGTCTTCCGATATCTTGGATCGATGTTACAGAAGGATGAAGATATTGATGCAGATGTTAGCCATAGGATCAAAGCAGGGTGGATGAAGTGGCGCCAAGCATCTGGTATTCTCTGTGACAAGAAGGTACCACAAAAGCTCAAAGGCAAGTTTTATAGGACGGCGATTAGACCGGCTATGTTGTGTGGAGCAGAATGTTGGCCTACTAAAAGAAGACATGTCTAACAAATGAGTGTTGCAGAAATGCGTATGTTGCGCTGGATTTGTGGCCACACAAGGATGGACCGAGTCCGAAATGACGATATTCGTGACCGGCTAGGGGTAGCACCAATTGAAGAAAAGTTGGTCCAACATCGGTTGAGGTGGTTTGGTCATGTCCAAAGGAGACCTCCAGAGGCACCAGTGCATTGTGGAGTTTTAGCCCAAGATTTTCATGTGAGGAGAGGTAGAGGTAGACCGAAATTGGCGTGGGGGAGGCAATAAAGAGAGATCTAAAAAGTTAGGATATACCTAGAGATTTATGTTTAGATAGAAATGCATGGAGAGCAGCTATTGATGTGCCTGAACCGTGACTAGGGTCTCTTGTTGGGTTTCAACTCTAGCCTACTCCAACTTGTTTGGAACTAAGAGGCTTGGTTGTTGGATATAAAGGAACAGAATGATGGTAAGAATTATTTATTCTTTCTGTCAGATGATAAATAAATAGTGCTCGAACATAAGGTCACTTAACTGCATGCTGCCAATTTTCGAAATCTACTAAGTACAGAAAAAGGAATTTCGTGAGATGAGCATCCATCATAACTCGTTTCGTTTGAGTTTACGGGATCTGGAGAGGAAGGAGCCGCGCCAACAGTTACACTCGGGCAGCCGTCAGAAAAGAGTTTTCAGTGGCTTCCTGCATGCTAACCAGAGCAGGCACAAGCACAATGCGATCTCGAGCTCGACGGGCGTGGGCGTCGTCCGTTTGAGTTTTATCCGGCACGGCACGGCCGCTGCGCCGGGCGCCGCTCGAGCTCGACGGCTGGCCGGTGGCCGCTTTCGGTCGACACGCGCGGCCCAGGGCGGAAGGCAGTGCGGGCCAGGCTTTAGCAAGGTGCCACGTGAGGAGTGGGCGCCCCCGGCCCCGCCCAGTGCGGAGGCACGACGCACGACGGACGATGGCGGGGAGCCCAAGCGCAGCCCCACCATGTGTCTCCGGTCTCCGCCGGGGAAAAGCCCAGGTTGCCGTTCCATCACCCGTCATCCTCCTCCTTCCTCCTCAGCCAACCTCCTTCCTTCCAGTAGTAGTATGCGAGTGTGAGCCTGTGAGGGGACTGCGACGCTCTGTCACTCTGCCTGCTGCTGAGCATGCCCCAGTTGCCCTGGTGCGATTTTGTTCTGTTTTGCTGGGAGGCTAGGCGGCTCCGGAATGTTGCTGCCGGAGTAGGAGTAGATCCGATCATGAGCTGCCCAGTGGCCGGCCAGCGAAGAACCCGGGGGCCTACATGGGCCACCGCGCCCGGACACAACACCAGGACAGTCCCATTCATCATTGACTCCTTGTGCTTGTGCGTTCGGCGTTCCTCATCAGATGAATGGCTAGTGCAAGCCTTCTACCTTCTTCAAAGGCAAGGCCGGTAAACGCATCTTTCTTGAGGAACGAGGAGTCCCGGTCCATCCCCACAATCCAGTGTATGGCTTGTACAGTAGTGCTTACGGGCTACTGGTGTCTTTTGCGAAGGGGCACCCAGACAGAGCAATACAGTACTGTACAGGACATACGGAGTAGACGGGATGGGGACGCCGATGCAGGACACAGGACCTGGAGTGAAAACGCCCGGTCAGCCAGGCTAGCGCGCCGGCCCCGCGCCCTGTCAGATTTGAGCAAGTGGCACGCTGCTGGGTCGGGGCGGGCTCCCCAGCTTCATCACCCGTCTGTGATGTGATCTCCTCTAGTTGACCGCTGATTCGCGACTCGTGCCCGGTAGAATCACGCAGAGAAGAGAAGAGAAGAGAAGAGAAGAGATGTCTCCAGGACTCCACGTGGTCTCACGCTCAGGCCTGGCCTGGTCGTCGTCGTGCGCGCACAGCACAGTGCACCCGGGCCTCACGTACATGACACAGCCACGAGAAGGCGCGTTTCTGTTTGTCTCGACACCGGCTCGTGTGTTGTGTTGTGCTGTGCTGTGCTCTGCCGCGGAGTTGGAAGTTAGAACAAGAGAAGAAAAAAAAAATCTTATCCACTGCGCTCTGGGCTTCGCCGATCGGCCGAATAGCTTGTCTCCAACCAGAAATGATGTGAAAGCAATGTAGCTTCAGCGTCACACCGTGAGTGAAGGACAAGGCATTTCATCATAGGCTTGAGTTTGAGTGACGGACAAGCGAGCGGCAACAAGATCGTGGTGGGGCACGTCCGCACGTAGCATGAAATCGAGCCATAGAGGCTTGCCGATGATTAGACTCGCTCGGTGATAGTTTTGAGCCAGCTGCTTTGCTCCCAGGTGGCCTCAACTTGGTGGTTTCTACTTGGCTCAGCTTCATGACGAAGACAACACGGGGGTGGAGAGTGGAGACTGGAGACTCTCCAACAAACTTCACATAGAGAAACTGAAGAAAAATTACACTTTTTTACTTGGATGAATGAAGCCTGAGAGAGAGAGAGAGAGAGAGAGAGAAGATTTGATCCAACAAAACAATGCCCTGGAACGAAGAAAAAAAATAAACAGAGAAGAAAAATAAAGAAGAAACAGAATACCACTGTCCACTGGCATACAGGCACCAAGAACGAACCTATGCAATTTTTAATCCAGGCCAAGAAGAGAACCTTTACCCCTGCTAGCCGCGTCACGGCGTCGGTGCGGCTGGCGGCGTGCCCCCCGACCGCGACCGCTCCTCTTCCGACGTGCCCCGCACGCCCTCGCTCTCCTCCGTCGTCGTCCGGCCGCCGTGTCCGCCGCCGATCTCCTCGATCATCCGGACCACGTCGGGGGCGTCGGGCCGCGCGTCGGGGACCGTGGCCACGCACGCCATGGCCACCTGCAGCAGCGCCACCATCTCCTCCTCGGCGCTCGCGCCCAGCCGCACCAGCTCGACGTCGAACACCTCGGCGGTCCACTCCTCCCGCACCACGGACTGCACCCACCGGGGCAGGTCCAGCGTGCCGTCGCCCTCCAGCGACGCGTGCGCGGGGGACTTGCCCGTCAGGAGCTCCAGCAGGAGCACGCCCAGGGAGTACACGTCCGACTTGAACGTCAGCCGCCGCGTGTCCACCACCTCCGGACCGCGGTACCCGCCGGCCCGCGTCGTCGTCGGCGCGAAGATCTGGTGGAGGCCGAAGTCGGACAGCGCCGCGGCGTCGGCCTCCGGGCGGAGCAGGACGTTGGAGGCCTTCACGTTGCCGTGCACGAGGTTGTGCGCCGTGTGCAGGTGCGCCAGCCCGCGAGCGGCGGACAGCGCGGACCGCATGCGCGCCTCCCAGTCCAGCGGCGTCCGACCCGAGCCCCGGCTCCCTGCGCGTGGATGCACAAAACTCCCGTCAGAAAAGCTCAAGGACATGGCAAATTAATTAGCAAAACAGCAAACAAATACTGTACTCCTATAAATATCTGCTAAGATTTAGTGACAACATCCAAATGTCCACTGATCGAGCAACGCACGCAAGTTTTTTATTGCACATAGCAACAAAAGTTCACGTTCACTAAAATTCATGCATGTGGCTGGTTGGCACTAAAAACCACAAACATCACAAGAAAATGCGAGTGCTGCTAGATTTGTTTATTCTGCCGGTGAGTCGACAATCATGTAGGACCACCAATGAAAACCACAAGGGTTTGTCACTGTCAGGGAATTTGTGACGGTCACACACATATGATTGTTAAACAAACGTTGTGCAAACTGGAATGCAGAGAACGGGGATTATTGCAGCCAGCATGCAGCGTAGTAGAGGACAAGACACGAGCAACTGGTCAAGTAAACAAGTACGGTTGGACAGCAGCATCAAGCACACAAAAGGGATAAAATCATGGCTGTAGTAGGTTGATTAGGTCTACTGATGAGAAACTGAATTAAGAACACACAAAACAATCTAATTAATTATATTGCCGCCACACTCCTACAGGACATTCACAAATCACAAGCACATCTGGTAGATAGACTGGTAGGACGTGACAGGCCAGCTATAACACCGAACTAGTAGGTTGCATGATTCATGATTGCACGGCCACAACGAAAACAAGGAGGCTGCGAACTGTATTTCTGAATCGAGCAATCGACGAACTTTTTCATGATCTAAGCACCGGAAATTTCGCTAAAGAATATTCTGAGCTGATGAACTAACGTACTCCTACTTATCACAGAAACAGAGCTTGTTAGAGACTGCCGAGTGCAGAGGTATGAGTTGCAATTTAACTACTAATCCATTGTACTTTGATTTATTTTCTCTCAAGTAACACTATTGTTAGCAGTAGCAGTGAACAACGTTGACTGGCAGTGGACCACACGGCAGAGGCAGTACCGCGTTCCTGCTATACACGGCAGTGGCAGATACTGCTATACAGTACATAGGACGATGTCTGGATGGCAGCATTGTGCACTGACTACCGTGGTTGTGGACCACCGCACTCCAACTACGGAGTAGAGTACAGTACTGTGTGTGGCATTGACGGATTGTGCATGTTACTTCCAGTTGTAAAACGTGAGACAAACTGATTTTTTGGGACTTGTTTAGATGCCTTCAAACTATCAACTTTTTTTTCACTCTTTCTCCATCACATCACCATCACATCAATGTTTGGACGCATGCATAGAGCATAAAATATTGATAAAATAAATAACTAATTGTACTTTTAATACGTACATGTCGAGACGAATCTTTTAAGTCTAGTTGGTCCATATTTGAACAAAGTTGGTTAAATAACAACAAAAGTGCTACAGTTAAGAAAAAAATCTCACTTTTCAAATCTAAACGAGGCCTTGGTGCCACAACCACAAGTGTGTGTCATCATCCATCGTCCCGGTCCATTTCTTCCAGGATGGGTAACCGGCAACAACCTCGGTCACCTCTTCAATCCTTGTCAAGCTTTGGTCACGGGCAGTTAAGGGGTGGTGCTTCGGGCGAGACAAAAGGAGTTCAGGGGCCGTGGCAATGCCGTCCCCGTTCCAGTGGCTACTGACCCGGTTCCGGTTGCATGGACAGCCGAGCAGCCAGTTTTCGGGGCGGCAGCGGCGCTCGGCAGTCGGCGGATGTGTCGTCGGAAGACGCGCGCCGTGCGCGGTGTGCGGGTGCATCCATGGTCATTTGGATCGGGGGAGGAGGCCTGACCCATTTGGACATCTATACAGGCAGGTGAATAATGAGCCAGCCATGCATCGCCGTCCGTCGCCACGTCCTCGTCCTCGTCCTCACGGGTAGCAGAAGCAGACGGAGACGCGGGGTGAAGAAGGTGAACTCGCCGAGTCGTCCAGTCGCCGCCAGCACGTAGCGAGCTACTACAAGAGCAGCAAGGACCCACCACGACAACTCACGCCGCATTACTCTACTGCCCCCCACCATATAGCAGCGCCAAAGTGCTACGCGTACAGGGAGTTTCTGTGTGTGCCATCATCGCGTACGGGCCACATATCTCTCCTCGCTAGCGATTCTGATGAGCATTTTTCAAATTTTTTTCCCTACGTACTACTACTCCACCAGCATAATATATTGAAGCCGAGGCCGAGCAGTGCGCAAAGGTACAGCGAGGATATTAACAAGTGGAGCACCGGACAGCCTCCCATTTGCCATCCATGGGTCCCCAGGGCATATTTCCAACTTTTTCTACTGTTGGAGTATGTACGCTGTGGGATCAAATGAGCAGTACCGGGAACAAGATATGGCGCCAGGGGGGGTACAGTACGGTACACAAATACTGTACGCCGGCCGGCTGGATCCTCCATTCCTCGTCATGTGCCAATAACTGCGGCACGCGGAGCCGTGACCCGTATCCCGCCATGTCACGCCGTGCCATGCCGCCATTGCGTGCCCGTAGCGGAATGCTCTGTTCTGGATCGCTCTTGCCAGGCTTGCTGGTTGCTCGCAATGCGACGGCTAGAGACAAATGAGCGAGCAACTCTCTCTCGCGCATCGCATGGATGATGGGCATCCCATCCGTCCGCCGTGACCAGCCACGAGGGGCTGCGCGGCCGGCAGGAGGACGGGACCACGTCCGTCGGGAAGCTTTACAGGCAGGACCCATCACGCTGGCTCATCACTGCCGCGCACGCCGCCCGCACCGCACGGCGCCACCACAACTCCGCCCGCACTGCCTTGGCGGGCAGCATCTCTCTCTCGCATCTCAGAAAAGCGCGGAAAAAAGCAAGCGGGAGGAAGAAAAGCGCGCGAGAACTACCCACCACCACCCCCAGCCCCCCGCCGCCGCCCGCGTCCACATGCCAGAGGGAGCGCAAGGCGGCCGTGGCTACCAACCAACCTAGGATCTGCCGGCCAGCCGGCCGGCCATCAATGCCGGCCTGTTCCGGCGGAATTTTCCGCGTACACGCGCGCCGCCGCGGGGGATGCGACGGACGCCGTACCGACGTGACGACGCGGCGTGGCAGATCGTACCATATCTGACGTTGCCCAAATTAAATTGGAGAAGCTGATGGTTGGATTCCTCGCGCAATTCTGCACGGATTTTTTGGTAAATGCTTCGTTCTCTTCCAACGCGGCGAATGGATGAGTGGTGGCAATCTGGCTATCCGAGACGACGACTTGGACTTGGACTCGGAATCCCCCAAGTCTCCGGGTCCTCCCCTCGTCGACGTAGTCCCAGCGACCGCCGCAAACAAAATCCCAGCCGCGCGACGCAAAAACCAAGCAAGGCAACTCGCAGGCAATGCAGCAGCGACGCCGCGACCGCCGACGGCGACGCAATGCAAGCGCGAGGTAAGAGGTTGGTTGGGCACTGACCGTGGAGCATGGCAGAGAGGCTGCCGTTGGGGAGGTAGTCGTAGACGAGGAGCTTCTCGTCCTTGGAGAAGTAGTAGGCGCGGACGGGGAGCACGTTGCGGTGCTCCACCCTGCCGAGCGCCTCCATGTGCGCGTCGAACTCGCGCCGCGCCACCGCCACGTCCTTGAGCCGCTTCACCACCACCGTCGTGCCTTCCTCCAGCACCGCCTTGTACGACGTGCCCACGCTGCCTTTGCCCAGCACCTCCGCCGACGCGCGCAGCAGGTCCTCCAGGTCGAAGCTGTACCCGGCGCCGCCCTTCCCCACGAACACCAGCCGGCTCTGCTCCCCCGCGGCGGCGCCCGCCGCGGCGGCCGCGACGGCCGCGGCCGACCCGGACGCGCCGCCTCCGAGGTCCTCCTTGGACGACGACGTCATGCCGCCGCCCTCGCCGGACGCCGGCGGGGGCGCCCCCGCCGGCGCCGCCGCGGATGTCGCGGCCTTGGGCCCCTCGCGGGCGCCGGCCCTCCGACGCTTGGACACGGCGCACAGCACGATGCCGATGAGGAGGATGAGCAGCAGCACCACGGCGCCCACGACGATGCCCGCGATTGCGGCGCCCGAGAGCTTCCGCTTCTTGGAGGAGCCCGGCGCGGCGCCGCCGCCGCTCGGGCTCGGTCCGGGCGACGGCGCCGGGGGAAAGAATGGGCTGCGGCAGGGCGGCAGCGGGTCCCCGCAGAGCTGGAGGTTCCCGGCGAAGGAGTCCCGCGGGAAGTGCGAGAGCGATTTGGGGATGGAGCCGTTGAGGTTGTTGTCGGAGACGTTGAGGACGGCGAGCCCCGCGATGCTGATGCTGGGAATGCTCCCGGAGAGGCGGTTGCCGTCGAGCTCGAGCACGCGCAGCGCGGTGAGGTTGTTGAGCGCGAAGGGGATGGAGCCCGAGAGGTTGTTGTGGGAGAGCACCAGGCGCTCCAGGGCGCCGAGGCTCTGGATTCCCGACGGGATGGGGCCGGAGAGCAGGTTCCGCTGCAGGAACAGCGCCCTGAGGCCCGGCAGCTGCAGCACGTCGTCGGGGATGGCCCCGAGGACGCGGTTGGAGCGCAGCGAGAGCACGCGGAGGTTGGTGAGCCGGCCGAGCGTGCCCGGCGGGATGGCGCCGACGAGGCCGACGCCCGGGAGCCGCACCTCGACGACGGTCGCGTTGGCCCTGTCGCACGTGACCCCGACCCAGCCGCACGCCGGGGTGGACGCGTTCCACCCGAGGCGGCGCTCGTGCGGGGTCGCCGTGAGGAACGCCAGCAGCGCGGACCGCTCGCTCGGCGGCGGCTCCGCGACGACGACGGCGCAGCACGTGAAGGCGGCGACCGCGAGCAGGGCCGCCAGCGCCGCGCGGTGGCCGGCCATTGCGACGCGCGGTGGAGCTGCGACGCGGCTATGGGCGAGGCATTGGGGGAGGAGGAAGGGAAGGGACGGGACGAGGAGGAGCTGCTTGAGGAGCTGGAGCTGAAGCTTTTCTCCTCACTGGCTGCTGCTGCCGCTTTTTTTTTTGGCTGCGGACGGTGGCTTTTTGGTGGGTTCGTTTGCTTGCTTCTCGGGGTCGGGGGTGGGAAATTTCGGGAGGAAGAGAGGTGGGGAATGTGCGCGTGGTAGTAGTAGGGTGTTTTTATGCGCGCGGGGGTACAGAGTGGGGGCAGTGGCGGGGAGTGTGGAGTGTGGTGTGGGATCGAGACGGCACGGACAGTGGCGGCACCCGTGACGGCGTCTTGTGCCGCTCTGGCCTGCTACTGCTACTACTCTTCTGCAAGTAGACTCGTCAGTGCGCGCTGCAGCCGGCCGGCTGGCTGGCGGCATCGATATCTGCCTCGGCGCCCGCCTGCGCGCTTGGTAGTTGAGCTGGCCCCTGGTTGCCGGCTTGCACGCGTGTGAACCGTGAACTGGACGCTGCTGCTTTGTGCTCCCCACCGCGGGTCGCTGGATGTGCTCGTCATGGAGGCATCGAGCTGGAAGTGACACGTTGGCATGCAAACATGCCTTACTCCTCCTACTTTTTTTTTTGGTACAAAAAATGATCTGTACTCCACATTATAGGAATAGGAGTATATAATATAATAATAAAGCGAAAACTCAGTTTTTTTTTGACAAAGATGCGAAAACTCAGTTGTACCGATCGGTATCTTGGAGAGCTCGGCCTGCATTCTTTTCGTGGCCACATTGATTACACATCGCCCTTGCCGTCATGCGTTCTCACGGGTCCTCATTGGATTGGGGCCGAGAGCCTACGCCCTACGGGTTCCTTTTCAGCACGACGCACGCACGCTTTCGGCAGTGCTAAGGAACAAGGATTAAGGGAATGTTGTGTGTCATGCCAGCAAACTCATGCACAACTACTATGATAATGAATCGAATCTGTCTGTGGTTGCTTTGCTTGGCCCGGAGGAGGAAATTAATCTCGGAACGAAACGGATAACCGCGTGGCAACAAAAGAGACCTGCCCGGCCTCGTGCCAGCACGTACGTCGGTCGTCGGTTAACCGGCGGTTTACGCCAAATGTGGGAAGCTCGCCGGTCTCCGTCCGTTCCTGTCGGGTCGGGGTCTGGATTAGGCGAGCAACCGGGAGCACATTAGCCACCAACGCACCCACACTCGCGCGCGCGCACACACACAAGGCGCGACCCAGAAGCAACAACAACGTGGTGGTGGTGATGACTGGTGACCTCGATGGATCCGAACCGCAAGCACCACCTGGATGACCAACCAAACCACAAATCAGGCAGGCAGAGGCTTGGAGAGGAAGAAGCCAGTGGGGTCGGGTCGGGGCACGTCGAACGACGTGCATGGATCACGACCGCCGCAGCAGCCGCGCGTACTACGTTGTTGCAATGCTATGCGTTGCGATGCAACACCGTTGTTTTCAAGTGTGCCATCATCAGGTTCAGTACTGTTTGCGTGTGCTGCCGCCTTGCCTCCGAGGGCCGCCGGGGGCCTGCTGGCGCCATGCATGACTGCATGAGCCCGCTGTCAGGCCTGCCTGCCTGCCCCTGGATCTGGATGAGTACGTGCTTGGTCCTGGTCGGCGGCGTACGTGCCACACGTACAGACCGGCCTCCCTCATCATCGCCGCGCGACAACGAGACTAGAAACCAGATCGGCTCGCGTTGCTCGCATCTAAAAACCCGTACGAACTCCACCCCCATCCGTTCGTCACCGCGCACCGGCGGAGATGGTCATCGTCGTGTGCGCGAGCCGCGAGGCACGCACGGGGGGCAGGCGAGGCCAGCGCGGCAACTCAATCCACCTCCGCGTGCGGTGCAGCAAACTACACACAACTACAGAAGGGAAGGGAAGGTAGCACTAGCACAGGGAATTTGCCTTGGCAGCTGCAGCCTTCCTTCTTCAAGGGCGGCCGGCTCCGAGCCGAGCGAGGGACGTGCGGACAAGCGGGGGACGTCCTCACATGGGGAAAATCCGCGGGGGGTCCGGACAATATCGCCCCCCGGGGCGGGAGGGCCTGTCGTCGACTCTCGCCGTCCTAGGCATGGTATCGCCTATCGCGCCAAGCGGTTCGTGAATCGTGACACCGCCGACGACTCGTCATGCTTTCAAGTTTTCTGTGCCTGGTTTGTTTAGCAGTTTGTCGCGGGGGGTCGTGCAGTGCGTGTGCTGGGCTACTGTTCGGTTTGCTGTTTGCCGGGGCGCCGGCCACAACCACAATGGACGCAGCACCTGACAATCATTGTGCTTGTGTGTGCCCAACCGTTGCGAATTTACGATGATTGCACAAGAGCATGGTATCGAATAGTCGTCCCGTTATAATTACCTTTGTCTCGGATAACCAAAGTTTGTGTGTTCTCTCGGCATCCTGCAGTATACTCTCGTCCTCATCAGTTGAATTATTATATACGAAAAATACACACTGTCATAATATATATATACAGGTTCACGTGACCAATGCTGCTTGTGTTGCGGCAGTACAGTTGTGCTACTTGTATATATATTATTACTGTTGGAGTTGTTCCGAATTCACTTCACGATTTTGGCCGGGCTTCTGACGGAGCGAAGCGGAGGCCCGTCGCCGGAGGCTTGGGCCGGAGCGTAGCGGTTTTGTGGAGATTGATTCTCTTGTAAGCCGCCATTGACGTGTAACCCCAAAACTCTTGAGATAGTGAGATTGTTGTCGGCTGGTGCCCGTGGTTTTTCCCTTTCACATTGAAAGAGTTTTCCACGTAAATCGTGTGTCTTCTCTGTGATTGATTTCGTTTACTTCATATTACTATACGTCGTTCATAACAATTACTTGGTTTTCGCCCTACATAATCCACATATACACACTCTTCATCTAAGTGCTCGCTCACTCAAAAATAATAATACCATGCATGAACGGCACCCAACAGAGACAAGGCACACTACTAGGAAACAGACCTTTGGATGATCTATCAACTGAGTTTTAGTCTCGGCAAAAAATTACGTCCGGGACTAAATACTTTTAGTCCCGGTTGGTATTACCAACCGAGACTCCCGATGACTTCCGGGTTGGTAATACCAACCGGGATTAAAGGTTGACCTTTTAGCCCCGGTTTGTGTTACCAACCGGGACTAAAGATCTTTCACAAGTAAATTCAAAAGAAAAACGTCTAGAACTATATCACGTGGTTTGTGTAATCGAGTTGGTAAGTGTGCGCGAGGCGAGAGGTGTTGAGTTCAAATCTGTGGGAGCCTTTAGTCCCTAGTCCCGGTTGAGAGCACCCGGGACCCGGATTGGTAGCACCGGTTGGAAAACCGGGGTTAAAGTCCTTCTCTGCAGTAGTGGCATTATTCGAGCTGGAAGCTTTAGTTGCATCATTAGCCGAACAGATATATAGGCGAAACAGTCGAACGTAGTATTGTCAATTGTGATGCACTCCAAATATCATGAGTATCAGGCAGGGGAATCCAATATCTTGGTCACGCATTTCAGCGAGGCCAAATTATTGCCGCAGTCTCGGAAGCGTGCATGCATGGTGCATCCGTAGAGGGCTAGAGGAGGGGCCTCGCGGTCTCTCAGTGTTATCACCGGCCTGCCGCTGCCGGCGTGGCCCGTGTCATGCAACACTTTGCTTCGGTGACCATGATCACGTAAGTCCCTGGCGTGCCATTATATTAGCGTGCTAATCAGCTGGTTGTAGCTGTACCAGTGCTTGACGACGTTACGCTTTTCGTCTACTATATTTGCCCTTTTGATCTGCAGCACGGTGCTGAAGGGTTGTATATATACTAATGTACTACTCCGTATTACTTTACAACATGCTGACGCAGTAGTAGTTTTAAGCTCTTCTTTTTATTTTAGATGGGGACGGCAGAATTCGATGTGCAGAAATAAAGTAGCATACACTTTATGCTTTACGATCAGCTCCGCCTGGCCTTTATATTTGATATCCCTATACACGATTGAACTTTCTGTGACGAACATTTTTAATTAACTAAGACGGTTCGGTGGGATTAATCGAGACGGTTACTTTGTCCATCTCTATTAATCAATTAACAGAGGCTTCACTGCGGCGGATGTTTTTAAGGTGTCAGTCTCGGTTAATATAATGTTATCAAGAAAACTATATTTTATCCTCTAAATCCACTAAATAGTTGTGCAAATATATGAGGGAATTTGGAGCCTCTCCTCTATTGTTTGGCTCCCGCCATGTATCTTCATTTTTATAGTGGATTGTTGCTCGCTCGTCGTCGTTCGTGTTTTTTTTTCCTATGCACATGATTTCCATGTAAATCTTGATGTCTACACTTGATTCGGTATTTATCTCGGCATACTTGTTGATTGGCGATTAACACGAGACATACATAAGTTCTTTATATGTTGATGAGGGGGACTGATATGTTAGTGAGCTGATCTTTGCAAGTATATTTCTTATTGTGAAGCTTAGACAACACTATGTTGTTTTGTTGTATGCATATAAGGTGTTTGACAAAGTGTTTGTGAGCCATTGGCTTGCTAATTTGGAGGCTTTTGCTGCCTCTCTGTGCTCATAAGGAGACTATATTTTCTCTTTCTTGTTAAGTGAGATTGTCAAATGAGAGAGAGAGAGAGAGGAGTTATATCTCTCGTGTGCTAGAAATAGAACAAATAATTATAATACGATTTATTCTCTCTTTCACAAAACACTACTAAAACAGTCAAAATCAATTGAAACAAGCTCAAAGGAACAAAACCAAAGAATTAGCTTTTTCTTTTTTTTCTGCTAGCCAAAAAAGTTTTTGATATCGTCTTTGTTCGTGTGGCATAGAGTACTACTAACCTAAAACTGACATTGAAGGTGCCGTCACGCTGACCTCAACCGCCGGCGCACACGGGTCCCGGCCTCCCGGGGTCCCTTGTCTGCCTTCTCGATCGCAAGGCGCGGTGGTTGGCCCGTCCATTCGCCCATCGCCCAACACACTAGCAGCGCATGGCCTGTGCGTCCAGGCGTCGCCCACCGCTGCAATTGCAAGACGCGCAGCAGACCAGCAGTTGCATATGAGAAACGTCGACATGCCGGCGATGCGCGCCCGCCCGCCCGCCCGTGTACTCGCGATCGTCTGTTGGTGGTTGGCTGGGCGCTGCCGCGCGGGCCACGCGATTACTGTGAATGCAGTGTAAGATTGCTGTGCTCCGATCCGGTCCAGGGTCGAGACGGGAGACATGCAAGTGCTGTTGAATGCGGCGGAGACGAGGGCCTTTTTTTGTAGAAGGATATCAGTCAGGTGCAGGTGCAGCGCGCCCGGCGCTCATTTACTCGCGAGATCGATCGATCGAGACGTGGCATTATTTGTTGTTGCGGAATGCGGACCAAATCATCGCTGGTGTGTGGGTCGGTTTCTTGGGGACGCTTCAGTCCATCCATCTCTCGACCGTTCGGTACGTACAATGATGCGCGATGCGGACGTGGCATTTGTGATATGGCAAAGCAGTCCAACGACCTGCAACCGCAAGCAGCAAGCTGCAGGACTGCAAGGGACCGGCCGGACTTGTCGACGGTTTCCGGTGACCTACGAGTAGCCAGCTACCAATAATGTCAGTTGCCTGTCTGCCCTGACGTTCACACTCTGCTTGAGCAATGAGCAGGCTATATCCGCTTCTTAAATAAATCTTAATAATCGAGGTAGGGACAATGGAGTTGGACGTAAACCGTGCTGCCGGAAGGTGGCACCTGTACTCGGATTCTTTTTCGTTATTAAGCGAGCCCCAAAAGAGCATCTCTCTCCCTGTCCCATGTGTGGCACGATGATGGGGGGCACGGACCACCCTTGCTACAGCAGGTTTAGAAGGACATAATTAAGCTGTTTACTGAAAACAAAAGACATTTGGATCTCTTATTTTCGTCACGCACGAGTCTAGCAAACGTGCCATGCCTCCCTCATAGAACCCAAGCAAAGCAAGATGAGACATTGCCATCCACTGTTGTCACAAAACCAGCAAGAATGGTGTGTTTGGTTTATGGAATCAAGTCATGCTTCATGAGGTGATGCATCATAAGTTCATCCCATAAATTTTGGTGAAACCAACTCATTCCTCATCCATATACTAATTATTGGCTTACGAGGAATGCTGGAATGAGGTGGTAATGCATCAACTCATTCCATTCCACCAACCAAATAGAAAAAAAAGTAAGGAGCCTCAAACCAAACACCCTACCATGGGAGGGGAACGGGAGTGAAAACATGTGCGGGGGCCTGTTGTTGCCGCCGCGGGCCCGCGGCTACCAAGAAACCAGCTTGTATTGCGCTGCACACAACAAAGGTACTACGGAGTACTACTGTACAACAAATTAGCAGCATGTTGTTGTATAATGCTGGCCATTGACGACTTTGTTGCAGGACAGGGGGAACGTGCGCTGAAGAGACTCTTGCTCGTCGTCGATCTTGCTGCCGACGACGACAGTCGCTTGCGGCCGGTCTCGACATGCTGCTCTCTTATTTTACTACGTACTGTACATACTACGGCTAGTTGTTCGACAGGCGTCTTCCATCTTCAACTGGACGCAGAGGCCGATCCAGACTTCGGGCTGCTCGGGCTGTAGCCGGGAACCTAAAAATTTCTTTTATCCAATCCAATTTAATCTATAAAAATATACATTTAGCCTTATCTAATACGGTCTAAAATTCTTTTACTATTCTTTCTTGGTATTTTAGCCCTATCTTGGTGTTTTTTCTCTCTCTCTTCTCTTCCTTCTTATTTTTTGTTCCCTTAATGATTAGAGAATGATTATCTTTTCATGTGTGTATATTAGCCACAATGGCTTTCATGTTCATATTTTTCTTATCTTCCACTGTTCCTATTTATTCATGGGTTTGCAGGACTTCAATCGGCATAAGCATTAACAATGAAATGCTATCTCAAAAAAATGTGAGATTTTTCTGGGGTAATAAAATAAGAGCATCATGGTTATAACAATGCTGATTTAGCATGTGAGTGCCCTTATAGCGTAATAAAATAAGAGCATCATGGTTACAACATGCACGGTAGAATTAGGGCTAGTTGTTTTAGATGTTTGAATGCACATTTCAACAAACACCTAAACTATATGCAGTAGCATGCTAGCAACACGAACATGAAGCTCAAAGTAGCAAGCAGCCAGAATCCACTACTACGTAACAGGCTCTTTGGCCGATTCGCAAAATCGTCTTTGGTCTCGGCGTTTTTGTCGCCCGGGACTAATAGACCCTTTAGTCCCGGTTGGTAACACGGACCGGGACTAAAGGCTCTGCCCCAACGGCTACTGCGCAGAGCTGTCGGGGCAGGGACCCTTTAGTCCCGGTCCGTGTTACCAACCGGGACTAAAGGGCACTCTTTAGTCCCGGTTGGTGCCACGGACCGGGACTAAAGATTTAGCCACGGTTTGTGGCTTGCCCCGGGATAAATGATCACCTTTTAGCCCCAGTTTTTAATACAAACCGGGACTAAAGCTCCCCAGTTTATAACCTACCAACTTCTTCCTCCCACGAGCCAGAGACATTCAAATTTCAGTGAGCTTCTTGCTTGTTCTTGCTGTTGCTATTGCTTGCTATTGCTTGTTCTTCATTGTTCTTCGTCTCCGGCGTCAATTGGTGATCTTCTTCGACTCCGTCATCGTCTCTTTGCGTTTAGAGGTAACTATTTTCATCTCCTACCATGTCTTTTGAATATGAGAGGAATTTAATTAAAATATATAGTTTGCAAAAACAAGCATAGAGAGTTGAGTAGTTTAAATTGGTTCATCACAATCACTTGATAGTTTTCTACTGCTATGTAGTATCCATTCTATATTTCATACTTATGCAAGACGAGTAATATTGAATTTTAGTGTCTTTTTAGTTTATTTTCTTTAGAAAAATGTGGAATTTATAATAGTTTGCAACAATAAATATAGAGAGTAGACAATGTGGAAATTGGTATTGTTATATCATATTTTTTTATTATCTAAATAAATAGATAAATTTAGAGTCTTTTTTATTTATAATTGTTTAGAAAATTAGGAATTTGCATGTAATAGTTTAAAAAATGAGCATGGATATAGTAGATGGCAACCGTGACCGGGTCCTCAACCTCTCATCATCGGGATCCGAAGCGTTTGCGGCCGGATCTTCCTCTCATTGCTTGCGGCGAGTGTAAGCAGAAGATTGTGAATGAGTACCGAGTGAAAAAAGAGGGAATCAACAAGGGTCGTATATTCTATAAGTGTCCGGACCATGAGGTGGGTTATTATTTACCCGCATTTGATTAATATGGTTCATTCGTATCAGTTTTGCTTGATGATGTTGTTTAAATTTCTTATTCTTTGTTCTAATTGCAGTGGGAGGGCACCGGCGGATGTAAAGGTTGGTACTGGGAGGAAGAGTACGTTCAGCACGTACGAAAATCTGTTGCACATGAGGTACGAAAATCTGTTGTACATGAGGTTGCCGCTGAAGGTGATGAGGCAGTGAGTCAGCGGCAACAGCCCATCCATGCTGATGAAGCGAATGATCTGTTTATTTTAGTTGGGATCGGACGCGAACTAATTATGTTGCTTAAGTGCATTTTAGTTTTAGTTTTTTAGTGCTAGCTGCGATAGTCTTCGTTGTAGTCAAGCTTGCTTGAATTAATCAATCATGTGATATCATGAGTGTTGTGCAATAACATGAGAAACTACTAAGTGCATGGTTGTAATATTTAATGCAGATGTTGTCACGCAATTGGATGTATAATGCCGATCGCCGCTCCAAAGAGTTCATTGCTGGCGTGCACTATTTCTTAGATGTGGCTGAGGCAAACAAGCAGGATGGTTTCATGTGTTGTCCATGCGCCGTATGTAAGAATTTGAAAGAATATTCATGCCCAAGGACTCTTCATACGCATTTGTTGAAGTCGGGTTTCGTAATAAACTATATTTGTTGGACGAAGCATGGAGAAAGGGGTTGTAATGGATGATGGTGAAGAAGGTGAAGAAGAATGGGCCCACGCCGATATTATTGCTCAGTACGATGCATTTGATGATAATGCAGTGGGGGGAAATGGTGAAGAAGATGCAGCGGTGGCAGAAGATGTGGCAGCTGATGTTGATGCTCTTGGTGATGTCATTCGTGATGCACAAAGAGAATGTGAAAGTGACAAGGAGAAGGTCAAGTTCGAGTGCATACATATTATGGCCGCATACATGACATATGGGAACTAGACTACGCACTTAATTTTAAAGTCTCTTTGTTTCGGTGTAAATGGGTCAAGATGACCGGTACCGGAGGTGGGGTAACAGTCGACAAGGAGTATGAGATGACATCAGTGGACCTCAACAATATTGGGTACAAAGATGAACCATTTGTCCTTGCCGCGGATGTGAGTCAGGTGTTCTATGTGAAAGACATGTCTACAAAACCAAAAAGAGGGAAAAATGATAACAACTCAATCGTCAACGAGCCAAAGCGTCACATAGTTCTTTCAGGGAAAAGAAACATTGTCGGAATTGAGGACAAGTCAGACATGTCAGATGATTATGAAAGAGATGACCGAATTCCGCCATTCAAAGTGAACAAAGACCCAAGCATTTTGTTAAACAATGAGGAAACTCCTTGGTTATGGAATGATCATAACCAAAGGACATATGTCAAGAGGAGGTTCGTAGTTGTGCCCGCTAAATAGTGGATTTATATATATATATATATATATATTTAGTAGTGATCATTGATTACGTGCTCCTCTAGATGTGAAACAACAAAATACATATAAGAAGATACTAAAATTTAACATTTTCTTCTGTAAACTAAAGCAAAAATAATCTCAAACTAATTTTTAAAAGAAAGTATATCAAATATTTAATTTTCTGTTAAATTATAAAGATTTAAGATATATTTAAAAAGAAAACTAAATTTAAAAATCTAGAACTATTCCATCTATCGCGTAGAACGAAATTGGGCAATGATTTTTTAGGTTATAAATAAAAGATTAACGTCCTGATGATGTGAAAATAAATTTTTTATTGAAAGCCAATAATTTTAAATTTAAATTGAACATTATATTTTTGCATTAACAAAATATGAATGGTTATTTACATTTATATTTGTTATTATAAAAAAGAAAAGAATTTATGCTACAAAATTTTCTACTATACAATAAGGTCAAAAGAAATATAACTGTTATTTTAAAGTAATTTTATCCCTACTGTTTAATTTACTATGCAATTAACAAGAATTACAACATATATAGTACGTAGTATTCTTACACACATACTTGTGGATCAACTCGATATTTTGCAGGTATCAAATGACTCAGCTCAGAGATAAACATGACAATTCTGTTGGGTTTGTTGATCCATATGTTGTTTTCAAGGCTCCAAACCCTTCAGCGACTTGGAGCGATGAGTCGTGTATGAATCTCATGAGGTTCTTCGTGAACCAAAAAGATAAAGAAAGAATTCTCTTCCCATACAACTTCAAGTGCGTGAGACATATATAGTTAACAATAAGTATGTGCACATTTTATTTTACTTAACCCTAATAATATATATATGAATCATGTGTATGAACAGCTATCATTGGATACTGATGGTCATCGATCTCAAACACAACAATGTGTTAATCTATGAATCGTTGAGCAAACCGCAAGAAGATTACCAAGATATGATACACATCCTCCAAAGGTAATTTTTCGATCCCTAGCTTGCATGCTTAAAGTATAGACTAAGCTTGTATATATGTATACTAATTAAATAATGATCCAACTATTAATTAATGTTTCATTGACCGGATTAGGGTTTGGGAAAAATTCATTGCTCGGGAACATGTGAGTCAGTGTAAGGCGCCACTTACAATAAAGCCACGACTACCAGTAAGTTTACACCTTCGTCAATGTACGTGTATCTTTATTATATCATGTCATATATCATATCTTTATTACGTGATGAATCTTTTCACTCTACAGTGGATTTTGAGACAAAAACAGGGTACCAACTTATGCGGATTCTATGTCTGCGAGTACATGATGATAGAATCAAATAGAATTCCTGAAGAAATCATCAAAGTATGTAACATGTTTCTTTTCATTTTTTATAGACTTAACTAATATCTTCTCTAATTCAAATGGAAGACTGATTGGTTGAAGCAAAAAGTGATGCTACAAGGCCAATTGAAAGCAATACAAGAGACAATAGCAGGATTTCTTCGGGAACAAGTTATAAATCCAAATGGCGAGTTCTACTGTAATACCAACGAGAAGTTGATTCAAAAAAATGATGATCATTTGTATGCCTTGTAGATCTTTAGATGGAGTACAACTTGTAATAGATTTACAGTACTAACTTTTGAGTACAACTTGTGTAGACAAATATTTAGACAACTTCATTCTATGTATATATTGCTTGTAATTTTCTGTATATATATATATATAGTTCAATTATATATGCATGCAATAAGCTTATTTTGTTATGCTGCTAATATATATAAAATATAGCAGCAAGAATACATATTGGAAAACCTATTAAATAAATAAACAAAACTAAAAACAGAACTGAAATGAAAATAAAAAGGAAAAACCAGGGGCCCTTTACCAGCCGGGACTAAAGGGTGCTGCCAGCGGTGCCCCACAGCAGCACCCTTTAGCCCCGGCTGGTATTACCAACCGGGACTCAAGGGGGGCTTTAGCCCCGGTGACCGGAGCCGGGACTAAAGGGGTGCCTTTAGTCCCGGAAGCGTAGTCCCTGCTCGACAACCGGGGCTAAAGGTCCTTGCCGACCGGGGCTATAGCCCAGTCGCAAATCATGAAAGCAACACCCAGAAGCAATCACATCAACACCTGGTTGACCAAGAATTCCATGCCGCGGCAGATGGCCGGTGAGGACGAGCTGTGCTTCAACATCTCGCTGGACCAGACGCCAGGGGCTGCCAGGGCAATATGAAGGTGTAGCTTCATTCGTGTCTGATGACTATGGCTGTCGAGCAGTTTCTGCCACGAATGTGTGTTGAGGCTTGCGCTTGGTTCAACGCGGCAAGGAGTAGGCCTGGATATCGAGCCAGCTCGGCTCGTTATGGCTCGACTCGTTATAGCTCGGCTCGTTAGCAAGCTGGCTCGACTCGGCTCGTTATACTAACGAGCTAGAAGAGCATCTCGACTCGGCTCGTTATAGAGCTCGAGCTGGCTCGTTTGGCTCGCGAGCCAAATCATAAAAACACAATTTCTCAAAGTACATGTAAATTTAACAAAGAATAATATCTTCATATAAAAACATAATTTACCTTATATATGTGAACAACACATAAGAACAAATATGATTTTCACCACATTGTTGGACGCCTGGAGATTTTATAATAACTAATTTGAGTTTGTTGGCTTGTGAATTAATTGGCTCGTACGAGCTAACGAGCAGCTCGCGAGCCAGCTCGAGCTGGCTCGTTATAAATCGAGCTGGCTCGTTATAAAACAAGCTGACCCGTTATAAAACGAGTCGAGCTCGAGCCGAGCCATTAACGAGCGAGCTAGCGAGTTTCGAGTTTTTCGTCCGGCGTTGGCAAGGAGCAACGCGATCAACACGGGAAGGAGCGGAGCACCATCCCACGCGCAAACCACAATCCGTGAATGCTCCCACGCGAGATCTGAGCACGACGTCAACTCGAGAAGGTGTGGTTGTACAATGCAGTTCTCCCCGTCGATTGGGTCTTGGAGCATGTACGAGAGTCAGTCTTCAAGCGGAATAGAGGAGTTTTTCACAAAATTGCCAACGTAGACACGGGAAAGAGACGATCCTTGTGTGCGCCCTTAATATATCTAAGAGCTTCTAGCTCTACTGTGACGTACCTAGGATTCGTGCTTGTCTTCCTGCTTTCCATCTTCTGATATTTAGAGCATGGTCAATAATAGAGCCAAGTGTTTGGTTATAAGCCAAGCTATACAATAATTAGTCTCCTATTTGGCTACAAGTCATTTCTCTTTTCTATTCCTCATCACATACATCTTTATTATGTCTCACTAATACCTATGCTTCCGTGTCCAGCTTAGTGCTTGCATGGGAGCCAAGCTCTCCTCTCTCTCTTTCCCACTATTCGCCTAAACAATCGTTTAGCCTGTTTACACAATGTTTAAACGCTACAGAGCGGCACACCGTTTCCATTTAATCGGTCATTTTTACCGTTTAAACGACCGTTTTTCCTGTTCCATTTAAACGGCAGGTAACCGATTGTTTACCGTTACCGTTTAGGATAACATTGCTCCTTATTTCTCTCATCCACATCAGTATTTGCTTGACTATAAGCCAATTATTGTACCTGCTCTTAGGCGGTAGATTTCGATCAAGTATATAGCGTGTCAGGTAAATGACTACTGGTCGATATCGTCTCTCTGAGTAGCCATGTTACATTGCCCCCTCTTTCATCTATGTCACTGTCGATCGTAGACTGACCTTTCCCATTTATCTTACCTTTCCCATTTATCTTACTTTTTATTATTTATAGGCTTTCCTCTAAGATGCTCAACGTCTTTTCAGCGACCATGATCTTGTAGCAACTTCATGTTGCTAAAAGAGGATGCACTATCTTTTATCTCCAAAAGCCAGGAAAGATGGCTATGTGAATGGCAAACCCTCTACCCTGGCCCCTGGCCCTGGCCCAAGAGAGGATAACCGGGTGTGGAGGAAAACCATGCGAGGGGCACTGTTCGTGGGGGAGAAAATAATATCGGAAGGGAGTCACGTTTGTGGAATTGTGGTGCAAAAACCAAGGAGGCAAAAAGGGCTTGTCGATTTGCTTGTTGATAACATACACTATATAAAGCTGTGTATATGTATAGATAGAAGATTTGAAGCTCAAAGAGGACAACGTGGAACACAAAAACGATTCAGGCCTGGTGTGTATATTTTCAGATGGGCCATGGGCCCATCCACCAAATACAGAACAAATGAAGCCCATCGTTAGCTCTCGTGCTTTCTCTGTCGTGTTCCGCAGTCGGATTATCAGCCTGTTGCCTGCACCTGCACCGCTTTGTTTAGCAATTCCAAGTGTGATCAGCCCTTCGTTTTAAATTGGTTCCGGCCTGGCCTGCTGGCAGGTTAGTTGCCATTTATATTCTGGTGATCGCCTTTGCTCTCTGCTGTCGAAATGCGTGGACAACAAAATACTCCTTTTCTTTTCCCCGCGCTCTCTCTCTCTCTCTCTCTCTCTCTCTCTCTCTCTTCATGTCTATGACAATGAATTTTTATATTATACCATCATATTTAGTAGCACTGAATTCATATTTAAAAAAATACTTTCATAACATTCATAGGCACGGTTGTTATAATTTACACGCATCCCGTTTCAAATTGTAAGTCATTTAGGATTCTCTTACATATTTTTTACTATATGTACATGTATCTAGATATATCTTATATCTAGGTGTATATATTATTTGCACAGAAAGCTAAAAACGACCTACAATTTATAATGGAGAAGTACTAATGAAAGTGTGGCATTGCAGTCTCTACTTACAATATATTATTTCTACTTCAGTCGTTCGCGATGTTTTCACTACCCATTAGGTACCTCCTAATTACTCGGAGAGAATAGAGATAGCTAAGTAGCAACTAAAATGATCAAGGCCCAACGACTAGAAATTGTGGCCCAACTAAGGCACTCAACAGGCAGCCACTATGGCCATTCGGGCCACCCAACACTACATGAAAAAGCACGGCTTGCTGTGGTCGGGCAGTCAGGCCAGCCGGCCAGGCACAACACGCCGTGCAATCATCAGGCCGTGCCTAATAGGGACATGAGCCTGACCAACGAAGCGCGACCAATTCAGCAGGTCGGGCCGTGCTTACCATCGTACCGCCGTCAGCACCAATGGTACTATGGATATAATCCAATGAACCTCTGCGGTGCTGTTCGGCTGGTCGTTTTCACGACTAATTTTGATTGTTTCAATAATATTCTGTGAGAGAGAATAAGTCAAAGTACGACTGATAAACTGACTGATAAGTCAAACAAACATGATGGGTGATCAGTTATAATCAGCTTGACCTGCTGCCAGAGACTTGTGTGAGTTTAATCGCGAGACTCAGAGGGCGACCCTGGTTTCTGCCTGGCTTGCTAACAAAGTCCTGCTAACAAGTTTTTGAGAGAATGAATGCCCACCCCACCGTTTCCCTTGCAGAGGAAGTACAGCAGGATGTGTTGACTTGGGCTCCTATACTTTGATTGGATGATGTATAGATAAGCAGTTTTTTCTCTCTTTGAAACAACTCAATAATATTAATATTGGACAATGTTATGACATTTGCAAATATATGCTCATAACAATATATAGATCGGTAGTAAGTACTAGTAAGTTCTGTCCGGGAGGGAGCAAGGAGCATACCTCGTGCCAATAGAGCATCATTCATTATAGAAAATCAGCATCAGGTTCGTATGTTGTGAACTATCAACTGTGCGCATACGACCTTTTTTCTTAAAAAAAACGGTACTCTTATCAACTGTGTACAAGTATAGTAGAAAATTAACTAATTTAGAGTAACTTCACTAAAACTCATTTTCTGTTTTCTTATATGAAAGATCCACCAAACCAAGTTATACTAAATATATGATGCAACAAACCAATAAAAACATTATTCTCTATAATATATATAGGACTCACTTGTCGGTGAAACGAAATCTCCTCCATCTCTCTTCTCTTCTCTCGTTTCTCTTCCCTCGCTCTCCTCTCCCATGACGGGCCCTCGGGTGGCAATCGGGGAGCAGCCCTCAAGTAGAGGGGACGCATTAAATACGTACAACCACTTCAGTAAATGTAATCCAATATGATATTATACTTGTATCTATGGATTTATCATAAATTTAGATTGAGTGTCGAAAATTAAAAAATGATTTGTCTGTAAGGGTAATCCAATATTTAGACTACTACTAGTTATTTAAGGGGTCACGTATATGCAGCACAACCACACCCACTAGCGATGCCTTTGGTAACAAGATATATATGTGGAGTGAGATTGGACTTGCTTCTAAAACGTAACCTTTTTCTTGAGGTGTTGACTTAATCTTTTCCAATATTATGTTTATTAGCATAACATATCCTTTTTTCTCGAGGTGTTGAGTTAATGCTATTCTGATATTATGTTTACTAGTAGTCTAGTACAACATATTATACATATGTAAACGAGAATTACTTAATTACAACAGAAGCTATTCCATTATTATGTTTAATAGTATAACATATCCTTTTTCTTGAGGTGTTGACTTAGCGCTATTGTATTATTATGTTTATTAGCATAACATATTACATATGTACACCAGAATTACCTACAACAGATGGGCCTATTTTAATCCAGGGGCTGAATATGCTTCATTCCAATAACGCGTTGTTGTCTTCCGAAACAAAACATTGCTGAATCAAACGAGGATATATAATGGAAGAAATGTATTGTACCCATGCAATCGAAGGTTGGTCTTTGAAGCAATGGACAAAGTCACCATCATTTGAACATAATTAAATATAATAATTTTATATCACGAGCATGGAGCATGAGTGGTGCTAACTAAGCGCACAACCCCATCAACCATCAAGGGCTGATCGTGAGTCGTGACAATAATAATCCATCAATCGCCACCCCTGCTCGCTCTCCAGTTGGGTGCCGGTCTCTCTCGCGCGAGGATGGCCGCCGCGGAGACGTCGAGCGCCGGCGGCGGCGGCGAAGTCCACGTACCGATCCCGTCCACGGCGGCCACCACCTCATCAGACGTGATACGCGAGAGCTCGGCGGCGCCGAGCCCCTTGCGCAGCCGCGGTAACACCACCCCGCCGCGGCAGCTCAAGGCGGCCCCGGCGCCAGCAGCAGCAGTAGCTGCTGACACGCCGGCGGCGACGGCCATGGACAAGACGCTGGCGAGCGTGGCCAACCTCGCGAAGCTGCTGCCGACGGGCACCGCGCTGGCGTTCCAGTCACTGTCCCCGTCCTTCACAAACCGGGGCGCGTGCCTGCCCTCCAACCGGTACCTCACCGCCGCGCTGCTCTACCTCTGCCTCCTCTCGTGCGTCTTCTTCTCCTTCACCGACAGCTTCGTCGGCGGCGACGGCAAGCTCTACTACGGCGTCGCCACGGTCAAGGGCTTCCTCGTGTTCAACTACACCGGCGACACCGGCGACGACGACGAGGGCGACGCCGAGCGGCGGGGGCAGGTCTTCAGGAACCTCCGCAGGCTGAGGATACGGTGGCTGGACTACGTGCACGCCGTGTTCTCTGCCGTGGTGTTCCTGACGGTGGCGTTCAGCACCGCCGCCGTGCAGAGCTGCTTCTTCCCCGACGCCGGCGAGAACGTGAACCAAATGCTCACCAATCTGCCTCTCGGCGCAGGGTTCTTGTCCACCATGGTGTTCCTTGTTTTCCCGACCACACGGAAGGGGATTGATTACACCGGGACTTAATGTTTAGCAACACACGCTTGTATTGTATTTGTACTGCAGTGAATTTGTGTAGAGCCTGGCAGGAAGGTAGTGCCGTTGACATCTACTGTACTCCGTACACGTGAAATTTAGAGCTTATATCAGTTTTCTCAATTTGTTCAGCGAAATACACCGAAATTTATGTCCTATATATCCGTAGGTCCGATAAAATTAGATATCAACTAAATTTTTCCTATTTTTGGCTCAAATTCAGCCAGTTATGATCCTGTGCTCATAGTGTTTTATTCTTGTTTTTATCTGTGAACAAGTGATATTTAATAGCTTAGAAATAGTTTAAAGTCAAATTCTACGTTTTTTTCAAAATAATTTATCTTTTTTAATTTGGTCCAACATATCCTGTTTATTTATGACCTCTGATATTTAATAGCTTAGAAATAGTTTAAAGCTTATGAATATATCATCTATGCTGTATTCATCTAGATTGGTAGTTCACTACTTTGACCGACAATATAAATACGAAAGCAAAAAGGAGACCGAAGCCAAGAACTACTGCAGCTACAACTGTCAAAAAGTCCATCTTAAACCCGAAGTTCCATGAAAGATAGTCCTTTATAGATTTACCATTGGCATCACCCAATGTACCTTCAACTAGATAGCTATGCGCGCTTTGCCGCGCCGCAATATAAACAGTAAGTATATTGGTCAATTATTGTATGTTGATTTTATCTTCTCACGTCACTGCTCGCTGGTTGCGGGTAACCTTTTCGGAAAGAATGAAAGAATCTTATGAACTCGTGTAGCGTGGCCTCACATTATGCTACCTTGTTTAGTTCCTCGTCCAAAAACTTTTCATCTATTACATCGAATGTTTCGATATATGCATGAAATAAATATTAAATATAGACTAAAAATAACTAATTACATAAATTGCGATAACTTTGCGAGACGATTTTTTTAAGTCTAATTAGTCCATGATTTGATAATATTGTGCTACAGTAAATATATGCTAATGATGGATTAATTAGTCTTAATAAATTCGTCTCTTGGTTTTTAGATGAAATATGTAATTTGTTTTTTATTAGTCTATTTTTAATAGACTAAATTAGTGCCACAACATTCGATGTGACACCAAAAAAAATTTCATCCTCCAACTAAACACCTAGTATCTGATATTTTGGGTAATATCATTAAACAACTTTGGAGTATTTCACCAATAGAAAAGGAAAATTAAAACTACCTCTCATCATCGGTTGTGAAAAAAATAGGCACAGGTAAAAGTGTTAAATAAAATACGTTGGTTAAATGTTTTACTATTGATCCGTGTTAGTCAAACTTTTTAAAATTTGATTAATTTTAAAGAAGAGAGTAATAATATCTATGATATAAAATAGATGCATTATGAAAATATATTTTATGATATATCTAATGATATGTATTTTCTAGAAATTCGATTAAAGTTTAAAAAATTTAACTTAACCACTCTAAGAATTAATTCTTTCATGGACAAAGAGAATAGTATCTAAAGGAGTATAAGACTGAGGAGACAAATAAACTTATCTCATTGCTGGTCATGAAAAATTGGCAGGGCAGAGATCGTTGGTGGCCGTCACACGTTAAGCTGAAATTAGCGAAGCACAGTACAACACTCACGTGGCGACCGTGATGGCTGAGAGCTAAGAGCTGTCTCGTTGTGCCAATTGTCCTACGCGTATAGATTTGTATATATTATTGAATGCGCTACTATCACACTGGTTTTTGAACAAAAAAAATATCTGCAAAAATCTTAAAAGAAAAAAGTAAAAAACATAAAAAGAAAAGGAAAAAAATAAAGAAAAAAATAAAAAAAATAAAAAATTACTACAGTAACCTGACCCGCGGGAGGGCGCCAATCCTCCCGCGGGTATAGTCTAGTATTATGTCTCCATATTGCGATGTAAGGCTATCCGCACTCTTCGTTCTCTAAATTCATCCTCTATCCGTCCTAGTCATCAAGATTCTTTCCTTTATACATATTTCTTTCACATTCATCATCCTCTATATCTCATCCTCTATACCAACTACTAACAGTAAGACCTACTTGTAACTTTATTTAAATATATTCATGTAAAATCTTATTTTGAAGGATTTATTGAAACGAATTTAATGGTGCAATCATAATTTAATTTGGTAAATGTTTTACGGTATTAAAGGTATAACATTTTTTTATAAGTTGAAAATAGTAGCAGCAGCGGGGACCACGTCACATGCAGCGAACAGGAGCAGCACCCTCCCGTCCGGCGCGAACAGAAGCAGCAGTCGGCTTTCACATCGCTTTTACAGGACCTCGTCTGTACCGCCGAATATAGCGCGATGGTTTCAAATTAAATAGCGTAGCCGGCTGCACCAAATTTCTTGCGCTAAATGCATTTACAGTTTTCTTTACCGTCGTCGGTGCGGACAGTCTAACGAGCCCATAGATCGAGACTCCAAGCAACTGGGTTTAACCAATAATACTATCTCCACCATATTGGAATTCTCTGCAGTTTATCTATCAAGTCACTGATTGTTCAGTCATAAAAAAAACAAAGAAAGAAATAGCTTGTGTTCATACTTACACCATAAGGAATCACAAAGCCAGAGAAGATGGACCAAATTCCATAAAATGTTGTGGAAATTACTGCAGCTATTTGAGAGTTCGGTGTTAAAGACACTGATATCATGCCATAATATGTGAAATAGAGAAATGTGGTAAACATGAAGTACAAGATCCAGAGGAACTTCACACTCTGGATAAAGACATACGGTATCTCAATCATGACCTGGAAAAAGAAAGAGCACATGTTTCATGACATATTTTCTCAAATTATTCTGCATATATATCTGACCAAAGCAGAAATATGAAATCCTTGTGCTTCTTGAAGCATTAGTTATTACCTACCAAATAACAAATAGTTTCAAAGACACTGATTCTAGACTAATAAATAATGGTTTACATGTGCAACTGCATATGCATAAGAGGAGTACATTCTTGCTGCCTTTTCTCTGAAAAACACTTTCAATTTAATCAAGCCATTTGCCAATGGGTCAAACGTCAGCGACAACAAATTATCCTAATGCATGTACAAGACCATAGCCGCTTCATTCGGCTACTCGATCTCCATTTCCTCTACAGCCACACCCAGGGAGCCCCATCTCCTCCATGGCAGGTAGCTCCACCTCCACATCGATAGCTTTATGATACGGAGTTAAAAACTAGATTTGATCGTCAAATTATATGGTCAAAAGTTGTGTACAAACGTGGTCTATATCTAGTCCTAGCAAGGGTTCTGTCACCCATGCATGCTCGGTCATCCTCTCACACTAGTAGAATAATGATTTTTCCTAGCGCCTCAATTTTTTTTACTGGCGGTTTGAGTTACCACGCGCCTGTAGAAATGAATCGGTGGACCTCAAGTCTAGAACCGCCTGTAGAAATCGATTTCTACAGGCGGTTTGTTAAGAGAACCGCCTGTAGAAATGTCTTATTTCTACAGACGGTTCTCTTAACAAACCGTCTCTAGAAATAGATGCGTTTTTTAAAATTTGATCTTTTGAAACTATCTCGGATGAGAAAACACTCAAAATAAAAGTTGTTCGTCTCAAAAAGTTATGAAACTTTGTAAATTACAACTTTTTAATTTGAAGTCATCTTGTCATCGAAAAATATGTTTGAATGGTCTCAAATTTGAAATTCAAATTTTGTAAACGACCTCGGATGGAGAAATGACCAATAGAAAAGTTGTTCGTCTCGAAAAGTTATGAAACTTTGTAGTTGACAATTTTTTTATTTAAAATCGTTTAGAACCTCAAACAAGCAAATTACACTCGGGTTTGTATAATATGAGGGGAACCGAAGGTGTATTTGAACACATGTGAGTGTGTGGTGCAGTGGTAGAGGAGACTTCGCGCGAGGCCGAGGTTGTGAGTTCGAATCCCACCGGCCGCGTTAGCCGCGGATTTTGCACGAAAAATGCTGCGACTAGCGACGAAGACGAGCGGGCGTTGGGCGATGAGGTCCTCACCATATTTAAAATATTTTTTCTCTGTTTATTTTGGCTTTTTCGAAAAGTTTTTTCACAGGCGGTTCGCGATTTTGCGCGAAAAATGCTGTGACGGAGACGGAGACGGGCGGGCGTTGGGCGATGAGGTCCTCACCATATTTAAAATATTTTTTCTCTGTTTATTTTGGCTTTTTCGAAAAGTTTTTTCACAGGCGGTTCGCTATGTCAACCGCCTATAGAAATACTCATTTTCACAGGCGGTTTGCTAAGTCAACCACCTGTGAAAATCCTTTCCACAGGCGGTTCACAAACAACCGCCTGTGCTGTGGTCCTATTTCTACTGGCCTCCAGCGCAGGCGGTTGACAAAAACGCCTGTACAAATGGGTCTACAACCGCCTGTGCAGTATCGTTGTGTACTAGTGTCAGTATGGTTACATTCTATATGAAAATTATTCATACAATTGGCTCCATATATACATTTTTGGTTCTCCAGTAAAGATGTTTTGGTTGGAACGTATTTGTGACTTTATTTTTAGCCATGGATGACCCAAAGATGACGAGAAGGTTTGTCCTTATTCACCAGCTTGAACTTATCTTGCGACATTTAAACATATTTATAGGTAGAGAGGGTACACATGAGTAGATGGCCATACAAAGATTTCCTAATATTTAGACCACCCAAACCGGATGAAAAGTTGTCCTTATTCTAAACCATGGTTTTATACATAGTTTTCTTAATGATATAGTTTTTTAATACTATCATTTCTTAATACTACATTATAGCATCCAAATATGACATTAATGGGAGGTGAATAGAGAGATATGTTAGTCTTTTTACCAAAATACACAAGATGGTTGACAATGCAAGAAAAGATTAAAAGAGAACTAATAAGAAAAAAAAAGGAAGGATAATTATGTGCTCACGTGGTGTTTTTTTCATAATTTTGAAGGGGAAACTTTTGAGTGTGTATTCATATCTTGCTAGTATACTATTAATAGTAACTAGTATATAGACTAATGTTTGAGGCCTACTTGATACAAGCAAGTCCACGACTTTAACTCGACATATGTCCATGCAGCGCGCGCGGGGCATCGCATGAGTTTATTGCACAAATATAAAAAAAACATCCTATACTATCATGACTGCATCTACCACAATTATTCCACAAACGTATCTAATCAACACATTAGAAACACAAGCACGTCAACATATGATTATATGAACCTATGACATTACACTAACCGGAAGAGCGGGTTCAGGGATTTGGATTTTTGGATGGTCCTATACGAATACGCCGTGATAGGCGCTACGACTGGCATCCACACACCTCTCCTGGATAGCGCGACTCGGAAGGTGGCCGCCCTCCCACCGCCGGCCGCAGCCCCGTGCCAGTCGCCCATCTCCTAGGTAAGCCTGTGCTCCCCTCCACCACCCCTGTGCCCTCCTCCACCATCCACCTTCCTCTGCCCACCCCATTTCCTCCCCGCCCCCCATTTCCGCCGCCCCTTCCCTCCTAGATCTGCGCCTGTACACCATGGTGGGACGCTCCCCCCCCCCCCCCGCTCGGCTGGCCCTCGGAGGTTGAGGCTGCGCTCGAGGGTGGATCCTCCGGGCAGCTCCTCGCGGTGCTGGCGCGCGGACTTGTTGTCGCCGCCGCGCCGCTCTCCCCTCGCGCTTGGGTCGATCTGGAGGGTGATGCGCTGCCGTCGCCACAGGCATTCTTCGCCGACTCGCCGGGTCTACTCCGGGAGTACCTCGACCGTGGTCCTGGGGGCCGCGTCGACCTCAGTGACTCGGAGGCCTCCCTGGATTCGGGCTCGGAAGCGGAGGGCGAATCCGCGCCGCCGCCGATGGAAAAGGGAAAGGAGGCCCTACCTCCCGTCGCAAGCGCCGGCGCGTCCGCCGTCATCGCCACCGCAAGAGAAAGGAGGGGCGATTGGCCGCGACCCGCCGCACCCAACCAACCTCCCAGGTTGTTGTGCGCGCCGCGGACCTGCCATCGCCGTCGTCGTCTGGACCCCATCGAGCCTCACCGTCTGCCCATCCGGCCAGGGAGCGTGGGACCCAGGACACCGATGGTTTCTACCCCGTGAGAAGCAGGCGCTATGGCCGGACGCCCACGCCCCCGCACTAGATGCCTCCACACTCGCCGATGTACGTGTCGCCAGAGCTCGCAGATGTCTGCTATCGTTGCCTCCGGCCTGGTCATGTCCGTGCACGCTGCCCATACCCGGTTCGCTGTTACAAGTGTTGGGCCGAGGGCCACCACGCGGCGGAGTGCCCAACGCGCCCACGCAACTCTGTCGGCGCCAGGCGTGCACGGTCACCGCTCTATGCCGGAGGGGGCCGCCAGGACGAGGGTCCTTCGGGCTACAAGAGCGCATGGTCTCCGCGCCCAGGCGTGGACGGACGACGAGTTCTGGCGCGCCACCACCTACAACCTCGTCACCCTCCCGCGCCGCAGCACCGGGCCAAGTCCGCCAACACTGTGTCCGGACACTCCGCCTCCACCCCGCCCCGCAACTACGGCTGCCGCGGGTCTATGTCTCCCCCACGGGCCGCTCCACCAACGCCTCCGCCCCCGCCGCCTCCACCTCTGCCGCCCCAGCAGCCAGTGCCAACGCAAAGCCCGCCGTCAGCTGGTGGGGGCGCCCCAGCTGGGGAAGTGTCGGCTGCTGCCTTTGTCGCCGCGACCGAGGGACGCTCGCAGGGACGGGCCTCGATGGTCGTCGTCCCTCGCTCCGCTCAACTGCTAGCGGCTGAGGACGCCATGGGTTTGGCTTTGGTGGCCATCGTTGGTGGAACACGTCCTCATGTTTCCACCGCAATGGTTTACGCAGCGCTCGACAATTAGTTCGAAATCGGATGCGACATGGTTGACGTCAGAAGGCATGAACCTGAGGATTTTATCGCGCGCTTTCATCGCCGTGAGGACCGTGACTGTGTCCTTGCCTTGTGACCTGGAGGATCCCTCATGCCTCTACGCTGGAGGCCGTGGACATGGGTCGCATGCGCCTTCGCCGGGACCTTCACCTTCCGGGTCGTCATCGCGCTCAAGAACGTCCCCGCGCACATCCGTTCCACGGAGGTTGCGCAGGCGGTCCTTGGCCGCTCCTGCTGCGACGTGCAGCGGACAAACATCTGCGACCGGCCTATAGATGATGACCGTGATTTTTTTGTGCAAGCATGGTGCTGGCACCCTTCGTACATTGAACCAGAGAAAATAATTTTCATTCCAGAGCCAATTCTACCCAATGTTGAACCTGAGGAACGAAACATACGCCGCGGACTGCAGTACTTGGTGCGAGTGCGTCTCGTTGCGCATCAGGATATGCAAGCCCCGCAGGAGCCTCCGGAAGCGGGGAACGATGGCGAGCATGACAACGAGGACCATGACGACGAGGTTGCGGAGAATGCTGCTGGTGGGGCGACTGGAACGACTACTGCCCCTCACCTCGTCGAGATTCTGATGCCGACTCTGCAAGTTCCGACGCCAGGCATAACAACAATCAGCCGGGCGCCTACTACCCTCCAGACGGGTCCAGCGGAAGCGACTTCGCTGTGTTGATTGGCGCGGTGCGCTCCCGTGTGCGGCCGAGTGCTGTCGTGGCACGCGGAGTGCCCCAGTATCCTCCGAGAACGCCAAGAACGCCGCCAGCCCTATGCCTGAAGCCTGCCTCCGGCCACAAGCGCCTGCTGGGGCAACCTTCGTGCCAGCGCGCGCTGTTGTTCCCCACTCCATCGCAGGACGTCTCGAGGGAGCCTAGCGTCGCGGCCCCAGGGCTCGTCAGGCGCTTCCTCGACATCGCGTCGCATCTCCTGCATGATGGCTGGGGCAGCGCCACGCCCCCACCCACGACGGGCAGCGACGACTGGTGGGCTATGTGCCTCGACGCGGAGCTCGCCCCACCAACTTTACCGTCCGCCGGAGCCCATGATGAGGGGCCCACCGCACCGGCAGCGCCGCCGACCGCAGACTGGTGCCCTGAGTTTGTCTCCGCTGAGTTCGCGCCGCCGGCCCTAGGCTCTGCAAACGCGGATGCGGCGGCGTGGGGAATCGAAGCTGGTGTCGTGGCCACGGACGAGATGGTGTTGGGCGACACCCCTTCCGGGCAGCCTGCGCTAGCTGGATCAGCGACAAGAGTTGCGCCTCCGTCTGCGGCGACTGTGGCAGACTTCATCGGCAACATGATCCTGCCACTCGACGCACCTGTGCTGCCTGATCCTCCACGCACACGTCAATCGCGTATTTCTCAGGATGAATGGCAGTCACGGTGGAGCGTGAGGCTCGCTGTCAAGTCCGCCTTTCGCGATCCACATCCCGAGAAGTAGGCTCGTCGTGTCCTCCTGAACAAGTGGGCTGGGAGGGCGGATAATGATGGCTCCAACACCCCGGACCCAACCATCGTCGAAAGATTCCAGGAGGCCTTCAGTGATGACGTTCTGTCCGAGCAGTGGGACTCCATGCTCCGACTATTCCCTCTGCTGGGCAGCAGGGCGGCTCGGCCTGCCTTGTGCAGGTCCTGAGCCCCGCGCCCGCCTCCCCCTTGCAGAAGCGTTTCGCAATGAGTGACAACAACCTTGTCATTTGGAATGCGCGCGGCCTCAACAACCGGGCGCGCCGAAGCGTCGTCTGCAACATCGTCACCCAGCTGCGTGCTTCAATCGTTTGCGTTCAAGAAACCAAAATTTCAGACCTATCGGCTGCTATGAACATTGAATTAACCGGGTTTGATTATGACTTTGTCTTCCTTCCGGCTTTGGGAGTGGCAGGTGGTGCATGTACCTCCTGGCGGAGGGACATCTGGGAAGTGTCCTCAGCCACACGACGCCGCTTCTCCGTCACCATCGCTTTTGTCCTATGTTGCATCTCAGCATCAGTGGTGGTTGACCAACGTCTATGGTCGAGTCCTTCGGTCAGAAAAGAGTGCTTTCTTGCAAGAACTTTGCAACGCACGAGAAGCCTGCCCCGGGCCGTGGCTTGCATGTGGCGATTTCAATCTCATTTACAAGGTCGCCGACAAAAACAATGGCTACTGCACCGGGGGCTTATGCGTGCCTTTCGCAACACGATCGACTCCTTGCAGCTAGATGAACTGCACCTCAACGACCGTCTATACACGTGGTCCAACCGAAGGGACAGCCCTACCCTCGAGCGCCTCGATCGCGGTTTTGCTTCTGTCGGGTTTCCCCAACCACCACCTTCGGAGTCTCTCGTCGGACACCTCAGACCATGCGCCGCTGCTTCTCATTCTCAATTCCCAGCCATGGGTCGTCCCCCGATTCCGATTTCAGCAGTTCTGGACCAGAATTGATGGCTTTGTGGACGCGGTCGCGGTAGCTTGGGGGCCGCCCAACCCCAACATCGACGCTTGCAAGAACCTTGACATCAAGCTCTGGTGTCTGGCGCACGCCCTGCGAAGGTGGCGTGCCACGCACGGGAGCGACATTGCGTTCCAGCTCGCCGCGACGCGCGTCATCATGAACGGCTTCGATGTCGCACAGGAGTCTCGGGCCTTGTCTTCGGGTGAGCTCGAGCTGCATAGGGAGCTCAAAGCTCACGTGCTCGGCTTGGCTTCGCTAGCCCACACCATGGCTAGGCAGCGTGCTCGCACGCGTCAGTTGCGTGACGGTGATGCATGCACAAGATTCTTCCATCTACAAGCCTCGCCTTGCCTTTCTCATCCGAGGAGATCGCACGCGCAGTCAAGGACTCTCCGTCGGACAGAGCCCCCGGACCAGATGGGTTCGGTGCAGGCTTGAAAGTGCATTCGCCCCCATTGTGGGTTTTGGCTAATTAATGACAATCAAATTAGGGACTAACGGATTTATAAAAGCATATATGCAGGTGTTAGTCCTTAGAAAGATTTGAACTATTGTAATCTCGTGAACAAAACACGTTGGATACATTTGGACATAAAGATACCTAGCTCAAGTGGTGGTTTGAAAGTTTGATTTTAAACTTGAGTTATAGGTAAGCCGGACTATCAAGAGGGTCACAAATTAGGTTGACTAGATGTGGAGAAAAGTGCTCAAACCGACTAACTAAAGTTTGCTTGTGAGACACCGCACAAACACAAACACATAGAGGGTTTTATGTGTGGGCGGTAGTACCGACCTTGGGTGGTCGGTAGTACCGACCATGGCTGCTCTGCGCTATGCTCTAACATCCTCTCTGTGTAGACTTCAAAATGGCCTGGCGGTAGTACCACCATAAGGCTGGCACAACCGACCCTCGGTGGTACCGACCTTGGCCGGTAGCAAGCCAGTTTTTCAACCTCTCTGTATAGGCTTGAAAATGACTTGGCGGTAGTACAGCCATAAGGTCGGTACTACCGACCCTCGGTGGTACCGACCCTAGTCGGTAGAAAGGTTGTTTCTGCAGACCTCTCTGTTTGCGCTCAAAATGGCTTGGCGGTAGTACCGCCATAGAGTCGGTACTACCGACCCAAGCCGGTAGTATGGCAGATTTACAGGACTCTCCGTGTTGGCTCGATTTTGACTTGGCGGTAGTACCGCCATAGTGTCGGTACTACCGACCCTCGGTGGTACCGACCCTGGTCGGTAGTAACCAAGGGACCAAGTCTCATTCTGCGGAGCTCTTTGTTTACGGCCGATTTGGCCTGGTGGTAGTACCGCCATAGGGCCCGTACTACCGCCCCTCGGTGGTACCAACCTGTGGTCGGTAGTTTGACTTTAGGTCAGATCCAGATCTGTGCAACGATTAGTGTCCGGTCGGTACTACCCACCATGGGTGGTCGGTACTACCGACCAGCCTCGGGACTGAGGGAGTATAAATAACTCTCCTCTTCTCGTTTGACCGTTACTCACTCATTCCACTCACTTATTGCGATCTAACTTCAGACAAAAGAGCCTCCAAGCATTGACTCCTCCCCTCTCTCTCCCCCTTTGCTCCTAGATTCACTCACTTGCAAGATTTGAGCTAGGGAAGTGAGATTAGAGAGTGGGAAGCTTCGATCTATGACTTGAGCACTTGGTTTCCATTTAGCCGGCTTGATTTGTGTCTATTACTCTTGAGCTCTAGCCGGTTAGGTGTTCTTCGTGGTAGCCCGTATTGATTCATTTGTGAGGGCTCCCCGAAGTGTTTGCATTACCCCTGTGATTTCTAGTGGAGAAACTCTAGTAGCCTTTGCGGTTGCTTGAGTGAGGCTAGGAGGTGAAATAGACTCCGACCTTTGTGGTCACCTCAACAACGAGGACGTAGACACTCCTTAGTGGATTGGCCGAACCTCAGGATAAATCGCCGTGTCCCGTGTGCTTGTTGTTGTCTCTACTTTTCATATTACTTGTGTTCTTCGTGTTCTTCCTCTCTATCTCTTTCTTAGGTTGAGAAGGCTCGATCCACATCGTGGAAAGCAACCAAGGCTTGGTAAGGCTAGAATCATTGTTTATCATACTTAGGAAAGTGGGGTACATTCTTGTATTACATTCATAGCTCACTTACATTGGATTTGTAGTTCCTCTTTAGGATCCCGGTAGTGCCGTTTGTTTCTGTAGGTAGTACCGGTGCATCACATCCGGTAGTACCTACCCAAACAAACCGACAACACCGGTTGTTGTCTAACTACATTTTCTAGTTTGTGAAGATTCAGATTGTCAAAAATCACCTATTCACCCCCCTCTAGGCTGATTTGATCCTTTCAGGGCTTTTTGAAGGCGGCTTGGTCCATGGTTGGCAGCGACATTGTGCGCGCGTTCCATGCCATGTGGGACATGGACTTCAGGAATTTCAACTGCATCAACGAGGCGGTTATGGTGCTGCTTCACAAGACCCGGTCTTCGGAGACCCTCCGCGACTATTGGCCCATTAGCTTGATACACTCGATTGGGAAGCTGTTCGCCAAGACTCTAGCCCTGCGTCTGCAGCCGCACATGCCCGACCTCATCAGGATCAATCAGTCCGCTTTCATCAGGGGTAGACGGATTCATGAGAACTTCAGGACGGTGCAGCTTGCGTGCCGCTGGTTTCACGCACGACGGACGCCGATGATGCTGCTCAAGGTGGACCTGGCCAAGGCATTTGACACCGTTTGCTGGACATTCTTGCTCGAGGTTTTGGAGCACCTGGGCTTCCCACACAGGTGGACGGACTGGGTGTCCTACATGCTCTCCACGGTGACGACCAAGGTCATGATCAACGGCCGCCGGATCTACCACGCGCGTGGCCTGCGCCAGGGGGACCCTCTATCACCATCCCTCTTCATCATTGTCATGGAGGTCCTCAACGCGCTCATCTGCGAGGCTGACCGCCGTGGGCAGCTGCAGCCGCTGCCGGGGAACGCCATCAAATTTCGGACTTCCATCTTTGCGGATGACCTCGTCGTCTTCCTCTCTCCACGACCACTCGACTTCAGCTGTATCTGGCAGATCCTCGACCTCTTCGCCGGCGCGTCCGGCCTCGCCACCAATGTCGACAAGTGCTCTTTCACGCCGATCCGGTGCTCGGACACGGAGATTGCAGAGGTTTTGCAGGTCTTCCCTTGCCACGTCCAGGACTTCCCAATGAAATACCTTGGCGCACCGCTCTCCGTCTCCAGGCTCTGTCGTGCGAGTGAGCAGGCTCTCGTCGACTCGGTGTCCGCCAGGATTCCGGCGTGGAAGGGCGGCCTGCTGACCACGGCGGGCAGGACCACCCTCGCCCAGACCACCCTATCAGCGATTCCGGTGCACATATCCATCTGTTATGCCCTCTTGTCGTGGGCTATTCGTGAGATCGAGAAAAGGCGCAGGGCATTTGTGTGGGCGGGCACAGACACGGTGTCTTGAGGGCGCTGCCGTGCGGCCTGGCCGGTGGCCTGCTCGTTGTGGAACCTGGGCGGCCTCAGACTTCCTGACCTGCGGTTGCTCGGGTTTGCCTTGTGTCTACGGTGGGAGTGGCGGAGGCGCTCTGACGCTGAGGCGCCCTGGGCACTGCTGCCGTGCAAGATGGACAGCTCATTTGCTACCATGTTCAACGCCTCCGTGTCAGTGCAGGTTGGGGATGGCTCCAGGTGCATGTTCTGGACAGACTCGTAGCTGCCGGACGGGCCTACTGCGACGTCAGCACCACACATCTTTGCTCCAGTGGGCGCCAGGCGGCGGAAGCGAAAGGTCCGGGACATCATGGACGACCAGTAGTGGACGCGCGACATCATCGGTGCAAGGACGCACACGATCATGCTGGAGATCGTGCAACTCGCAGACAAATTGGCTACGATTCACCTCTCCCCGGGGGTGGCTGACAGGTTCGTCTGGAAGTGGACGGCGAGCGGGGAGTACTCCAGCGCATCCGCCTACCGGGCCTTCTTTGTGGGCGCGACCACCCTCCTCGGCGCTAAGGAGTTGTGGTAGATCAGGGCCCCGCCGAAAGTGAAAATTTTCTTCTGGCTTGCCCTCCACAGGTGGCTGTGGACGGCAGCGAGGCGGGCGCGTGTTGACGGTCCTTAAGTATCAATTATATCTATCAAATAAATAGAGAAAAGGATCTAAATGAAACCAACACCCAGACTTAGGGTTTTATCTGACAGAATTCCACGAGTTTTGCTGTTTATCTATTTCTGCAGGGGGTTATCAGGAAATATGAAGGAAAGGCCCACATGTCGGGATAATGACGGATAATTAACGTAACCCCCAATTTTCCTTAATGTGGAAGAGTCCAGAAGCCACGGGAACGAGCGGGAGGCCGAACGGGCCCGGGACCAGGGCGCCCGCCCTAGTCCCTTGGGCGCCCGCCCTGCCCCCTCAGCCAATCAGACTCCGCCTCGAGGATTATGCTCCACCGACCTAAAGGATTAAGGAAAACCGTCCGTTCAATGTCGGTTTGATCCAACGGCCCAGATTCACCCGAAAAGACTATATAAGCAAGGCCCTGGACCCTGGAGCAGGCACCTCTGTCTCATTATTCAGTTCCTAATTCAGTCATCAGGAGGAGAGAGTCTCTGATCAAGCCCTAGAGCCACCACATCAACTAGATCTCTAGTTTTAGCATAGCTACATAGGATTAGAACTAGAAGGAGTCAATCTTCGATTGGTTCCCGGATCTGTCAAGAGGATTCTTGGTAATTTCTCTCTTGTTCTTCAATTGTTCATCATTGTTCTTCAATATTATGAATACTACTTTGTTCTATTTCAATATATTGAATATGACTTTGCTCTACTTGATTATATTAGCAATTATATTGTTCTTAGTTTATCGTAGTTATATGCTTGGCATAGTTAGATTGGAATTATATACATGCCTAGGATCGTATAGCGTTTATCCATGTGCGCAGTGGGTGAATGATAAATATTGTGTAGACGTGGTGTCCATACCGTCTTTATCTGCGATTGCACCCTATATGCCGGATCGGTGGGTAGTTCGCGATAGTGACAGCTTCGTTGATTCTTATATAGTCCCCCTCTCGTGTATAGGGCAGGCAGAGCAACATTATTACAGGGGAGTGATTGCTATGTTCTTCATCTTCCTTGCTAATATTCACTATGCATGGGTGTAGTCTTTTCTCGCTATGATTGCCAAGTATAATTGCACTAACTATGATAATGCTAGACTTTATAGTTAATAATTACTTAGGGAATATCTTTGTAGTTCATCCTAATTCCATGCTAATGACTTGCTAGAATATCTGTTGAGGTGCTTATCATTATTATATGTGGCTAGTTATGCTGATCAGATTAATTATCCTTGTCACTATTCATATTTATCTATATTCTATGTGACATTTATCCCTGTATGATGAGATAGATAGATGCTCTATATTATACATGCAATGATAGATACTCAGTTCTATATTCTCATTCCACGATCAACTACGATGCTTAGAATCCCTTCCCAGTGGTAAAAATATAAATAACGATACCTGGAATACTTCCCGGTTAAAATGCTGCATCGGTATTAATCTGTGCGCTTGCAGATTCCCTTTATTTATTTATCTTGATGAGCAATTGCATATTTCAATACCGCGTCTCTCATGTCATGCTGGGGATGACAACTTGGCTTAAGTGGCATGAGGGATAGGTTTGGCATTTTTGGCGCCGTTATCAGAATTAGAGAATTAAGTCTACTTTTGGTAATGACGTTAAGAATGCCCAACAAGCATTTTTGGCGCCGTTGCCGGGGAAGGTTGATTTCTAAGTTGGAATGAATAAAGAACTTTGAGACATCATTCGCATCACTAATATATTCGAGCTTATCAATTCTCTCGTACAGTTTTACCCCTGCATTTTCCATTTTTTATTTTATTTCAGGGTGATGTATGAATAGAAGACATCTTCCAGACAACTTTGTTGACGACCCCGAAGCCTTATTCAGAAGAACAAGAGCCAAGCTCAAATCGTCAACACTTCAGCGCAAAACTTCATCCAAATCAGAAGACCGCCGAAGTTTCGTCCGGAACTTGTCAGCTGAATTCGAAGCTATGGCGAACAAGTCGATCCGCGAGTTCTCAGCTCCCACTACGGACAACATCCGCACTGGACCTGCTGTGGAGATCGACCGCAACTTCGAGCTCAAGCCTGGGCTCATCAACATGGTGCAAGCTAACCAGTTCTGTGGGAAGCCGCACGAGGATGCTAGTGCTCATCTTCAACACTTCCTGGAGATCTGCAGCACTTTCACCATGGCTGATGTTCCTAGAGACGCCATACTACTTCGCCTTTTCCCATTCTCACTGTTGGGGAGAGCGAAGCAGTGGTTCTACGCTACAAAGGAGAAGAATACTACGTGGGCACTCTGCTCCACGAACTTTCTAGCCAAGTTCTTTCCCATGGGCAAGACAAATGCTCTCCGTGGGAAGATTACAAGCTTTCAGCAACAGCACGATGAATCCGTTCCAGAAGCATGGGAGCGCTTTCAAGACTACATCCTAGAATGTCCCCATCATGGAATGGAGAGCTGGTTGCTGATGCAGACATTCTATCATGGGCTCGTCAATAGTGCCCGTGAGACCATGGATGCTGCAGCTGGAGGAGCATTCCTATCACTCACCATACCACAAGCCACAGCTCTTGTGGAGAAGATGGCGTCCAACCAAGGTTGGAATGAAGAGAGAACTCAGACCCGCAAGAGAGGTGGAGGTATGCATCAGCTCAAGGAGGTAGACATGCTGTCTGCCAAGCTAGACCTACTCATGAAGAAGCTCGATGACCGAGCTGGAGAGAAGAAGGAAGTAATGCACGTCTACGACTCCCACATGACTTGTGAGGAGTGTGGAGGTGTTGGACATTCGGGCAATCACTGTCCCGAGTTGCTAGAGGACGTGAACTACATCAACAACAACAACAATAACTACTACAACCGTCCTCAGCAGAATCAAGGTTGGAATCAACAAAGGCCTAACTACTCAGGTAATTACCAAGGTAACAATTCTTTCAGTAATAATAATTATCTACCTTTAAGAGAGTTAGTGTCTAATCAAGGAAAGCTAATGGATAACATGTCTAAGAAATTGGCATCTAATGATAAAATTCTAGAAAATATAAATAATAGAATGGATAATTTTTCTACTGCCATCAAGAATCAAATTAGCTTTAATAAAATGATTGAATCTCAATTGAATCAAATAGCTGCTGCTGTTCCTGCTACTAACCCCGGTATACCATCACAACCGGATGCATTAGAATCTGCAAATCTTGTAGACATATTTGATACAGGAGATTACTGGAGTAACCCCATCATTGAGGTAAGTACTGAACTTCTGCCAGTCAAGAGAGGCGACCCAGGACGCCCCGTCATCCCGATCTCCATCGGCATACGAGACTTCCCAGAAGCACTCTGTGACTTTGGCTCAAGCGTCAACATCATGCCCAGGGTACTCTACGAAAAACTCTTTTCACAACCATTATTAGAAACAACCATGTGTTTGCAGCTTGCAGATAGGACACTAAGTTACCCAAGAGGAATCTTGAAGAACATCTGTGTCCGAGTTGGTTCCTCGTACGCTCCAGCAGACTTCGTAGTAATAGAGACCGGTTCTGACGAGAGGGCTCCCGTCATCCTAGGGAGGCCATTCCTGAACACCACGGGAGCTGTCATCTATGCTAGTGCTGCCAAGATCAGTTTCCACATAAAGGGGAGGAAGGAAATATTTTCCTTCAAGAACAAGACCGTACAAATCCTAGAGCAACCCCAATATGAACCAAGGAGGACCAACAAGAGGAACAAGAGCAAAAAGCAAGTGTGGACCGAATCAGTCAAGATGGTCACTGTCGTGCACAAAGGTCAAGATCGCCAACTCAAGTCACCATTCTTGGACAAGAAGGACGACCCAGGTATGCCAAGCATTTATTGCTCCATTAATGGGTACAACTTCTACAAGACACTATGCGACACTGGGTCGGGCGTCAACATAATGGCCAAGGTCACCTATGAACTGCTGTTCGGAACCATGCCCTTGAAGCCGACATACATTCGTCTCCAGATGGCAGATCAGACATTCCGACAGGTTGAAGGTACAGTAACTGACGTCCCTGTCAAGATAGACGATCATTTTGTCCATACAGACTTTCAGGTTGTTGACATGGGAGAAGACGAGTATGATCCACCTATCATCCTTGGAAGACCGTTCCTCAGTACTGTCAAAGCAATCATCTACATTGGAACTGGAGAAGTCCACATGCACTTCCCCTCTGAGAAGGTACGCCTTTACTTTACTGACCCCAACTACGTATTTGAAGAATCTAAGCAGGTCAGGACAAGGAGAAGGAGGCGGAACCGCAACCAGGAGCAACCGGTCATCAAGGATGGATGGGCAGACTACGAAGGAGAAGTGGTAAGATCTGAGGACATACCACTCAATCAGCACTGTCTTGAAGAGACCGAAGCACCAAGACAAGTGTGGAAAGAAAAGACAGTTGAACACGAGGAGGAGGCGCTGCCGGAACCACCGACTACGCCATCCACTGACTCCCAAGACAACTGAGTACACATAGAGTCCCGTTCGGAGGACTTAAAAATGCCGGACGCCTTGCCAAGAGGTAACTTGGTAGTTATCCATTTCCCTTCTCAGATATTTACTTAATAGTTTGTTTAGTTAATCATATTCATGTTATCTTAGAAAGAAAATAAAAATGTTAAAAAAAAACTCTAGAAGCCCCATGTGAGTATACGAGTGGCATAAAACCCATAAGTACATTCACTGTGGTGGCATAAAAAAATAAATAAATATTTTCTTCTGCTTTATAAAATGAAAACATAAAAATAATCAAGGAGGCTCAACATGATAAAGGCTAGATATTTATGCTAACACTTAATCAGTTCCACAAGCTTTGTTGTCTATTTGAGCTTCACAGAATCCAAGAGGACTAGCAGACGGAGGACATTCTAATCGCTGTCAGGGTGCTGCCGACTTTCAAATACACCTCCGCTATCTGCTAGCTACATCAAGAGAAACTACGTCAAGATCCAGCTTGGGGGAGAGCACCCCCGTTATCTCGCTAAGTATTTCTATATCTATCTTTATATTTATACTTATACTATATTAAAATAAAACGATGAAAAACCAAATAAAGATTTTGTGCTTATATATATATATATCTATATCTCTTGCTTAGTGTGTTTAATAAATAAATAAAGTGGCTATGCTAAAATGAATCTAGATAATAAAACTCTAGCATGGATATGATGAATAGTTGCTCTGCCTAATTTCAATTAGAAGTTCTCTCTCTAGTTTAGACATAACTGTTATCATTTAAAGCTTGCTCTAAACTTGAACTTGTGGGAAGAGAACTTGATCTAAAGTCTAAGTTGTTAACGGATATGATATGGGAAGATTGAGCTGCTGTTTATCTATTCCTAGAGATGCTAGAATTCTGGAGAATTTTATCTTTGAAAATCTTTAAAATGCTACATGATGAGTTCCTTTATGATGAGAGTTTAAATTCCTACCACGGCCATACATACATGCTTGCTAGACTTTAAGCTATACATTTACTTTTTACTACTTATGAGCATTGAGTGTAGTCAAGCTGTGTAGACCCTTAGGAGCTTGTCATGTGGTTAAATCAAGATTCACTTGCACGTTCACTCATATATGCTGCTTCTACTCCGGAAGTACGCATCCACATACATCCATTCCCATCTCCAGATCCACACAAAATTATTCTACTCCTAACTCGGGAGAGAATAGCCAAAAACATTTTTCCTATTTCCTGTTATTCCCTGTGAAATAAATGCTCAAGTTATTTTGGTTACTACCACTTGCTAAATTGTTCTAAGGAGATGAGTGCTCTATCCGAGGAAATAAAAAGGGGCAAGTGCCCGGAACCTCGAAAAGAAAAAAATATTACGAGGAAATAAAAAGGAGCAAGTGCTCGGAACCTCGATGAAAAAAAAAAGTGAAAAAGTGTGAGAAGAGAGGTAAAAATGGACAAGTGTCCGACAGTAGAATTAGGGGTACAAGATACCCACCTGAGAGGAAAGAAAAAAAATAATAAATAAAAATATAGAGCATCTCATCCTCCTCAAGAGCACCAAAAGCAAGAAAGGTATGTATCCCCTCAAAAAGAGCAAAAGTAGAATTAGACACTCTCCACCATTATCACCATTATCACCATTATCACCATACACCATTCATTCACCACACATGCACATCTTGATTTGACTTATTGACTTGTTTCTCTGGATCCATGGTTTGACTATGCAATAAATGTCTTGTAAGTATGTATACCTTATCTCCCACCTATGAGCTCCAGATATCAAAAACCTTATTAGGATAGGTTGAGAGAGAAGGCAATGTCACTCTGCCTTATACCACAAATACTACATACTTTGCTTTGAGAGAAGGCAAACACCATTACTGCCTTGGTGAGGATCCAGAAATACCACAAATGAGAGACCTGAGAGAGTCATACAAGGAATCTCTGAGTTTTATTTGAAAATCTGCAAAAACTCCAGAGCTATAGCTGATCAAGAATAAGAGACATGGCGCTTGACTAGACTGTTCTATCTTTTAACCGCTCAAGACAAAGGTGACAGTTGCAAGCCCCATAGTGAAAGGTATAATGAGTAAGTTTTAAGTCTTGACAGTTTACTCTAATTCAGAGATAAGACTCTATTTGAAAGCATGTGTACCGTCAAAATTCAAAAGCATTCAGCAACTTCTGATCCATCACTGAGACTATCCTTGCTCAGGGACGAGCAAGAGGTAAGCTTGGGGGAGTTTGTTGACGGTCCTTAAGTATCAATTATATCTATCAAATAAATAGAGAAAAGGATCTAAATGAAACCAACACCCAGACTTAGGGTTTTATCTGACAGAATTCCACGAGTTTTGCTGTTTATCTATTTCTGCAGGGGGTTATCAGGAAATATGAAGGAAAGGCCCACATGTCGGGATAATGACGGATAATTAACGTAACCCCCAATTTTCCTTAATGTGGAAGAGTCCAGAAGCCACGGGAACGAGCGGGAGGCCGAACGGGCCCGGGACCAGGGCGCCCGCCCTAGTCCCTTGGGCGCCCGCCCTGCCCCCTCAGCCAATCAGACTCCGCCTCGAGGATTATGCTCCACCGACCTAAAGGATTAAGGAAAACCGTCCGTTCAATGTCGGTTTGATCCAACGGCCCAGATTCACCCGAAAAGACTATATAAGCAAGGCCCTGGACCCTGGAGCAGGCACCTCTGTCTCATTATTCAGTTCCTAATTCAGTCATCAGGAGGAGAGAGTCTCTGATCAAGCCCTAGAGCCACCACATCAACTAGATCTCTAGTTTTAGCATAGCTACATAGGATTAGAACTAGAAGGAGTCAATCTTCGATTGGTTCCCGGATCTGTCAAGAGGATTCTTGGTAATTTCTCTCTTGTTCTTCAATTGTTCATCATTGTTCTTCAATATTATGAATACTACTTTGTTCTATTTCAATATATTGAATATGACTTTGCTCTACTTGATTATATTAGCAATTATATTGTTCTTAGTTTATCGTAGTTATATGCTTGGCATAGTTAGATTGGAATTATATACATGCCTAGGATCGTATAGCGTTTATCCATGTGCGCAGTGGGTGAATGATAAATATTGTGTAGACGTGGTGTCCATACCGTCTTTATCTGCGATTGCACCCTATATGCCGGATCGGTGGGTAGTTCGCGATAGTGACAGCTTCGTTGATTCTTATATAGTCCCCCTCTCGTGTATAGGGCAGGCAGAGCAACATTATTACAGGGGAGTGATTGCTATGTTCTTCATCTTCCTTGCTAATATTCACTATGCATGGGTGTAGTCTTTTCTCGCTATGATTGCCAAGTATAATTGCACTAACTATGATAATGCTAGACTTTATAGTTAATAATTACTTAGGGAATATCTTTGTAGTTCATCCTAATTCCATGCTAATGACTTGCTAGAATATCTGTTGAGGTGCTTATCATTATTATATGTGGCTAGTTATGCTGATCAGATTAATTATCCTTGTCACTATTCATATTTATCTATATTCTATGTGACATTTATCCCTGTATGATGAGATAGATAGATGCTCTATATTATACATGCAATGATAGATACTCAGTTCTATATTCTCATTCCACGATCAACTACGATGCTTAGAATCCCTTCCCAGTGGTAAAAATATAAATAACGATACCTGGAATACTTCCCGGTTAAAATGCTGCATCGGTATTAATCTGTGCGCTTGCAGATTCCCTTTATTTATTTATCTTGATGAGCAATTGCATATTTCAATACCGCGTCTCTCATGTCATGCTGGGGATGACAACTTGGCTTAAGTGGCATGAGGGATAGGTTTGGCATTTTTGGCGCCGTTATCAGAATTAGAGAATTAAGTCTACTTTTGGTAATGACGTTAAGAATGCCCAACAGCGCGCCATGGCCTTCAGCAGTCTGCGACCTGCGTGCTCTGCGATCAGCTCAACGAGACGCACAACCACTTGCTTATCTCCTGCGTCTATACACGTGAGGTTTGGTTCCGCCTCCTAAGCGCTGCTGGGTTGCAACACCTGGCCCCCGAGGACGCGAGTTCTGTCGTCGAGTGGTGGCTGCTCACCAGGGGTTCCACCCCCGGGGTTTTGCGCAAAGGTTTCGACGCCATCGTCCTGCTCGTCTCCTGGGAAGTCTGGAAGGAACGGAACCGAAGAACGTTCGATGGTCGGCTTGGCACGACGACCATGCTGCTGGAACGCATCAAGGCGGAGGTCGATTCTTGGACGGCTGCCGGATGCCGGGGGCTCTCGGTGCTCGCCGACCTAGCTGCCATAGGGCTCGTCTTTCGTCTTTTCCTCTTTTAGCGAGTTGGGTTTCTTAGACAGCGTAGCACCACCGTTTGAGCCGGTGCCCTTTGTTTATGTGTTCTGTGTGTCGAGACCACGACAGCTCGTGTCATGACTATTTATGTATCAAACTCTTTTTTTCCCTTAAAGCGTGCAATATGCACGCTTTCGGAAAAAAAAACATTACACTAACACGTTGCAATACCAAATTTGGCACGTACGGTCTTTTTTTTTACACGAACATCTCACGCGCTCGCTAGATAAGAACATTATTGGCATTTTCTATTTTAAGGCCAAAAAATCAAAAGTGAAAAGAATTGAACATCGTTACAAAGTGATTATACAATCTCAATGATCTAATGAGCAAATAATCAATTGCATAAATTTAACTAGACAATTCGATTGGAACACGGTGCTCCTCGATCTGCTCCTACCGTCCTACTCCAGCCAGCGTCTCCACGATGAGTTCCCGCAGCGCCCGGCGAGACTCATCGACGTGGCGTCGCGCGACGAACGGGTGTGCGAGCAGCTGCGCCACCGTGGCGCGCCGCCTCGGGTCCTTCTGCAGGCACGCTGCCACGAACTCACGAAGCTCAGGCGATGCCGCCGCACGCTCGGGCGCATACGGCGGCTCCGCGTCGCAGATCGCCAGCCTCAGCTTCTCGAACGGCAGCCTCACCACACCTGGGGGCAGAAAAGGGCACCGGCCCAGGAAGAGCTCCAAGACCGTGACGCCGAAGGCCCAGACGTCGGCGGCGATGGCGACGCGCGGCCCGGCGTGGGCGTCGGGCTCGAACCGCTCGGGGCTCAGGTACATAGGCGAGCCGACGGCGACGGAGACCGTGCGGCGCCCGTCGGCGCGGCCGTACAGGATCCTGGACACGCTGAAATCGGCGATCTTGACGTCGCCCCGGGAGTTGGCGAGGAGGTTGTCGGGCCTCAGGTCGAGGTGCGCGACGCCGCGGGAGTGGACGTGCGCGAGCCCCCGGAGGCACCGCGCGGCCACCTCGGCGAGCGCGGGTTCGGGGATCCCGCGCCCTCCCCGGCGGCCAAGGATGCCGCCGAGCGTCCCGGCGTCCATGAGCTCGAGCACGTAGGCGGGGTCGCCGCCGGCGCGGTCGCCGCCGAGAACCGCGTGGCAGCGCACGACATGCGGCGACCCGGCACATCGGCGGAGCGCCTCGGCTTCCTCGTCCGCCGCAGCTCTGCTGCTGGTGCTGGGGTGGGCGTAGTGGGCGTGGGCCGTCTTGAGCGCGAACTCGGCGCCGGTGCCGCGGTGGCGCACCTTGGTGACCACCCCGCAGGCGCCCTCGCCGAGGTGGCAGACCTGCTCCAGGTCCGACAGCCGCAGGTCCACGTCGTCCGCGGGCGGCGCCTGCTTCATCATCAAGTGGGGCGCGGCGGGGATCCGGTGGAAGAACTGGTGCGGCGCGGTGGGCAACGCCGGGCAAGTCATCGGGCGCCGGGAGGAGAAAGCAGCGCCAGCGCCGCTGCTCTCGAGCGGGACGTCCGCCGCCGCCACAACCATGCCTGAGGCTGTGGGTTTGAATCCCAACGCGGCGTATGAGTGTATGACGGACGGTAGGAGAGTGCGGGAGCGGGAGGCCGGGATTTATAGCGCGGGAGGTGGAATCGGAGACGGACAGAGCGAATTGGCGGCAAGTCGGAGCCCCAGCTCCGACTCGCGGAAGGAGGGGGAATCCGACACCGGACAGCAGGAGAGGCCCCACCAGTCAGCCAAGGGACGACATGCGTGACTTGAAGTAGAACCCAAGGAAGGAAAAGGAGACGTATGACCAGTCAAACGTAGTTTAAGACCCCGTTTAGATCACCTAGCTAACTATTAAACCTAGTATTAGCTGCGAGCATCTCTAATTGTTTGGAAAAATTAACTTGAAAAAAGTTGTCATTTAGCAACTTGCTAAAAATTTTGGCAAGTAAATTTTCCATGTATCTCCAATAGTTTGGTAAAAATAACATAGAAAAGTATTCCAACTTGGTAAAAATAACATAGAAACGCCGGATAGCAAGTGAAGCTGACTTGGTAAATATAGCAAGTAGATGGCCTCCGATTCCAACTTGAAAAAATTTAGCAAGTCATATACTAATCTGTTGGAGAACGTTTTTTCTTCTTTCCCAATAAAACAAGGATAGCAAGTCATTTTTCCAAACTATTAGAGATGCTTACGTAGAAACCAGCTAATAATAGGTACAATTGTTTAGATTGGTGGTTGGTAAAACTTCAGGATTTGCTATATTTCAAGCGCTTGAAATATAATATCTTTTCAAATGATGACTAACAACCTTCAGATCTTTATCTAATGGTCTAAATTTATTAGCACAAATCACAATAAATAAATAATATTTTTTGACAAAGACAAAACTGTTTAGACGCCTGAAATATAAGAAATGTGTAAAACATTATATGATTTATTAGCCGTGAACTGTGATCCAAAGATAATCTTTAACCGCTAACTTTTAGCTACTCCCACCGTTGCAACAAGATGTAACTAGAGAACCGTGTGGTAAACACGGAGAGCAACTACACAAATGATCAAGATGTAACTAGAGAATTTGTACAGGCAAAACTAATTAAATTTACTATAATTAATTAAATGGTACATTGTTATTGATAGTGCATTTTATAACTTTGACTAAACTTTAAATCATTTGACTTCTCACAAATAAGAATCATATTCTTTTTTAAGACAGAGGAAATATGAGACCCTGAACTGACCCTAAGTAATTGGCTTAACAAAACTCTCTAAGAGCAACTCCAACGGTTTTGCAAATGGACTTTGCATTCTTATTTTTGCAAAAAAGTTTACAAAACTCCTATCCAACGGTTTGACAAATGGGCTTTGCATTTTTGTTAACTTGGCAAAATCCTGAGATGGATTGGCATATATGCAAGCTCGCGATCGGCTTGGCATTCCGTCTCGTGTTCTACTCCCGCGCCACCGGGTTTCTTTTTTTAGATTTTGTTAAGTCAATTTTGCCAAACCGTTGGAGATAACTTTTTTTTTTCTCCTCCCCATATTGATCTGAGAGTTGGCAAATTTCATGTTTTGTCAAATAAAAAATGCAAAACCTTTAGAGTTGCTCTAAGACTTTTTTTTCAAAAACACGGAATGTATGCAAAAGTTTATATTGATGTACACAACACAGTACATACATAAACACTTATATTTAACTACACTCATTCCTTATTCCTATTAACACGCGTACAATTTATCCTTGTGAGCATCTCTAAAACATTGGACCGACAAATTTCAAGATGAAGAAGTTACTATAGACCATTTGTTTTGATGAGCACATGGCTTACCACTGTAAAATAGTTTAATAATTATGTAGACAAGTCCTTTTGGCAATAGTCTTATCATTCAACTTTTGGCAGACAACATTATTATGCTCCCTTTAATTATAGAGATATCTATAAGCATAGATGTAATACATATAAAAATTATCCCTAATTTCCATGACAACGTGCGAGGAGTTCATCTAGTAACTTATAATTCTAAACCCTGCTAGAAGTCTACTGGATATACAAGCCATAAACATTAGCAACCCACTAGCACATTTAATTGTGGCGGGTATCCATTCATGTAAGTTATCCATATAAGCACGCTACTTCATCCACCAACATCTATTCATTTGTCTATGTGAGCATATCCATCGTCCACTAAAATTCATTTACAGCGGATACATGGGTGTATGCCGAGTCTCTGAGTGATGAGTGATTGTCAACTGAGATAATGCGCATGTTCTTTGGCTTGTGTTGTGCAGGTGTCGAGCACGGATACAGTGATCGAAGGCAAGGTTAAGGTCAAGTAGAGATGTGCCGTGCCGATGGACCGAGAGTGGCGAAGGGTGGACGTGAGGCTTGGACTGAGGGACCGGTGGCCTGAGGATCAGCTGTGGTGGCTGACAGCCTGGGACAGCTACGAGCGTAGACTTGCGGGTGGACGGGGTGCACGGGCGGTGCATCCCCTTTACGGCTCGGTTTGGTGGTTGAGCCACGGAAAAAACACCGAGTGGACCGTTTCCAGGTTTGGGCCTCTAAACCTGGGCGCTGATGGTTTCCGAGTTTGAGCCACAAAACTTGAGCTGAGGACGGTTTCCAGGTTTGGGCCTCAAAACCAGGGTGCTGCGAGTTTCTGAGTTTGGGCCACAAAACTCAGACGATGGATGGCTGGTTTCCCGGTTTGGGCCACAAAACCGGGGACGAAGTCCGCGAAAAGGACGTGTAGAGCGGTGGCGGCACGTGGTGACAATCGGTGAGGTTGCGTCGAGGCAACGCTACCAGTTGTGCGGGCGTGGCCGTCGGATCACCACCTACCACGAGTTGGTCCAGAATAACCCTAGGGTTTAGCTGGTTCGCTCTGTAATTAGTTAGGGGTAGAGTGGGAACTAGAATTAGGATAAGTAGAGGGAGACACCCACCTCTCATCCTATCTCAGTCATTTGCTCTTTGCCTTCTAGGTTTTCCTTCTCTCGCAATCCCCTGCTGTAGCAACTGAGATCCGCAGAGAACCATACCTTTGTGTACTGGAGATTTTGAAGAAGTGAGACCGTAATCTCACTGTTGTAGCGTGTGGTAGCCACACAGTTGCAGATCGATGTGTTGATTCACGTTTTGTTCGTGTTCTTCGCGTTCTTCATTTCTCCGCGATTTTCCCATCACTCGGTCTCCCTCTCTACTGCGTCTTTTCGAAATCCATTTGAATCAACATGTTCTTTATAGTGAGGAGATCATTTCCATCGAAGGAATTCATCTAACTTCTCACGAACAAGTAGATCGGGTTGATTTCATTTTCGTGGCGCTTTTTCGGTTCATACTCCTTCCCTCTCGGATTCCCGGTGTTTGAGTTGATTTGAGCGGATGATTTCTTGGGGATAGTCTCCCAACTACCTCGTGATCATCTTCTCCAAGTTTGGGATCAAGGGATTTTGATTTGAATCAGATTTGGGAGGATTTGAGTTGAGGGCGACCGAAATCGCCCTCACTGGGCACTCACGGACAGTCCGTCGTTGGGGGCGCGGACAGTCCGCGCGTCGGGCTCCGACCGAGCAGTGGTCGCGTGGCTCGGCTGTGCTGACTCAGTTTGACCGGCGAACAGTCTGCAGTACTGAGTCGTAGACAGTCCGGGAGGCGTCCAGCAGCTGTTCAGCAACATTGCTGTTTTGCTCTTTTGGCCAGCGGACAGTTCGCCACCTGAGCCCGGACAGTCCGCCGTAGGGCAGACAGTCTGCGGTCTGTAGCCCGGACAGTCCGCGAATTGGCTGCTTGTTGAGTTTTAGTGTGTTTGCTCTCCCGGCTTCTTCGCTTGGTTTCCGGACTTCTCGGTTGGCCCTTTAGTTCACCTAGGAACCTCTCTAAGTATCTTTGCTACTTGTTAGCATCGGTATTTGGGGATTTCCCGACGTAGCCTTCAATCTACGTTTGGGACTCGGTTTTTAGGGTCGAACTTGTGCCGGTGCTTTTGGCGTTTGGCTTGCTATCGCTTTGTGGTGCCTCGCTGTGATCCTAGGGATCATCCACCCTCTTTCAAGGGTCGTGGGCATCACGGTTTCGATCGAAGCTTTTGGGGTTGATTTTGGGGACAAAAGGCCAAAGTATGGAGAGAAATTTTTGAGCTCCCGTTCACCCCCCCTCTGGTCGCCTTGCTATTGCATTCTCGGTTCTTCAATCGGTATCGGAGCGGGTTAAGGATTTTCCACCTTAGCCAGTTCCAGATCCACAGAAGGCGACATGGACCGCGGCGTGGGCAAACCGCCGTTTTTCGATGGGACGAAATATGCGTATTGGAAGATACGCATGTCGACCTATCTGCAGAGTTTGGGTGCTTCCATTTGGGATATTTGCAACTCTGCTGATTACGTGGTCTTGGCTGCTCGTGTGACTCAGCATCAGATCGATGAGCACGATGCCAATAGCCGAGCCTGTAATGCTCTTTTCTCATGCTTGAGCATGATAGAGTTTGATCGCGTTTCTCACCTCGCTACGGCTCGGGAGATTTGGGCTACCCTCATGCATTTCCATGAGGGAACCACTCAAGTCAAAACCCGTCTCTATGAGTCGCACAAGCGAGAGTACGAGAACTTTCGACACATGCCTGGCGAGAGCATAGAGAGTTTATTCGCTCGCTTTCAGGTGATTGTCAACAGGATGAGGGCTAACAAGGAGCTGTTGCCTTTCGACGATCATGAGAGAGCTTTGAAGCTTTTGCACACTCTCGATCGGTCGGTGTGGGACTCAAAGGTTCAGGCGATCATCGAATCACCTAACTATGAGACCCTCACATGCGACGAGCTCTTCAGTAAGCTCAAGTCCAGTGAGATCGATGCCATGGCGAGGGCTTCTTATGAAAATCCTTCTGGCCGGTCGATGGCTTTGCTTTCTGGCTCTTCTGCTAACCCCTCTAGAGGCTTTGCACTCTCTTCTCTTCTTTCTGTCACAAAGGAGCAGCTGGAGTTCATGGGGGATGACGAGCTGGCTTTGCTCGCCAACCGGTTCTCGCGGTTCCACAACAACCGCATGAACCATCGCCGCGGAGGAGGACGCTCGGGATGTTTCTAGTGCAGCGACCCCAACCACTTCATCGCCAATTGCCCGAAGAAGAACAAGCAAGTCTTCGGAGGCGGATCATGGGTACAAGTACGACTACAGCAAGCGCAAGGAGAAGTACGTCCCCGCGAAGCACAAGCGGAAGGGCGGCTTCAATAAAGAGTACATCAAGACGAAGTACTTGGAGAAGGCCCAGGATGAGCAGCGTGCTTTCTTCGCCACGCTCAGCGACGTCGACGACTCGGATGATGACTCCGCTTCCTCAAGCGATGACGAGTCCAAGAAGAAGAAGAGGATCGAGGACAAGCTGAACGACCTCTGCTTCTTCACCGACAATGAGGGTTTCTGCATCATGGCCCTCGACAAGGAGGTCGACGGTGAGCTGGAGGACATCCCTCGGAACGACGACGATGATGACGACACCTCCCAGGTATCTCAGACCCCCGATGAGCTTTCTGCTGAGGTCGAGAAACTTACTGCTGCTCTCCTTAGTCAAGACAAGCTGATTAGGCGTGCTGCTAGAGAGAGGAAGGAGTTTAGGCAGAAGTGGGAGGATACGGTGAAGGAACTTGAATCTGTCAAGTCCACCGTTGTTGTCACAGATGAGGAGGAGTGTGAGATGTGCTCCACACACATGACTGATCTTCTCACTTTGAGAAGTAAGTATGTTGTGTTGGTAGGAGAGGTGGATGAGCTGAAGGCTAGATCCTCGCTGTTGGGTGCGTGGAAGTCCTGTGCGGGCTTGCAATCCGAGTTGGCAGAGAAGAATGCCAAGATTGTGTCTCTTGAGAAGGCTAGCTCGGATAGCACGTGTGTGACTAGGTGCGTTATGTGTGAGGGTTTGGACATGGAGATTGCGAACGTGAAGCATGACAAGATGCAAACCGAGGAGGAAAACACATACCTTCGGACCATCTTGTCATGGGTGTCTAGTGGTGAGCCGCAGCTTGGGATGATGATCTCCCAGTTCAAGCGTGTTGCTGGAGGTCCAGGTGTAGGTTTTGCTCAGGGTGTTGAGTGTGCTTCATCTTTTGGCAAGGTTGGAGAGTTTAGTGGTCTTAACCCGAGTGAGAAGCCCAACTCCACCACTACTCCCAAGCTTACCAAGATACCACCCAAAGAGCCTCTAAAGCCTAACACCAATGATGATGTATTTGTTGAACCTCCAAGAGCTCCACCCAAGAAACAATCATGGGCTCCAAAACCAAACCACCTCAAGAACAAGCTAGACACCATGCCACCTATCTAGGAGGAGCTTATGCCACAGAAGGGCAAAGTGATCCACACCCACCACCGTGAGTACCAACAACCCCCTATGAGAGCGGTGAGGTACCATTGTGAGCACTGTGGGAGAGATGGACACTTGAGTGAGTTTTGCTTTCGGCGCAAGAGAGAGGCGCGCCGTGCAAAGGAGATGAACAACACGGACATGTACCATCCTTTCCATGATGTACATGTGTCGAATGTTCAGAGGCGTGCTGCTAGGCCTAGAGGTCCAAAACCTCAAGTTCCTAGGCCTAGGCCGCGAAGAAAACGTGCCCGGCGGGAGCCTGCAGTTGTGGGCTATGGACCCCGTGACGGTGGCTTTGTAGTTGAGCGTTTCCCCCCATCGCATTTTGAGTATCGCGATGGATGCTCCTCCCTTAGCGGACCACGTTTTCCTCTACGTGGTGATCGCTCTTCCCGTAGGCGTGCTAGGAATGGTTTTTCTGCTAACCGTTCTTTTGAGCAGCCGGCCCAACACTGTATTCTTCATACTTCACTAACCCCAGTGTTGGACCGTATGCTCACCCTATGTCTTTTTATTGATGTAGGTAAAACGATTGGAGAACGTTTGGTTGGTGGATTCCAGTTGCTCGAGGCACATGACCGGAAACGCCAAGTGGTTCTCCAGTCTTAGTCCGGTCGCCGGAAAGGAGTTTATCACCTTCGGCGACAATAGCAAAGGTAGAGTGTTATCTCGTGGGTCGGTGCGAGTTAATGACCACTTTGTGTTGCGCGATGTTGCTCTTGTTTCTAACTTGCATTTTAACCTTCTTTCTGTTTCGCAACTTTTCGATGATGACTATGAGATTCGTTTTAAGCCAAATCTCAGTCGTATTTTAGATCCTTAGGGCAATCTTGTTTGTTTGATTTCGCCCTTTGGGAAAGTCTTCCGTGCGAATTTCTCAGAGTCGTTTGGAGTTTCTCGTTGTCCTTTGGCTGGACCTTCCTCCTTTGACCTTTGGAAGTGGCATAGGAGACTAGGACATTTGAGCTTCGACTTGCTTGCAAGGCTTAGTTCACTTGGCCTAATCCGAGGATTGCCCAAGCTGTGCATGGAGAAGGATCTTGTTTGCCATTCTTGTAGACATGGGAAGATGATTGCCGCTCCCCACCATCCAGTGACTCAGGTCATGACTAAGCGCCCTGGAGAGCTTTTGCACATGGACCTTGTTGGTCCGGCTCGGGTGAGCTCGGTTGGGGGGAAGTGGTATGTGCTTGTTGTTGTTGATGACTTTTCAAGATATTCGTGGGTTTTCTTTTTAGCTGAGAAAACTGAGACTTTCTCTTTTGCTCGCAATCAGATTTTGCGTCTTCAGAATGAGTTCCCTATGAACTCAATGCGAGCTATTAGAAGTGATAACGGTTCCGAGTTCAAAAACTCAGATTTTGAGAAGTTTTGTAACTCTTTGGGTTTAGAGCATCAGTTTTCTTCTCCCTACACACCACCTCCGAATCGGACCCTTGTAGAGATGGTCAGGACGATGCTCGATGAGCATAGGACTCCTAGGCGATATTGGGCCGAAGCTATGAGCACTGCATGCTACATTTCCAATCGCATTTTTCTCCGAGCTTTCTTGAAAAAGACTTCTTATGATTTGCGTTTTGGAAAACAACCCAAAGTGAGTTATTTTAGAGTTTTCGGTTGCCATTGTTTTATACTCAAAAAGGGCAACTTGGACAAGTTTGAGTCTCGTTCTTCTGACGGTGTATTTTTGGGTTATGGCACTCATACTTGTGCATATCGTGTACTTAACCTTGATACTAACCGAGTCATGGAGACATCCGATGTCACCTTCGACGAGACCATGATTTGTCCTTCTTCTCGCTTTGAGCGTGCAGGTGATCATGAGGTGGGTGAACCTCTTTTTGATGACGAGGACGAAGGTGCTGAAGGGGTGGATGATCCAGCACCTCCTCCACCTGCTGTGCTGCAAGGAGCGGCTTCTACTACGACTCACGGCCCCAATCCTTCTTCCTCTACTACTTGGGGGCCGTGGGATCCGCCACCTCGAGCGGTACCTTTTGTACCCGAGGAGGCACCAGCTGCTGTTGAGGGGGAGGCTACATCAGCTCGAGAGGCGCCATGACACATTCAGCGCCAACACCCGCCTCAACAGATGATCGGCAGCATCGACGAACGTGTCACTCGGTCAAGGTCACAACAAATCTCTCACTTTGCTCATTCTGCATTTGTTGCTGATTTTGAACCCCGAGATGTTGGACATGCTTTGACGGAACCAGATTGGGTCAATGCCATGCATGTGGAGCTTGAGAACTTTGAGAGAATTCGGGTTTGGGTTCTTGTTCCTCTTCCTCCTGAGTGTCACCCTATTGGGACAAAATGAGTTTTCAAAAACAAACAAGGATAAGATGGCCACGTTGTGAGAAACAAGGCCAGACTTGTAGCCTAGGGGTATAGTCAGAAGGAGGGGATAGACTATGAGGAGACTTTTTGTAACGTCCCGCCTCCTCGAGGCCGGGCCCGCTTACATCAGGCAGCTTTCATAGGACCTAGACTATCCCCACAGACCAACACCAGTCTTTTCTGCGCACTTTGTCCTCACTCATGCGTACCCGGGAAAGACTTCCCGGTCGGTCACCCATCGCTCCAAGCCAAGCACGCTTAACTTTGGAGTTTTTAGGAGATGAGCTTCCGCAAAAGAAGTTGCAACTTATTGGTATGAGTATTCTATTAATCCTATTAAGCCCTGAGCCGAGATGTTACACTTTTGCTCCTGTAGCTCGTTTGGAGGCGATTAGGATACTCTTGGCTTTTGCTGCATCCAAAGGGTTTAAACTTTTTCAAATGGATGTTAAGAGTGCCTTCTTAAACGGCTACATAGAAGAGGAGGTGTATGTGAAACAACCCCCCGGTTTCAAAAATCCCAAGTTTCCAAACCATGTTTTTAAACTTCACAAAGCTTTGTATGGTTTGAAACAAGCCCCTAGAGCTTGGTATGATAGGTTGAAAACCTTTTTGCTTGCTAAGGGTTTTAAAATGGGATGTGTGGATAAAACGCTCTTTCTCCTCAAGCAAGACAGTGACACTCTCTTGGTCCAGATTTACGTGGATGATATCATTTTCGGTGGTTCTTCTCACGCTTTGGTTGCCAAGTTTGCAGATACTATGAGCAGGGAGTTTGAGATGAGCATGATGGGCGAGTTGACGTTTTTCCTCGGATTGCAAATCAAGCAATCTCGAGAGGGAACGTTTGTGCACCAGGGTAAGTATACCAAGGATATCCTGAAGAAATTCGATATGCGTGAGGCCAAGCCTCTTCCAACACCCATGTCGACCACGACGGCCCTGGATGCGGACAAGGATGGACAAGCTGTGGACCAGAAGGAGTACCGGAGTATGATCGGGTCGCTGCTGTACCTGACGGCGACACGCCCGGACATTCAGTTCGCGGTGTGTCTTTGCGCGCGATTTCAGTTGTCGCCGCGCACCTCTCACCGTTAGGCGGTCAAGCGCATTATGAGGTACTTATGCTTCACTCCAGAATTTGGGATTTGGTATTCTGCTTCCTCCACCCTCTCCCTTTGCGGTTATTCTGATGCTGATTTTGCTAGTTGCCGCATTGAGCGCAAGTCCACTTCTAGGACTTGTCAGTTTATTGGTTCTTCTCTTGTATCGTGGTCTTCTCGCAAGCAGTCTATTGTCGCCCAGTCTACCACGGAGGCTGAGTATGTTGCTGCGGCTAGCTGCTGTTCCCAGTTGCTCTGGATGATGGCCACTTTGCATGATTTTGGTCTGAGCTTTTCTCGTGTTCCTTTGCTTTGTGACAACACGAGTGCTATTAGCGTTGCTAAGAACCCTGTGCTGCACTCTAAGACCAAACACATTGATGTGCGCTTTCATTTTCTGCGAGACCACTATGAGAAGGGTGATATCGACCTTCACCATGTCGATACTCATCATCAGTTGGCTGATATTTTCACCAAGCCTTTGGACCAATCAACTTTTGCTAGGTTGAGAGGTGAGCTTGGTGTGTGTTTCCCCTTTTAGATGAGGGAAACATTTTGACTCTTGTATTATAAACTGACTTTGTGTTTTTCAATTGGTATCTTTTCTTCATGCATCTTTGCATTTCATCTTGCATATTTACATTCAGAGCTTCATGTATATAATCTTTAGAATGTGACTATGTTCTGTACAGTGTATGCTCCGATGCTTTATGATGATGTTGTAGTTTGTGCTCTTTCTGATCACTGATACATGTTGTGAGCTGAGCTATTTTTGGTGAATTTGATTAATAAACATAAAACTTGAAAATGTCCACCATTGAGATATGCAACTAGCATGTGTAGAATGTTGTCGGTGTTTTGAAACAGGGGGTACGACACCAATGAGTAATATGATCGCGTGCTTCTCTTCTTGGATGGTGATGCAAGAGGACACAAGGATTTATCCTGGTTCGGGCAAAGAAGGCCCTACGTCCAGCGGGGGGAGGATGTTCTTGTATTACTTGCACCTAAGTGCTTGTACAGGGGCGAATACAAGCTCAGTGAGCGTGGACCGGAGTCCGGACTCGTGTGTGTGTGGACTTGTGTCTTAACGTGTCTGTCCCCGTGTCCCAGAATGAGGGCCCTGGTGTCCCCTTTTATAGAGCAAAGGGAGGCCAGGGTTACACAAGGGTATTACAGGTATCGGGGTGTATTGTGTCCCTTACGAAGAAGGGTAGGAACCCTGTCTTGTCGAAGACATTGTAGCCGACGTGGGCGTTGCTGTTGAAGCGTCCTTGAAGCGTGGCCTCCATCCTGGGCGCGGACGTGGTGGCGCGGCGAGGTGGAAGTCGTACAGCACCCATCCCGGAACGTACAGGACGCGGCGGGGTCCCTCCGGGTCTTGGGGTACCTGTCCTCCAACAGCATGAAAGTAGTTAGGGCTCGAGGGGCGTGGAGCCGACCTCGAGGCGGCGCCTACGGGGGGCTCGAGTCCCCGCAGGTATGGGCAAGTCCCGTGAAAATCGATTGAGCGGCAGGCATCTGGGCCTCGAGGCGTGGCTTGGACGTGCCACAGTGTAGGGCTTGGGTTAACAGTGCTTCACTGGTGCCTTTTCGCCCATACTTGTGGTGAAAACGAGACTTGACTCTGCCCCGGACCACTGTGGCACACGTTGTGTCACAGAGGACGTGACTGGAGTAGGTGGATGAATTAAGTGCGCGGTATGGGGCTGGCATCCGATGTCTGCACCGCTCGAGGGAGGCAAAACGCGTCTCGAGGGATAGGCCGTTGTGCCAGAGAGGCTCGAGGTCCCCGCGTGGGGTCTCGAGGTGTGGTGTTCGGCTGTGGGGGGGCTCGAAGGGTAGTGGAGTGCTTGCCCGAGGCCTGGGGGGCTCGGGCGAGACGGAAAACGAACGTGCGCCCGAGGCCTGGCTGGGAGGGCTCGGGCGAGACGGAAGACGAACGTGCGCCCGAGGCCTGGCTTGGAGGGCTCGGGCGAGACGGAAAACGAGCGTGCGCCCGAGGCCTGGCTTGGAGGGCTCGGCTCGGTGGGCCAGCGTCGTAGGCCTCGGGGGGTCGGCTTTTTAGGGGGTTAGACTAGTTAGGTCTGTTATTAACCGGTGTTCTAGGTTTATCCTATTTGTTTGCGTTGATTGGGGGTACCCCTTTTGCGGACCCCCGTCAGTAGCCCCCGAGGCCTTGCTCGAGTGCTTGCACTCGAGCAGGGGCTCCCGACTGGGATCTCGTGGGTTAGCTAACTGGCCTCGAGGGTTTTCGACTGGGATCTCGTGGGTTAGCTAACTGGCCTCGAGAGTTTCGTCGATTTGATTCCGTGGGTGTCGTGCGAGCGACACCCGCGGGTGTAGCCCCCGAGGCCACGAGGGAGTGGTTAGAACTTCCTCGTGGGCTTTTTGCGAGTTTTAGTTGCGATTTTTAGGTTCGGGGGTGTCAGGCGCCCGAGTTTTTAGACCCTCTTTCGTCGAGGGGTGCCAGGCTGAACCGGCCGGCCGGCTCTTCGAGCTGTCCGGCGCACCGGTTGCCCTGGCTTGTCATCCCGCGAGTCCTTTCGATCGGATGCGAGGGGGGATGCCTCGTACTACCCCGAGTGGGCGAGTATCAAGGTTCCCGGTGAGCTGGTAACAAGGAATCCAAGTGAGAGCTCGTGCCCCGTTCGATAGGGGACGACTGTGGCCCGGAGGCGGTCTCATAAAGCATGGGTGCTCAGTCTGCAGGAGTGCCGGGTCCAATCGATAGGACCCGGTGGCTCGATGCCTCCCTCCGAGGGGATCTCACTGCATGTTGAGCTCCCCGCCTTGGATACACGTGAGGGGCCTCGAGGACTTGGCCCTCGAGTGATGCCGCGAATGACGCCCCTTGGTGTCCCTGACTCGGGTGCTCGAAGCCGGCTGTCGAACCCTCTTTCGTCGAGGGCCAGCCTTCGCTGCTTCGAGACTTAGGGCCGGGGCCCATTTTTGGGTGCTCGAAGCCGGCTGTCGAACCCTTTTTCGAGGGCCAGCCTTCGCTGCTTCGAGACTTAGGGCCGGGGCCCGTTTTTTACTTCCGGAAGAAACCTTCGTCGCTTGGAATCCTTCTGCCCGTTGGGCGCGCCTTTTTAGGCAGAAACCGCCAGGGAGTGGAGATCGTGGCGCCAGGGCGGCGGGCGCGGAGTTGGAGCGGCGGCCGCAGAGGGCCCCGACAGTTGAGCGAACGGTGAGCTGCCGCGTGTTCCCTGCATCCGGCTCGAGACGTAGTTAGGTGGGTGCCTTAAATGCTATGCGGTTACCTTTTTACGTCGTGGGAGACCCCGCCCGTCGGGGTTTCCCCTTATAAATATCGAGAGAGGGGAACAGGAACCCTTTACTTTGCCTTTGCCTTCACCGCCGCCGGAGCCTTCACGCGCCCTCTCCTTCGAGCTAGTTGATTGGGGATTTTCCGGCTGCCCGTCTGCTGCTCGGGTCCGCGCCGCGCCACCGCTATGGCCGCCCAGACACAAGTGCCGCCGACCGAAGACTGGAGTTCGTCGAAGGTGACGCAGAGCGAGATGGACTCGTTGGTGGCCCAGGGGCTTCTGCGCCCCAACCCGTAGGAGGGACCCGCGTGGTGGGTTATCCCGTCAGCGGAGCACCGGGAGCCGCACCCGCCGGAGGGGTACGTGGTGAGCTTCACGCGCTACCACCGTATGGGGCTCGGCGTCCCGCCGAGCCGCTTCATGCGGGGGCTGGCCCACCACTTCGAGGTGGAGCTGCAGCACTTCTCCCCCAACTCCATCTCGCACGCCGCCATATTCGCCGCGGTGTGCGAGGGGTACCTGAAGATGGAGCCGCACTGGGAGATGTTCGTCCATCTCTTCCGGGGCGAGCTCTTCATCAAGGCCCTAAAGCCCAGCGGGAGGCGGCTCGTGCGCATGGGCTCCCTTGCCATCACTGCGAGGGCTGGGACCTCGTCGGCCAACGTCCCCCGTGAATACCTGCGATACAAGCTTTCCACCAACCAGGCCGGGTGGGACAACCATTGGTTCTATCTGCGGAATGAAGATGGTCTCTTTCCGCAGTACACCGGCAGGGTCCTCGCTCAACGCCCGGAGAAGTGGACCTGGGGCGTCGCGGTGGACAGGCAACGCCACCTGGCCCCGCTGATGAAGATGATGAAGACGCTGGTGGATGAGAAGAAGTTGACCGTGCAAGCGGTCATTTGGACGTTCCACCAGCGAAGAGTTCTCCCGCTGGCGGACCGCCCCCTTCTTATGCACGAGATGGGGCCGGAGGCCAGACTCGAGGCGCTTAATCGATCGAGGATGGCCGAGGAGAGGCTGTCCCGGAACGAGGGCGTCTCCCGGGTGTCAATCACGATCCAGGGGCCGTTCATCCCTGAGTACACCCACCTGGTCGCCATGGCGCCCGACGAGGGGTGTCTCGACCTGGTGAGCCTCCCTCGAGCTGAGCTATTCCGAGCCCCCTCCCCCTTTCTCCTCCTCCGAACCTTTTGCATTCTTCTTGTGGTTTGTCTCGTCACGCTCCTTCTTTCTTCAGGGGGCGTTTACTTGTCGCGCGTCGAGGCCCCCGATGAGGGAGGACGCCGCGGATACTCAGGTGAGGCGCCTCTCTGCTCAGAAAGACAAGGAGAGCAAGGATGCCAGGAAGAAGAGAGAGAAAACAAAAACCCTGCGTCGCTTGGCTCGGGAGCAGAGACTGGCGAAGGCTCGTCGCAACCGTCAGCCTGGAGACGGGTCCCCCGAGCTGAGCTCCTCGAGCTCGGAGGAGGAGAGCGGCGATGAGGAGGAGAGCGACGACGAGGGGATGGAGGCGCGCCTGAGGCGCGCGGGGGTCGTCGATGGACAGGGCTGACCGCTCCTCTGTGCAGGAGGGTATGCTGGAGGTCCCCCCGGCGAAGGGACCCGCGCGGGACGCAGCCGCGGAAGGCGGCGCCGATCCCTGCCTCGTCGGGGGCCCGGGGTCGTCGAGCTCTGCGGCGGGACGTGCCCCCGGTCGTGAGGAAGCCCCGAACCCGGAGCGCCTCCGCCAACAGCACCAACGGAGGCAGCCCCCGCGCCAGCCCAGGCGGGAGGTCTGGAGAAGGGCCGTGCTCGAGAAGCGGCCTATAGGTCGAGAAGGATCTCGGGCCCGACCGCCGCGAGCCGTCAAGGTCGGGGTCAAGCCCGCGGAGGAGCGGGCGCCAGGAGGAGGTGTCGAGCCCGCGCCATCACGAGCGTCGGGAGGGAGCCCCCGGGCGTCTCGTGCCCAGGGGCAGTGAGCGTCCCCAGAGTCCATCGCCGCACCGCCGCCGGGACACAGAAGCGGACGCGGGGAGGGCGCGACCGCCAGCGCGTGCGCCGGAGCCCGCGCCGGGGCGGGCGCCATGATGACAGCACGAGGGAGGTGCGGTTCGCCCCTCCCGCGAGGTGGGGCGGAAGGAGGGATCTCCCTCGAGGTCGAGCCACGGGAGGCGTCGGGAGCCCTCCCCCCATCCCAGCCCTGTGGAGACGGCCCGGGCGCAGGGCTCGAGCCGCGGGGTGGCCTCGAAACCCCTGAGCGGGTCCGGCGATTCCGGGAAGAAGCCCAGTCGCCGCTTTGGTGAGTAATTTTCTTGGACCTCGTCGGAAGCGAGGCTTTGACCTTTTTACTTTTGATACACATGCCATCTCTGGTTTCTCAGGGGGAAGCGCTCCTACCCGGAGGTGGACCTCGCTTCGTCTAAGCGGGCCAAGACTTCAAGCCCCGTCGAGGCACAAGCACCTCGAGGTATGGCACCTTCCTCCGCTAGAGAAGCCGCTTGGCTGGCGAAGGCTCGAGCTGCCATGGCTCGAGGTGACCAGATGATCGTCGCAAATTTTGGTGAGGCCGTCGCCGTCGACCGCAGGGGTCGAGGCACTCTTCCTGGCTCTGATATCACCGTCATCTCGTATTGCAGGGGCCACAGCTCACGGCGTCGAGCCCGTCACCACCGCACCTACTGAAGCGCTGCCTTCCTCCCCCTCCTCCTCCTCCCATGATGGCGCCTGTCGGGAGCGCCACCCTCCCCCCCGCTACAGCGGCTGTTCCGGGGGGAAGCGCCTGGGGCGAGCACGGCCCCGCCGGTGTCTGGGGCCGAGGAGACTACGCCCCTCGAGGCCCCGACGGTGGAGGACCTCCTGAACGAGCTGGAGCAGGGGCCGCCCCTCGCCGCGGGCTTGCCGATGGTGGAGGCGCCCGAGGCGCCAGCAAGTGCTGATGAGACGCAGGAGGGCCCGACCAGGGAAGAGCCGGGGCCCGTGCCGTCGGGCGGCAGGCCGTAGCTGGGGCAGCTCGGGACGGAGGAGGATCAGCCCGACATCGAGCTCGACCGTCCAGTATGGCCGTTTCCTGACGTGCCAAGCCCGCCCCTGCCATGGTCCATGTCGAGCGACCGGTTCAGCGGGGGGCTCCGCGCGAGGTGCGGGCCATCTTTCGGGAGGTGGCCGAGCTCATGGCGGAGGCGGAGCGGTCCTGCTCCGAGGAGGCGGGCTGGTCCGCACAGGTGTCGGCCGCCCTCGCGAGGGCTGAGGCGGAGCTTCAAGATCTCCACGCTGAGCTGAGCCGGAACGCCCAAATGGCGAGCCGGCTCAACGAGCGGAGGCGGAGGTCCGGGGACGCTCGACGAGGCGCTCGATCCATATGGAGGCCGCCGACCGCTCGCGAAGCGTCGAGGAAGGAGGACGCGGACGTCCGAAGCGAGGCCACCTCCGCCCGGCTGAAGCCGAGGCGGCGAAGCAGGAGGCCGCTGACGCCCGTGGCGAGGCCGCGCTGCCCGAACCGCAGCGGAGGCGGCGAGAAGAGGCCGAAGACGCCGAGATTGGTGTCGCCACCGCCCCGAGCTGCCGAGGGGCGGCGCGGCAGGAGGTGATCCGCAAGGATCTGGCCCTTGTGGAGGCGGGCCGGCTGATCGAGGACCTTAGGTCCGAGAGGCTCCTCATGCTGGCCGAGAAGCGCAGGCTTGAGCAGCGTGCTGAGGGCCTGACCAGCGACCTCGCCGCACTGGGGCAACATTGCGACGGTGAGGCTTACACCTTGTTCTTGTTTGGGTCTCGAAGTTTTTTGTTACGCCCGCAGTCTCACTCTTCCTTGTTCGTTGCGCAGGGGTCGAGAAGACGGTCGAGGAGCTCCGCGGGACGAACCAGGCTCTCTTGGACCAACTCCAAGACGAGACGATGGTGGCGGAGCGGGCTCGCACCTCCCTCGCCTCGACCGGCTTGGCCCCATGTGGGGTGCTCCTCCAGTAGCTGCGGCAGAAGGCGCGGTGGCCCGAGGCGATGCCTTGGTCGACGCCTTGTGCTTCTTCGACGCAGCGGCGCGGGACCGTGTCCGGCAAGCTCTCCATCATGGCGTCAAGCAGACGCTCGCGGTCGTTCGCTCCGGTTTCCGCTTCCCGGTCCACGTTGTCGCCAACGGCTTCATCGAGATCGAGGGAAGGACGAGGAGTGGAACAACCGCCGTGTTGACAAAATTTTGGAGAAGATGGAGAGGCCGGGGACATCGCTCGCCAAGATTTTCGAGGAGGACGTGCTGCCTCCTGACGCCAGCAGCGGTGTCGAGGGCCCTCCTCCTTCTAGCTCGGGTGTCGAGGCTGAGCCCGCCGTGGAAGACCTCGGGGAGGAGTACCACACCGACGAGGATTAGGGCCTGCGTGCCAAATTTGGGCGTCGAGGCCCTTGTAAAAATTTTATGGCATGGATGAGGGTCTATCGAGACCCATTTGCATATATGACTTGTTTGTTTAAAGTTTTTTTCTTTTCAAATGCGTTTGACCACTTCTCTTTGTTGCAAGCTCGAGTTTCTGCTAACTTAGTCCGTACTCCTTCGATACGTCGCGAGCCCCTCGAGGGGGCGGTAGGTAGGGTACCGTAGCCCGGGGGCGTAGGTGGCCGTCTACGTCGACGCCTCCCGACCTTTGGAGGCTCGAGGTATTTTGGGATTTAGACGTCGCTAGTTCACTCGAGGCACGAGTCGAGACGAGGGTCGAATTTTTTGAAAAGAACACGCATTTTTTCCGGAGTCTGGGGGGCGGTTACCCCCCTGTCAGCCCCCGAGGGAGGCTCGACCCTGAGCAAGGCAGGGTCGAGGCTACCTTATGCTGCCAAGCAAAATGAAAGACAACGCACGAGATTGTATATTTTGACATGTTTGTACAAAGCAACAAAATGAACAAAGCCTTGAGGCCCTTAAGGATAGAAGCGACGTAGCTGAGATATGTTCCACGCGTTCGCCAGGATTCTGCCTTGATCGTCGTAGAGCTTGTATGTTCCTGGCTTGAGCACCTTAGCCACGGTGTATGGGCCCTCCCATGGAGGGGTGAGCTTGTGGCGCCCTCGATTGTCTTGAAGCCGTCGAAGCACGAGGTCCCCCACTGCTAGGTCTCTTTTGCGCACATACTTGTCGTGGTAGCGTCGAAGTGATTGCTGGTAGCGTGCGGAGTTGATGAGCGCCGCATCTCGGGCCTCCTCGAGCTGGTCCTTGGCGTTGGCAAGCCTCTCGTCGTTGTTTTGCTCGTTGTAGGCTCGAAGTCGAGGGGAGCCGTACTCGAGGTCCGTAGGCAAGACTGCCTCGGCGCCGTAGGTTAGGAAAAACGGAGTGAACCCGGTGGCTCGACTCGGCGTAGTCCTGAGGCCCCACAGCACCGGGGGAGCTCTGCGGCCCATCCCTTTCCGAAATTTTTGAGAGTCTTGAACAGCCTCGGCTTCAGCCCATGGAGTATCATGCCGTTGGCGCGCTCGACCTGCCCGTTGCATTGAGGGTATGCGACCGAGGCCCAGGTTACGCGAATGTGGTTGTCATCGCAGAAGTTGGTGAACTTTTTGCCCGTGAATTGGGTGCCATTGTCGGTGATGATGACGTTAGGCACTCCAAACCGGTACATGATGTTGGCGATGAACTCGACGGCCTTCTCGGAGGTGGGGTCTCCTATCGGCTTAGCCTCGATCCACTTGGTGAACTTGTCGATGGCCACGAGCACGTGTGTGTACCCTCCACTTGTCCTTTTGAGGGGACCCACAAGGTCGAGCCCCCAAACGGCAAATGGCCAAGTGATTGGGATCATCTGCAGGGCGTGTGCGGGCTGGTGCGTTTGCTTGGCGTAGAATTGACACCCATGGCATGCTCGGACCAAGCGCTTGGCGTCCCCAATGGCGGTCGGCCAATAGAAGCCTTGACGGAAGGCGTTCCCAACCAGGGCCTCGGCGCTGCGTGGTGGCCGCAAGCCCCCGAGTGCATGTCGTCGAGGAGCTTGCGTCCTTCCTCGAGGAGGATGCAGCGCTGAAGGATCCCGGTCGGGCTTCGTCGGTATAGTTCCCGTTCGTCGCCGTAGGTGACGTAGGTCTTGGCCCTTCGAGCTATGCGTCGAGCCTCCGTCTTGTCTTCCGGTAGCACGCCTAGCGCTAAGTAGTCGAGGTAGGGCGTCCGCCAGTCGAGGTGTCGTGGTGAAGAAGAGGCGGTTGCGTCGACCTGCATCGCCTCAGCGGATGTCCAGGGGTCATTCCCGAGGGGTGGCGTTGAAAGTCGAGCCCCCGTGTCTAGCTCGAGGGGTGGCGTCGAGGGGCCAGCCCCCGGGTCGATTTCGACGGATGGCTCGAAGACGTCCCTCGAGAAGACGTCTGGTGGTACCGTGCCGCGCGTGGACGCCAACTTTGCCAGCTCGTCTGCGGCCTCGTTGTACTTTCGAGCTATGTGGTTGAGCTCGAGGCCGTAAAACTTATCTTCCAGCTTGCGCACCTCCCCGCAGTATGCCTCCATCTTGGGATCGATGCAGCTTGAAGCCTTCATAACCTGGTTGATGACGAGCTGCGAGTCTCCTCGGGCGTCGAGGCGTCGGACCCCGAGCTCGAGGGCGATGCGCAGCCCATTGACGAGGGCCTCGTACTCGGCGACGTTGTTGGAGGCGGGGAAGTGCAAGCGTAGCAGGTAGCGCATGTGGACTCCGAGGGGTGAGATGAAGAGCAGGCCTGCGCCTGCCCCCGTCTTCGTGAGGGATCCGTCGAAGTACATGGTCCAGAGCTCGGCTTGAATCTGTGCCGGCGGGAGCTGAGTGTCGGTCCATTCAGCAACGAAGTCCGCCAACGCTTGCGACTTGATGGCCTTTCGCGGGGCATAGGTGATGGTCTCCCCCATTAGTTCGGCGGACCACTTGGCGATGCGCCCCGTGGCCTCCCGATTGTTGATGATCTCTCCGAGGGGAAGGACGACACCACCGTTACGGGATGAGCGAGGAAGTAGTGCTGGAGCTTGCGCCTTGTGACGATGATGCCGTAGAGCAGCTTCTGGATGTGCGGATACCGGACCTTGGCCTCGGAGAGTACTTCACTGGTGAAGTACACCGGTCGTTGGACCGGCAATGCATGACCCTCCTCGTGCCTCTCGACGGCTACGACCGCGCTGACCACCTGAGTGGTTGCGGCCACATAGAGGAGGAGAGGCTCGGGGGAATCGCCAACCTGGGCTGGTCGCGGTGGCACGAGGATTGGTGCGGAAGTCAGCAACCCCTTCAACTTGGTTAAGGCCTCCTCGGCTTCGACAGTCCACGCAAAGTGTTCCGTCTTCTTCAGCAGGCGGTAGAGGGGTAGCGCTTTTTCCCCTAGCCTCGAGATGAATCTGCTGAGAGCGGCTAGGCAGCCAGTCACTTTCTGCACACCCTTGAGGTCTCGAATCGGGCCCATCCTCGTGACTGCTGAGATTTTTTTGGGGTTTGCCTCGATCCCCCGTTGTGAGACAATGTAGCCAAGTAGCATGCCTCGAGGCACACCAAAGACACACTTCTCGGGGTTGAGCTTCACATTCTTGGCCCGGAGGCACTCGAATGTGGTCTCGAGGTCGCTGATGAGGTTCCCGACTTTCTTGGTTTTAACCACGATGTCATCGACGTAGGCCTCGACGGTCCTGCCTATGTGCTCGCCAAAGATGTGCTGCATACATCGTTGATACGTTGCCCCGGCGTTTCGTAGGCCGAAGGGCATCGTAACGTAGCAATACATACCAAATGGCGTGATAAAAGAGGTTGCGAGTTCGTCGGATTTTTTCATCTTAATTTGGTGGTAGCCGGAATACGCATCAAGGAACGAAAGCACTTCGCACCCAGCAGTGGAATCGACAATCTGATCAATTCTAGGTAAAGGAAATGGAACTTTTGGACATGCTTTATTCAGACCAGTGTAGTCTACACACATCCGCATTTTTCCATTCTTTTTCCTAACTAATACAGGGTTAGCTAGCCACTCTGGGTAAAATACCTCCTTGATGAACCCGGCCGCCAAAAGCTTGTGCACCTCCTCGCCGATGATCCTGCGCTTCTCCTCGTCGAAGCGGCGCAGGCGTTGCTTCACTGGTCTGGAACCGGCCCGGATTTCCAAGGCGTGCTCGGCGACTTCCCTTGGTATGCCCGGCATGCCCGAGGGGCCCCACGCAAACATGTCGATGTTCGCGCGGAGAAAGTCGACGAGCACGGCTTCCTATTTAGGCTCGAGGCTGGCACTGACGGCCAGCGTCTTGCCATCGGTCGAAGTCGGGTCGACGGGTATCCGCTTTGTGTGCTCCGCCGGCTCGAAGTTGCCAGCGTGACGCTTCGCTTCAGGAGCCCCTCGGTGGCCAGGGCGGCTAGGGCCTCGAGCGAGTCGAGGTGGACGTTGGCCTCCCCACGCTCGACGCATTCCACGTCGCAGTGGTATGCGTGCTCGTAGGAGGTGTCGATGGTGATGACCCCTTTTGGCCCCGGCATCTTGAGCTTTAAGTACGTGTAGTTGGGAACCGCCATGAACTTGGCGTAGCCCGGCCGGCCGATGATGGCGTGGTAGGCCCCTGGAACCCAACCACCTCGAAGGTGAGCGTCTCTCTCCGCGGAAGTTAGCCGGCGTGCCAAAGCAAACCGGCAGGTCGATGCGCCCGAGGGGGTGGGCCTTCTTCCCGGTACGACTCCGTGGAACCCCCCGACGCTGGGCCGGAGCTGACCCTCTGAAATCCCCAGGAGGTCGAGTGTCTCGAGGTATATGATGTTGAGGCTCGAGCCCCCATCCATCAACACCTTGGAGAACCGTACGTCGACGATGACGGGGTCGACGACGAGGGGGTACGCCCCCGGTTTATGACACGGTCCGGGTGGTCGTCACGGTCGAACGTGATCGGCGCATCAGACCAGTCAAGGTACCGGGGGGCGTCGTGGCAGAGTGCAAAGGCCTCCCGGCGCTCCTTCTTTCTTTCTCTCGAGCCGAGAGCCCGACGGTCGGCCCCCCGTAGATCATGTAGCAGTCGCGCACCGGGGGGAAGTCGCCGTCCGCGTCCCCACCGCCGCGTCGATCGGTATCCTTGCCCTTAGGCGCGTCTTCTCTCTTATCGCCGAGCTTGGAGTAGTAGCCTTTCAACAGTCGGCAGTCCTTTAACTTGTGATTTACGGGGCCCCTGTGATAAGTGCAGGGGCCCTCGAGCATCTGGTCGAAAACAGCCCCGTCAGGGGGGCCTCGGGGCTTCTTAGGCTCGAGGGCGCCTGCGAGCACTTCGTCGTCGTCGTCGTCATTGGCGTCGCGCTTCGCCTTCTGACCTTTGCGTTTGTTCTTCTTCTTTTTGTTGCTGTTGTTGTTGTCGTTCTTGGCGTCGTCGCCTTTGTTCGTGACCTCCGGCGCGGCCACCGCCTTGCCTTTGTCCGTGGAACGGCCAAAGAAGGCCCCCACTGCCTCGTCGCCTGAGGCAAAGCTGGTGACACGATCCATCAGGTCCTCGACCGTCCTGGGACGGTAGCGTCCTAGCTCATGGACTAGCTCTTGGCATGTCGTGCCCGCGAGGAACGCTGAGATGACGTCCTCATCAGGCACGTGGGGGAGCTCGAGGCGCTGCTTCGAGAACCGTCGAGCAAAATCGCGGAGGGGCTCGTTCGCCGCCTGCCTGCAACGCCGTAGATCCCAGGGGTTGCCTGGGCGCACGCACGTCCCCTTGAAATTCCCGTCGAAGACCCTGACTAGGTCGGCCCAGTCGTCGATCCGATCCGGCGGGAGCCCCTCGAGCCACCGGCGGGCGGTGTCCGAGAGGTAAAGTGGGAGTTGGCGTATGATCACACGGTCGTCGTTCTTCGCTCCGCCCAGTTGGCAGCCTAGGCGGAAGTCCGAGAGCCAGAGCTTGGGCTCGACCTCCCCGTCATACTTCACGATGTTGGTCGGCGGTCGGAAGCGGTCGGGGAGGGTTGAGCTGCGGATGGCCCGGCTGAAGACTCTGGGGCCCGGGGGCTCGAGGGCTTGCCGGTCCTCGTCGCTGTCGTAGCGCCCCCCTCGATGGGCGCTATAGCCACGCTCCTGGGCCCCCTTGTCCTTGCGCCGGCGGTTGATGTCGTTGCGGGCGTCGTTGGGGTCTCGAGGTGGCCGGTTGTCGATGATCCGTTCGCGGACTGGTCTAGCTCGAGAGGCGTCAGGTTGGTGGACGGATGCCTCGCGCTCGTTGCGGGGCGTGTCCGCCGTTTCCCCGAGGCTGCTCCGCGTCGTCGTGACGCCGAGCTCTCGGCTTGCTGCACAGCGGCTGTCTCGAGGAGGTTCTTCATTTCCCCAAGCATGCGCCTGGCGTCAGGGTTGGAGACGGCGGGCAGATCGCGGAGCAGCATCGCCGCCGCCACCACGTTCTGTCCCGCTCGCGGGAAACGCACCTCGGGGCGTGCTGGCGCCCCGTCCTCGAGGATCTGCCGGTGGACCTCTCGAGCTCGGCCACGAGCGCCGGCACCTCGAGGCTGGGCTGGTTCTTGTGCTAGGGTTTTCTCGAGCTGCAGCAGGCGTTGTCGGTCCTCCTCAGCCTTGGCGATGGCCTCCCGCAGCTGCGCGAGCTGCGCCGCTCGGTCGTCGCTGTGCTGGGATGGTGCCGGGGTTCGTTCCTCCCGTGAATACGTGACCCGCCTGCCGCAGCCACGTCTCCGGGCCCTTCGAGGTTGTAGCGCCGGCCTGACGTCGTCGCCCTCGTCCTCGGTGTCGCATACGACCCCCTCGAGTTGGAAGCACTCCCTGGTGGGATCCCAGAGGTCGGGGTCGTGGTAGTCGTATTCGTCGGAGTCGGGGCTGGTGATGCGTGCCGCCTTGGCTCGTGCCGGGGCTGCAGCTCGCGGTACCACTCCCCGAAGGTGGCTTGACGAGGTGGCCCGACGGCTCGTGAGAGGCCACGGTCGACGCGTGCGGGGTGGACGATCTCCAGGTTGGCCATGGCCTGCAGCAGCACGCCCGGCGTTCCTCCTGCTCCGCCGGGTGTCGGCCCCGACTGCGCTCGTTGAGCTCGCGGGCGTAGGCTGCCGCGGAGCTGTCGAGGCCGAACGGGAACTGCCGGCGTCGAGCGCGGTACACCCCGTGCGGGAGGAGGCGGGCGGCGTCGACGGTGCGCGGCTCGGAGGCCTCTGGCCTGGCTCTTGGTCCGTGCGCATGATGAGCGCGAAGTCGCTGGGCGGGCGCGGGCGCGCCCGGGAAGTCTCCGGCCGTGCGCCGGGCAAGCTCCTCCTCGGGAACTCCGCGCTAGCCGCGGGGAAGTGGTGTATGCCGCCGCGCCGCCTGTGCCTGGCGACGATGATGACGACGGCGCCGCTCACGGGGTGGCGACGCGCGATGGTGTGGGCGACGTGCCATGCTCCTCGCACGGGGCGGCGCGACACGCCCTCCACTCGGGCCCTCCGTGGAGAGCAAGGTCAGCTCGTTGCCGTTGTCAGTGGCCAGGAACTCGAGGCTCCCGAACCAGATGACGGCACCGGCAGAGAACGAAGGAGTCGAAGCAGCCATCCAGGAAACGGCGAGAAACCGACTCGACACGCGAAGGCCCCTACCTGGCGCGCCAACTGTCGGTGTTTCGAACCGGGGGTACGACACCAACGAGTAATATGATCGCGTGCTTCTCTTCCTGGATGGTGATGCAAGAGGACACAAGGATTTATCCTGGTTCGGGCAAAGAAGGCCCTACGTCCAGCGGGGGGGGGATGTTCTTGTATTACTTGCACCTAAGTGCTTGTACAGGGGCGAATACAAGCTCAGTGAGCGTGGACCGGAGTCCGGACTCGTGTGTGTGTGGACTTGTGTCTTAACGTGTCTGTCCCCGTGTCCCAGAATGAGGGCCCTGGTGTCCCCTTTTATAGAGCAAGGGAGGCCAGGGTTACACAAGGGTATTACAGGTATCGGGGTGTATTGTGTCCCTTACGAAGAAGGGTAGGAACCCTGTCTTGTCGAAGACATTGTAGCCGACGTGGGCGTTGCTGTTGAAGCGTCCTTGAAGCGTGGCCTCCATCCTGGGCGCGGACGTGGTGGCGCGGCGAGGTGGAAGCCGTACAGCACCCATCCCGGAACGTACAGGACGCGGCGGGGTCCCTCCGGGTCTTGGGGTACCTGTCCTCCAATAGCATGAAAGTAGTTAGGGCTCGAGGGGCGTGGAGCCGGCCTCGAGGCGGCGCCTACGGGGGGCTCGAGTCCCCGCAGGTATGGGCAAGTCCCGTGAAAATCGATTGAGCGGCAGGCATCTGGGCCTCGAGGCGTGGCTTGGACGTGCCACAGTGTAGGGCGTGTTAACAGTGCTTCACTGGTGCCTTTTCGCCCATACTTGTGGTGAAAACGAGACTTGACTCTGCCCCGGACCACTGTGGCACACGTTGTGTTACAGAGGACGTGACTGGAGTAGGTGGATGAATTAAGTGCGCGGTATGGGGCTGGCATCCGATGTCTGCACCGCTCGAGGGAGGCAAAACGCGTCTCGAGGGATAGGCCTTGTGCCAGAGAGGCTCGAGGTCCCCGCGTGGGGTCTCGAGGTGTGGTGTTCGGCTGTGGGGGGCTCGAAGGGTAGTGGAGCGCTTGCCCGAGGCCTGGGGGGCTCGGGCGAGACGGAAAACGACGTGCGCCCGAGGCCTGGCTGGGAGGGCTCGGGCGAGACGGAAAACGAACGTGCGCCCGAGGCCTGGCTTGGAGGGCTCGGGCGAGACGGAAAACGAGCGTGCGCCCGAGGCCTGGCTTGGAGGGCTCGGCTCGGTGGGCCAGCGTCGTAGGCCTCGGGGGGGTCGGCTTTTTAGGGGGTTAGACTAGTTAGGTCTGTTATTAACCGGTGTTCTAGGTTTACCCTATTTGTTTGCGTTGATTGGGGTACCCCTTTTGCGGACCCCCGACAAATGTGTGAAATCACTTGTGTTCTCATATATGCTAGGATTGCTAATGTCTCTAGTGTTTAGTCATTTCCTTGCTTGGTATGTTCATATCTGCTTGATTCTGAACCACGTTAATGATTGGAAAGATCGAGATGATTGCTTGTCAGCACATCACCGTTTGAGATATTCCCTCTTTGCACTTTGAGTTATAAACTTGAGCTGTATAGTTATGACCGAACTGTGCTTAAGCTCTGCTATGCTTATGCATAGGCTTCGCACAGTTGAAAGTTAAGGCAATACAGCCTTTCAACCTCTCGCAATCACATGCTGAAATTTGACTTATGTAATTTTTAAACCGCTGCAACTCGATAAAAATTTGGATCACAATCTATGTTTCATTCTATAGCATGATGGTTGAACTGTACTAGGGTAGTTCACCTTGTATACATGTTTAGCACTTGTTTGACTTCCTGTCTATACATGCTTAGTGCTATTTTGATGGTGAATACCTTTTTGGATGAAAACTGCTCATTTTGCTCCAATGTTCAGATTTCGTATTTGGTGATCAGTTTGAGCCTTGCTAGCATTCTGTGCATATTGTTGAGTCATTGGATCAGCACTTTGTCGAGCATCTTCATATTCTATCTATCGACTATATTTCTGAAGCTGCTAACTTGCATTTTCACTCATATGCATTTGGAGGGGAGATACTTGATGGTGCATTTTCAACTAAGGGGGAGAAAATATTGCAAATCATGTGCTTTCCGAGTTGAACTAAGGGGGAGAAATTAGATCAACTACGGGGAGATTTCCTGTGTGCACTATTGGAGGGGGAGTTTGAGTTGGCTCGGATTTTGAATTTTCCAATTGATTCAGAGCTTTTCTGAAGCCTTTACTTGGTAAGGAGCATTTTTGGCAGCTGGTTATGTTGAGCATTTGCCTCTTTCTTGAGGGACTAGCAACTTTGTCCTTATGCTCTTCAGTTGGTATCAAGCTTTCTTCAGTTGGTATCGAGCTTCCTCGCTAGCGGTGTTGAGCCCGTTCTGCCTCTTCTTGAGGGCTAGCTCTGTTTTGCTTGAATTTCAGTTGATCCTTCAATTGGTATCAAGCTCTCTCGCTAGCGGTGTTGAGCCTGTTCTACCTCTTCTTTAGGGCTAACTTTGCTTTGCTTGGTTGCGTCGAGCCGTTGCCCATGTCTTTGGGAACCAAGTTGTTTTGCTCTTTCCACTTGACCTTCGGCTTTGTTATGCTTTTGGGTCATTTGGTCAAGTTCTCTCTCCTTCTTCCTCTCTTCCTCTATTCCTTTATGATTTGTGTGTTGGTAGTGACAATGCACTCATCAAGGCGGAGATTGCGGATACATGGGTGTATGCTGAGTCTCTGAGTGATGAGTGATTGTCAACTGGGATAATGCGCATGTTCTTTGGCTTGTGTTGTGTAGGTGTCGATCACAGATACAGTGATTGAAGGCAAGGTGAAGGTCAAGTAGAGACGTGTCGTGCCGATGGACCGAGAGTGGCGAAGGGCGGACGTGAGGCTTGGACTGAGGGACCAGTGGCCTAAGGATCAGCTGTTGTGGCTGACAGCCTGGGACAACGACGAGCGTAGACTTGCGGGTGGACGGGGTGCACGGGCGGTGCATCCCCTCTATGGCTCGTTTTGGTGGTTGAGCAACAGAAAAACCACCGAGTGGACGGTTTCTAGGTTTGGGCCTCAAAACCTGGGCGCTGATGGTTTCCGAGTTTGGGCCACAAAACTCGGGCTGGGGACGGTTTCCAGGTTTGGGCCTCAAAACCTGGGTGGTGCGGGTTTCTGAGTTTGGGCCACAAAACTCAGGCGATGGATGGCTGGTTTCTCGGTTTGGGCCTCAAAACCGGGGGTTGGTCGTGAAGGCTGGTTTCCCGGTTTGGGCCACAAAACCGAGGGCGAAGTCCGGGAAAAGGACGTGCACAGCGGTGGCGGCACGTGGCGGCAATCAGTGAGGTTGCGTCGAGGCAACGCTACCAATTGTGCGGGCGTGGCCGTCGGATCACCACCTACCACGAGTTGGTCCAGAATAACCCTAGGGTTTAGCTGGTTCGCTCTGTAATTAGTTAGGGGTAGAGTGGGAACTAGAATTAGGATAAGTAGAGGGAGACACCCACCTCTCATCCTATCTCAGTCATTTGCTCTTTGCCTTCTAGGTTTTCCTGCTCTCCAATCCCCTGCTGTAGCAACTAAGATCCGCAGAGAACCATATCTGTGTACTGGAGATTTTGAGGAAGTGAGACTGTAATCTACTGATTGTATGTGATCTGTTACTGTTTGTTCTCTCGTAGTTGTTGATCGCGTGTCGCTCTGTTGTTCTCTTCTCGATGTGTTGATCCGCGTTTTGTTCGTCTCGCGTTCTTCACTCCGCGATTTCCCGTCACTCGATCTCCCTCTCTACTGCGTCTTTTCGAAATCCATTTGAATCAACTTGTTCTTTATAGTGAGGAGATCATTTCCACCGAAGGAATTCATCTAACTCACGAACAAGTAGATCGGGTTGATTTCGTTTTCGTGGCGCTTTTTTCGGTTCATACTCTCCTTCCCTCTCGGATTCCCGGTGTTTGAGTTGATTTGAGCGGATGATTTTTTGGGGATAGTCTCCCAACTACCTCGTGATCATCTTCTCCAAGTTTGGGATCAAGGGATTTTGATTTGAATCGGATTTGGGAGGATTTGAGTTGAGGGCGACCGAAATCGCCCTCACTGGGCACTCGCGGACAGTTCGCCGTTGGGGGCGCAGACAGTCCGCGCGTCGGGCTCCGACCGAGTAGTGGTTGCGTGGCTCGGCTGTGCTGATTCAGTTTGACCGGCGGACAGTCCGCAGTACTGAGTCGCGGACAGTCCGGGAGGCGTCCAACATCTGTTCAACAACATTGTTGTTTCGCTCTTTTGGCCAGCGGACAGTCCGCCACCTGAGCCCGAACAGTCCACCGTAGGGCAGACAGTCCGCGGTCTGTAGCCCGGACAGTCCGCGAGTTGGCTGCTTGTTGAGTTTTAGTGCGTTTGCTCTCCCGGCTTCTTCGTTTGGTTTCCGGACTTCTCGGTTGGCCCTTTAGTTCACATAGGAATCTCTCTAAGTATCTTTGCTACTTGTTAGCATCGGTATTTGGGGATTCCCCGACGTAGCCTTCAATCTACGTTTGGGACTCAGTTTTTAGGGTCGAACTTGTGCCGGTGCTTTTGGCGTTTGGCTTGCTATCGCTTTGTGGTGCCTCGCTGTGATCCTAGGGATCATCCACCCTCTTCCAAGGTTTGTGGGCATCACGGTTTCGATCGAAGCTTTTGGGGTTGATTTTGGGGATAAAAGGCCAAAGTTTCGAGAGAAATTTTTGAGCTCCCATTCACCCCCTCTGGTCGCCTTGCTATTGCATTCTCGGTCCTTCATTTACGATTCTTGCAACATCGCGCGAGTATACTTTTAGTTAGAAAAGAAAGAGAACTATGTGTGGCTGTTGCCGGTGGCGGATCCAGAATCGACCTATGAGGGAGGCTAAATACATAGAGAGCCGAGTTTTGACCGAAATTATCCTTGTTTTTTTGGTCCACGGTGGTTTTTGGTAGATTTTAAGGTGACGTGGACTGAATTTTCTATTATTTTTTCTAGTCCAGGAGATTCTAGACTAATTTAAAGACAAATTAGACTAATTTAAGCTAAAATGTTATTTTTGGGTCAAGAGGGGCTGCAGCCCCCCCGAGCCCCTTGGATCCGCCAATGGCTGCTGCGTGGACCAAGGTAGTTTAAGGCCTTGTTTAGATGTACTCAAACTATCAACTTTTTTCACTCTCTCTCCATCACATCACCATCACATCAATGTTTGGACGCATGCATGGAGCATTGAATGTTGATAAAATAAATAACTAATTGTACTTTTAGTATGTACATGTCGAGACGAATCTTTTGAGTCTATGTAGTCCATATTTGGACAAAGCTTGTCAAATAACAACGAAAGTGCTACAGTTGAGAAAAAATCTCAACGTTTCAATCTAAACAAGGCCTAATTTGGATTTTAGTCTTCGCCGTATGGCACTTGGTTGACCTGGTATTGATCATGCACATCAAGCCCTGGTGATAAACTTTTGTTGCCCGATATAAAAAAGGGATTAGTTTCAGTGCGGGAAGAGAGTTTTTGAAGAGACAGAAATTAGAGAATGTAGATGTGAAGCCAGTCCGTGTGATACGCGGTGCGATATTTCTCCAGTCTCAGGTCTTTCTTCAAACGGAAAGTAAGACGAACTATGTTTGTTTTGAGTAATCACTCAGAAACTTTTATGCGTTAGTATAAGACATTCTATAAACATGTTCAAGGTCCTCAAGGAATAAAGATCAATATTTGAAAATTGATCCACTGATATTTGGCTTGGTAGTATAACAGTTTGTAACCATTAATTGTCCTGTTTGTTTGTTTGTGTGTGTGTAGTATGTGTACCGCGTGTGTTTGCAACTTCATTTGCCGGCGGGTAGAATTAATAGGTCATGTGTTGTTTTTAGAGGTATTATATTCTTTGCTTGTGACGTGAACATAGGTGAGGGAAAAGACATATTTATCTGGTCTTTATATTCATCGGGATTAGAATACCTTCAAAAATCTATGTATGCTGTGTTAATTAACAATAAAGTAAGAGTGTCACAGGATTTATAGCGGATTAGAATACCTTCAAAAACATTTTTTTGTGGTACTTAAAGAGAGAGAGGTCGTTTTAACAAAAGATAATTTGGCGAGACGAAACTGGAATGGTGAAACAATGTGTAGTTTCTATCATTCCCCAGAAACTATTCATCACCTCTTTTTAAGTGCTTATACGCTAGATTTCTGTGGCGCGACGTACATCTTTTGTTGGGCTTATCACCCCCTCAAAATGTGGATGACTTATTTAGTAGTTGGTCTAAGTCAGATGGTACCGAACATAATTCTTTGTTATTAGTGGCGCTTCTGCTTTGTGTTGGACGGTTAACGAAGTGGTATAAGTGCACATCGAAATCTTTCTTGCAGGTACTTTTTCAGGGGAACGTTTTGGCTTCGTCAGTGGGCAATATTGCAGCGGCGTGAAGATTCGCGGGACCAGCTGACTGTCGTCGCCCAGCATCTAGAGTCGTCGACATTGCAATTCTTGTTTCACTGGTTGGGTGTCTACAAGATTTATCGGTTTTACCTAGTCAAGACTCGTCGTGTTTTTTCTGTGTGGGGGGAGGGCTCAGCATGCTGGATGTTTTATGCCTCAAACTTTATAAATAAGGACCTGATTCTACTCTTTGGTAGATGAAGCCGGATAATTTTATCCTTTATCTAAAAAATAGACAAACTCCAAAATTATATTCCTTTCACAGTTTTATGAAGTTGATTAATATCCAAATATGGCTAATCAACTCTCTTTACTATCTGAGACAACACAGTAATTGTTATTATTATCTCGAGCTCTAGACATTTGATTAGTGTGATTCTAGTTGGGTTAGTCCAAGAATTTAATATAATTTAATTAGTAAAGTTTGAGATCAAATCAGAGTTACAGTTTTTTGTCGAGATTAATTTTAGTGAAGCACAATGTTCAGTCCAAAACTATAACAAGGCTTAAATAGGTTTTGTGATTAGGGAAAAATGTTAAAATTTAGTTTTAGCTTCCGCATCATTCACCCCCTATGATGGTCTATTTTAGTGTAAATTGATATATAGTAATGTCATGGATAATAAATAGTCATAGTTATTCTTGAATAGATGAACTATCCTAACAGATAAGTATGCGCCGCCGCCGCCTCTACTAAGATCCCGCCGCCGCCCTCGACATCAACAGCCAGTCAGCCGGATCTGCCCGCGGCCGGGCCGGGGCTTCTTGCAGCGGGAGAGGAGAGATGATGAACTTGCGGCGTCGATTTGTGAACCTAGTTGCAGAGAACTGCATGAGCAGCGTGTGTTCGCTGCACCGCCTGGACGTGTCGCAGAATCTCTTCTACCCGTCGACGGCGGAAGCAGAAGCGGCCAAACCAACGATGTACAGGCTATCGCTTCCCCCGCCGACCTACAATTTCCAACCGGCGGTGGTTGGTAGGAAGGTAGAGCAGCATCTTTTCGGTCTGGCGAACCCCAGCATCACCGAGAGCAGGATCCTCTGGAGAAGCCAGGAGGGGAACACCTTCGTCTACGACGCCGACTCCCACACCGCCTGGTCGATGCCCAACGGCCTCGACTACAAAGGTAAAATGCCCATCGTCATCTCCGCCCCGTCCCCGTCCCCGTCGACGATACTGATGCCGACGCCGACAGAGAACAAGAGGACCTCTTCGTCGTGTGCTCCAAACAGTGGCTACCCCAGCTTCCAGGTGCTTAGATTCGACCACTCCAAGCCAAAACCTTTCAACCCAAACTTTCACCGATGCCGATCCATCATGGGAATGGGACCGCCTTCCAACTCCGCCGGTGTCCGATGGCTACTCCATCTACGGCCACGCGGTGCTAGACGGCGGCCGTGTCATCTGCGTGTCGGTCTCCCCCTTCGGCGGCACCTACCTGTTCGACACGGTGAAGCGTAAGTGATGACACAGGCCACAGCGACTGGCATATGCCCTTCTTCGGCGCAACCCAGTACGTCCCTGACCTCAAGCTCTGGCTGGTGTCTTCTGGTCGGGCGAAGAGGATGGCAATGTACAGGTACCACCTGTGCGCGTCGTCGGACCTCGCTGGTGCCGTCGATGCTGCCACCAGGGGTGCATACAGACCGTCGGTGACATTGACGCATCACTGGAAAGAAGGCCTTGAGACGCCCGTGGGGTGGAACACGGCCGAGGCCAACTCCTCGACCTTGGCGACGGCAGGTTTTGCATTGCCAAGATTATCTATGAGGTGGTCATTGACGAGTTCCCTGAGTACCAGAATAGTGTAGGCAAGACAGCAGCTCTGCTCACTGGTGTGGAGATGGTTCGTGGCGCAGGCGATGGTTGCAGTTCCAATATCTCTTCCTCTTCATCATCACAAGGGTTCAGGATGGTGGTGCACAAGTCACTGCGTCGTTTCATCTTCTGTCGAGAAAGTATCAATTGGGTGCTATAAATCAAATCAAACTATCGTTGCCTTCCATATATCGTAGTTGTTGGTTCTTTCTAGTAGTAGTAGTATAACAAATAAATGAATGAAGGACTTGTTTTTAAGAGTTAGTCATAGTTTCCTCTTTCCTGTGTGCCAGTACTAGCTAGATGTTGATGCGTCGTGTGTCGTCAGTACCAATGGCAAAATTGGAGCGGCATGAGATTTGCAGAATCAGTTGGTCTTAGCGGCACAACACCTGGAGACCTCAGCCTTGCGTTTCTTTGGTTCTAATGGATGGTTATCTACAAGATTTATTGGACCTTAGTAGTCAGAACTTTGTTTTCACATTCATGTGATTGCTGCAACGACTCGTTTGTATTGTATTTTCTTAGACCTGAGTCTATTTTGATAGATGAAGCCGGGTATTAACTATCCTTTATCTAAAAATAAAGATAAGTAGCATATTACTGGGTTTTTTTAGAGGAAAATACACATCAGGTTCCTAAACTTGGCACAAGGTGTCAATCAGGTCCCAAACTTTTAAAGTGATATCTGCAGGTCCCTAAACTTGGCAAACTGTGTCATCTAGATCCCAAACTTTCAAGGTGTCACCACATATCCCTAAACTGGCTAGTCGTGTCATCCCGGTCCCAAACTTTTAAAATAACACCGTAGGTCCCTCATTTGGCTAACAGTATCATTGTAGTCTAAATGTTATCTAACCCACTATTATAGCTATGCGATATACTAACTATACATTAAACGTGAATCTAATACATCAATTAATATATATCATAAAATTGTAAATTATATAAAATAACATCAGCAAAAAAATAAGTATTAAAATAATTTAAATAATAATTTAGATTTAAACTATAATATTATTTGCTGATATTTTTTTTATAAAAATTATATTATTATTATTTTAGTACTAGTTTTATAGTATTATTTTTTCTGATAAATTTTTATATAAGTATTTATTTTTTAATACTAGTTGTATAGTTTTTTGCTGCTAAATTTTTTATATAATTATATTATTATTTAATACGACAAATATAGTATTATTTTAATACTACTTTTTGCTAATGTAAATTATTTTATATTCACATGTTAGATTCACGTATAACGTACATTCAGTATATCACGTCGGCTATGTTTGTAGTATAAATAATAATATATTATATAAAAATTTATTAGAAAAACTATACAATTAGTATTAAATAATAATTATAATATAAAAAAGTTTCAGCAAAATTTACTATAAAACTAGTATTAAAATAATAATAATATAATTTTTATAAAAAATTATCAGCAAATAATATTGTAGTTTAACCTAATTTTATCATTTTAATTATTTAATACTTATTTTGCTGATGTAAAATTTTATATAATTTATAATTTTATATGATATATATTAATTGATATATGTTAGATTCACGTTTAACGTATATTAGTTAATGTATAGTTAGTATATCACATAGCTATTAGAGTGGGATGGACATTTGGACTAGAATGACACTGTTAGCCAAGTTGAGGGATCTACGGTGATTATTTTAAAAGTTTGGGACCGGAATGACACGACCAGCCAAGTTTAAGGATATGTGGTGAACATCTTGAAAGTTCGGGATCTAGATGACACAGTTGCCAAGTTTAGGGACCTGCAAATATCACTTTAAAAGTTCGGGGACCTGATTGACACCTCGTGCCAAGTTCGGAGACCTGAGGTGTATTTTCCTCTTGTTTTTTACCTAAAATCACTAAATAGATAATAAATAGTTATGAAGATTTGGTTTATGTAAAATAAATAATTTGAGAGAGGTTATGCGCTTCAAGAGATGTTGAAATGATCTTACTCAGATAGTGTAAATAAAGAAAGAAAAATAACATACAGAAAGAGCTTCGCTAGAATCTACTAATTCCATGAATTGTAAGTACCCTATCGGCCAATCGTGGAATGAGAGAGCATCTTAATGATACAATTTTGATACTATATATGAAATATAATTAAAGAATAGTGAGAGTAGTTTCTGAGTTAGGGAGGATGGCAAATGACCGATGCTTGTTCAGGATGTGCCAAATCCTAAAATTTCATATTTTTAGGATCGAGTATCCATATTATATACAACAACATCCATTACAAAATTACAGGAACCTTACATATACATGAAATCAAATCAAATCAAATGAAATCACGACGCTTTAGCTTTACATTACAGGGCCACTATTTCGTATGCTGCACTGAATACGACAGAAACAATGTGTATCGTTGCAAAAACAATCGATGTACTTGTACAGCGGGACATGTTAATTCATCATTTCGTACGTAGTAGTTAAGTTGTGCTATACTACATACATGTACCCATCTATCGCTAATCGCTACCTCCTCTGGAAGTTGAGCTTCATGATGGCGAAGCCGAACAGGAAAGCGAAGAAGACAACGAACGCCACGACCACCGCGGCCACCACGCCCAGCCAGCTGTGCTTGAAGCCGAAGTACTCCTCCACGAACACGTTCACGGGGACGGCCGCTGTCCATGGGCGTCGTGATGTCGCCGAACTGAGACACGACCAGCCCGTACAGCGTCCACGCCACAGGGCACGCCCAACAGTACCACTTCCACCAGATGGGGACTTTCTGAGCACATTTGCCAATTGCCATGCCGAAAAGGGCAATGATGAGTTCCACAATCAGCGACGACATTTTACATCTGACGGGGATGGAGCATGTACATCTGATGGGGATGGAGCATTAGCGTGACTTACGGGGCGGGGATGATGAATCCAGAGAAGAGGTTCCAGATGCCATAGAACGCCGAGGAGACGATCGACGCGACGTGGTAGCTCGGCGTCAAGCCCACAGCCCATCATTCCGTAGAACGTGAAGTAGAGGAAGGTGAAGTACATGAAGAAGAGGTACCAGAAGAATTTGGCAACTGTCCATTCGAACCCGATCATCGAGTACACTATGATCCCGTACACGGTGGCCTGAGCCAGAGTGTATGGGAGTTCAATGGTAACCTGCAGCAACAGAGGTTTAGCAATGTTAGTGGTCTCTCATCGACTGATAGAAGTCAGGAGTTTATATGAGAGCCGCTCATGGCTCACCTGTCCAAATGCATATGGCAAAGCCGAGTACATGCCGGCAGCTCTTTCGCGGTAAAACACGGTCCGCTCCACAGAGACTACTGGCTGGACAGATGTAGCATTCAAGACGCCGATGAACATCACTGCAGCATACATGGACCCCATGGCGTTGAACAAATCTTGTGATTGGCCCCTGGTATGCAGGTAAAGACTCAAAAGGTTCAGATTGTTTTCCTTTTGAGATGTTCGCACTCTAGACAGGCGTGGGATGTGGCAGTTACTTACATTTTACCACCAAGGTCCCAGAAGATGGTGCCAAAGATAAGCGCTATGATAGTCGTGAAAAATAGCCTAACGGCATTGTAAGCAGGGTTCCTCCAATATGACAGGTTTGCTTTCCACAGGCAAGCCAGGCATTGCATGAAGAAAGACTGCGAGTACTGGTTACGGAAATGAAGGTCACTTGAGCCTGCTGGTGGTTCGCTTAACTCTTGTATCAAGGCCTTGTTCCTCCTGAAGAACATAGTATTAAAATCATGGCTATCATGCATGCTGTATCAATGATGCGGAATGAAGAAAATTCCAGGAAACTAGACTCTGGTTATGAACTTATCATACATACCAGTTCCATCAAACAAAGTGTTCATTGTGATAGCAAAGTTAAAAAAAAATCTCCAAGATGCAAAATAACTCAAAATATTTTCCTTGCTAATAATAGCACCGACAATTTACACTTGTATAAGACGTGTAGTAGTTACTTGAGAAAAGTGTAGGCGCAAAAAAAAAAAAAAAACCCTGCAGGGGTAAGAGACAGCCCGCTGACATTGTGCCTAAGAAGAAGACCTTTTCACATAGGTCGAGAAAACCCCCAGAAACCTGCCCCATTCATACACAGCGGCATCACAACTCCCTTGAGACTGAGCTGACCTTAAACCTGTGTTTTGGCGTGGGACAGATAAGGAGATTTTTTTTCCACGCATAGAAAAACTATGCCTCCTCCAGCCAACAATTTTGCCCCGTGGGGGTTCAAACTCTGGTTGGCAGGGTGCGATGCGTACAGCCAGATCAACTGGTCTAGCGTTCGATCGCAGGTGCAAAACAAATACAAAACATACATACGTAGTCATCAAAATGGTGACTCTATTAAACACAGGTAAGGTGTGTGTACATGCGTTTTATATAAATCAGTGTGCATATATGTATGTGACTTAGAAAAAGGTGTGTATATATATATGTACAAAGAAATTATATTTCAAACTGAAAGCAAAATGACGAAAGTATATTTTGAATTTTTTAATTTTTTCAATTTTATTCAAATTAAATTCAGAATCCCATATAAGAATTCTGACTTCTAGCTCAGACCTTTAACATTTTAAACTTCAATACAAAAAATCCAATTAGATTAAAATGCTCTACCCCTAGTCCTGAGTTACACTAGTTAGACCGATGAAGTCTGAGAATCAAGAAATCCCCCGTCACCAGTCCAGGTTCAAATGCTTTTGCCATCAAGTGTATTAATCACAGGATATATAGCACTGCTATTTGGTACAAGCTGCAATTTTTTTCAAGGGAACAAACTAGAAGCTAAAGTTTCAGTACTGACTACAAAGAATTGTAAGTCAGAGGGTATTTAAATGGCACCACAATTACACGGTAGATTAGACCATATATTTTTAATGGTTAATAAAGACTTCCGACATAGATTTTGCTCATCAGGGCTGCTAGCGGTGTTAGTGCAGTTTAAACCAAAGACCACCTAGAGGCAATAGGAAATTCTGGAGATGAAGTGAACAGGAGGGTTGTAAGTTACTCACTGGTATAATTCAGATTTCTTGTACAGGTCACTAAAATCAACCCCTAGTATCTGTTCTTGCGAGACTGTTGTTACTTCTAACATCCATGTTGCTGGATTGTAGCCATCTTTAATTTTCTTGACTCCGTCAATGCCCTAGACAATATGAGCAATACAATGTAATCAGTAAAATAAAGCAATACAGTCGAGCAATTTTTTTAATATTCTGTAATATCACAACACCTCAAAATACTTAATCAGCTCAGAAGAATGATGGCCTAGTGGACCAACATAGATCTCCTCTCCTCCTCGCTTCATAAGGAAAAGCTGCAACAATTCATCAAACACCTTAGACTTTGCAGCATTGTTTCATACCATATTATAAGACTAACCACGGTCAATTAAATTTCAAAATCAGCCTAGTTATCCAGATGCAAAGTAATGGTGGTAAGAAGAAATCACTGGAAAGTACAAAGATCCACCATAAGCTCACCTCATCGAATGCTTCAAATATGTCAATGCTAGGCTGATGAATCGTGCAGACCACAGTTCTGCTGTATCAACAGTATTCCTCACTGTCCTCATAACAATTGCAGCTGCTCGGGCATCAAGACCAGAGGTTGGCTCATCCATGAAAATGATTGAGGGATTTGCAACTAGCTCCACAGCAATGGTCAATCTTTTCCTCTGTTCAGTTGACAGACATTCACACCAGGAAGTCCAACCAAAGCATTTCTCAATGGCTTGAGCTCCACAAGCTCCATGACTCCTCAATGAACATCGCATGCATAAAGGTAAGCAACACTGTCTAATATATAAAGTATGGATAGAGTTGGAAGTTGAATCTATTCTGTTTTGCTGACCTTTCTGGTGTTTGAATCTACATCCCTAGGAAGGCGGAGCCACGCTGAGAAAACAAGTGACTCATAGACTGTCACCTGCGGCGAGTGGATATCATTCTGTTCACAGTATCCTGATACACGTGCAAAGGTCTCTTGTTTCTTTGGGTATCCTGAAATGCTAATGTTTCCTTCAATGTAACCACTGGTCTTTCTCCCAGCCAACACATCCATTAGAGTTGTCTTGCCAGCACCACTAACTCCCATCAGTGCGGTCAGCACTCCTGGTCTGAAAGATCCACTGACACATTTGAGGAGCTCTAACCGGTCCCCGACTACATCATGTGTTTTCATCTCCTGAATTTGAGTTTCATTAAAAGATTACTTTGTCTGATTGTTACTTGCTTGCTATTGATGATATTACAGAAATAATTTCAATACTTACCTGGGGCATGTCAACGAAGTACTTGATGTTATTGAAAGTCAGTGAAAGCGGGGCAAATGGAAGAACCATACCCCTTTGCATAGTGCCAGACTGATTTTCAACAGTTGCTGAACCAGATGCAGTGATGCTGACTGTTGCTAATGGCTACTTCCTGATGGCAAGCTATCTTCAGCCACAGCATTACCATTGAGGTTTGCGTACTTCCCTTCAGTTCCTCTTCAGATATCGATGGATGGGACTTGCCATATGCTGTAAACTCAAAATAAAACCTTCTTAATTTAATGTATTTTCAAATGCAAGAACCATGAGCAAACCAGTCCTAGAGGAACTCACGCTTCAGGTACGCTAGGGCAAGCGTGAAGAGACAATTGAAAAGCATGACAAATCCAATCAATGCGCCTAAGCCGATCCAATACCACTTTGCTTCTGGGAAGACTCCACGGGACTTCAGGGATTGCACACCTAAGGTTTCATTGGATACAGAGCTATTCAAATTTTGTTCCCACTGTGCCCTAGCATCTCATTTACTGAGATGGCATTCTGGCATAACATCAGTGGGAGATCCAGTAGCCCCATATCCACCACTTCTTCACTTTATCTGCCAATTCAAAAAGAAAGAGGCAACCACCTTTTTTAAAAAAGAAGAGCAATAATAAATAGTACTACGTATAGAAAAAATGGCGAGGTTATTCTCTTCTTTTTTTTGAAAAATGGTGAGGGTGTACCTCTTACTAGAATAAATCCACCCAACACCATAAAGATTAGCAGCATGAATGATCCAAAGACGTTTGCAACAATCATGTTCCTTGCTGCCCCCACCAACGAATCGGAAGAGTGATGCTGCCATCTGATTGAGTGCTAACAAAAGAGAATACTGCTTGAAGAACCTAGCATTCCACAAAGCTGGGAAGGTAAATAAAGCCCTGTGATGAATATTTGGTTAACAAACTAGCCTTAGTCTCATCGATCAATCTCACCTGCCTACATTTGGGTCAAACCCAATGACATAGTACGCCATGAAAACAAACCCACCAACCTCAACAAAAGAGATTGGGATCTTGAGGATCCATGTGGGTATGGTGTAGGCCCATGCCGGAAAGAATAGGAGATCTCTCTGCTTGAAGAACACTGGCAGCTTAATGATGGTGAGTGCAAGCTCAGACAATCCATTGAACATGATCATGATCACCGCAAAGAAGAGCGCACCCAAGTAGATACCACCATCAGTCACCGAGTCACGGTGCATCTTGGTACGAAAAAAGAGAGTCATTCCCATTATGGACACCATCATCAGCTGACATATCAAAGCACCAAGAAATCAGGCCTTGTAGTTATCGTTACACCATCTTACTATGTTTGAAATAGAGTTGCTAATGACCTGCAAAGTTCTGAAGATGTAACGAAGGAATTCCTCTTCATAAGCAACATTTCTCGATCGATGTTGCTTTTAACAGCTCCCAGGCACTGACACCATACCTTGAAGTGGTCAGAGCAGCGGGATGGTTTTTGGTCTTGTCGAAAGGAACTGCTAGCTCATTTGCTACAGCTCTCCCAACATGGAAAGACTGGAAATGCGGATGCAAATCCTTAACCGACACGTATCGGTACGGCTTGTCATGCCGCACCCAGTATTGCTTCTGATCTTCCTGGAAGTCACCTGCTCAGCGAGCCCGTATATAAGATTGTTACAAGAAGCAAAGGATATGGTTTATCCCTGTTTCAGAACGCAGAATGTGTCTGTTTACTTACTTCTTGCAAAAAGTCAGCCACACCCTTCCTCTCAGGACACTTGAAACCAAGAGACAAGAAGAATTCGAGAACACTTTCTCGGGGGCCCTGATACACAATCTGACCATCCGAGAGCAGTATGATGTCGTCAAAAAGATCATATGTCTCAGGCGCAGGCTGCAGCAAGGAGATGAGAGCTGTGCCACCGAGGATGTGGATCGCCTGTCTAAGCGACTTTATGATCTGGAACGTGGTGGAGCTGTCAAGCCCAGTCGAAATTTCATCCATGAACAGTGCATTGGCCGGACCAACAAGCATCTCGCCTACAGGATTGTAGCCAGTCACAACATTTTTCACTAACAGCTAACATTCTGAATTGAAGTTAAATATATTTTTTAAGAACACGATGGAGAGCCATGTATATATGTAAGAGAAAGTTCAACACAAATGTTGGTCAGTAGAAGAGAGCAAGTAAGTTAAAAACTTAGAGTCACCAACACAAGCTAGAAGGACCATGGTAACAGAAAGGAAGGTTACCCATACTAAAATTATGTATATCTTTACCTGTCGTGACACGCTTCCGTTGTCCACCAGAGATGCCCTCAACATCTCATCTCCCACCATCGTGTCAGCACATATTTCTAATCCTAATATCTGCAACACCAGATGCATAAATGTTATATAATGAACAAGAAAACTTGGTAGCTCAATCTGAAACCACCCGGTTGTGTCAAATACCTTCAATATATAGTCAGAGATCACATTAGCTTCTTGTCCTCGCATTGAACAAGCCTGAACAAGATGAGCAGAATAATAAGCTATGTCCTTAGCTACTGTGTAAGTTATCATAAAAGACAGAACAAAAGTCATCAGATATTCTTGATTTATCTAAGAGATTGTAAATCCATGCCTTCATGAATGCATCTATATCCGCATCAGGCTGATATTCCCACCTTCTCCCGCCTTGAAAGCTCAGTCAACATATCTGCCAACATAACAAGAACTCGATAAATACATCAATCAAACATGCCAACCCTGCAGAATCTGCAAGCAGAAGAAATATAAAAACAAAACCCTTGTGACTAATTGTTCAGAGTCGTACCGAAGCGAGTGCCAACACCCTGACACGTGCAGAGAATTCGAGCGTCTCTCTGACAGTCATCTCCCCGATGTGAAGGTCATGCTGGCTAATATACGCGGCTGTCCGCTCCGGCACAAACTCATCCATTTCATGCCCATTGTAGGTCACTTTGCCTGAACCTGCTCATCATTTGACCCAATTATTACCCAATGTTGTATACCAAAGGTCACTGTGAATCGTTCTATTTCTACATGAAGTTCGTGCAATAGTTTAGACATTGCCCCTCCAAAGCTGTCCTAGTTGCTGGTTGATTTTTTGTACTAAGTTGATGCGTGTGTGCTAAATAATACAAGAAAGAAACATGAGGGTTCACGAGATAAGTGTGTGTTGAAGGAAAAAAAAGTAATGTCAGGAACCTTTAGTTATGTCAAACTTTTAATGTGATTGATTATACTATATACTAGAGTGAATTTACTTTTACAAACCTTGAGATCTTTATCGAGCCTCCCGGCCAAGGCGAGCAGCAAGGTGGTTTTCCCTGACCCGGGCGGGCCTAACAGCAGAGTCATTCTGCAGAAGCAACGAGCGTCAGGCAAGATGACATTCCACCGAGAATAACACCCGGCTCGATAATTTTTTGAGATTCAAAAAGAAGTTGATTACCTGCGGGGCTTGACGATGCCGCTGACGTCGTGTGCAGGATAGGCATCGCCTGCTTCCGGCTGCGGCGCACGTGCAGCGCGTTGGCGACCTCCTCGAGCTTGTTGGTGATGGAGTTGAGGACGGTGGGAGTCCGCTGGTGCCGACGCGCACGTCCGCCTCCGCCTTTAGGTGCTTGAACCGCACCTCGATCGTGGGCATGTCGATCCCGACCCTGCACGTACGCAGAGCACAAATCAAATCGTGAATGAAGCAGATCCTAGCTGGAGCTGTGCGTGTCCAGTCGATGATGTCCAATCCAGTCCAGGCTCCAGCAGCCACGCACCGTTCGACGCGCTCCTTGAGCTTGAGCAGGAAGCGCGCGTGTCCTCGTCGGCGACGCGCACGAGGCGCTCCAGGAGGCGCGCCTCTCCCGCGGCCGAGCCCGAGCACGTCGACCACCTGCGGGTGCGGGGCCGCATCCCCCGTTCGTCGCCGCCGCCGCCGAGCGGGAGGATGGCGCGGCGGACGCGGTCGCAGGTGGGCAGCCTCTCGAGCGCGGCCCACCGCAGCGCCCTCCTCGTCGTCCTCCTCCTCCCCGTTCCGCGAGGAGGAGGGCGCGAGAACGCGTCGGACGCGCGCCACCACGCGGAGGCGGAGGAGCCCGACCTGGACCCGCCGCTGTCGCGGCGCATGCTCGCCACCTTGTGGAGCTCCGCCGCCGCGTCCATATTCGTCCGCCGCGGCGCTACGTACCCACCACGCCCGCCAGCCAACTCCGCGGCGGCGCGAGTGCAGCCCGAGCAACCGAGGACGGAACCCGCCGCCCCCGTGTGGCGTGGATTTTGCGAAGCTTTTCCGGGTGGTGGTGGTGGTGGTGTCTGTCTGCGGAGTGCGACGACGCCGAGGCAGTTGGAGTTGGGGGAGTAGAGGAAAGGGGTGGGGGTTTTGTAGGCAGCAGCGGGAACGGGAGGAAAGGGAGGCCAACGCGACGCGAACGGCATGCCACCGCTGCGTTGCTTGCTCCTATGCCGCTGACTCTGCCATGCCAGGACGCGACGCGACGTTCCAAGCCGTGGGCCGGGCCGGGTGGACCTGGTTGGGCACGCCGCACGCGTTCCTCGTCAAAATCGCACCCGTTTCCTATTGTGCGCCGCTTGTCTGCGACGACTCGCGTTTGTGCCGCTTCCAGAACCACACACAAGGCTACCTGTACTCAGCAGATCGAGGACAAGCGAATGTGCAAATAAATACCTGCGTTATGGTTATGGCAGCTGGGCCTGCAGTTTCGGGCCACGGAAGCTATGCCTCTGTGCGTGCGAGCTTTGGCTACAGTTCAGTGGGCCGTATTCGATTCCGTCAACCCTCGCTATCACTCAATTCAGTTGAATGATCACTGGTTCGGGATTTCCGGTTAGCGGAAACCGCTGAATTCTGGTATCATTCAACCACACGCTATAGCCCGCATACCCCTCTAACTGCTCCAACGCATCTTACATGACGAAATGGATTCTGCAGCAGCAGCAGCAGCAGCATTAAATAAAAAGTAGTAGTGTACTCCGTAATCTAACTGTGCTTATTTTATCTCATAATTGCCAGTATTTTTTTATATAATTTTAGTTAAAGTTTATTATCAGTATTTTTCATATAGTTTTAGTTAAAGTTTATGATATTTGACTTGTTAGAGCAACTCCAGTGGAGCCTCTAAACAAGCCCCTATTCTAATTTTAGGGCTTGTGCAGAAAAAAGTCACTCTAATGGGCTCCTACTTCAACTCTTATTTTAGGAGAGCTCCCAAAATTTGGTTTAACCCTCCAGAATCAGGGCCTCCTATTCCCCGGCGCCGCCCCACCGCCGCGGCCCTCGTCGCTGCCCTCCCACCGCCACGGCCTCGTCGCTGCCCTCCCGCCGCCACTCCTCACCGCCGGTTCTTCTCCTCCCCGCAGATCCGGCGAGCCCAGCCCCGGAGCTCACGGATCCGGCGAGCCTCCTCTTCCTCTTCTCCACGGGCAGGGACGACAACATCGAGGTCGACAGGCGGCCGAGCGCTGCCACGGGGGTCCCGATTCTCCTCCCCGGACCTCTTCTCTGATGCGGCTCCCCGGCCGGCCAGCTCCCCGACCGGTCCTCTCCGGTGATACCACTGCGGCCCTCTCCGATCTCCGATGCGGCGGCTCCCCCCCGGCCCTCTCCTCCGATGCGGCGGCTCCCCTCCCTGGCCCTCTCCTCCGATGTGGCTTCCTGGCCGGCCGGGCTGGCCGGCTCCGATGCGGTGACTCCACCGCGACTCCGAGGCGGCGACTCCACAGCGGCCCTCTCCGATGCGGCGGCTCCGAGCATAGCAGAGCTAGGGATGGCCGAATGAGTCTATGACAACAAGGTCTCACATGTCATTGTCTATTGGAATAATTTTGAGGGCCTAAATAGGTGGTGTCTGTTGAGTAGAATGAAAAAATTGAGCCAACAAAAATTAGGGATAGCACCCAAATCAAAAATAGGGTCGGGTGCTTGCACTGAAGTTGCTCTTAGGATATGAGAATTGTATGTTTTTTGGACGGAGGGAGTAATTATATTAAGACCAACATTTGGGCTGCGATTCGCGGGTACCTACCTAGCATGTCCACGTCGGCTTAATTAAGCGGAATTAATCTGCGTCGTTTGATCAACTTCTTCCTATTTTCACGTGGACTGCCATTTTCTTAATCGGTAGTACTATTTTTTTTAAAAGCGTCGCTATACACGCCCTTCGCCTTATTACCTGTACCTCTCTGTCACCACACATCCCATTCTGTCACGCTTCGAACCTTGCCGCCTCCGGACCTGCCGCGCAGCGCTACCGCAACGGCTTCCATGCCATTGCCATTGATGAGCACGCACAGAAGCCTCTCACGATGGAACGATCCGCTCTCCAAGTGCTGCGGGTGAAGAGCATGCAGTTGACGAGCCTGATTGCCAGACGTACAACATTGATGAGCAGCGCATGCATGCAGTCAGAGTTAACACAGTGTTTGGTTCGAGTACTGGATGCGCAAATGTGAAGTAATCCAATTACAATTCGAAACGGGATACGATTACAGCTGAAAAGGACCGGGCCAGATTTGAATAGCTCGGTATCCATACACCGACACCGTAATAAAATACAGCCAGACTGAAACAAACATCTGCAAGGCTGCAATCAATATCTCTTTCCTGTTCGCAATGCAGCTACTTTACATCATGTAAACGAAATGCATAGTCTATATCTATTGGAACACAGGAATAGGAAAAACATAGAAATTCGGTAGGAATAGAAAACACAGGAGTATTGAAAAAAAGATCGTTTGGGTAGGCTGTAAGAACAACATAGGAACTTCCTATTCCCATTCCTGTGAACCAATAGCATGAACTAGCCATCATATGCTTCTTATATTCAATTATTCGGTTGTGTTTTCTGTTCGTTCCAATACTATGTAGAACTTTATGAGTTTTATTTCATTGGCCATGGATAATTTTAATTGTGTTCGTTTTGCCTGCACATAATCGGATGAATAAAGGTCGGGTGCCATGGTATCATAATCCTTGCTAAGATGATTTGAAGTGTTGTTTCAAATTTCTGTAACTTGCTATTTAGCTAGCTTGATTTTATAGTCAATGTTGAAGAATAAATTAATCATCATCCCTCAGGTTGTCTCCTAAGTAAAAGCATTGCGAATGACAAACTCATTACCCTTCTTTCATATCTAGCAAAATTAAGCATTAACTCCTATAACCATACAAAAGGGATCTTGTGGTAAGTGTAGCAAGGACAAGAAAAGAATGCAACAAAAGGGTTTCTACATTTTATCCCTATTTCACTTAATCATATTTCACAAGACCTAAGTGAGATAAACATTTGTAAATACAAGGAAGGGTTGTATGCTCTAGGATTTGCCTTCATGGGCAGAGAAGGCTAAGGGTGTGATTGGTTGCCCCAGATCTAAGGAGCCGGGATTGAGGGTCCGTTCAGGGTCGTGGGAGACAGATCGAACCGTGCACCAGTTGTGTTTGGTTGTTTTTGTTGTTGGTCCAGTATGATATGTGATTGTGTTTGGTTGCGCGCTTGCGTAAGTGTTTTGGGTCTCTGACATATGGACCCTTGCATCATACTTGAATCGAACCATCTAGGATGGCGAGGGAAGCTCCGGTCGATCGGACGACCTCAGCAGGGACGGAGGGGGAGAGGGGAATGAGAGAATACAAAAAAACAATACGGGTTGGAGAACCAAACACGAGCCAGGTGCACGGAATCATACCGATGATACCTGAGGACGCCACCGTTCGGGCAACCAATCACACCCTAAGATTCTCGAACGGATCACGGAGGTTAGATTCCACTCTTCTCACCTTTTGTTGCAGAGAAAGTTTGACTGCAAAGTTCATAAACCTAAGACTCACGACAACTTATCGTAGCTAACTTGAAGCAACAGATGTGTGTCGCTATCCATCCGAAAGCATGAGCATTGCTATCTTTCTGGACGCGCGCCTGCCGACCAGTCACTCCGCTGAAGTGACGGAAAGGTCATGACCATTCACCGACGTCATTCCTTTTCCTCACCACCGACGAATCAGAGTTGGGTGAAGGAAGGAAGACAATCCCTCGACGATCTACGACAACTACCTCAATGACCGTAAAACACTAAAAAATGATTTTTCAAATTTAGTAAATAAATTGAGTTTTTATTAATTTTTGTGCATTTAACATAATTTTTGGAATTATTCAAATAAAATATAAGGCTCAGAAACAAGTTTGTTGTATTCATGCTGATGCACAGTATTTTTAGTTGAGTGCATGGCTAGGTTGTTTGAGGTTGAATTCAAATTTCATTTTGAATTTGGCCAAGTTTCAAACTCTAAAAAACGATTAGAGCTTTTCTTTTAAATTCTTGATCTTTCTCCCTATCCAGCCCAACACTAGAACCAGCCCAAGTCTTGTTTTTCTTTTTTCTGTAAACCAATCTCAGTTTTTGGTTCGTTGGCAGCCTGTGCTGGCCCGCTACCTCTTTCCTCGTCTCTGCACGTGGCCCAAGCCGAGGCCCGTCGCCAGCCTGCTCTCCCTCCTCCCTCCCGCTCAAACCCAGCTCACCGGCCCATCCGGTGGTCTGCTCGCCTGCCGCGCGCACTAGCCTCTCTCCCACTAACAGCTCGGCTGTGTCAGCGTAGCGCCCTCTCTCCCTCTCTCTGCGTCGTGAATCCCACTATCAATGTCGTTCGCTCGCATGCACGCTCTTCCTTCTCCCTCTGCCAGCCCGAACCTGCCTGTCAGCGCAGCCTGGCTCGCTGACTGCGACTGCCATAGCATGTGCGTCAGTGACCCCGCCCCTATTCTCCTACTTCCGGCTGAGGGCTCCCGTAACCGCCGCCGTAATGGCCATGATGGTCGCGCGCCCCCGCCTGGTGGAGCGTCGTCCGGCCGTCCCGCTTCCCTTGCTAGCCTATAAACCCAAGGGCGAGCCCCCCTCCCCCCCTCGAGCTCGCCCTTTCCCCGTTTTGCCCATCACCGCCCGTTCTCCAGTGGTCTGTCGTCGCCGTCTCGTCGTCGTCGAGCTCCAGAAGGTGATGTCACGGCCACCCGTAGCCTCCCCGTGGTCTCTCTCTGTCTCATTTGTATGAGCACACCGGAGTTCCCCCCCTCTCTCTACAGGTCCAACTCACCGTCGTCGGCGTCGTTGTCATGGTAAGCCCTGCCGCTAAAACTGAGCCCTTAGCCAAATTTGCTTGACTCCCATGTCACCCCGGTGCCCTTCCATTCACAAACCAAGGCTGGAAGCCCCTCCTCAGAGTTCGCCAGTGAGCTTCGCTCGCCCTCCCATGGCGCCACTGCGAGGGCCGTCACCCTAACACTTTACCCACCCTTGTCGTTCGCCTCTTTGAATTCACGAGGATGCCCTCTTCTTTTGGGTGTAGTTCGCGTAGAAAATTGAGGTCTAGAGCGCCGATTTTGCTTTCTCCGGCGAGATCGGCATGGCAGCGTCTATGGCGCCACCGTGGAGAGCTTCATCTTCGGCGGTTGTCTCTCTCCGGATGTGTCTCGCGCCATTCATCTCTTCGCGGATGGCCATGATTACAAGGTACCCCATTCGGGGTTGTAACTGGTCCATTAGAAGACCGTGGACGCGGAGCACAGCGCCAGCTCACGAGCGTCCACTCCCTCGTGGTGCACCGCGTGAATAAGTGCCCACCACGTGGTTGCCCAGTCAGCGATGACCGGGTGCACTGCGTGAATAAGAGGCCACCACGTGGTTGCCCAGTCAGCGATGATCGGGTCAAAACCGCCAGCTAGATTTGAGCATTTTGTGGGCCGAGCCTGGTTTGGGCCGGGTAAAAAAAAACCCGGATATGTCGAGCTGAAAAAATCCCGTCGATTACCATCCACTGGGTGAGTCGGGCCTGCTATTTTTGGGCCGAGCTCGGGCCTGGCCGGGCGGCCCGCGTAATTTATAGTGTAAAACAGCTAAAATAAACATTTCGGGTCGGGTTTGGGCCGAGAAAAATTGTTATGGGCAGCAAGATCTCTGCCCAGACCCTGTCTAGTAAGGTTCGTGGGCGGGCAAAAACTCGGCGGACTCGGGTCGGGCTCAAAATGCTCAGGTCTACCGCCAGCTGCATGCCATTTTTACACATAAGCCCCTCTTCTTTCACGTAATCAACCCATAGTCCACCCCCAATTCAAAACTTTTATTTCAAGCCCTGTTTTCTTTTGGTTTAGAACCTGCAGTTTTGGAAATTAGGACCTGCCGTCCAAGCCTGCGTGGAAAATCAGTTTTAATTCAAAAATAAGTTCCAGTTATTTAAAAAAAAGTCATTTGAACATTGTTTTCAACGTAACTTTCACGTTTTAATTTTGATTAGAGTGATTCTTGCGCTCACATGTTTACAGTAACACGTATAATAGTTTTATAAGCTTTTTATCTTCTTTTTTACTGTTTGTTGTACTGTTTTAATAGAATATATTTTGTTTGCATGTAATGATTGGAATGGATGCTTGTGTGGTGTTGTTGATTGTGTTCAGAATTTGAGCGATCCGAGAGGTGCCGAAGAGCAAGTGTTTGAGAAAGAAGACCAATAGCAAGCTTTTGAAAGGGAAGTGTAACATGAGTGCCCTTGATGCCTAATAATTATTTAATCACCTTTTCATGTGCATGTGTCTAATATGATAAACCCCTAAGGACTTTACCTAGCACTCGTGTACCCTGTATTTTTTGTTACCTATTGGTTTATACATAGGGGTAGACTAGCTTAGTTTGCTATCACCAACCATAATATTTTGTAATATTGATTAATGATATATGCAATCATTGTTTAAAATATGCTTTTTAGTAACATAGTTCAGGGGGCTAGAGCATTGACCTTTTTTGGGTGCTCTAGTCTGCTCTTCGTAAGGGCTCAATCTTAAATCTGCAACCCATGACATATAGTGCAACCACAAGCTATATGGCTCTAGCTTGGCCAAGTACCAGAATTCTACTAGTTTGTGGTAGCTTACCGAAAGATGCAAGAGTGGCTCTGACTAGTTTGATCTTGGTCCACCAATGGGGTGCACTTTGGTTTCCTAATCTCTTTGTACTCTTGGGGATGTTACCTCTTGATGGGGAAACCTTAGCAGGTTGCTACTTATTAGTGGGACCTGTGAACGATCTTGTAGTGAAATCTTGTCTGCTCACCTTGGAAGTGTTACGAGGCTAGCTACCTCGGGCAAATGAGAATCACGACTTGTGGGTAAAGATGTATACCTCTGCAGAGTTATAAACTGATATATGAACCATGCTCTCGGCCAGGAGTGGTTTGAATCCTTTTTTACATAGATGGTTCTATGGATGGTTTGGTGATGATAATCTTGATGATAATTATTATACTTTCACTTGGGAGCTTAAGTATAACCTAGCTACATAAGTTTAGTATATAAAATATAACTAACTAAAAATATTTATCGCAGTTCAGCCGTGTCCAGCCCTTTTGAGTCTTGCATCCCTTTATGTCTTGCATCCCCTCATGTTATCTACTCTACTATACCTAAATAGAAGAACCTCACTACTCTATTTTTCTGAGATTTTATGAAGCCACATCATCGAGAGGTCCCACCACCACAAGTCTCCTGTGCAGCAGCCGAATCAATCTCTTCCACCAATATTCACTGATCAGGCAGATTTGTTGTGATGAAACTGGTAACAATTAAGGAGTTGCAGCGATCAGCAAGTCTCCACTATGCGTCCCATGGCTCTTCTTTTTCTAGCTCATCCACTTCCAATTCCACTTGAGACAACATAAAAGGTACTATGCCAGTATGCGTTTAGCTCCAGTCTCAAATCGCATGGAGATAAAAGCAACGAGCATCTCTTTTTTTTAGCTTCGGCCTACTGATCGATTAAGCATCACATGATCATTCTGTATGCAGTACGTGTTGATCATGCCGTCCACCACGACGTCGGCGGCGTCCAATGTGTACCCGACGACCGACGGTAGCATGTTCCATAGTGGAAGCCATACACCTGGACCTGGCCGCAGATGACCACTACCGCCACCTCTGGGGACGTGAGCACCAGGTACACACGTCGTAGGAGTCCATTGGCAGAGGACACGGGAGCGTCGTCACCGCTTCGCGGACCACGACCTGGATGTATATATATGTCCATGCAGCCCGAGGCACGAAGGCACGACACGAAGCACGTTTTTTGGCCCGGTACAAGCACGGCACGACCTGGGGAACCTCGGGCCCGGGCTGGCCCGGCCCGGTGCTACAGGCCGTGCCTGGGCCTTCCACCAGGCCCGTGGGTTGGCACGGGCACGGCCCGGTCTGCAGCACATGGCCCGGTGGCGGCCCGGCCTGCTAGAAGCCCATCCCCATTCCCCTCCCTCCCTAACCCTAATGGCCTAACTCCCGACCTGGCGGCCGCGGCTGGCCTCCCGCACGCCGCACACGCACAGACAGGCGCTGAGCGCCCCTCCCCCAATCCCTCGCGGCCCCGGCCTCGCCCTCCCACTGCGTCAGCGCCGCCGCCTAGGACCCAGCCCCCTACCCCCGGCTCCCCGTACCCGAGCCCCAGCGATGCAAGCACGCAGCGCCGCCGCCCCTCCCCACACCCTCCCCGGCGTGGCGGCTTCTTGGACGCCCTCCCCATGCGGCACCGCGCGCGGCAGCTCCCTCTCCATCGTCGAGGCAACGACGCGGCGCCCTCCTCTTCCTCGTCGTCTCCCTTTCACGCTCCCCAGTCCCCACGCGACCACGCCGCACTCCTCTCCTCCACGCGCGGTGGCGGCGGCCGACGCCCTCCAGGGCTCCAAGACAAGTTGCGCGACCGGCCTCCTCCATGCTCCAGCCCTCTTCCTCCAGCCGGATCTCGGGTGCCTGGATCTGCTCAGGTGCGAGGCGGCGAGCTCTCCGGCGACGGCTGCGCCTCCTCCTAGGCCGGCGGCGCCGCGGCGGCAGCGCCTCCTCCTAGGCCGGCGGCGCCGCGGCGGCAGCGCCTCCTCCTAGGCCAGCGGCGGATTTCGGACGTCGGTGGTGGCAAGCAGGCCTCGGGCCGACCCGACATGCTTCCTAGGTCGTGCCTCTCGGGCTGGCCCGGCACGGAAATTGGCCCGTGGGCCCGTGCCTGGGCCGGTGGCGAAGCCCATGGGCTGCTAAGGCACGGCACGGGAGGCCCGCGGGCCATGCCGGCCCGACACGACGCGGGCCGTGCCTAGCCCGGGCCTGGGCCGGGCCATGGCGGGCCGGCCCGATGGCCATCTATACCTGGATGTCCATCCAGGACCACAGCTCGCCACGGGACATGTGCGCGTTCGACTTCGGGCATGTTTAGATTCCAAAAAAATACGAGATTCTTCATCGCATCGAATCTTTATACACATGCATGGAGTATTAAACATAGGAAATAAAATAACTAATTATACAGTTTGTCTATAAATGTCGAGACGAATATTTTAAGCCTAGTTAGTCCATGTTTGGACAAAATTTATCAAATAATAATAAAAGTGCTACAAAAACTTTACACCAAAATTTCTACCAACACTAAACATGCCCTTCGTTCTCTACGCCCAGCGCCACCACCGCCGACACCGATGGCTACGGGATCGTGCCAGGAACTGAGAACACATGGGAGAGTGAGACACTTGGTTGATAAGTGCCCATGTAACATGGTTGAGAAACTCCCATGTGTGTATGATGAATGATTGACATTTATGAGGAAGGTTTGAGGCTTTTCCTGGTTGAGTCTTATTTCATATGTGCTTAATGTTAATGACTAACTGGTGGCGTTGAGTTGTGGTGTGCGTGTGCAACATGTGTCTCTTGGCTGTGTTGATGTGCAGGTGTGGAGCTCGGAGACAGTGGTCAATGGCGAGGTGAAGGTCAAGTAGAGACGTGTCGTGCCGACGGACCGGGAGCGGTGAAGAATGGGCGTGCCGTGCGGCGGACATGCCATGCCGATGGATCCAGAGCGGTGAAGGGTGGACGTGAGGCTTGGACCGACGGATCGGAGGGCCGGAGGACCAGCTGTGGTAACTGGCTCTTGGCTTCGACAAGCGGGAGCACATGGGGATGTGCGATGCATCGGCCGAGTTGGGAGGAAGACGATGACGTTGTGGCACTTGGCAGGAGGTCGGACATGGGCTTGCGTGCGGCGCAAGTGTCGCCGGCCAAGTAAGGAGGAAGGCGAAGGCATTGTGCCCGGCGTGGAGGTTGGACATGCATCGATATCGGTGCCAGTGGTCGGGGTGTGAGAACCACACTCCATCTACGGCGCGGGTTTGGTAGTTGAGCCTCAAAAAACTACCCTCGACGATTTCCGAGTTTGAGCCTCAAAACTCGGGGTGGCCGGTTTCCGAGTTTGGGCCTCAAAACTCGGGGTGGACGGTTTCCAAGTTTGGGCCTCAAAACCTGGGCTAGCGGGTTTACCGATTTGGGCCTCAAAACTAGGCGGAGGTTCCTATGCGGAACGGTCGATGCGTGGCGGCACCGAGAGGCTTGCGTTGCGGCGAAGCTATCGGTGAGGAAGGCGCGGTGGTCGATGGGACGACACGTGGCGGCATCTTGGAGCTTGCGTCGAGGCGAAGAGAAGGATGAGAAGGCGCGTGGCCGTCGGATGAAAACTGCCAGAGTTGGACGGTTTTACCCCTAGGGGGTATTTGGGCTGAGTACTTCATGTGAGGGCGTTTTTATCTTCGGACGTGCGCCTATATATATGTGAAGGGGCTGTGTTCGACAGCTATCCTTGGAGGTGTTGCCATTCTCATTTTGTTGTTGTGAGGAGAGGCTAGGGTTAGAGGAGAGGAGGGCTCTTGTTCTTGAGCTTTTTGTCATCCAAGCTTTGTGTTGCTAGGAGTGGCTTGTAACCCGACACCACGATCTAATATAATCCTTCATCTTGCTGAATCCAAGGATCAAATTCGTGCTCCTCTTGTCTTGCGATTTTGTTCTTCGCTTTTCTTGTTTTCCCCTCTTTTGCTCTTCACGAGATTTCTTGTTTCGAGGGAAGATTTGCAAATCCGTTTGAACCTTCTCCTAGAGCATCGTGATAGATATATTTCTACCAAAGAGTTTTCTCTAATTCCTCACGAGCTAGTAGATCGGGCGGATTTTGTTTTGGATCTCGTTCTTCGTCCTTTTCCCCGATGTTCTTTGATTCACCAATTTGGAGTTAGGTTCGAGCCATGATCTCTTAGGAGTAGCTCATTAACTTCCTTGTGACCCCTCACACAAAGTTTGAGCCTTAGAGCTTTTGATTTGAGGGAGATCGGGTTGAATCGGCGGAAGAACAACACTTATCAGGCACTCCTCGAGGAGTCCCTTTCCGAGACAGAACCGATCCTTTCGGGACACCCCTCGAGCGCTTTTCAGGCACCCCTCGAGAGGCACCCCTCAGGCACCCCTCGAGAGGCACCCCTCGAGCTCTCCTCGGGCCCCTCGATTACGGAGATTCTCCTAGCAACGAGGGACCCCTCGAGAACTCCTTAGGTGCTCCTCGATTATAGAGATTCTCCAGGCGAACGAGTGACCCCTTGAGAACTCCTGGTACCCCTCGATTACGGAGTTTCCACGAGCGAACGAGGCAAGGCTCGAGAAGCTTTTGGGGTTGGGTTTTGAAGGTGTCCTCTCGACTTGGTGACTGTATAGTTTGGTTGTCTCTTCACGGTGGTGCCTCGCTATGATCCTAGGGATCATCCACCCTCTTTTTGAGGGTCGTGGGCATCACGTTTTGTGTGTGAAGCTTTCGGGGTTGAATTTTGGGACAAAGGTCTAAGTTTCTGAGAAAAATTTTTGGGCTCCCATTCACCCCCCCCTCTGGTCGTCTTGGTATTGCGTTCTTGGTCCTTCAATTGGTATCGGAGCTAGTTAAGGATCTCTCTACCTTAACCGGTTCCGGATCCACGAATGCGACCTTTTAGAGTGGTTTTGCTTCCGACTTTGTTTGTCGAGGTGTTGAGCTTGTGTTTGGCTAACACTAACGATGCTTTTAAAAATGCGATTGATGAGACATCAAGTTCTGAATGATGGACATGCGATTGATGAGAGGGAACGCGAGGTGGATGCTTTATTGGACTTCCTAGGTGATGATGAGCATTCAACGGAGGATATTATACATGAACTTGGCAAGGCCAAGAAAGGTACGCTTGCCGCTAGTCTTGGGATTTTGTCCCAACGATTTGATGCTTGTTGTGATGATAACATTAGATATGATGAGCTTTGTGATACCTTGCATAGAAAGATTAAGAAGTTGAAATGCTCCATTACTAGGTTGAAATGTGGTCTCTCTCATTGGAAGTCTAGTGCTTCTTTGCCTTGTACTTCTTGTAGTGACATGGTTAAGAAGAATGATGAGCTATGCTTTTCTCTTGCTAGCTTAAAATCTGAAAATGAAGTGTTGAAATCAAATGCTTCCATACCATGTCTTGTTTGCTTTGACTTGCGCAAGGATCTTGTTTATGCTAAATCTGAAATAGCCTTGCTTAGGTCAAAAGCTGCTTTACCATGTGGTTCTTGTGAGTCTTTGCTTGCTAAAATTAATAAACTAAAATTGATTCACACCACATGTGTAGATGAACTTGAGCATGCTAGGTCTGAAATTGTTGAAATAAATTCTAGGCCTTGTAGCTCATGCTCTTTGAATGCAAATGCTTGCCTTACTTCTTGTGCTAATCATGATTCTTTGCTTGATGTGAATGGTGATGTTTCTTCCACCGATTTCGTGTGCACATCATGCATAGATTTAGAACAAAAAGTGTTGGCTTTGAAAGTTTTGCGCGATGATATGAGCACCAAGTTGGTTGAGCACAATGATATGAGTGTCAACCTTTAGAAAAAAATTGAGCTCTTGCATACCACATATGTCGAGTGCATTGGAAAGGAGATGGAAAGCTTGAAAAATGCTCCTTGTGGTACTTGTGATCGCCTCATGTTTGAGAATGAGGTTTTAGCTAAAAGATGCAAGAGTCTTTGTGCTAAATCGTTTGATTCATGCAATTCTTGCAACTCCGATGTTGGTGTTTCTAAGCTTGATTCTTTGAAATCGGAGTTGAGTTCTTGTGTTGCGCGTGAGTCTTTTGACGATAGCACTTGTACCAAGGTTTCAGATAGCTCTTTCATAGCTACTCCTAACCTTGTTATTTCTTCGAGTGATGTCCAAGGGTTTTCTCATGGCAAGAGTGCTTTTCACATTTTTGGAACTCGTGTTCCCAATCTGATATTCCATTGCACCTTTTGCAAGAAGGATGGACATTCATTCGATTTTTGCTTTCACTGTGTCAAACACGAGCGACGTATTCGAGCTAAGGATTTTAGGAAGCCACGTAGCCTTTCCCATGGCACGTGTGCTCCTAGTGTTGGCACCAAGTTGAATGTTAATGCTTCTTGTTCTAATTCCCAAGGGACTTCTCACTTGTCGGAGAATGGTGTGCCTTCCAATAGGCCTTTGTACCATTGCTCTTTTTGTGAGAAAGATGGGCATCAAGAAAGCTTTTGCTATCGGCGTGCTAAACGCTTGCGCCAAGCTCGCTCTTCTAGGAAGTTGGTGGTTCATAGCCCTTCTCATGGCATGAACGCTTGTGCTCCTAGTAAGAAGCCCCTCTTTGTTGATAGGTTTTATGACTCCTTTTCTAGTGGGGTAGGTCATGCTCGTGGACATGCTTCTTGTGTTGGTCCACGACATGTTTCTCATGGTGCTTCTATTGGTTCTTCTCAAAAAACCTTGGGAGATGTTTGCCTCTTTACCCGTGGTACGACTCGTTCTTCTCCTCGAGTTGTCCTTTTGAGGAATGCTTCCAAGGATGTTTCAGAATTGCATTTGAACCAACATTTGCATCATGCTAACCCACATGATAAGTTGAGTGCTCCTTCGAGTTGTGTGACCAAGTCTTGGATTCCCAAGTACATGCTTGCTAACCCTTCGGGATCCAAGGCTCGGATTGCTTTGTCCTCTTGTGTGTAGATATGAGTACGCGGGGTGGAGAACATGCGCCTAATGGAACTTGATCTTTTAGATGTGATCAAGATTTGATGGTTCTCTACACCCCGTTTAGAATTGTCTCCAAAGAGGCTTTTTGCAGCTTGGTGAGCTTTCTTATACACTCATATCTTGTACATCCATGATCTATTTCTTGTGGTATGAGATGGTCTTTCATGTGTTCACTTGTATAGTAATTGCATGTACATTTTCTTTTGTATCATGTTTTGTTTTTGTCTAGCATATGTTACCTTGTATATCATATGTCATGCTAGCTTTGTGTATAGCTTTGGTGGATTAGCCACTTTTCAGGTGCTAGTTTTGGTTAGCTTCATGTACCCTGTTGATATGTTTAGTTTGAGCACTAGCCTTTCACACTTATATCATGTTACATGCTTTTGGATTTATTGCTATCATTATCTTGCATTGTAGCATGTGTTGAGGTTTAGGCTGTGTTTGGGTTGATCATGTCTCTAGGTTACATTTTGCTCTATAGTGCTTTATCCTGTTGCATGGTAGTCTTGTCTAATTTGAATTCAGATCTCCTTGTGGTATCATTCTTGGGTAGGCCTCTTTTCCGAGAGTTTACCCTCTACTTATTATGTGACTAATCGTTTTGTGGAGACCTTGAGGTCACACTGGACAAGACGATATCTTGTGTTTCTTCTGCCTTTGAGCTTGTAGGAGAACAAGAGCTTGGAGAGGGCATTTCAGCTCACGGACCCGATCCCACTTCTTCCACGACTTGGGGTTCCGTTCGAGCAGCTCTCCAATGAGCACTAGCTGCACTTGAGGGAGCGACAACATCTGGCGAGGGGGAGACGATTTTGACGTGGCGGGCGTCCCCTCGGGTATCACACAAGCAGGCGGTCAAGCGCATCATGAGGTACCTCCGACACACTTCTGAGTTCGGGTTTTGGTACTCTTCTTCTTCGACCCCTTTTTGCTGCGTGGTCTTTCCGATGTGGATTTTGCTGGCTGTTCGCTTGAGCGTTTCTTGGCTCTTCACTTGTGAGTTTGGTGTGTGTTCCCCTTTTTAGTTGGGGGAAGCATTTTGCCTGTTGTATCTTACTTTGACTTCTCTGATACCCTTTTTGTTTAGGGTTTTTCTTTTTAGGATAGTTTTTGCTTTGTTTCTTATAGACTAGCTTTTGCATACATTTCATCATGTAATTTAGTGCATTTTAGAGCTTCATGTATATAGTAATGAGAATGAGACTATGCTCTTTTTAGTATGCCCTGTTTATTCATGATGGTGCTTGTAGCTTAGGCTCTTTTTGATCACTTGATACATGTTATGAGCTAAGCTATTTTTGCAAATGGTGAACTTGACTAATCGACTATGAAACCTTTAATTTATTCACCATTGAGATTGACAACTAGCATGGGTAGGATGTGTTGAGATCACTTGTGCTATCTTTTGTATGCTAGGTTGCTATGTCTCTTGCTCTGAGTCATTCACTTGCTTGGATTGTTCATGTTTACCTTGTGCTTAAAATTTGATCCAAGTCTAAGTGAAATGAAAGATCGAGATGGGATTGCATGTGTCAGCACCTCACGATATCGAGACTGTTTCTCACTGCACTTTTGAGTTAAACTTGAGTCGTGTAGTGTAAGACCGAAACCGGTGCTTTAAGCTTCCGATTGCTTTTCTTGCATAGGCTTAGCCCGGTTGAAAAGTTAGGCAATGACCATGCTTTGAACCTCTCGCAATCACATGCCTTAATTTGAACTTGTGTTAATACTGCTGCAATCTCCGATAAAATTTGAAAAATAACACAAGTTTATGCTTCATTCTATGACATGATTGTTGGACTTTGCTAGGGGTAGTTCACCTTTTATACTTGAGTTAGCACTTGGTTGATTTCCTGTCTATTCATGCTTAGTGCTATTTTAGTGGTGAATTCCTTTTCAAATGGCTTAAAACTGCTCATATGCTCAATTGTTCATATTTCGTATTCATTTGATCAGTTTGAGCCTTTGCTAGCATTTGTATTGGTTACTACATTTTCATGGCAGCACCCTTTTGAGCATCTTTTCATTCTAATTGCTATACACTTGAAGCTGTTGCATTGTGCATTTCATGCATTTTTAGCTTAGTGTTCATATCCCCAGCTCCGATACACCTCGTAGTCACCCCCATGTGCATTCTTTTGATGACTTGATTTGTGTTTGTGTCAACTTTGTGGAGAAATGTCAAAACTCCTCAGCATGTTCCCTCTTGTCAATGGGAAGAAGCTGTTTGCAAGGGGAAATTTGTGTGTTGGCACAAATGGGAGAATCGTGCACTTTGGGGAGAGAGCTTTGAGCTAGGGGGAGTTTAGCTCTTTTATGGTCTTTTGATTGGTATCCTTTTTGTGCCTCCATTGGTATCAAGTGTTCAGTTGATATGGAGTGCATTTGGTGTCATGAGCTTTGATGCATAGTCTTTGTGTATAGGCTTGCTTTCAGGGGGAGGCGCTTTTGTTTTGCTGCTTCTCCGTGAGCTCCGAGTGTTTATGCTCCATTTGGTTTTGAGCTTCTCCTTTTGCTTCATTTTCTCACTTGGTGTGCCCTCGAGTCCCTCGAGGTGCATCCTTCGAGGGGGAGTATGTGTGCCTTCGAGGGGTAGTATGTGTGCCCTCGAGGTGCATCCTTCGAGGGGGAGTATGTGTGGCTTCGAGGGGGAGTATGCATTCTTCGAGAGGGAGTTTTTGTGCGTGTGTCCAGGGGGAGTCTGCTTGTTTTGCCTGTCAAGGTTGTGCTCTCCAACTCGAGCAGTCCCTCGAGGCTGTGCTCTCCAGCTCGAGCAGTCCCTCGAGTTTGATGTTCTCCAGCTCGAGCCTGTCGAGTTTTGAGCCTTGCCTTTCGAGCGAGCTGAGTTTCGAGCTTGTCGAGCTGATTTTTCGAGCCTTGCCTTTTGAGCCTGCTGAGTTTTCGAGCCTTGCCTCTCGAGCAGTCCCTCGAGCCTGTTCTGCCTCTTCTTGAGGGCTAGTTTTCCATTGCTTGGTTGCGTCGAGCCGTTGCCCATGTCTTTGGGGACTAAGTTTTCGATTTTGGTATCTCACACCATCTCTTGTGCCTAGTTTTTGTCAATTCAATCATCAAGGGGGGGGATTTTGAAACCCAAGTGGATAAGAACCTTGGTTTCTTTTGTGATGATTGTCTGACAATTTGTTGAGAATGGTTTTTGAGAGCCTTTTGGGATTTCATGAAGCTCTTGTTTTCTCTCGACTCTTTGGTTGTGTGGAGGCTTTGCCCGCTTTTCCTGTTCCTTTCGGGACTGAGAGCTTTTATTTGGAGTCTTCATGATCCTTCCTCATATCAAGTGGCCTTGTGTTTGCTTTTACTTGGCTTTTGAACACTTGACTGAGGCTTGCCTTCAAACCCTTCCTTTGTGCTTTTATTGTTAGTCAATGCATTCATCAAGGGGGAGATTGAGAACACATGAGAGAGTGAGACACTTGGTTGATAAGTGCCCATGTGACATGGTTGAGAAACTCCCATATGTGTATGATAAATGATTAACATTTATGAGGAAGGTTTGAGGCTTTTCCCGGTTGAGTCTTATTTCATATGTGCTTAATGTTAATGACTAACCGGTGGCGTTGAGTTATGGTGTGCTACATGTGTTGGTGTGCGTGTGCAACATGTGTCTCTTAGCTGTGTTGATGTGCAAGTGTGGAGCTCGGAGACAGTGGTCGATGGCGAGGTGAAGGTCAAGTAGACACGTGTCGTGCCGACGGACCGGGAGCGGTGAAGGATGGGCGTGTCGTGCGGCGAACGTGCCATGTCGATGGACCCAGAGCGGTGAAGGGCGGACGTGAGGCTTGGACCGATGGACCGGAGGGCCGGAGGACCAGCTGTGGTAGCTGGCACTTGGCTTCGACAAGCGGGAGCACATGGGGATGTGCGATGCATCGGCCGAGTCAGGAGGAAGACGATGGTGTCATGGCACTTGGTGGGAGGTTGGACACGGGCTTGCGTGCGGCGCAAGTGCCGTCGGCCAAGTCAAGGAGGAAGGCGAAGGTGTTGTGCCCGGCGTGGAGGCTAGACTTGCATCGGCATCGGTGCCGGTGGTCGGGGTGTCAGAACCACACTCCATCTACGGCGCGGGTTTGGTAGTTGAGTCTCGAAAAACTACCCTCGACGGTTTCTGAGTTTGGGCCTCAAAACTCGGGGTGGCCGGTTTCCGAGTTTGGGCCTCCAAACTCGAGGTGGACGGTTTCCAGGTTTGGGCCTCAAAACTTGGGCTAGCGGGTTTGCCTGTTTGAGACTCAAAACTGGGTGGAGGTTCCTATGCGAAACGGTCGACGCGTGGCAACACCGAGAGGCTTGCGTTGCGGCGAAGCTATCGGTGAGGAAGACGCGGTGGTCGACGGGACGACACGTGGCGGCATCCTAGAGCTTGCGTCGAGGCGAAGCGAAGGATGAGAAGGCGCGTGACCGTTAGATGAAAACTGCCAGAGTTGGACGGTTTTACCCCTGGGGGCTATTTGGGTTGAGTACTTGATGTGAGGGCGTTTTTGTCTTCGGACGTGCGCCTATATATATTTGAAGGGGCTGTGTTGGACAACTATCCTTGGAGGTGTTGCCATTCTCATTTTGTTGTTGTGAGGAGAGGCTAAGGTTAGAGGAGAGGAGGGGTCTTGTTCTTTAGCTTTTTGCCATCCAAGCTTTGTGTTGCTAGGAGTGGCTTGTAACCCGACACCACAATCTAATACAATCCTTCATCTTGCTGAATCCAAGGATCAAATTCGTGCTCCTCTTGTCTTGCGATTTTGTTCTTCGCTTTTCTTGTTTTCCCCTCTTTTGCTCTTCACGAGATTTCTTGTTTCGAGGGAAGATTTGCAAATCCGTTTGAACCATCTCCTAGAGCATCGTGAGAGACATCTTTCTACCGAAAGTTTTTCTCTAATTCCTCACGAGCTAGTAGATTAGGCGGATTTCATTTTGGATCTCGTTCTTCCTCCTTTGCCCCGATATTCCTTGATTCACTAATTTGGAGTTAGGTTCGAGCCATGATCTCTTAGGAGTAGCTCACTAACTTCCTTGTCACCCCTCACACGAAGTTTGAGCCTTAGAGCTTTTGATTTGAGTGAGATCGGGTTGAATCGGCGGAAGAATAACACTTATCAGGCACCCCTCGAGGAGTCCCTTTCCGAGACAGAACTGATCCTTTCGGGACACCCCTCGAGCGCTTTTCAGGCACCCCTCGAGAGGCACCCCTTGAGCACCCCTCAGGCACCTCTCGAGAGGCACCCCTCGAGCACCCCTCAGGCACCCCTCGAGAGGTATCCCTCGAGCTCTCCTCGGGCCCCTCGATTACGGAGGTTTTCTGAGCGAATGAGGCACCCCTCGAGCTCTCCTCGGGCCCCTCGATAACGGAGATTCTCCTAGCGAACGAGGGACCCCTCGAGAACTCCTCAAGTGCTCCTCGATTACAGAGATTCTCCGAGCGAACGAGGGACCCCTCGAGAACTCCTGGTACCCCTCGATTACGGAGTTTCCCCGAGCGAACGAGGGACCCCTCGAGAACTCCGGGTACCCCTCAATGACGGAGTTTCCCCGAGCGAACGAGGCAAGGCTCGAGAAGCTTTTGGGGTCGGGTTTTGAAGGTGTCCTCTCGACTTGGCGACTGTATAGTTTGGTTGTCTCTTCGCGGTGGTGCCTCGCTGTGATCATAAGGATCATCCACCTTTTTTCCAAGGGTCGTGGGCATCACATTTTATGTGTGAAGCTTTCGGGGTTGAATTTTGCGACGAAGACCTAAGTTTCCGAGAAAAATTTTTAGGCTCAAATTCACTCCCCCTCTAATCACCTTGATCCACCCTCTGATCATCTTGGTATTGCGTTCTCGGTCCTAAGGAACACGCAGATCGTGCGCTTCTGCGCCACAGGCACACCCAGTACGAGGTTGGGTGCACCGTGATAGCAGACGCCAGGGTGTGCAGGATTGGCCCATGTGGTATTCTAGCTTCACAAACTCTGATTATTTATCAATGGTGTCGCGTAGGTCTTTCTACCTAAAGCAAGATGGCATCATTTGCTTCCTTTACCACCGATGAAAGCTCACCGATACACAAATGTTATCTGTATATACCATCCGATTTTCCATGTTAACATGTCTAACACAGGCACGTTCCATACAGCCATGCCTCATAATAATAATAGCTAAAGTGCATGCATGATTGGTCAAATGAGAAGGCTAATATAATGGAAGGTCATCAGTTTAGACAGAGAATATTTTTCCATAATTTTATTATTTGCCACTATAAACTCTCTTATAAATAATGTTACTATAAAATTTACATACCGTCTAGTATGGTGCGCTCACACTTACTTTACATACAATCAATAAATTTTTTGAATGGGTAGTAAGCGCTTGGTATTCTTTGTAAAAACCGGGTGCGACAATGACCTCTACCGATGGTGGACTACCGTGAAGATTATGGTTAGTCAGGTATCCACTGATGTGTTCATGCAACTAGATTAGAGATCATGTGGCTTAAACTCCAATTTTATCTAATACTCAGCTCCTATCATCATTATCTCTTCTGGAAGTTAAGCTTCATGATGGCAAAGCCAAACAGAGTCGCAAAGAGCACCCCGAATGCCACCACCACGGCAGCCACCCACCCCAGCCAGCTGTGCTTGAAGTCAAAGTAGTCCTCGACGAACACCTTCACGGCCCTTCCGTCGTCCATCTGAGTCATGACATCACCGAACTGTGACACCACCAGGCCGTACAACGTCCACGCCATGGGGCATATCCAGCAGTACCACCTCCACCAGATCGGTACTTTCTGAAGGTAGCGGGAGGCAAGAACGGGGAATGAGCTTTGCTACTTTGGAAACAGTAGAGAAAAGTTGCAGGGGGCGTGATGAGGTCTTACCGGCCGGGGGATGATGAACCCGGAGAAGAGGTTCCAGATGGAGTAGAATGCCGTGGAGACGATCGAGGCGATGTGGTAGTTAGGTGTCAGCCCGACAGCCATCATGCCGTAGAATGTGAAGTAGAGTAGCGTGAAGTACCCAAAGAAGAGGTACCAGAAAAACTTGGCAGCCGTCCACTCGAACCCGATCATGGAATACACTATGACACCGTATAGAATATCTTGAACCAGTGCGTATGGTAGCTCAATGACAACCTGCGAGGAGACAACTTGATCAGATTTCTATGGGCCAACAAGCAACAAGCAGCAGAAAAAGCCGCGTGTGAAATTGAGTTCCAGGAGAACCATTCACCTGGCCAAATGCATATGAAAAAGCTGAGTACATGCCAGCAGCTCTTTCACGGTAAAAGACTGTCCGCTCCACGGCCACCACTGGCTGAACGGAGGTACAGTTCATGACCCCGATGAACAGCACCGCAGAGTACATTGATCCCATGGCGTTGAACAAATCTTGTGATGTATACCTTGATTAAGAAGCAAAACGTGGATAAAAAACTGAAGGTCGAGCCACTTGTTTGCCATAAGCAATGGTACAATTCGGCATTACTTACACTTTGCCGCCTAGGTCCCAAAAGATGGTGCCAAGGAGGAGAGCAATGATGGTAGTGAAAAAGAACCTAACAGTATTGTAAGGAGGGTTCCTCCAGTATGACAGTTTCTGTTTCCACAGGCAAGCCACGCATTGTGTAAAGGAAGATTGAGCGTGCTTGCTAGGGAAATGAAGGTCACTTGAACCTGGCGCTGGTTGGCTTAATTCCTTTATCACCGCCTTGTTCCTCCTGTAAAATTTAACAAGCAACACATCATCTACTGCAGAAATTCCCTGGAGAAGGAAGGTTGGTTAATACTAAAAAGTGCGAAGTGCATTAGTATGTACCAACCGGTAGTATGCGTGACTAGTAGGGATTGCAATTTACTTACTGATAGAGTTCAGATTTCTTGTATATGTCACTGAAATCAACACCTAGAATCTGCTCCTGAGAAGTTGTGGTCACTTCCAGCATCCATGTTGCTGGATTATAGCCATCTTTAATTTTGCTGACCCCTTGGATCCCCTAAATAATATGAAAGCACGTGATATTCTCAGTAATTTTAAAGAAATTTCGTAGATGCATATTCAGATTCCTCTAATATCATTTACCTCGAAATACTTGATTAGCTCTGAAGAATGATGTCCAAGTGGACCAGCATAGATCTCTTCTCCACCACGCTTCATAAGGAAAAGCTGCATGCATTGATCAAACATTTTAGACTTGCAAGTTGCAATATAGTTCAAGGTTTGGAAAACCAGACACAGCAAAACAAGTATGACCAAACGCTGACCAGAAAGTAGAGGGTAATTGAAAGTAATCCTATGCGAAATCTCACTCACCTCATCAAATGCTTCAAATATGTCAATGCTAGGCTGATGTATCGTGCAGACCACAGTTCTACCAGTATTGACAGTGCTCCTCACCGTCCGCATCACAATTGCGGCTGCTCGAGCATCAAGCCCTGAGGTTGGCTCATCCATAAAGATGATTGACGGATTTGCAACAAGTTCCACAGCAATGGTAAGCCTTTTCCTCTGCTCAGTTGACAAACCATTCACTCCAGGAAGTCCAACCAAAGCATTTCTGAGTGGTTTGAGCTCCACAAGCTCCATCACCTCCTCAATGAAGACCTGCACATATAATGGTGAGAAAATATCTACCAAGTATCCTTCAAAGGGTGGTAATTACAACTATTTTGTGGAACAAACCTTTCTTTTGTTTGAATCGACGTCCTTGGGAAGCCGGAGCCATGCTGAGAAAAGCAGGGACTCAAAGACTGTCACCTGCGGTGAGTGGATATCGTTTTGCTCACAGTATCCTGATACACGTGCAAAGGTCTCTTGCTTCTTCGGGTATCCTGAAATGCTGATGTCTCCTTCAACATACCCACCTGTCTTTCTCCCAGCCAACACATCCATCAAAGTAGTTTTTCCTGCACCGCTGACGCCCATCAGTGCGGTCAGCACACCAGGCCTAAAAGATCCACTGACACCTTTGAGGAGCTCCAAACGATCTTCTTGTACACCTTGTGCTTTCATTTCCTGAAAGTAATTTCATGATCAAGGTTACAAAATAGTGATGAAATTAGCTTTGTTGATAGTGTAAGGGATCAGCTTTTATATATTTCACCTGTGGCATGTCAACAAAGTATTTGATGTTGTCAAAGGTGAGTGAGAGTGGGTTAAATGGGAGGATCATTCCCTTTTTAGTCGATGCAGAATCATCTTCCATGATTACTGAATTAGTTTCAGTGTTGGCTCCTATTGATCGATGACTGCTTGTTGATACCAAGTGATTGCCATCCAGAACCTCCCCTTTGATATTGGCACGCTTCTCCTTCAGCTCCTCTTCAGATACAGATGGCCGGGAGTTGCCATATGCTGCAAATTAACAAGCAGATGGAACCATTCACACTTCACAGGTTCCAATACTTTGAAATCCAAGAACAATGAGAAAATCAGTTTGGGAGTTACTCACGCTTAAGGTATGTAAGGGCAAGAGTGAAGAGAGCATTGAAGAGTACGGTGAACCCAACCATAGCACCAAAGCCAATCCAGTACCACTTCGCTTCTGTGAACACTCCATGGGACTTAAGGGCTTGCACACCTAGGGTCTCGTTGGATTTAGTGCTATTCAATATTTTGTCCCAGCTGTGACCTAACATCTCATTAACTGAAATGGCATTTTGTGCATACATCATTGGGGAGATCCAGTAGCCCCAGATCCACCATTTCTTAACTTTATCTGCAAGACGAAATACAGACAAGCATTGATTTAAGAAGAAGCTACATTGCAAAGAATTAGAAAGAGAGAGAAAAATGACTTCGAACCTCTTGCTAGAATAAATCCTCCCAACACCATGACAATTAGCAACAAGAACGATGCGAAGACATTAGCAACAATCATGTTCCTCGCTGCCCCACCGATAAACCGGAAGAGTGCCGCTGCCATATGATTAACCGCTAACAGAAGCAGATACTGCTTGAAGAACCTGAGGGCAAGTATTACTGTTAGAACCTTCACACTACATTACCAGAGTAATGAGACCGGGCCATGCATCTACTAAACAATCAACAAATCTCACCTGCCGACATTTGGGTCAAACCCAATGACATAATATGTCAAGAATACATAACCTCCAACCTCGATAAATGTGATGGGTATCTTGAGGATCCATGAGGGTATAGTGTAGGACCATGCTGGAAAGAAAAGGAGATCCCTCTGCTTGAAGAATACAGGCAGCTTGAAGACAGTTAATGCCATCTCAGAGTAGCCATTGAACATGATCATAAACACACCAAAGAAGAGTGCACCCATGTACAGACCCCCGTCAGTCACCGTGTCATGCTTCATCTTAGTACGGAAGAAGAGAGTCATTGCAATGATTGACATCAGCATCAGCTGTAATTTTAGAGCACCAAAGAGTCAAGTCATGTTTTTGTTATTTTTTTACACGCCAAACGATATACTTTTACACTTTCGTCCTCATTTCGTGCAAAAAGGTTAACCCAAAGGTGCTACGTTTGGAACAACAAGACTTATAACTTATAAGCTGACCCTTATTCTCCTAAACTTCCAAAGTGGTACTGAACCCACCAACCTCAACCACACATGTGCCACTTGGGCCAACTTCACAACTACTACAGGCTACTAATGGACTGAGGTGTTACACATACTGTATGGACTTGTGAGTTACCTGAAAGGTTCTGAACATGTAGACAAAAGAGTTCCTCTTCATGAGAAGGATCTCTCGGTCTATGTTTGCTTTGAGCAACTCCTTGCCACTCATGCCGTACCTCGTGGTGGTTAGTGCGGCTGGGTGGCTTTTGCTCTTGTCGAACGGAACAGCAAGCTCATCTGCCATAGCTCTCCCCGTGTGGAATGACTTGAATGCAGTCGCAAATTCCTTCACAGACACAAACCTGTAGGGCGCATCATGCTGCGCCCAGTACTGTTTCTGATCTTTTTTCGAAGTCACCTGCCCAGCATTTCAAAGAGATAAGATACAAGAACTTTATGCGTTTATGTATACTGAAATGAAATATGGTGGCACTGTACATACTTCTTGAAGGAAGTCAGCGACACCCGTCCTCTCAGGGCATCTGAAACCTACTGACTCAAAAAACTCGAGCACTTCTTCTCGGGGGCCCTGGTACACAACCTGACCGTCTGAGAGGAGTATGATGTCATCGAACAAATTATAAGTCTCAGGTGCCGGCTGCAGTAGGGAGATAACAGCTGTGCCACCGAGGATGTGAATGGACTGCCTGAGTGAATTCACAATTTGGAATGTAGTGGAGCTGTCAAGCCCAGTTGAGATCTCGTCCATGAAGAGCGCCCTGGCTGGCCCAACCAGCATCTCACCTGCAGGAAACATCCAAATGGTATAATTCAGAAAGAACTTCAGCAAAGCCAATGTGGTTGACCTAATATGGTTATGAAAGACAGTTTTACCAGTTGTAACACGCTTCCGTTGTCCACCAGATATGCCCCTGAGCATCTCATCCCCTACCATTGTGTCTGCGCATATCTCTAGTCCTAGTATCTGCAGGAAGTGACGTGTACATAGTTAAGACATATATGAGTAAGTCAATTAATCTGAAATTGCTCATATTTGAGGCTAAAAGTTGCAATAATGTATACCTTCAGAATATAGTCAGTGACCACATTGGCATCTTGCCCACCCATTGCAGACGCCTAATTGGATTCAGCAGGAAAGCCATACTCAGTTTTGATTATGATTGGCTAAGTATTCATGGATTGCATGCCTACGATTAAAAAAAAAATCTACTGGATTTAGTCAGGATTGCATGCCTTCATGAATGCATCAATATCAGCATCAGGCTTGATATTGGCCGCCTTCTCTCGCCTCGACAGCTCAGTCAGCATGTCTATAAGCATATCAATGAATAGTGTAAATCCTACATGGTAGGCAAGCAGAACAAATGTGTGTGTATATATATATATGCATGTATCGTGTGACTAATTGCTCGAAACTGTACCAAAGCGGGAGCCGACACCCTGGCAGCGTGCAGAGAATGCAAGCGTCTCCCTCACAGTCATCTCTCCTATGTGGAGGTCATGCTGGCTGATGTATGCGGCCGTCCTCTCTGGAACAAACTCTGTCATCTCGTGACCATTATAAGTCACTTTGCCTGAAAACTGCACCGTATAACATTAGGCACTATACATTTCATTAGAGAAGTTCATACAAAGCATGCAGCAGCCAGCAGTTGCCTATTTAAGATGCCCTGTTTCTTGAATGCCCAGTTTTGTGCAGAAGTTCATAACAAACTAAAATAGATATCGATGAAATGCGATGAACGAGATAATGCACTAATGCAGACGGGTTTTTGCGAGGCGTAATTGTTGCAACGAAGTATAAGGATACGTTTTGTACTACCTTGAGGTCTTTGTCAAGCCTTCCGGCCAAGGCGAGCAACAAAGTGGTCTTGCCTGACCCAGGCGGACCTAACAGAAGTGTCATCCTGCATAAACGTGAAGAACGTGAGGTTGAGTGGTCCAAGAAGTTAAGAAATATAATCGAATACTAAGAGCAACTCCAAGAGATTGGCTAAAAACACTTTCAAATTTTCTGATTTAGCTGTTATCTAAAATAGAAACACCTTACTTAAAAAAATTAGACTCCTCCAACAGTCTCTAAAATAGCTATCTCAACATTGAAAACCCGCCACGTCACTGGGCAACAGGCTCTATTGGTTGGCACATTTCGTCGAACAGGCAGAACGCACTGACAGCACATTGGCAGCCAGCTCTCGAGATGCCGAAGTCCTGGAGGCCGGTGCTTGTGTCGGCCACCAAGTGCCGGGCGGCGGAGGACACGGTGGCCTCCGACAACCTTGCCCAGTCCCGGCCGCAGCAGTTGAAGCTCTTGCGCCGGCTCGTGGCTGCCTCTCATCCCTCGTCAACAGCCCGGCGTCGGACACCATAGCGGGCAAGGGCAAAGAGGACAGCATAAAGGCCAGCAACGGAGTCGGTGGCAGGCTCGCTGCAGCTGCACTCGTTCGGCCTCAGCGAGATCCGCGGCGTTGCTGCGGGGCCTCAGTTGCACGTTCGGCTCGCGTTCATGGACTCACCGCGGAGCTCCGACCGTGCGACACAAAGGAGGACGTCCGTGGGACACCCAGGAAAGGTGGGCCGCCTATCATGGGCGGACCTAAGATTAGTCAAAGACTAGGATCATTAAATTAGATATTAGTGCTAATTATTTTTATATAGATATAAAAATAATAATTTGGCCACATTAATCAAGAGCTAATACTAGAGCCATGACCCTAGTGTTAGATCTGCCAATGACCGCCTAGAAGTGGGGACCACATGACTCGACGCGTAAGAAGGACGAGCGCTACCGCTACTAGAAAACATGCCTTTGGACGATCTAACAACTGAGCTTTAGTCTCGGCAAAAAGTTACCAACCCAGTTGGTATTACCAACCCGGGCTAAAGGTTGGGGACCTTTAGTCCCGGTCCCGGTTGGTAACACCAACCGAGACTAAAAGGACCTTTAGTCCCGGTTGGTAATTAAAGGGTGACCTTTTAGCCCCGGTTGGTGTTACCAACTGGGACTAAAGGTCCTTTTAGTCTCGGTTGATGTTACCAACCGGGACTAAAAGTCCTTCACGAGTGAATTCAAAACGAAAACGTCCAGAACTATATCACGTGGGTTGTGTAGCTCAGTTGGTAAACGTACGTGAGGCGAGAGGTGCTAAGTTTGAATCTCACACGATACATATTTATTTTTTGGGAAAATTTGACCCATGCCATTATAATTTTGCAAAATTGGAGATATGTCATCCTGGCCCACATGTCATTGACTCATGTGTGCCCCACGTGTCAGTGAGATACTAGTGGCATATCTCCAACTTTGTAAAATTATAATGACATGGTTCAAAATGTCCCTTTTTTTTCTCCTAACGGGACTAAAGGCTCGGGACCTTTAGTCCCGGAGTGCTAGTCTCGGTTGGGATACCCGGGGGCAAGCCCCTTCCAACCGGGGCTAAAAGCCCTTTTTCTGTAGTAATGTACGCGAGATCATAACATGGAGACAGATGGCAAGCCGAGAAGGGTTGACTAATTTGGAATGTTATATAGAATAGTTGTTGGAGGCTAAAAGCGTGTTTTGTATGAGAACTGACTTCATCCGACGTGGACTCATGCAACATGGGGTCATCTGCTACTTTTTCAAAGAATGGGTATGTCCTGTAGATTTGCCTGTGCGAGACAACAAACAGATTCACTGGGTGACGGATGATACGCGTACATGCTACAAACCAAATGTCTTTCTCAGGCTCGGTTTTAGGATCGGATGATTCCGAACAGATGGATCCATCAAACCAAACAGACTGAGCTTCTAAATTTGGCTCCGAGTAGAAAATAGCAACTGTCTTGGAGTTACTCTAAGAGATTAGTCAAATTGTTTAGTATAAAAGTGCCTCCAACAAGCCGTGTATTTGTCTCTCTAAATTTAGTGGCACTCCAATATGGAAGACTTGCTAGCTATAGATGAAATCATAGTCGCTCGTCATCTGTTGTTTTTGCATGCTCGGCCAGGGGCGGATTTGCCAGGGGGGCTATCGGGGCTCCAGCCCCCCTACGGCAGCCACGTCCATAGAGTCCCCTAGCCCCTCCATGAATTTTTAGTCATTATACAAGGTTAAGAAGAGTTTAAGGTAAACGATAATATCATAAAGAGAAGATTTAAATTTTAATTTTGTTGGATAGTTTAAACTTAGCTCTATATAAACTTTTATCCTAGATCGGCCATTATGCTCGGCAGTCGGTGACCTCCTCCTACAACGTCCCGAGTCAGTGGCAAACTATGTCAGAGTCTGAATCGATCTCTTGCATGCTATTGGGGTACGTCTGTGAATCAGGCTTCTACACGGTGTGGTCCTGCCCGACTCCAGAGAGGACTCCTGCACGAGAGGCGGTAGCCTCTAGAATTGCGGACTCCTACACCGTCAAGTAGCAGGCTCCTGCGCGAGCGGCGACAACCTCTGGAGCAGTGGGCTCTTGCACCGGCAAACGGCCCCGACTCTTGCTCGAGCAATGATGACCTCCAGCGGTCAGACTGAGCAGTCGACAAAGAGGAAAATCGTGCTTTTTTGTTTTGATTTGATGGCAAGGAGTGGGCCTAAATTAATCGAATAGCAATTTTTTCAGAGGCTGTTAGATTAGTCTAATTGTTGTGAAAGGTTTCTATTTTAGAGAATGACTAAATCATCAAATTTAGAATATATTTTTAGTTAATCTGTTAGAGTTGCTCTAACTCTATCTCTCTCTTGAGATTATTACTAATCAATTCACCAACGCAAGTGAAACTAACCAGAATATAGGATTACTCTAGTTGTAAAAGAAATAAAAACAATTCATCAACTCTGCAGATGGAAAATAATTTGATTTCTATCTCAAGAGTTCTTAGTGTGTTCGGTTCACACGACGGAATGACACCAGACGATCTAAACCTACATCCGAACCTAAAGACACCGTTTGGTTTGATGCATCGGTTCAGCTCATCCATCATCGAGTCGTTCCACCGTTAGGCCAAAGTCACGGACAACCTCGTTCTTGCTGAAACCATCGGACGAGCACATTCTCGAAGCCAGCGTTCACTCCACTCCACTAACCAAATGCAGTCAAAGTATCAACCGAACCTACAAGGAATTATGACATTCTGAATGAGTCCATTCCGGACCGGATACTCTCCCAAACCAAACAGGCTTCCTAAACCTTGGTTTTTAGAAAGATAAACAAAAGAACTCATCTCCAACAATTTCTAATATATATTTACGCACTGTGAAAAAATTCCCTCGTCGCGCCTAACCCGCAGAGTAGCGGTTGCGCGGATAGGTCTTTCCCTTGCGGTGTCCGTCTTGGCGCGCCTACTATTTTTCCTCATCGCGCGCCTAAACTGCAGAGTAGCGGTTGCGCGGATAAGTCTTTCTCTTGCGGTGTCCGTCTTGGCGCGCCTACTTTTACGGCGAGTGTCTCCTTTCGGTAGTTGGTCGTAGCAGATATGTAGTCATATGTAGACGAAGAGTCGATCGCTACTCCATCGGTCTCCGTCCAAGTAGAAGATTGATTGTCGCCGACGCGGACGTAGAGGTAGGTACTCCGATCTACCGTTTTGCCCTGTGAACTGTGATGGATGTACACACCTTGGGCTTGCTCTTGCGCCGCTGCAGCCGCCATGGCTTTCCTACAAGTCGTCGCTGCCGCCGCTAGCAAGGTTTATCTTACCCACGCCGCACCGTCCCTATGTTTTGCCGTGGCCGTGGTCGTCTGGATCTGTGGTACGTTCTTGTGTTGTGTCACGTACGGGATCAGCATCCGTCGACCGTCGTCCATGGTACTACTGTAGCTGTGTATATGGCTACCTCCTGTGCTGCTACTGCATGGTACGTACTGTGCTAGCTGTGAGTCATGGTCATGTACTAGTAATGGCCGACTGCTGCATGCTACTGTTCTGATGGGCAAGGCTGTTGCTCGAGCGTGACATGCCTACTGAATGTTGCCAGTTTAAGTTGAAATATTTGTTTATCATAATATTCTTGTTGGTGCCAATTGATATTGGCAGAGCCGGTGGCCGCCGGTAATGCCAGAGACTATTGATCACACATAGAGAAATTTTGATTTTTAAAGTAAAAATTAGAAATTATTAGAGGTTTTAGGAGTTGAAAAAATTAGAGTATTTATGAGTGATATTTAGGGAACTCCTAGAGATGCTCTAAGGAAAAATAATAATAAAAGAGCGATTTTTTTGCTCAACTACCTGCAAGGCTTGATGATTCCGCTCACGTCGTGGAGAATGGGCATGATCCGCTTGCTACTGGGCAGTATGTGCAGCGCGTTCGCCGCTTCCTGCGTCGAGTAGAAGGGGCGCGCACCGACCAAGTTCAGAATCGATCGTCTTTCGCAATCCGATAGTGCAACACTGCATGCAATGGCTGGCTTAATTACGTACCTCGACATTGTTGACGACGGAGTTGAGGACGGTGGGGAGGCCGCTGCTGCCGACGCGCACCTCCGCCTCGGCCTCAAGGTTCTGGAACCGCACCTCGATCGTGGGCATGTCGATCCCGACCCTGCACCACCAAACAAAACGTCACACACACACGGCGAGCGATACGAATTCGATCGAGGGCAACCGCGCGCGGCTCGTCGCGGAGCGGGCGACGGGGGGGTACCTGTCGACGCGGGCCTTGAGCTTGAGCAGGAACCGCTCGTTGTCCTCGTCGGTGACGCGGACGAGGCGCTCCAGCAGCTCCCGCTTCTCGCGCGGGCCGAGAGTGAGCACGTCGACGTCCACGAGCACCTTGTCGCCGGCCGCCTCGGCGCCGAGGCCGAGCGGGACCATGGCGCGGCGGACGCGGTCGTAGGTGGGCAGCTTCTCCAGCGCGGCCCAGCGGAGCGCCTCCTCGTCGTCCTCCTCCCTGGACGAGCGCGAGAACACGTCGTCGCCGCGCCGCCACATGGAGCCGCTGTCCCCCCGCCGCATACTCGCCACCTTCTGAATGTCCCCCGCCGCGTCCATCTCGTTACCCCTCCTCCGCCGCCCTGCTGCCTCCCCTGCTCCCGCTACCAATCCGCAGCCCGCACCACGGCGCCGATCGAGCTGCCACCGGGTTACCAATGTGTTTTCTCGGGGGTTAACGATGGAAGAGCTAGCTCCCAGGCGGAGGGGGGTGGGGTTTTTGTAGGCGGTACGGGTGACGCGTGGGGACGGGACGAGACAGGGGAAGAAGGGGGTCGCCTGCCGGTCGTCACAGACGGTCGGAGCCGCGCCGCCCGGGGAGGCCGCTTTGCTTGCTTGCTCCTCCAGGTGCCAGTAGCAAGACGTGACACCTCGCCTCCCTGAGACCGGGGCGCTGCATTGCTGGACCGGGCTGGGCCGATTGTCGCTTCTAGAAGGTCACCTGTTTTCATGTAGGAATGGGTGGAGGAATCCTTAATTAGAGCATCGTCGGTGCTAATTTCATATCTCAGTTTTCAACATCTTTATATTTTCAAAAACAGTCTCTACTACTATGAAACTCTCATCATTTTTATTTTTTCATCAATACAGTACCACATTAGCATATTTAATATACATAAAGCTCTATAAAACTTTCATTGAGATTGGTTGTAAGAAAATCTAAATTTAAATTTAATTGTAAAGTAGTCTGCCTTCTAGAAGGACCTGCGCGCAGCACCAACGAGTGAACGAGATCTGCAGCTAACCATTCTTCCCGTTCCACTTTCGGGGCAGCGCTCAATTTCGGGTCGTGTAAATGGACCGATCGAGCGCTAGGAAAGCTTCTTCCGCTGCCTAACCATCAAACTTGAAATATGGCTTTTGCAGCAGCCATGGCTTTTGCAGCAGCGGTGATCTCGGTTATGAACATTCAGTCTCCAGTACTATTAACTAACAACCAGCAGCTAGCTACTTTCTACAATACAGAAGACTACTCATCGCCCCGTAGTAGGACATCAATTATCTCACTCAAAAAATTCTCAATTGTGGTGCTACAAACAACTTTAGAGTCTATAAGATTCCCAGAAGCTTAAACACCACAACTCATATACTAGCAAATTAGAGTTTTTATTTTTCATCTTTGTATTCCACCACTATGACTATATCCTGGTCCAATCTTGATCATGTAACCAGGTGCCCCCTCCGAGAGGCTCTGAACTTTGTAACCTTGGAGGGCATCTCCCTCTTTGCAGCTCCATGCTGCTAATAAATCAAGTTACTTATCAAAAAAAATATATATATACTCCCTCCATCTTTTTTATTTGTCGTTCTCATTTTTCAAGTAGTCAAACGTATTTAACTTTGACCATATATATATATTAAAAGATATTAATATTTATAATATATAATTAGTATCATTGAATAAAATTTTTAATCTATTTTTAACAAAATTATTGGGAGATAAAAATATTGTTAGTATTTTTTATAAATTTAGTCAAAGTTAAAAAGTTTTTCGCGATTATCGTCTAAATTTTTAACATAACTACTTCTGTCTTCAAAATTACTTTTGAACCTAGTTTCACTAAAGGATTATCAGAGCGATCGTCTCAGTCCTTAAACACAATTTGGACTTTTTTTATTCATAGATTATCAAAGTGTGTTTGAGTCCTCAACCTTTTCTTTTTAGTTCAACTTCACCCTTGAGCTACATGGAACACTACCACACTATCAGGCCTATTCAACTCTAGCATCGGTTGTGATAGGAGATAAAAAACATAATATGAGACCAAAAAATATCACTAGTGGACGGTCTAAATACTTTTTAGCAAGGACTAATAATTCTAATGCATTATTGCTACTCCGTATTGTGGAAGCAAAATTGCAGCTGCCACGAAAACTATTTCTAGCAACAGGCTCAACTAATAACCAAAATAATATGTTTTTGCAAATAAGCTAACAATAATATTTAGTTATTGAAATGAGAAATAGAATTATAATTACACAATATGATATCTTAATTGGGGACAAATCTTGACGAATTCAATTATTCATATTCCATGATATTTTGTTCCATACTCATATTGATGTCAAAATATGGATATAAACGCCAAAAGTATGTTATTCGATTCAATAGCTAGGGGCAATGTTAAGGATACTGTTACCTAACGATCACCATTCATCTTGAATTGTAGGTAGGTGGTCTAACCAGGTGCGGCATTGCGACATTCCACATAGGGCAAAGGACTAAGTTGATCTGGAAAGAAAGGCTTGCAAATGTCCTTGGAAATTTATGGATAAAATTGAGCCCAAAACACAAAGCTTAATGACTAAAATGGTCTCTTTGATAGTTCTAGGATAAAATTGGGACCAAAAGAAAATTTGGAGTACTGAAATGATTATTTTAAAAATTTAGGGAGCAACTAAACTATTCTGCCAAAAGATATGCAATGATGACGACGACGATGTTGGCATTATATGCACCGTAGGTCATTTTGGACTTGTCCACAAAGATCGAATGTGTTTTTGTTTACTATTTATTTTAGAAAATAAAATGGTTTATTCATTTATGAGAGTAGTAACGTGGACAAGAAATTTGAGAAAAAATGTGAAATATCGGAGTAGAAAGGATCCCAACATCCTATATACATGCCAAGACAAGCAACAGGACAGGAGTAGAAAGCAGAGCAAGGTACTATCCTAGTGGTGTTTGGTTCATCCATTAAACTTTAGTCCATATCACATTAGATATTTAGATACTAATTTAAAATATTAATAGATTAATTACAAAACTAATTACATAGTGTTAACACCAGATTTTCGCACGCATAAGGAGATGACAGATGGGCCAGTGTGTGGAGATGGGCGTATGAGGCATTCGGCAGGTATCCATGCGGTCGGCTAGTTTCCAAGGATTCGGCAACTGCTTATGCGGTCGGCTATTCTGAGAAAAGGGGGTTTCCGTTGAAGCAACGAAAGCAAGAGCCGATCGGACAACAAAATTGCGACAATTAAGGCAATGAAGATTCCGAAGGGAGTCGAAGGCCAAAAATATTGTATTTTTCCTTTAACGTTTCATAGTCGTGTCCTCTTAGGACTTATATTGTGTCCAGGGTATAAATATAAACCCTTGGCTATTGTAAAAAGGGGTTCACAACCACATCAATACAAACCGGCCCTGTGCCACCTTTCGAGTCCTTTGTCGTGTCGTCGAGTTCTTCGAGAGGAATCATCGATCCGTCGACCTCCGTAAGTCCCGACAACCTTGTTATCATGTCTAGTATCATGCGATGGATTTAGATATGATGCAAGTAGTCTTGTTTGTTTCCAATGGTCGTGCGGCGGATCTTTGTTAACAATCAAGAAATCTTTGCTTATGCTTCGCTTATGAGTAAATACCGTGCGGCGGGTGTTTACTCGGTATGTCTAGCAAAAGCGAGATAGTTATCGGCTCTATTAGATTCGGCAAGATCTAGTAGATTCATTAAGTTACCATGTTTTGCATGATTTTAATTGATTTTGTAACACTCTTTTGCCCAATCTAGTTTGATTTTGTTCGGCCTCTCTTTATAAATCGCATGATCATGATGGCCGAATTAATTTCTAATCTAGATTGTTACGTGTTGTGGGTTCATACACGTCAATCACGCTTGAGCTTCGATAAAACTAGGTATCGTGCAGCAGATGCAGGTTTTAGATTTGTTTGATCGTGTTTGTTTGCATGTTCCTTCTTCATAGATCTCAATTCGGCTAGTTTGCCGAGCTTGGTTATACGTCAATTTGTAATTTATTTTCACTTGTTCAAACATGTCTTTTTCGTGCACGTGCATTCGGCAATCGGCTGTTTACGTATGTTCATGTTTAGAGTTAGCCGAATGACCTTTGAACCTGTTGGCAGACAGCTTCCATAGTTGTATGCCGTCATAAGTGGCTTTAGGGCCGTAAATATGGAACTGTCCGGTTTCGCCCGACACGTTCCAGGTTTATTCTCACGGTTTTATCCCTTGTCGGTTTTCAGGTCAAACCGACTGGCACGCTTCCGGATTTAGACGACCGGGCACCCGATTTGAAGCCAGCTTCTTCGGCTTGCTGTGTGTGAGATACAGTGCACCATATTTTGTGTCAACACACTTTTTGGCACGCCCAGTGGGACCTCACTATTGCAAGATGCCTGAATTTGACAACAATCAAGTTCTGGACGTGACCATGGATGAACTGCCTGGAGATTTGAGGAACCTAGTTCAACAAGCATGTGATGAATTTCAGCATAAATGCTTGATGTCTTTTTCTAAGAATAAAAGTAACAAGGTTTTCCTGAAGCAGTCGCTTCCAAGAACTCTCCTTCCCCATCAATCTGATTGCACTGATGAGGAAGACGCTCAAAAGATGTCCGAACTAATGTACAAGGTTGTGGCTGAGGCCTTGACAAATCATCAATCAGCTTTCTTAAATACTTTTCGTGCCATCATGGTTAGTACTTTCGGCCCAGCAGTTGATAAACGTTTTGAGAAAGCCGCTGGCCCGATACAAGGGCCAATGTTATTCCCTGTACCCCAACATCAGAAAAGAATTGCCGAAGACGGCAGAATTGGTACAAGCAGAGGTGGGATGGTCCCTCACGAAAAGCAACAACTTCCCACAACTCATGGCCAACTCACATTCGGCACGACGGGAAACGTCCCACAATCTGCCTTCAGGGTGTCTCCAGCAACAAATAGGTTGCAAAAGAACATGTATGGAGATGGATATCAGGAGTTCGTTGATTACAATGCGATTGATGCTTTCCCGAATCCGGGCTATAAAAATTCAGCAGGAGCATTTCTTGGAGGACAAGCGCACGACGCTCCGGATTCAAATATTGACCTTATCATGCATAGGATGGCCGACATGATGCAAAATCAATTCGGCCTGAAGTCAAAGAATCAGTCTTACGCTTATAAATCTCCTTACCCAGAGTGGTATAACCGAGTGGCACTTCTTCCGAGGGTAAAGCCTCCCACCGATCTCACCAAGTTTTCAGGCCAGGATGATACTAGCACTATAGAACATATCAGCCGTTACTTAATGCAGCTTGGGGAAGCATCTGCAGATGAAGCTTGGAGGATTCGGTACTTCCCGTTATCATTGACAGGACTATCCTTCTCATGGTTCACATCTCTACCAGCGAATTCTATTGGAACATGGGCGGAATTGGAGCAGAAATTCCATGCGTATTTCTTTACGGGTACCAATGAGAAGAAGTTGGTCGACCTCATGAGTTTGAGAATGAAAGCTACCAAAACACCACAGGAATATTTGCAGAGATTCAGAGAAACTAAAAATCTCTGCTATTCCTTAAATTTACCAGATGATCAATTGCCCGGGATAGCTGTAGCCGGCATGTTGCCGAATATCAGAGAGAGATTGTTCGGTATGGATTTTGATGATCTCGGTCAATTATCGCAACGATTGGTTATGATGAGTAATCAGGCTCAAGGTTTTAGAAGAAATAATCAATTCCAGAAGGGTGACGTGGCTACCGAAATGTACCAAAGTTTCTTAGAGGAAGCAAATGAGTATGACGATGAAGATGAAGTAGCCGCAGCTGAGTTAGTTTGGGCAAAAGAGCCGACTCAGGTAAATCAGCGGTGGATGAGGCAGCAGAAAGGAACTTATGATTTTGACGTCTCCAAATCAGATAAACTGTTTGAGTTATTGGTAAAAGAGGGACGTATCAAACTGCCGGAAGGTCATCCTATGTTGCGCCCTGAAGGAGTTAAAGACAAAAAGTATTGTGGTTTCCATAATACTAAATCACATTCCATAAATGATTGTCGGGTATTCAGAGTGCGTATCCAGAAGGCTATTCAGGAAGGGCATTTGAAGTTCGACGGAAAAATAAAGATTGATGCTAACCCTTTTGCACAGAATGTTGTATCTTTCTCCATTAACATTACCTCAAGGGCAAAGGCAAGATGAAGGTATTAACCTCTAATAGAGCGAGAAAGACCGGCGCTGTTGATCCCGATAGACAGATCACGGATGAAGAATTTCGGCAACAAATTCGTTTCCAGAATAGCCGAAACGAGAGGGGAGAAGCTTCCAGGCCCAAGGTCACGACACGTATTTTATTGGACAAATGGCGACGGGAGCGGAAACAGCGTCAAAAGCAAAAGTTTTATGAAGAACAAAAGTTCGTAGAGGAGCAACAGAGGTACGGAGAGAAAATGTACCGAGAAGAACAAGAATATATAAGAGAGCAAGAGCAATCTCATTGGGGGTGCTCATTCTTCAAGTATTGTTGGAATGAAGGCTTGAAGCTGCCTGTTAAGAACAATTGCCCTGAATGCAATGATCAATATTCTGAATACAGGCAGTCTCGGGTCAACCGCCGTTCAGTCCATGAAAGGCTTAGGATGCAGTTCCCTAAGGATGATCGGCGCTTAAAAATGGGTAGTTCTGAAAATCGGCAAAGGAAAAGATTTGCCGATCGAGATTGGGCTCACGCTGAGGAAGAAGAGTACCGTGAGTATGTTTGGCAGAAAGGACAGTGGTGTCCACCAGGATTGAGAAAGAGCCAGAAAAGAAGAGTGCAACGCCTAAGGAACAGAGAATTGGCACAAGCAGGCGCCAAAACAAAGCAAATTTGGCATCCTAAAGAAAAACCTGATGAAGGTGATCGTTCGACTAATGCATGCATGACTTTCTTCCTCCCATCGGAATTCATGGCTCCCGGAGATCAAGATGTCCAAGAAGAAGTGTATTCGGATTTTGACGAAGACGAATACCAAGATCTGATGGCTCAGCTCGTTCTGACTCAGCGAGCAATTTTTGACAAGCCAGCCAAGCATCGACACTTGAAGTCGCTTTACGTGAAAGGGTATGTTAATGGCAAACCGTTAACCAAGATGTTTATTGACGGGGGAGCTGCCATAATTATCATGCCATATACTACCTTCAGAAAACTTGGGATGACTAGTGAGGAACTATTAAAAACTAATATGGTGTTGAGAGACTTTGCTGGCAATCCTTCTGATACTCGAGGAGCGGTTCATGTTGAGTTGATGATCGGGTCAAAGACTTTGATTACTACCTTCTTTGTCATCGATGGCAAGGGGGCATATAATTTACTCTTAGGAAGAGATTGGATCCATGCAAACTGCTGTGTTCCATCAACTATGCATCAAATTCTCATCCAATGGATTGGAAATGACGTCAAAATTGTCCATGTCGATGATTCGGTAAGTGTTGCTGCCACGGAGCCCACTTATTGGGAGTACGATGGTGTCGAGTGCTTCTCTTGAAGAGTTTGGGAGGAAGGTCCTGTAATTGTTTTCGACAAGGATCAACAGCCGATCCAAGCAGTCGGCTCTCAAAGCAATTTTTAAATGGATAATCCAATTGATGGTAATGAAGGAAAGTTGGGACGAGGTTTTATGTCGGCTGATAAATTAGAAGAAATAAATGTTGGTAATGAAGCCGAACCAAGACCAATATATGTCTTTACGAATTTGTATCTAGAGTATAGATCGAAATTGATAAGTCTTCTGAAAGAGTTCAAGGATTGCTTTGCTTGGGATTACACAGAGATGCCCGGACTAGACTGTTCTATTGTTGAGCATCGATTACCGATCAAACCTGGGTATCGCCCCTATAAACAACCTCCTCGAAAGATTTTTAAAGAGGAAGTACTGGCTGACGTGAAAAAAGAAGTTGAGAGATTATTGAAAGCAAATTTCATTCGGCCGTGTAGATATGCAGAGTGGATTTCAAGCATAGTTCCAGTATATAAGAAGAATGGAAAGATGAGGGTTTGCATTGATTTTAGAGATCTCAATAAAGCTACTCCAATGGACAGTTACCCAATGTCGGTTGTCGATTTACTTGTTGATGCAGCGGTTGGTTATGAAGTCATTAGCTTTATGGATGGCAATGCTGGATATAATCAAATCTTTATGGCAATAGAAGATATTTCAAAGACAACTTTTAGATGCCTTGGTCATATTGGTTTGTTTGAATGGATTGTTATGACATTTGGATTAAAGAATGCCGGTGCAACTTCTCAAAGAGCTATGAATTATATCTTCCATGAGTTGACCGGCAAAATTGTAGCAATTTATATTGATGATGTAGTCGTGAAGTCTAGGGATCATGAAAAACATTTGGTTGATTTGAGGAAGACTTTGGAATGTACAAGGAGGCATGGTTTGAGGATGAATCCAAACAAATGTGCTTTTGGAGTTTCAGCAGGTGAGTTTTTGGGGTTTCTGATTCATAAAGGAGGGATTGAAGTCGGAAAGAAAAGCATGGAAGCAATAGACAAAGTTGTCCCTCCAACCAACCTCACGGAGTTGCAGTCGCTGCTTGGCAAGATTAATTTTGTAAGAAGATTTATATCTAACTTATCGAAAAGAATTTTGCCTTTTTCTCCGTTGCTGAAGCTTAAGAAAGATCAAGAATTCGTGTGAGGTGACGTACAACAGAAAGCTTTTGATGAAATTAAAGAATACATGAAGGCACCACCGGTGTTGGTACCTCCACAGCTTGGTAAATCTTTCAAGTTGTACGTGGCGGCCGATGGCCTAACGATAGGATCGGCCCTCATACAAGAATTTGAGGGAAAAGAAAGAGTAATAGCTTACCTTAGCCGAAAGTTGTTAGACCCAGAGACGAGGTATTTGGCTACAGAGAAACTTTGTTTATGTGTGTTTTACTCGTGTACCAAGTTTAGGCACTACTTATTAAATGCCGAATGTGTAATAGTTTCTGAGTTTGATGTGATAAAACATATGTTGTCAATGCCTATTTTAAATGGAAGGATCGGCAAGTGGATTTTAGCACTGTTAGAATTTGATTTAAGATACAAATCGACAAAGGCAGTAAAAGGTCAGGCTATTGCCGATTTTGTTACTCATCATCGTGATCCTTCTGCTAACATGGTAAATATTGCATCTTGGACTTTGTTTTTCGTTGGCTCATCTTGTAGTAAAGGTGGTGGTGCTGGTATTTTCTTGATTTCTCCACGAGGGTTGACTTTTAAATATGTCATCCCCATTGAGTTTTATGTTACTAATAATCAAGCAGAGTATGAAGCATGGCTCAGAGGGCTTCGGCTTCTTGTGGAAATAAAAGCCGCTGCTGTCGAAATTTTTGGGGATTCTGAGTTAGTCATCAACCAGCTAACCGATCAATATGAATGTAGAAGTGATATATTGAGAGAATATCATGAAGAATGTCAGGAGCTTTTGAAATATTTCCAGATGGCAACTTTACATCATATCCCTAGGGGGCACAATGAAGAAGCGAATAAATTAGCTCAGGCTGCTTCTGGATATCAGGAAGATCAAGAAGTTCTTTCTTTGGATGAAGATCGTATGGTTGATGACTGGAGAGAAGAAATTGCTGATTACATGAAAATCCATCACAAAAGGTTTCCCGAAAGCTCAGGTATAAGGCTCTCAAGTTTACACTTCTTGATGATCAATTGTACTATAAATCTATAGATGGAGTACTCCTCAAGTGTTTAAGTCAAGAAGAAGCCAAAAAACTGATGTATGAAGTGCATGAAGGGTTATGTGGTGCACATCAATCGGCTTACCGAATGAAATGGATAATAAGAAGGACTGAGTATTTTTGGCCAACTATGCTCGAAGATTGTTTTGAATATTATAAAGGATGTCAAGATTGTCAGAGATTCGGCAATATTCAAAGAGTTCCGTCATCGGCTATGAATCCAATTATCAAGCCATGGCCATTTAGGGGATGGGCCATAGATTTGATTGGTCAAATTCATCCTCCTTCTAGCAAATGACATAAGTTCGTACTATTGGCTACATATTACTTTACCAAATGGGTTGAAGCTATACCTTTGAAGAAGGTTACATCAGAAAACATGATCAATTTTGTTAAGGAACATATAGTTCACAGATTCGGGATCCCTCAAACTATAACAACGGATCAAGGGACCCAGTTTACATCATCCGAATTTTGTGACTTTGCTGAAGAAATGGGGATCAAGTTATATAATTCTTCTCCTTATTACGCACAAGCCAATGGTCAAGCTAAAGCATCAAATAAGATTATGATTAAGATTATCCAGAAAAAGATTGATGAAAAGCCGAAGAAGTGGCATTTGGTCCTTAATGAGGCATTGTGGGCTTACCGAATGGCATGTCATGGGTCTACTCAGGCGTCTCCCTACGAGTTGGTTTATGGGCATTGTGCTGTGTTGCCGTGGGAGTTACAATCGAGTTCAAGACGAGTTACATTGCAGAATGATTTAAGAAAAGAAGATTATAAAAGTTTAATGATGGACGAACTAGTAGATTTGCACTTGGTTCGTCTTAAGGCATTGGAGAATATAGAGAAGAACAAATTGCGTGTTGCCAAGTTTTACAACAAAAAAGTCAGAGAAAAACACTTTGTAGAAGGAGATTTAGTTTGGAAGGTTGTATTGCCGATCGGGATGAAAGACGGAGCATTCGGTAAATGGTCTCCAAATTGGGAGGGTCCTTTTCGGATAGTAAGACATGTGCCTGGCAATGCATATATTTTGAAGACTTTATTAGGAGAAGAATTTTCTAGAGCTATTAATGGGAGATTTCTCAAGAGATTCCATCCTAGTGTAGAGGTTGGCGCGTAAGCAGACTCAAAGATTTTTCGTGTGCAAAAAATAGCCGATGTAAAACATCGCCTTTAGCAGAAAAAATGTTCCAAGAATTTGGAGAATAGCCGACATGACATGTGTCGCCTTTAGAGCAAAATATCAATCTAACCGAATAAGGATAATATCATGCAGGAATTCTGCTTTCGATAATTCAGAGAAGGAAAAACAGGAATCACAAACAAATATTTCACAGATGCAAATGTTTCACAAAAGAGAGCAGTTTTATTACAGAAAACTCCTAAGTACAAACTATTCATCAAACAATCTGTTCAAGACAGATTATGCGTCGGTGGCCTGGGCGAGTACGGTCGCATGGTCCTCATAGCTTTCCAGAAGATCTTCGATGTCTTCTGGAAGCTCGCCGCCGCGGAAGCCGATTGGCATGACGGAGAAGTCCTCACGCACCTGGGTGGACATCGCCGTCAGCCCTAAGGCGACGCCGTGGTGTACGCCGTGAATGACGGCTTGATTGACACGGTCGTCCGCATCATCAAGGCGCGCCTCCACGTTTTCCCCTGAGCGTTCACCTTGTCGGCCACCCTGGTTGCCGCAATCTTCAGGCGGTCGACCTCTGCAGACAATGCTGGACAGGAAAAAGGATACATCAGGCAAACAAGTTCAATTAGAAGAAGGGGAATCGGGCGAGAATTTCACTGACTTGTGATAGCATCGCAGAGTTGCTTCCGCTGATCCTCCCAGTCGAGCTGGTCGATGCCGTACTGCTTGGAAACCTCGCCCAGCTCCTCTCGGGCCTTGTCCCTTTCCTCCTTGAAGCGGCAGGCGTCACGGTGGTTCCACCGATCGGAGTAATAGGAGTCCGAGGAAGAATCTGAGGAGTCGGAGGAGCTGGAAGATCCGGATGATGGAGTTCCTGGCCGGGGAAGAAGATGACTTTGGCTGGTGGAGATGAATCTTATCCTAGTGAGTAAGAAGAAAATCAGAATCAAAGCAAAGGACGAACAGAGAAATAGAAGTTGCAAGGGGGCAAAGTAACCGATTCTTACCCGTGGCGCCGGCGCTGCGGTGCTCTGCTGCCCTCTGCTTCCCCTTCGGCGGGTCGCTTGCCGCGGTCGTCGCCGTTCGCCATTGCTGTGGGAGCTAGGGTTTTCTTCTGATTGAATCGACAAAAGGAAGTGAAGAGGCGAAGGCAGGAATGCGTAACTGCAAGTGCCAATCGAGGTTGCAGAGAAGGTTTATTTATAAGCCGAAAAAGAAGTCGTGGCGAGTTCCACAGAGTAGTGGGGGAAGAATGCCAAAGGATGAAGTAGGGTTTTTCCCTCTCGGCTGGGCCGTTACTCGACTGGGCCAGGCTCGGTTAAGTCAAACGCCGTTCGGCTATATTCTTGGTTCTTTAAGTCAGGGTTCGTTCGGCTATCAGAAAATGAGGACAATCGGTTACATCTTAATAGGAAAAATTTAAGGGAAGAAAGCCGATTACTTTCTTAGACAAATAAAGGCGTGGAAGCACAAAGATAGTTTTGCGGAGACAGAGTATATTACACTTAGTTTATTACAAGTTCAATGTCTACTCATTCAGAAGCTGATTAATTGCCTTTATAGCCTCGGTCCTGATTCGGCTAACATTATCTAGCACTTTCTGGTCTTCATCTTCAGAGCTCTGGATCTTGGATAGCTTGGTTTTGATTTGCCGATCTTCTTTGAGGGCCGAAGTCATCCTTAGTGAAGCTGCTTCTATGTCCTTCAACAAATCAGCTATACGAGCCCTGTGAGACTGAATTTTGGCATTCAGTTCGGCTAGCTGAGCTTCTAATCTGCCGTTTTCCTCCTCCATGGCTTTCAACTCGGGCTCTAGGGTTGCCAGGGAATTTCTTGTAGTTTGGATGTAAGAATGCAAATCTTTAAGCTCCAACTTCTTTGAAGACCTATCGTTCTGCAAGACAGCCCTAGATGATATGTTCTTGGTTGCCCTTCTCACCATACCAACAAAGTTATCAAGGCAGGCTGCAGACTCTAGGGGGGTCAAAAGAGCAGGGGGAATATCTTCATCAATAAGTTCAAGAATGTCTCTTATCTGATCTGCATCCTGAACCAAATTGACGGTGTCTTTATTCAGCAGAATGGCCACCTCCCTCAGCCAAGCTTGATTTTCCATCGATAGAGTACGTTGAGAAGTATTTTCTTCACCTTTCTCAGTGATATAATCTTCAGCAGGGAAGGAATAACTCGTGGTCGGCTTGGTAGTATTCTTCTAAAAAAGGGGAAAGAAGTGTTAGTCGGTTGAATGAATTTGTTAAAAATAATATAGTTTGAAACAAAACTTTACCTGTTGAGCTGATTTATCATCAGGATGGGCTGTATCCTGGCCTGTTTGAGGGCTTGGCTAAGCATGATCAGGGGAAGGTTCTTCTGCCAGCTTCTTTAAAATTTCATCTACTTCAAATAATAATATGAATATGGAAAGAGATGTAGCAACAGAAAGGAGGATAGCCGAATGTTTTACCTATAGTCTCATCAGCTTCTTCAATTTTTGAATCTTCAGGAGTTTTTGGATCTTCAGCTTCATCTTGAACCTCTTCGGTTTCAGTAGAAGCTTCGAGAGAAGGTTCTACAGTTGATGAGGTGCCACCTCATTTGGGAATTTTAACCTGTGGCTGCAATAGAAGCAATGGAATATGGAAGTGGTCAGATTTATTGCCGAATGAAGTTACTAACTTAACGCAGAATGGAGGATTCATACCTTAAGAGATAATTTAGCCCTTTTGGTCCTTGGTTTCCTGGGTAAATAGACATTCTCAAGTGCTTTTCTTTTACCCTCTCCTCCTGAAGGTGCAGTAGTTGAAGTTGCAGGAATTTTCATGAAAGTTCTCAAGTTTGGAGCATTAAAACCCAGGGCAGGATTGGGTCCAGCCAAATAATATTGGATTACCTTGACAGGGGGTGTAGGCTCAAAATCCTGTGTATAGCTGAATGTTAAGGTGAGGAGTAAATTCAAGAGCGGAAAATGATGAGTATAATGAAATTACCTCACTATCAGAAGTAAAATCAGGCTGCAAGTTTTGACATAGGGAGTGGACTGATACATTGAAGATATGGGCGTGCCATTCTTCCCACCAAGAAGTAAAGAAAGGATGAGCAGTGTCTACTATCCCAAATGGAGATGGTTCATATGTTGGCAGCTCCCATCCTAATTCAAAGACTTTTTTGGCCGCTATCCCTTCTATGATTACTTCCCTGGGCTTTATTATTGTTGAGAAGAAAGGTCTTCGGGGCAATTGACCACATCCTAATTGTCTGGCCACCATGTTTGGATAATAAAATTCATAGGTGGACTGCACTAATCTTCCATGATGAAATTCGATTGGCAGAAGGTTTGATGAAAGAGTTGAAGATATCGCTGGATACTTTGTCTGCACAGCCGAATTCATAGTTAAACTTGCAAGGAAGAGTCAGATCTTCATTCTCTCTGTAAGGAAGCCAAAGTACATTGTCAAAACCTTTGAATAACAGCTTAAAGAGATGACCAATATCTATGTCAATACTAATAGATGATGCTGCTTCTCCATAAGTCTGACAAGCTTTGACCTTTGATGTGTTGCCTTCAGCATAGTTAATTGAAGGGAAACTCAGGTTAGGAAGGCTCACAGAAGCTATCCGATGCATATATAGTTGGAGCCACATCTGAACCAACCACCAGGGACCATACACGCAGGGAATTTCTCCACCCAGGCGCATCTGGAGAGTGATCTGATGCATCATATGATAGGCAGACCCCAAGAGATATTTGCCTAATGGGATTTGAGTACCTGCAGATAAATCTTCAGCCATCACCATATGGTTCAGGGTGGGTTCATTGGATTTTCCACAAAATATGAATCTACATAGCCACATGTTCATGAAGGCTTTCAACTCTTTGTCAGAGATAGTGCCAGACGACTCCATATAAGTCTGGATGTATTTAGCCCATCCACATCCAGAGCTGACGACTCTTTGATTACTTTTGTTCTTGTATTTGTAAGGATACACTGGTAGTGTCACATTCAGACCGGTTATCATAAAAACATCAGCTAAGGTAATAGTCATCATACCATGGCTGAAGATGAAAGCATTGATGGCGTCAGACCAAAAGTGGGAAGCTGTTATCAGAAGAGAGTCGTTTCTGGGTGTTTCTGATAAAGATAATTCCAGGCAATGACCAATGTCTTGATTTTCCCAGTGACTGCTACTTTTTTCCAACATCCTCCGGTACCAATTTCGCCATCCGGCAATTGGGGGAAATGACCAGTTCTTGAAGGTGTTCGGCCATTGGTTCGGCGGAGTGATTCCAGACTTGAAAGGAATTCTTTGGGGTTCCCTCTCAATAATCTCCGTTGGGTCGGGATTTCCCATTGGGCCAAGAAGGTAGGAGTCAGGATTGGCAGCATAGGGAATCAGAATCTGGTTCTTGTATTCCTTCAGAGAATGGCAAAATTGGGAAAGAAAGTGAGCCGAAAAAGGGGCAAAACTAGCAGGAAATTACCGAATATATGAGAATGAATGAGGTTTACCTCTGGGATCTCGTCCTGAGTCACCATTAGGAATTCGAGGTTGCACCGGGGTTTGAATTTCTTGAGCGGCGGCTACGGTGTCAAAAAGTGTAAACCTAGAAGAGGGAAGAAGCTTGCAAGCAATTTCGAAATAAAATGACTTTTATCCCGAAATTGAGGGGGCATGTGTTAACACCAGATTTTCGCACGCATAAGGAGATGACAGATGGGCCAGTGTGCGGAGATGGGCGTATGAGGCATTCAGCAGGTATCCATGCGGTCGGCTAGTTTCCAAGGATTCGGCAACTGCTTATGCGGTCGGCTATTCTGAGAAAAGGGGGTTTCCGTTGAAGCAACGAAAGCAAGAGCCGATCGGGCAACAAAATTGCGACAATTAAGGCAATGAAGATTCCGAAGGGAGTCGAAGGCCAAAAATGTTGTATTTTTCCTTTAACGTTTCATAGTCGTGTCCTCTTAGGACTTATATTGTGTCCAGGGTATAAATATAAACCCTTGGCTATTGTAAAAAGGGGTTCACAACCACATCAATACAAACCGGCCCTGTGCCACCTTTCGAGTCCTTTATCGTGTCGTCAAGTTCTTCGAGAGGAATCATCGATCCGTCGACCTCCGTAAGTCCCGACAACCTTGTTATCATGTCTAGTATCATGCGATGGATTTAGATATGATGCAAGTAGTCTTGTTTGTTTCCAATGGTCGTGCGGCGGATCTTTGTTAACAATCAAGAAATCTTTGCTTATGCTTCGCTTATGAGTAAATACCGTGCGGCGGGTGTTTACTCGGTATGTCTAGCAAAAGCGAGATAGTTATCGGCTCTATTAGATTCGGCAAGATCTAGTAGATTCATTAAGTTACCATGTTTTGCATGATTTTAATTGATTTTGTAATACTCTTTTGCCCAATCTAGTTTGATTTTGTTCGGCCTCTCTTTATAAATCGCATGATCATGATGGCCGAATTAATTTCTAATCTAGATTGTTACGTGTTGTGGGTTCATACACGTCAATCACGCTTGAGCTTCGATAAAACTAGGTATCGTGCGGCAGATGCAGGTTTTAGATTGGTTTGATCGTGTTTGTTTGCATGTTCCTTCTTCATGGATCCCAATTTGGCTAGTTTGCCGAGCTTGGTTATACGTCAATTTGTAATTTATTTTCACTTGTTCAAACATGTCTTTTTCGTGCACGTGCATTCGGCAATCGGCTGTTTACGTATGTTCATGTTTAGAGTTAGCCGAATGACCTTTGAACCTGTTGGCAGACAGCTTCCGTAGCTGTATGCCGTCATAAGTGGCTTCAGGGCCGTAAATATGGAACTGTCCGGTTTCGCCCGACACGTTCCAGGTTTTATTCTCACAGTTTTATCCCTTGTCAGTTTTCAGGTCAGACCGACTGGCACGCTTCCGGATTTAGACGTCCGGACACCCAATTTGAAGCCAGCTTCTTCAGCTTGCTGTGTGTGAGATACAGTGCACCATATTTTGTGTCAACACATAGATAAAAATTAATTTGCAAATGAATCTATTAAGTTTAATTAGTATATGATTTGACAATATGGTGGTAAGTAAACGTATGTTAATTATGAATTAATTAGGATTGATAAATTTGACTCTCAAATCAGCCTTTATCTGTCCAATTTGTTTTGTAAGTAGTCTATATGAAATAATCTAAATTAGTGTCTAAACATCCAATGTGACATGGACTAAAGTCGCATGCCGCCAAACCCAAACTCCCAAAAAATAAAAAAAGAATCCTCCTTGTCACTCTGCCCTGCCTAGCCACCCGGCCGCCACCGCGCAGGCGTCAACATGTCCGGGCACTGTCTCGCCTTGGCCTTGGGACGCTCACTCGGTGTTAAGGATGGCAATGGATCAGATTAAGATCGGATGGAGTCTCCGTGCACTTATCTACCCTACTAAAGCATCATTCCTTTTCTTTGCTTGGTGTACCGAAGAAAACCTCCTCCGCTGAGACGGCGTCTCTCCATGCACCCCAAAAAATGTACCCAGAAAAACAACTCTATAGAAGTTAACTATCCAGATTGCTTCTCAGTCTTCTCTCTCCTTACTCAAATCCGACGACCAGAATCACGTGTATGGTATTCTCATCCCTCACACCCGCACGTCTGCACCTAAGGAGCCACGGTTCGATCCCTTGATTTTTCTTTTTTTCCATCTATTAATCTTTTTTTCCATCTATTAATCTATTATCATCGCTCGGTGCTAGGGTTTTGGGAGATGGCGGCGGTGGCTCCACGAATAGGAGTGCTCACGCCTAGGCTTTGAGCGAAGACGGGCGGCGACTGCAGAGACCAGCTGTCCTCGGCTGTCCTCCCCTCACCGACCTCGTGTGCTGCCGCCGTCGCTGTTCGTGGCCACGCTCGCGGGCCACATCTTCCACTCATCGATGTCGTCAAGCAGCAGCGGAGCGCGGGGAGGTCGGCCACCACATGAGGATGGCGCATTGTTGGTTCCTGTATTGGCACTTCGCGAACGCCCATAAGAGGAAGTTGGCCGGCGTCGAGCTGGAGTTGATGGGTGCATGGGCAAGCATGCCAAAGATGAGGAGAGGCTGGGAAGGTGGCCAGGAACTCAGGAAGCGAGTGCAGCTTGACAAGGAGAAGCAGAAGATTAAACTATAAACACCGTGCTCTCTTTCTAAGTTCAGTTACTTACGATTTTGTATATAATTTAGACAATTTATATAAGACTCGATCTGCTTTATATAAACCTCGATGCAGATGAAAGATTTCGAGAGAGCCGGAGGCAACCGGAAAACAGTGGGTTGCGCCCGGGCAGTCGTTTGAAGGCTTCCTCGCTCACCAACGGTGCCAAGGTGTTCGGATGCATTTCAACACTGAATTTCTTTTTGCTCATCAAAAAACACTGAATTTCTTTTTTGTCTTCAATACATATATAACATATATACGTGGTCCTGAATATTTGCCTCAAGTGTATAAAGAATGTGCTTATTCCTCCGAAAATAATTTCAACAGACAGCAGCATGAAACATGTAATTCGACACAGGTATGTTCACTCTTCCTATTATAATCATTTGTTTTTATATTTGTAACTTACAGCATTTTGCCTCCATCATATGTGTCTTGTAGTATTCCACTTGATAGGTATGAATTCGGTTCTCTCTATATTTGTTGCATTTGTGTTTTTCTACCCCTATAGCTAGGCTGGAACAGCATAAAAACTTCCCTCAATCTGAAGAGCTCATAGATAAGGTGTCTTGGCTATACATGCTTATTTATCAAAGTTTATTTTTATTAATTCGGTTGTTCAAATTTCCTAATTATTTTAAAAAACATTTTTTTAGTTGTGCAAGCAAGTAGAGCCGAGCAACAAGTATTACGAGTTTTTTTTTGGCTTTTCCAGTCGTCGTAGCTTTTTTTTTTGGCTTTTCCAGTCATCGTAGCTATAACAAGGTAGACTTTTTAAAGCTTGAACTAGAGAAACTGAATTATGGGTTTAAAAACCAATGATCTGTTTGTTAAAAAGTGATTTTATCCAGCTACTAAAAGCTCCAAGAGATATGGAATGCCTAAACAATTAATTTGGGCCGTTCTTGAGGGATATTAATTGATGCATTTTTTTTAAGGGAACGTACGCTATGCAAACTAGACTCCTGTGCAAACTATGCAAACTTTAATGAAGACCACAAGAATCTAATCCAATGACTGGTAATTTTAGCACTTAAACCCCCCACTCATCCTATCCGGCTGTTGCAAAACACCCCCATGAGTGTAGGGGTTTGAGTGCTAAAATTACCAGCCATCAGATTAAATTCTTGTGGTCTTGATTAGAGTTTGCATAGTTTGCACAGAAGTCTAGTTTACATAGCATATGTTCCCTTTTTTTAATTATATATCAATTAAGTTTATCTTTAATATGAACCGTAGCGTTAGCACGGGCAATATACTAGTAAACTCAAAACTGCCACGAACACCGATTCAGGTAATAATCTATGACCATAACTAAATTCGCAGATACCTGACACCCGATTGGGTACCTGAAACCAATTGGTATGACAACATACAAACATATGCATGATATATATACATATTCAAAATAATTTCATAAGTCACCTAAGATTAAATTTAATAGTCTAACTAAACAAGGTATTATCTGTATATCATAAAACATGAGTTTTTATTTAAGGTATCCACTGGTTATTTCACAAGTAAAATATCAAATCCGAAACCGAATCGGATAGGTTTTAGAGCAACTCCAAGAGAAAAGCTATTTGGCTTGTCAAATCTAAATTGAGATAGTTTCACATAAAACAGATGTCCAACAGCTCTTCTATCTGATGTTCTAAAATACCAAGCAGTCTATTCCGTGCATCTCGCTGGGTAAAGAAAGCGAGCCGCAGCCGCTCGCCATCCGCTTCCGCGCGCCTCTTCTCACGTAGCGCTCGCCCGTTCTGCACGAGCCGACGATAAATCTTGCTTTCTCGTTGCCATCACAGCTGCAGCAGCAGTCTGGAGCGAAGGGTGACTATGGACAGGGTCCGGCCATGCTAATGGCTTTGACAGTAGAGAAGAAGCTGCGCCTATGCTGCCGTCGACGTGACGGCAGAGAAGAAGCTCGCTCGCTAATTGCTATGCACTGCCCTCTGCTCCTAGTACTACTGCATTCTGAAGATGCAATTATGGTTAATCTTCGACGAACCGTGGCAACATCGTGTGATAGAAACAAAAATAAACTATGATGCGACAGTTTTGAATATGCAAAGCGGCATTTTGGATAGGCTGTTGGAATGATCTGGCTTTTGAGAGAGGTTTCTATTTTAGAAAATGGCTAAACCATAAATTTTGTTGTCTATTTTTACCTATTCTCTTGGAGTTTCTCTTAGGTTCCGAACCCAAAAACCGTGAGTCAAAAATCGTCTTTGAACCCACCAAACCTGAAACCTGCGAATATCCTGTCCGAAACCGTCCAATTGTCAACCTTACTCGCGCAATTGTCATCCTTCGTCGTTGACGCATTTATCCGGCTTGGCACCGGTTTCCCCTTCCGTTCGGATGCGGCATGCGCGCTCTTTGTCGGGCATGCATATGCATGGGCAAGGCGCCAGGGCCGACGACCGGAGCGCCACGTACTGTATTGTACGGTGTGCGTAGGTTTGCCGGGCAGCAGTGGCGTAGCTAGAATTTTAATCTATGGTGGTCCGATTCAATATATTTTTTTACTTAACAATATAATCTGTATGGGTCATAATCGATAAAATAAAAACTAGCGGTTTCACTTAATCTCAATTTATTTTAAGAGAAATAAAAAATAGCTTTTACTCCAGTGTATAAAGGAGCTGAAACTAAAACCGATTAGAGCTCTACCAAATAAGACCTAAATATGTAACATGTCATTGTACAAATATATAATTTACTGAAACACAAGAAAAATAATTTTAAATGTCTTACAAACATTTTTAACATGAGTAATAAACTCTAAAAAGTACTTAAAATAACATTCATCTAAATACCTATAATACTTTGCTTAAAATTTTAGGGTGGTCCGTGGCCCTAGCTACGCCACTGCCGGGCAGGCATAAAGCGATCGAATCGGCGGTCAGCGAATGTGAACTCTCCTCGTTCGTTGCTTGTGGCGCGAATGCGCGATGCAGTCAGTACAGGTATAGCAGCAGCCAGCAGCCAGCAGCCACCAACCCCCGGCCCACGAACACATCAGGCAGTGGCATCAGACGGAGCGCGACGCATGTACGACGAATACGACGACGCGCCGGCACGGGCAGCAGCGCTACGGGAGTACTCTTACCGGACGGGTCAAGGGGGCGGGTGCGCAGGCGCGCAGCCGGGTGGTAGACTGCGGCTCCGCCGGCCGCCGGCCGCCGCCCACCGCCCACCTGGGCTTCTGCTTCTAGGGAGACTAGAGAGGTTGGGTTGACGCCTCGGCCCCGAGGTCCAACGTGTCGAGCGAGCCACATGCAAAACTCACTTCAAAAGTCGAGATCGAAATCGAATACATGAAGCGGCAGCATTGAAATTGGCAGAACACTCACCAAACATGCTAGCTAGGACTCCACTGCTTGATTTGCGTGTCTATCGTATGGCCCTAGCCTATCCAATGCTTGCGTCCATTTTGCTCGCAAACCGGGTGAAAACATGGGGGCATGGGCCGATAATATAAGGACATGCATGTTTGATAGCAGAATTCAAATTTAGTTCTAAATCGTTCAAGTAGGTGGACATGCATGTGTATGGCGTCGTCCTTCGAGGAGTACAGTCGGCGGCTTCTGGCCTCGGTGGCCGGCCTGCCGCCCGACAAGAAGGCAGTCCCGTGGGCCACAACTTTGGCTCAATCAGCCTAGCACTCGCCATACACACTACCATATTGCCCCCTTTGCTGAGTGCCTCAGGCACTCGGCAAAGGCCCATATACACACGACGTAGCTTTTGACGAGTATTGCACTTGAACGTGCGCTCGACTAAGGCCAACTCGGCAAAAAAGGTGCCTAACAGCACGGTTAGGGTTGACAGCCGCTTTGTCGAGTGCTCACTGACCGAGCACTCGGCAAAGAGAAAAAATCTTTCTAAAATTAAACAAACTGGCTAACCAAAACAAATGCAAAATTAAAACTATCGGTCTAACCAAGACTACACCCCCTATATAAGTTCTCTAGCACCTTACAAAAATCCTAATTAAGCAACAAAAGTGTCAGACTAGATAGAGCTCACCTAATCAATATAGCTTGCAGGATCACACAAACTTATACAACTAGTACTTCAAGCATGAGCGAACTCCTACACAATCTAGTAAGCAAAACCACAAAGCTCCTAGACACACTAGCAATGCTCAATAACAAGACTACACAAAGCCAAATTAGAGAGCTCAACAAATACTTAGCTACACAAACTAAGCAATGTAACTAGCAAGACTACACAAGTTAACTAGTTACTTATGAGAGCTACAAATATGCTACACAAGCAAATTAGCTACACAAGAGCAATAACACAAGCATAATATATGAAAGAGTAAATACAAGCTTGTGTTAGGAGTAACAAAACCAACATGATGAACAAGTTGGCACATAATTTTATCTTGAGGTTCAGCGGCTTGCCAACCACCTACTCCCCATTGAGACAAGCTCAAGGTTATCGTTGGCCCTCTTGCTAGTGGTGACTACACTAGTCACACTCTTCCATGTGAAGTGCTTACCATAAACTCTAGCACTTGACCCGACCAGACCACTTGATGCTCTTCACGTCTCGCTCAACTAGAGTTGTTCTTCACATCTCTCGCAGGGCGAGCACAACACCCCTCACAAAATCCTTCTCTAGAGCCACACACAATCACCACGTGGGCTTCACAACAGAGACCACAACCTCCAAGCTGTCTAGGTGATGACAATCACCAAGAGTAATAAGAGTAATAAGGAACCTCGGGGGTGTAACCGAGCCAATAAGTGAGTTTGTATCTAGGAGGGGGGCGCGGCAGGCTCCGGCAAGCCGGTCGGGAAAGATGGCGGACGTAGAGATTTATACTTATTCAGACAGGAATAGCCCTACATCTAGTGTGTGGCATTCGTGTTCGAGGGAGGGGACTACAAACTGGTCAAGAGAGAGAGACTGGCTCTCAAGTCTCTGGGTGCGTTTGCCGTGTGCTGAGCTTGAGAGTGTTCATGGTGTGTTTGCCCCCATCGAAAAACGGCCTTGGCTCCTCCTTTTATAGTCACAAGGAGGGCTTAGTGTTACAAAGACATGTCACGTGCGGTTCCTTGGTCAACACTACTACAGAAAGCTTAACCGAGGCGGGCAAAATAGATTAACCGAGGCGGACAAACCGTCCGCCTCGGACCATAGGCCTCGGTTAATCAAAACTTAACCGAGGCGGGCCAGGAGACCGCCTCGGTTAATACTTTTACCGAGGCGGGCGACTTAAAGCAACCGCCTCGGTTAATATTTTAACAGAGGCGGTTAATGTAATGCGCCTGCCTCTGTTAAAATATTAACCGAGGCGGTTTCTTAAGGGTGACCGCCTCAGTTAATTGTTTTACAATTTTTTAAAAACATTGTTTTAAAATCAAAATTGAATTTATAAAGTCACAAACACATTCGTTCAACTAGCAGTACTCCTTCGAGTACATATATATCACAACAACGTATCATTGTTCAATTACATGCATTAAACTTTATAATTCAACATTTTAAAAATTATATGTCTGGCAACATGTAATTCTTGATGTTCAGATGGGTGCTCCACTTTCGGAGGCTCTCATACTTGTCGCCATCCGCTAACGGGCTTTCCATGTTGAAGAACCTTCCACCCTCATGCACGCAATGGTGCATGAGGAATGAACAAATGTCCGCAACAATGCAAGTTATGGTCTCTTTGTTGAATGGCTTGTTTTGCCAGCCCTGTAGTTCTTTCATGAGTACCTTGTAGCTGTTGCTAAACTTACCGGTCTCTCTTAGGTACTCACAAATATAGTATCCACATAATAATATGCCAGGTGGTTGTTTGAAGCACTGCATGTGATACACAATCGTTCAGAACATATAGAGTTTTCACGATATACTAATAAGTACACATATGAGTTTTCAAACATACCGGGAAGTTGTGCCTGACTTGCAGGTTGTTTTTATACTTCTTCTTCTGCTTTTCAGTTCTAAGATCAATACAATCTGGTTCCTCCAAGTACTTTTGGTAAGCGCTGTACGAAACCACATTTGTCACGACCAATTTAGCACATATGTTAAATAAAAAAGAAGTATCATCACTTACAATCTCAATACGCTTTCAAATTCCTTGTAACCTTCTTTTGGAGTATCCAAAGAGTCAAACACTATTTCCCTCCCATCCTGAGGATATATAAGAAATGCAATCCAGTGGCCCATGATGCCTTGGCTGGACCATTGAAACAACGTACAATTACAACCTTCAAATACGTGAGAAGCTATGATCGTAATAGTAACTATGTGATAGTTTTCTTTTGACTTACCCGAACTGGTGGGCGGCAATCATGTACCCACGTCCCTTGACCTCTCTCATGCATCTAAACACATATGTTCCTGCGTTAAACTTCATTTGGTTACGCAGAAGTTTGCGGGCCGCCTCTCTCTCTGCTCCGTCCAAGCCCACAAGCTTTTCATGGGTATTCGGTATATCATAACCCACGATGCATCTCTCGGAAATGTGCATGGGAGAGAGGAAAATAACATTTTTGCCTACTTCCTTGCATATGTGGGCCTGCATCCTACAAGGACAAATCATGTTATTGTTATTAGCTTCTTACCAAACCGACATGGATGCAACACACTAAAAACTCGTGATTCACTTACAAGGCAAACAATGTGACTTGGGCCACATCGAGGTCCTTGCGCCGCAGTAACCGATGCATGTCATGGAAATCTACGATGACGTAAGCATCAGAGGTCAAGTAGAAATACTCCGCGGGAACCTTCAGAACAAAACTTTCAAGGCCTCTTTTCGTCGCTTCCATGTACCAGAGATGGAACCTCCTCACCTGCCACGGCTCTTCTGTTACGAGCTGGCCTAAGGTCAACATGAACTTCCCATGCACGTACCGGTCGGGACAATCATCAGAAAGGGGCCAACCCGCTGGTGATGGCATCCTGTACTTGAGATGATCAAGAGTGAAAAACTCTGCAAGACTCTCCGCGCATGTTGTACTATGACGTTGGTTGGCAGAAGTGTACCTATCAAAATGGGTTGAGCTTTCATACTCTTTGGCTACTTCATGGGCGATCCTATTCAACTTGCCGTAGTCGATGCCACTTTTTGTGGGAGTTGTAGTATCCTCTTGTTGCATACCCTTCGTTGGTGGGGAGGACATTCTTTACTCTTTTCGTTTCGATCACTTGCCTGCAGTGGTGTAGCAGTGCTCGGTCCTGACCCTGTATCTCCATGTGGATTGCTCGTGCATGGGGGAGTGCCTACTGGATCATTGTTGTCATTGTCGTCATCAATGTCATGATGACCCACGGGAGACTGCGAGGGTTGTGACGACGGCGTCGGCTCTTCTAAGTAAATATCACATCGAGCCCAGAGTACTTCTTTGTCGACTAAACTTCGAAAGTACTTGGCCCCACAAGGTGTGGGTATGTCGAGTTCATCATCCTGGTGGTCCGGGTGCATCCAAGTTACCTTGACCCTAGCATAGTGTTCCGGGATCAGTTTGTCGTCATACAGGCGTCCTGACAATGCTATGCCTGTGCCCACCGCCATCTGTCTTTTTGACATCCTACCGTATGGAACCACGAGTTGGCATGGTGTTGGTTTAACAATATCGTCGACCGGGTACCTCGGCAGTCCTCCGGTGGGGGCACCATCTGGCTTTGTACGACATCTATCGTTGGTACCACCACACCAGCCTGGCGAAACATCTGCGACCTCAACTCAACCATTGAGGGGTCATTGCTCGTGAACAAACTCCTTCATAGCCTCATCACGGCCTTGTTGGACAAGACTGTCCTTGTATGCTTGCCTAGTCCTAGAGGTTGCATCGGATCCCCAGGACTCCACTGTCTTCCAGCTCTTTCTCGACGATATGCCATAGACACGGCCGCGGTGCTCTGGGTTCCCCAGTGCCTTAGTGAGTTGGTCCTTCTCTCTGCGGGGGTTGAACGACCCGCTTTGCTCGGCCGCAGCGGCCGCTAGGATCTTCTTCTCCGCCTCCTCATTTTGTGGTTCGTTGAACTTGGTCTTCCCCTCCTTCAGTACTTTTGGCCTACGGGCTTTTAGGTAGTCATGTGTCCTCTCATCAAGGCCCATGTACTCATCCGGTTGTCCGGCCTCAGCTGCGATCCTTTCTTCCTCCCGCCATTTTGGCTTCTTAGCGGCATACCCTGTCATGCCTAGGTGGTGGTGGTGCACGTTCCTCTTCACGAGCTGAGAGAACTTCTCGCTCTTTGCTTTTGCTTCTTCACTTTTTTTCTGTGCCACAAATTCTTCCCAAACATCTGTGGTGAGGAAATTGTAGCGCTCTAATGTTGTCTTTCCTTTTTTGACAAAATCATTATTTAGTATCCACCTAAACTGGCGATGAGCTTTGGCTGCAATGTGTAATGCATGGGCCTTGCACTTTGCTTCATCATAGCCCTTAGGATACGAGAATCGGGTCAGCAGCTCATTCCAAACATATTTCTTCAAGTGGTTTGGGACTGACTTTCAATCACTGTACGTGATAGGCACCTTCTCTCTGACTATACAAGAGCATTGGTTGCTGAAGGTGCCGAGGACAGTCGTTGGCTGTAAGGGTTCTCCCTGTGCCCCAACTTGGTATATGGCATGCACATCATCATTCACCTTGTGCCTGCCGTGTTGGCCTCTTCTCCTCTTTGGCTTTTTACCTTTTGTCGAAGAAGTTGTCGTTGAGGGAGCTGGTGGTTCCTCCACCCTTTCTTCCTCATCTCGGAACTCCAAACGATGAGGCACCACCGGTATCTGTTAAGAACTCACATTAAACTATTTCCAGAAGGCCCTCAGATGTTGTGTTAATCAAAGACAAGCTTTGTTGCAAGTACATACCTCTAGCCTTGTTTGTTCAACATTGTCGTTCGGGGAGTGCTCTAGTGCTTCCCGATTTGGTCCTTGTACTTCACCCATCGGATCATAATCAAGATCATCATCTTCCTCTCCACGAGGTTTCTTTGGAGGCGGCGATGTTATCGACACACTCAAGAATGAAGTTGACTCTGAGTCGTCAGAGGTGTCCGAGCTGTTGACGGGGGTAGGTTCACGCCATTCTCCCATATTGTTCGCCATTGCAAGCTATATGATTAGATTTATATGCATATTTCATAAATGTAAACAAAATGAAATCATTATATTCATCTCGGAACTCCATTTACATACTTCCAATTACATAATGTTGTTAGTCAAGATACAAAAGTTTGATAAAGAAAAATTACATAATTGATGAATCATAAAAAAGTTTCATGTATAAAATTGGCTCCGGTTAGCCCCACTGTCATCACATCGCTTCTAAACTGGTTGCTTGTATCCAAGCCATCCTAGTTTACGAGCTTACAAGTATGGGACATTTGATCATCATAGCCGCTGCCTCAACATAAAAGAGTACACATCATTGCATATGCCACTGCCTCAATACATCTTTAAAAGGAGTATGAGTAGAGTAGAGTAGAGTAGAGTAGTAGTAGAGTAGATCAGTAGTAGAGGATAGGAGAGCAAGATACAATGAAAATTTGCCTCAGATTGTATTGCCATTTCAAAAATCATTGGACTTGGAGCTATAGGATGTTTCATATAGATTATAGAGATACAACATCATGACAGGCATGGAACCATGAGACTCGTCCAGCCCAGCCATCAGACCATCCTATATGAACTGCAGTTTATTGGGCATGGACGTGTCTCGTGGCTTGATGACAATCATGAAAACCATAAGAGGAGTTACAATGGTCCAGTACCTCACAAGTCCAAGATCATAACCAATAACTACTGAATCCATCAAAAAAGTGGCAATGCATTGATCATAGGCAGAAAGCAATTCGAAAGCAAATAAACAAGTTCATGACACCCAAATTTAGTAAGCATCACTGGTGGCATATAAGTAGTAGCAGTAGTAGGCTAGTAGTAATAGTACCACAAGCACTGGTATAGTAGTAGCAACCAAACTGAGCCCCCAAACTACTCTTAATGTTAACCGAGTTGAACTTGTCTAATTAATTATTACATCAAGATAACAGTGCAGCCTCATCCACTTGGCCACAACCAAAGCAACTAACAACACCTGCATATTTTTCCCACATCACAGCCCAACAAGATGGACTGCCTGCCACTCCAACCTGATAGGAAGTTAAGGTAGGGGTAGGTGCAGTAGGAATTGAGTTGATTCTTGAGTTGAAAGCCTCTAGAGCTGTAGAAGCTTCCTCAAAAGACTTGTACTTTTTATGCACAGCTCCCTTAACTTTGAGGACATACTGACTACATACTGACTACACTCGGCCCAGCTGGTGTAAATACATGGCTTGGTGCCCTCGAAAACAACATACCAAGCAGGCATCCTTCTGCATTTGTAGTTGAGCAGTATAAGAGTACATCATAGAAGATAGAAGAGAGGAGAGGGAAGTAGAGGAGAGGATAGGAGAGGAAGATACAATGAAAATTTGCCTCAGATTGTATTGCCATTTCAAAAATCATTGGAATTGGAGCTAAAGGATGTTTCATATAGATTATAGAGATACAACATCATGACAGTCATGGAACCGTGAGAGCCGTCCAGCCCAGCCACTGAACTTGTTTCATATAGCTTGGCATGGACGTCTCACACGGCTTGATGACAATCATGAAAACCATAAGAGGAGTTACAATGGTCCAGTACCTCACAAGTCCAAGATCATAACCAACAACCACTGAATCCATCAAAAAGTGGCAATGCATTCATCATAGGCAGAAAGCAATTAAATTACGCCTCAGATTATAAACATTCATTGGTGGTTGCCTTGCAATTCGAAAGCAAATAAACAAGTTCAACATAGAAGAGAGAAGAGAGGAGAGGGGAGTAGAGGAGAGGATAGGAGATCGAGGAAGATACAATGAAAATTTGCCTCAGATTGTATTGCCATTTCAAAAATCATTGGACTTGGAGCTAAAGGATGTTTCATACAGATTATAGAGAACATCATGCAACCATGGAACCGTGAGAGTCGTCCAGCCCAGCCATTAGGGCATCCTGTATGAACGGAAGTTGATTGGGCATGGACGTCTCCCACGACTTGATGACAATCATGAAAACCAATTCAGAGTTAACCACAGAACAAGCAACCACCTTCTAAAATCAAGTTTCTTCATTGGCCATGAAAAAATTTAGTAAGCATCACTGGTGGCATATAAGTAGCAAACAAAGGCCTCAGCACAAGCCAAATAAGTTTGAGCTATTTAGTAAGCATCACTGGTGGCAGATAAGTAGAAGAAGTGTCAGACAATTTCATGGGAGCTATGTAACCATGGGATACATCCATCCCAGCCATCAGGGAGGTAAGCCTACACCAGTTGCTTGGGAATGGATGTGTCCCATGGTTAAATAGGACACATGACAACAACAAAGACTCATATGTGTAAAAGAATGGTGCCACCTCAGAATTGCAAAGATTGCATCATTGGCCAAGGAGAACCCTCAAATGGTACTGAGAAACTCGATTAACAGGAAATAAAAATGTCTCCAATCATCATTGCAAGCAGCAATCATCCATATATAATGTATGGACTTAGACAATTCCATCATCGGCTTTAGGAGAGTAGAGTAGAGTAGAGTAGTAGGGTAGCAGAGTAGTAGGAGTAGAGTAGAGTAGTAAGGTAATAGTAGTAGGAGTAGAGTAAAGTAGTAGTAGAGTAGATCAGTAGTAGGGTAGTAGTAGAAGTAGGAGTATAGTAGTAGCAGTAGTAGGCTAGTAGTAATAGTACCAGAACCACTGTGGTAGTAGTAGCAACCAAACTGAGCCCCCAAAATACTCTTCTGTCTCAAATTGTCCCAATTTATCACAAATTATCAAATTCTTCTCAAATTTGAAGTTAGGAAATCTGCTCAGTTGAATCAGTCAGTGGTAGTGGCAGTGGCATCTGCTCAGTTGAATCATAGGCATCATAGGCAGCTAGGGTTCATCGGAGGCAAGAAGAAAAGCATCATATGCATCAAAGGGAAGAAGAAAAAACAAAACCTTCAGAACTGGAGATAGCACGGGCCGGAGACAGCGGGGTCCAAGGCCGCCGAGGAGGCGGGGATGGGCACCGAGGAGGCCGAGGAGGCCCAGATGGGCACCGGTCGTTGGGGAGGCAGAGCCGGGCACCAGGGAGGCCGAGATGGGCACCGGGGGGCACTGAGGAGCATAACGGCGGCGGCGGCGAGCAGCTCTTCGGGGAGAGAGGGAGCGGAGAGAGGCGAATTGGGACGGGCACCGGGCGTTGGGGAGGCGGAGCCGGGCACCGGGGAGGCCAAGATGGGCACCGGGGAGCATAGCGGTGGTGACGGTGCAACGCGGCAGCCCTTCGAGGAGAGAGGGAGCGGAGATTGGTGAATAGGGATGGGCACCGGGCGTTGGGGAGGCGGAGCCGGGCACCGGGGAGCACAGTGGCGGCGATGGCGCGGCGCGGCAGCCCTTCAGGGAGAGGGAGCGGAGAGAGGCGAATAGGGTTCGGAGGCGTGGCTGGCCAGGCTTTATAGCCAGTCATTAACCAAGGCGGGCAAATTAGAGCGCCGACCTTAGTTAATATTAACCGAGGCGGGCACATTAGAGAGCCCGCCTCGGTTAATATTAACCGAGGCGGGCAAATAAGAGCGCCCGCCTCAGTTAATATTAACCGAGGCGGGCTCTCTTATTTGCCCGCCTCGGTTAAGAAGTGTCAGTACAGGTAGTGGTAGAAGAGTAAAGTCATTGCATTAATTATAGTAGTATAGTAGTAGTAGTAGTATAGTAGTAGTAGTAGTAGTAGTATTAGTAGTAGTAGTAGTAGTAGTAGTAGTAGTAGTAGTAGTAGTAGTAGTAGTAGTAGTAGTAGTAGTAGTAGTAGTAGTAGTAGTAGTAGTAGTAGTAGTAGAGTAGAAGAATCAGTGTAGTGATCGAACGAAATACACAAAAAAGAGTTCGGATCTCTCCAAATGAGTTCCATTAATTATAATAATAACTTCTCATTAATTTAGTCATTGCCTACATTATTACATATATGTGTGACATACATTTCATTTCGTTGTAGGCGCTTTCACAGTAAATTTCTCTCCGTCTTTGCGAGCCCATGGCATCATCTTTGTCTTGTTGAAATGGGCCTCGATGGCCTTGATCTTACGTGGATGATCTGTAAAGAGCCCGAGCTCTGCATAGTTGTTGTATTCTTCGGGACTCTGGACCCCGTCACCTCCCACGATCCTCTGCTTACCTGACACAACCACATGTCGTCTCTTGCTGTCATTAGGCATCACATAGTAGGCTACTTGCGCAACGCGACTAGCTAATACCCACTGGTCATCTTTGTAGCCGACGCTATGGAGCTCAATGGTTGTTAGTCCATAATCGTCCATGTCAACTCCTTTCGGCCTGACCCACTGGCAATGGAACATAGGTATTTGTAGGTCACTGCCATAGTTAAGTTCTCATATCTCTTCAACCTGCCCATAGTATGTCCTGCTTAGCCCCATCGACTCATCGATGCCCTCATATCGAACACCACTATTTTGGGATGCACTCTTCTTGTCCTTCTCTTTTGTGTGAAACCTATATCCATTGATGTCATATCCTTGCAATGTGGTAATTTGGGTGAATGGGTCGGATGCAAGCCTCACAATGGTCTCATCATCATCATCAGATCCTCCGTGCGGTATGTCGGGATGTTGCTTCAGCCATGTCGTGAAGCTTTTCTTGTGTTGTTTCTGGACCCATACCTCCGTGCAAGATCCATCATGAGCGGCACGGATCACTTCCAGGTTCTTTTCAATGTAGGGATCCATGACCACTAATTGATGAAGCACGTTGTGATGAGCTTGTTGCACTGTTTCGTTCTCTATATCTGTGCGTACTTTTTTCCCTGTGCACCCAATTCGTGAGGTTCTACCTTCATGCCGATGGACGGGCAACCCAATCGCTCTTCCATCTCGAATGTATTTCGTGCAGCCGTTCACGGCCTCTTCAGTTGTGTATGCCTCGATCATAGAACCTTTTGGGTGAGCACGATTAAGGACATATCTGTTGAGGGTCGACATGAACCGCTCGTACGTCCACATTTGGTGTAGGTACATGGGCCCAAGTTGTTCTATCTGATCAACCATGTGCATCATCAGGTGTGGCATAATATCGAATAAAGATGGTGGAAAGCACATCTCTTGCTGGCAAAGAGTCTCCGCGATGAACTATTTTAGTACTGGTAGCTCAGCTACATCAATGACCTTCTGGGTGACGCGGTTAAAGAAGTATGACATTCGTGTGATCACCATCTTTACGTACTCTGGACCGATAGCCCTAATCACAATTGGAAGGAACACCGTTAGCATGATGTGGCAGTCGTGTGAGTTGTAGTTGGTCATTGTGAGGTCTTTCATCGATACCAGACTCTTGATGTTGGAAGAGAAACCGGTCGGCACCTTGACACCCTTTAGCCAATTGCACACTGCCCTCTTCTCATCTTTTGTTAGGTTGTAGGCCGCTCTGGGTTTTTCGACTTTACCGTTTAGTGGTGGTTCCGGGTGAAGGTCTGGTCGGATGCCTTGGTTAACAAGATCCATCCGTGACTTGAGACCATCCTTTGTCTTTCCCTTGATGTCTAGCAGCACGCCGATTGTGCTTTCAAAAACATTCTTCTCCAGGTGCATGCAATCGATGGCATGGGGTGTTTGCAGCTCCTTCCAGTATGATAGGTACTTGAAGAAACATGACTTCTTCTTGAATGGGACGACGACAAGCGGATCCTCCAACTTATCTCGCTTCCTCTTCCTTTTTTTGGCCCCCTCCGGATCCTCTTTTTTCTTCTTCCCGAACTCGACCTCCATCTCCTTCACCATGTCCCACACCTTTTCACCATACCTTGTCTGCGGCAGTTCATCACGTTGGTCCTCGTCCTTGTTGTCAAAGTACTTATTCATCACAGCTTGCCAGTACCTGTGACTTCTGACAAGGAATCGTCTGTGCCGCATGTACACCATCTTGCAGGATCCTTTGAGGTAGACATAGCAGGTACCATCGATGCAAACTGCATAACCGCTCTTTCCTTTTATCTGCCCTGAAAGTGAAAAGAGCCCAGGGTAATCGGTGATGGTCACAAAAATGATGGCTTTTAGAGTAAACTCCTTTCTTAGCGATGCGTCCATCATCTTAACCCCTTCGTCCCATAGTTTCTTCATATCCTCCATGAGCGGATCCAGGAACACATCTATATCATTCCCAGGCTGCTTTGGGCCTGAAATAATCATGGTCAATAGAAGATACCTGCGTTTCTGACACAGCCATGGAGGTAGGTTATAGATGGTAAGAATTATTGGCCAAGTGCTATGTGAGCTACTTAGGTCCCCGAACGGATTCATTCCATCCATACTCAGCGCGAACCTCATGTTTTGTGCCTCTTTGCCAAACTCTGGGAATGTCGTGTCGAAATGCTTCCACTACTGGGCATCAGAAGGGTGTCATAGTTTGCCATCGTCCTTGGTGCGATCACCAGAAGCATGCCACGACATCAGTTGGGCATCCTTAGGGTTCCCGAAAATACACCGCAAGCAATCGATCACGGGCAGGTACCACATCGATAGGGCAGGACTTTTCCTCTGCGTGTAACTAGCTTCTTCATCATCATTTGCTGCATCTGCGCGACAACCGACATTCTTGTTGTTTGCCTTCTTCTTTGGCCCACCCGAGACTACCTCATCATTCGCATCTGTGCGACAGCCGACATTCTTCTTGTATCGACTCGCGCCACAGTGCGGACAACTCACCAAGCTCTCATACTGGCCACGATACAAGATGCAATGGTTAGGGCAGGCGTCAAACTTTCTAAGATTCATTGACACTGGCCGGATAAGCTTCTTCGCTCGATACGTATTAGCGGGCACCTTGTTAGGCGTTGTGTATGTGGTACCAAGGATACTTAAGAGCTCATTGAAGCTAGTGTCTGACCAGCCATGTCGAGCCTTCAACATGAGCATCTGGAGGTTAAAACGCAACACCGTCCACTGCTTGGGACAGTTCTCATATAGCGGATCAATTGCCGCTTGCTTCATCTCTCTAAAATTCTCAAGCCACCTAGGGCTCCCAAACAGAATGTCATCCTCATCAAGGTTGTTAGCAATTTTCTCAAAAAGCTCAACATCCTCAGGCTCCATCGCACAAACCCTCTCACCATCATCTGCGTCATCCCCGCCATCGGCCATGTCTTGCACTAAATCATCCATGGTGAGGTAATCACGAACATTATCACCGGTAGCTGGCGGTTCTTGGTCTCCTCCATCGTGGTTTGCATTCGCCATCATCGTCATTGATGAGCTATCTCCGGATACAGTGATACTAACATCTGTTTCACCGTGAAACCTCCAGACTGTGTAATCTGGAACAAAACCATACCTGATCAAATGAGACTGCACAACACTGTCTTCATGCAACAAAAGGTTCTTGCATTTTGAACATGGACAGATGAAACGTTGTCCTTGTGGATTCACACTTTGGCTGTGTTTCCGAGCAGTGACAATAAACTTTTTAACAAGGCCTATGTATGACAAATCTAATCTTGATGACCGGTACATCCACTCGAACCTCTCCATTATGCAAGCAAAACCTATAGCAAAAGACATACAAAAAGCAGATTAAAGAAAATTAATTATAGATCTAGATCTAGATCTAGATCTAGAGAGCACCCAAATCTAAGAAGACAAGAACAAATTAAAAGAGAGGTTTAGAGTTAAACATATAATCACCTGCAGTCAACAACTTGACACAATTAAACTGTAAAACTTCCCCCACCAAAAAATAGATATTTTTGAGGGGTTGGGACCTCAAAACCTGTCAACAATGGTGGAGAAGTCATGAGGAAGGGGAAGGTGGGGCGGCGGCGCTGTGCATTTATAGCCACAGAATAACCGAGGCGAGCAAATAACAAAAGCCCGCCTCGGTTAACACCCATTAACCGAGGCGGGTGTTTTAAAGAAACCGCCTCGATTAATATATTAACTGAGGCGGGCAACTTAAAGCAATCGCCTCGGTTAATTGGTGTTAACCAAGGCGGTTGACTTCCATTGCCCGCCTCGGTTAATATATTAACCGAGGCGGGCGCCCTTTGCCCGCCTCGGACGTCTACAGGGTGGTGTCTCGGTTAATCAAACGTGTAGTAGTGCAAGTAGGCAGATCGAGGAATGTAAGCTTTCCCTATCGCAGCATGGCTCGAGGAGTGGTCACCGTCCTTCTGGGCACTGGAATGATGCGCCTGACATGCCTAACCTTGTAGAGGCTTCTGTATGCGTCGTGTAGGTCGTGGCTGCCATTGTGGTGACGCACCATCCTCTACATGTTTGACTTTGTAGAGTGTCGAGGCTTGGCTGATGCTGTAGCTCCCATGTGTTAATCCCGGTGCCACAGGGGCCCGGATATGATGTTTGCATGTCGCAGAGGCCTCGGCAATGGCTCCAGCGCATGGTAAGGCGACACAATGCCGAATACGGTCGTCTTCTGCGATCAACACCCTTTCCGTCATCTTATCAAGGGTGGTGTAGTGGCGATTTGACTCCTATCCCATTGAACCACCTCGCTTTGTACTGTGTGGATACGTAGTTGACATTGCATGAGGTAACGGGTATGGAGTAGATATGCTGTCTTGTTAGCAGGACGACCGGAGCGGGGATCATGATGTATCCACCCGAGCCAGCCTCAGGCGAATCAGAGAATCGTCTCTCGTCCAAGGCCTCATGTTGAAGCCTCGGGCGAGGTGGTGAATTCGCTGTGCTCTGAGGCCTGGTCCCCGGGGGCCTTGAGCGAGTTGGAGAATTCGTTGTGCCCCGAGGTCGGGTGCTTCCGGGACTATGGAAATAGATGTACCCACTAGCTCCCTGTGAATGAGGAGGGAGGTGCCACAGTGGATTTTAGGTCTAGTCATATTTATTGGATTCATATTTATGTGTTTACCGATGGGTCTCCCCCATCGAGGCATGGATGCCATGCAACCAGTGAGGCACGACAGAGAGGTAGTCTGACCCCTATCTCACAGGGGTGTCAGGCATTCAAATGACTGACCGACGAGGCGTGGATGACTGGTCTTGCGAAGTCGTGGGCGTAGGTCCCGTGATGGCCAAACATGATGCTTGACCCTGTTGGGACACGGATAGTGAGGTGCGCTGAAGTGGCTGCTGTCTTATCAGGCAGTACTGCATTAGCCAGTCGATCACACATGTCGTGTTTGAGTACGCCTAGCCCGTCGGTGGGGAGTCACGTGTTAGAGGGGGGAGGCTTGTGACGCCTGTGGGGATATTACACCCGTATACCCCCATAGCACTACTTGGGCTGCCCTGCAAATATGGCCCAACTAGAAGGCCTTGCGACTCGCGACCAGGCTGTCACAACCGCCAAGGACTCTCCTGATGACTTGCTCGATAAGGAAGATCCAGATAGATAGACCCGAATTTCTTGCCAAAAGGAACCGATTGTAATCTGTTAGGATTTGGCAAGTTGTAACCCTGCTCCCCGGCTATATAAGGCAAGCAGGGATCCCCTCCAAACGCACGTCATATTCTAGTCCAGCAATACAAACCAGCCACCAGAACACAGGACGTAGGGTATTACGGTGACTTGCCGGCCCGAACCTGTCTAAATGGTCATCTCTCGTCCCTGTGTTTACGCTTTGCAGACGTCTCGCACGCCTCCACCGTCTAATCTACTACCTTGGGCATACCCCTCGGTAGACTGTCGACCATATTCCATCGACAGTTGGCGCGCTAGGTAGGGGGTGTGTGCTACGACACCATGATCTACCAAGCGGTCACTTTCCCTCGCTCCATGGTTCTTCCGGAGGCTGGCACCACTTTCCAGATCGGATCTATGATCTGGACCATCGGCGACTACGCCCTGCTCCAAAAACTGTGGAATCTGCGCAGCTTCCTGCGTCGGACGCCCCGCCGTCCACCCATTGCGTCACCACACCGACACATCGCCTGCCAAGGATCGTCCCCTGTGACGACCTGATTAAAGCCATCGACCGGGCCAACCAAGGGATCGCGGAATGCATCGACGCCATCGAGGTAGCTCGCATGCAGCTCTCCAACCGCCCTCGTCTCCAACAATTTTCAGGTACGCCATCAGAAGTCTCCAGTGCTCAACCCGCCCGCCGCCCCAAATCGGATCTGCATCTGGCTCGTCGCCACATTTCGTCAGCAACCTCCATGCCCTTCGGGCTACGCGGCGCGGCTTCTACGTTCCAGCACCGGGTGCTGCAACAACTCTCCGACCAGCTCTAGTCTTTCGGCTCCGACCAGGTGGCTCCGACCAGCGCGCGCGACCAGGCGACTCCAACTCCACTCATCGGCATGGTGACTCTCCACGAGATCTCCGGTGACACCATCTCGGCGACTTCAGCGTCTGGGTCTACTACGACGAACGGCTCCGTCTCCACACAGTCTACGACTGTCGTCTCCACCGAATCCGGCGCTGACTTTCCACCGTACCGCGGTGGCACCATCTTCAACATCTCTGCCGATAGCCCTCCACAACCGAATGAAATGGATCGCGAGCGCAACAACCGGGAGCAACGCAACGTCGACCGACAGCGCCGACGTGATGACGAACGACACAACCAGGAGCGCCGCAACCGGGAGCACCATGATGACGAACGCCGTGACCAAGAACATCGAGATCGGGACAACATCGGAGGCCGCGACCTCATCTATGAATTCGACAGGGTCGACGACCAGCCTGTCTACCCGACTCCAAGCGCCAACCTCGCTGTCGTCGTCAATGAGCTATCCAAATTTCCCATCACTCCGGAGCTACGGAAGGTCGTCACCCACGTCAAGGCTATCGCTGTGCAGTGCAACGAGAAAGGGCGCCATCCTTCTCCTTCCGGTTTGTCATACAGCAGGACACTGCCGAGTTCTCATCCCTCCCGCAGGAGGCAGTCACCGCCGCGTCGTGACCAAGAAGTCTCCCATGGCAATCGCGCCCATCATCGAGCTCCAGCTCACGACGCTTCAACAGGGCCTCGCCCCTTCACCTCCCGGCTCTGAGCCGTCCAGTGGCCTCAGGGCTTCAAGGTGAACATGGTGGACAAATATGATGGGAAGGCCAACCCGGAGCAGTGGCTGACCACGTACGAGATCGCCAATCAAGCAGCCGGAGGAGGATCCGACGTGATGGCCAAGTACCTCCCTGTCATGCTTGGCTCCACAAGCTCGCTGAGAACTCCATTGACACCTGGGAGCAGCTGAAGGAAGTCTTCGTCAAAACGTACAGCGCTACTTGCGTGCAGCCGGGAACGCGCTACAACCTCCAAAATGTCCACCAGGAGCACGATGAAAGCCTTCGGAGACACATTCGTTGTTTTCCAACATGCGCCTGACGATTCTAGAGATCACCGACGCTGAAGCCATCTCCACCTTCTCCAACGGCCTGCGTCACAAGGAGCTCCATGACAAGATCATCCGCAAGAAGGTGGCTACGGTCACCGAACTCATGACGATCGCCAACTCCTATGCCAACGCCGACGATGCCCATCGCCATCACGAGCGTCCACGTCGTCGATCACGATCTCAGGAGCGTCGTCGCGAAGATGAACGCCACGATGAACGACGCGATGGAGGACGCAACCACCGCCCTAGAAACCGTGACCGTCGTGACGATTGGGACCGCCGCCATGATCGCCTGGAATCTTCTCGCCAAAGGTCGGATCACCGTCGGCGTGACCGTCGCTACATCGCCAACACCAACGCTCGCCCAAAGCGCACCTACGACAACGAGTATGAGAAGCTCCTCAACGGTCCCTGTCCTCTTCACAAGAACGCCAAGCACTCCATGCGTGAGTGTGACATCATCGCCCGTAACATACGCGGAAACAACAAGAAGCGGCCACGAAACGACAACGACAAGGACAAGGACGCCGACCCTCAGGAGCCTGCCTTTCGAGCACCTGCGAGGACACTCTCCATCTTCGGCGGTAACATTGTCATCGAGACTGAGCAGAAGCTGTGTCAAGTACGACGCGACATCGCCTCCGTGGCGGCCATCACCGACGACCCCGCCAACGTCCGCTACCTCAACTGGTCAGAACGCCCCATCACCTTCTCCAAAGATGACCAATGGTCAGACGACAAGTATCCCGGGCTCTTTCCCCTCGTCATCGACCCGGTGATCTCCAACTGCCGCTACCGGAAGGTCCTCGTCAATGGTGGGAGTGCCCTCAACATCATCTTCGCTTCTGCCTTCCGCGAGCTCGACTACTCCAAGCGGGACCTGTTCCCGGCAAACTTCCCATTCTGGGGCATCGTACCAGGGAGGCCTTCCATGCCCGTTGGGCAGATAACCCTCCCAGTGCAGTTCGGCATGCCCAACCACTTCCGCGAGGAGTACATCACCTTCATCATCGCCGACTTCGACACCGCCTACCACGCCATCCTCGGTCGCCCGACGCTCTCCAAACTCATGGCTGTTCCACACTATGCCTACCTCGTGCTCAAGATTCCGACAAAGAAGGGCATCCTCAGCCTTCGGGCAAATCTCCAGGTGGCGTACGAATGCGAGCAGGAGACCATCAACTCCGCGGAGACACGCCAACAGATCGAAGGCGTCCAGGACTGCATCTCCAACGCCGCCAAGCTCTGCCCCGATGATCTCGAGATCCCGGAGACCTCCGATCAGCGCTCCAACAAGAAGTCCAAGAACACGAAGCAGGTGGCCCTATTGGACGGAGCTCCGGAGAAGACTGCCGTCATCGGCACCAACCTCGACCCTAAATAGGAAGACGCGCTCGTCAGCTTCCTATGGAGCAACGTCGACGTGTTCGCCTGGAAGCCAGTGGACATGCCTGGAGTTCCACGGAAGTTCATCGAGCACTCCTTGAACATCTCCGCGACTGCCAAGCCGGTTCGCCAAAAGCTTCGTCGCTTTGCGCCAGACAGGAAGGAGGCAATTAGGGTAGAACTCACCCGACTCCTAGCTGCCGGTTTCATCAAAGAGGTGTATCATCCGAATTGGTTGGCCAATCCGGTCCTTGTACTTAAAAAGAATAAAGAATGGCGTATGTGTGTTGACTACACCGACCTCAATAAGCATTTCCCTAAAGACCCCTCCCTCCTCCCTCGCATCGACGAGGTCGTCAACTCCACCGCCGGGTGCGAACTCCTCTCCTTCCTCGACTGCTACTCTGGCTACCATCAAATTGCCCTGAAGGTGGAGGATCAGATCAAAACAGCGTTCATCACGCCCTTCGGCGCCTACTGCTACACCACCATGTCATTTGGGTTAAAAAACACTAGAGCCACGTACCAGCGTGCAATCCAGGATTGCTTGAAGGACCTCATCCCCGAGAAGGTTGAAGCCTATGTGGATGATGTCATCGTCAAAACTCGCACCACCGATACACTCGTTGCCGACCTCGAGGCAACCTTTAAGGCCCTCAATACGTTCAAGTGGAAGCTCAACCCCAACAAGTGCATCTTCGGCGTATCATCGGGAATCCTCCTCGGCAACATCGTTCGTCGCGACGGCATTCGCCCAAAACCTAACAAGACCTCGGTCGTCCTCCACATGCGAGCTCCCTCCAATGTGAAGGACATCCAGAAGCTCATCGGGTGCATGGCGTCCCTCAGCCGTTTCATCTCCAGGCTCGGTGAAAAGGGGCTACCCTTCTTCAAACTCCTCAAATCTGGCGAAAAGTTCATTTGGGACGCTGAAGCCGATCGCGCATTCTCTGACCTGAAGAAATACCTCACCCAGCCTCCTGTGCTTGCCACACCCAAGGAGAAGGAGCCTTTGCTGCTCTACATCGCCGCCACAAATCGGGTCGTCAGCTCCGTCATCGTCGTCGAACGTGAGGAAGTCGGCCACTCGTACCCCGTCCAGTGACCGTGCTACTTCGTCAGCAGGGTGCTGAACGACTCCAAGACCCGGTACCCCCAGGTACAGAAGCTCCTCTACGCGGTTCTTATTACCGCCCAGAAACTGTGCCACTACTTCCAAAGCTCCGAATGGGTCACCGTCGTCACCGAATTCCCCCTTGGAGTCATCCTCTGCAACAAGGACGCTACAGGATGCATCATCAAGTGAGCCATCGAGCTCGTCTCCTACGACATCACCTTCTAGGGTCGCCAGACAATCAAGTCTCAAGCGCTCACCGACTTCGTCGCAGAATGGACGGACATCCAGACTCCAGTACCGGCAGAAGCGCCAGAGCATTGGGTCCTCTTCTTCGACGGATCCCTCACTTTGCACGGCGCCAGCGCTGGTCTCCTCTTCACGTCTCCTTCTGGCAAAAAGCTACGCTACGCTCTACGGTTGCTGTTCCCAACTTCCAACAACGCCGCCGAATATGAAGCCGCCTTCCATGGTCTCCGAATCGCTAGCGAGCTAGGCGTCAAGCGCCTCATGGTATACAGCGACTCTGCCCTCATCATCAATCAGCTCAACAAGGACTGGAACTATTCCAATGACAAGATGAACGCCTACTGCACAGCCATCCAGAAGCTTGAAGACAAGTTCTTCGGCGTTGAACGCCTACCTACCACGTGACCGGAACCAGGCGGCCGACGAGCTATCCAAGCTGGCGTCATCACGATCTCCGACTTCAGCTGGCGTATTCATCCATGACCTGCACGAACCCTCCATCGCCGACCACTCAAGCTCCGCTTCATCAACGGATGCCACGTCTCCGCCCCGCCGGCGGGACAGCTGGTTAACGCCATCCCTACAAGTCCATCCGACTGGCGGGAAGACATCATCAAGTATCTCTCCGAGAAACTTGTCTCCGCTGACAAGGCCAAAGCCGAGAGCCTAGTTCATCACGTCAACAACTACGTCTTGGTCGATGGCGCACTCATGCGCAAAAACTCCAGAAATGAAGTGCTCCAAAAATGCGTCTCCAGGACAGATGACCTCGAGATCCTCTTCGACATCCATGCCGGCGAATGCGTGAATCACGCGGCTGCAAAGACGTTGGTATGCAAGGCTTTCCGTGTAGGATTCTACTGGCCGATAGCGGTTGCTGACGTCGAGCAGCTCGTACGCACCTGCGAGGGGTGCCAATTCTTCGCCAAACAAATTCACGTCCCCGCGCAAGAGCTCCAAGCAATACCGGCCTCGTGGCCCTTCGCCTGTTGGGGACTCGACATGATCGGCCCTTTCCGACCATCTCCGGGCAGCTTCAAGTGGATCTACATCGCCGTCGACAAGTTCTCCAAGTGGATTGAAGCAAAGCCAATCACCAAGGCGACCGCCGAAAACACCGTCTCCTTCATCGACGAGATCATCCACCGCTTCGGCCTCCCGAACTCCATCATCACCGACCTTGGATCCAACTTCACCGGCAACATCTTCTGGGACTTCTGCGAAGGGCACGACGTCCTCGTCAAGTACGTCTCTATAGCCCATCCCCGAGCAAATGGCCAGGCCGAGCGCGCCAACGGCATGATCCTCGACGCCCTGAAGAAACGCCTCTACCAGAAGGACGAGAAGCACCCTGGTCACTAGATGCGGGAGCTCCCCTCCGTACTCTGGGGCCTCCGCACTCAGCCTAGCCGTAACACCGATGTTTCACCATACTTCATAGTCTTCGGCTCGGAAGCCATCATCCCTGCCGACGTCGTCTTCCGATCCCCGCGCGTCGAGAACTACGATGAAGAGGCCTCCGACCAGGCACGCTGCAACGATATCGATCGCCTTGAAGAAGAACGGCTGGCATCCTGCCTCCGCACCACCAAATATCTCGAAGGAGTTTGCCGCTACTACAACTGCAATGTCAAGGACCGATCCTTCATCGTCGGTGACCTTGTCCTCAAACGGAAACTCAAGACCGACGACTTACACAAGCTTTCATCGCACTAGGATGGACCCTACATGGTGAAAGAGGTCAACCGACCAGGCGCCTACCGTCTCTCCGATCTCGAAAGCGTCGACATACCCAATTCCTAGAGCATCGAGCATCTTCGAAGGTTCTACGCATAAGCGACTTACACTACATGATGAATAAAGATTCGCCGACTGCTCCAGCTCGTCTCCGGAAGATTCGCCGACTGCTCCAACTCATCTACGGACGATTCGCCGACTGCTCCAGCTCGTCTCCGGATGATTCGCCGACTGCTCCAGCTCGTCTCCGGATGATTCGCCGACCACTCCAGTTCGTCTCTGGATGACTCGCCGACCGCTCCAGTTCGTCTCTGGATGACTCATCGATTGCTCTAGTTCATCTCTGGATGACTCGCCGACTCCTCCACATCGTCTCTGGACGACTCGCCGACCTCTCCAAACAGCCTGGCTGACGCTGAAGGAGTTTCAGAGCAGGGGCTACTGCCACCGCCGGACGCGTGCATTAGCGCCTGCCCTCTACGCTATGGCGGCCAGTAGTCCTCCCAAGTGACATCCTGACCTCTCCACGCATGCATGAGCGTCTGCCTTCTGCGCTACGAAGGGAAGGCTAAGCTTGGGCTGAGACCTCCAGAGGCTATACATCCAGTGCCTGTATGTGCCGTTTATGCGCTCGTTCTCCATACGGTCTTCAAGCAGCCTGACTGATGCCGACGAAAACTCAGAGCCGGGGCTATTATCACCATCGGACGCATGCATGAGCGCCTGCCCTCTGCACTACGGTGGCCAACAGCTCTCCCAAGGGACGTCCCGACCTCTCTACGCGTGCACGAGTGTCTGCCCTTTGCGCTACGAAGGAAAGGCTAACTTGGGCTGAGAATTCTGTGGCTATACGCTCAGTGCCATCATTCGCGCTATCCACGCGCTCGACAACGGTCTCCAGTCGCCCAGGTCACACCACGATCAAACCTCTCGGAAAAGACCTTGACTGTGGTACCTCCCTACGCATGCACGAGCGTCTGCCCTCTGTGCTATGGGATGCCAGCAGTGGTTCCTTGGGCGACACCCTTGACTCCTACACGCAAATGAGCTCCGCGCTCTACGCTACGGATCCTGGGATAACCCAAGGCCAAACTGTTCATCGCTACGGCTCACGACTATTGGGTCTGCGAAATTCGGGGAACGAACAAAACACGCCGACTCGCTTCAAGTTTTGATTCTGTTCACCCAAGAGTCTTTCTACAGACTATCTCCTAAAAATACAAGCTATTGGTGCTCGACACCAAACAAATCTACACCTCCGACGAGGGCTTCGGCAGCCGGCTCTGCCTCTTCTTCCAGGCGCACCATTTCCACTTCCGACGTGTTCGCCGCAAGGCCAGCGCCCAGCCTCGACATCTCCATCCGCGGATAACGCGAACGAAGAATGGCGAGGCCATGAGCCGCCACGCTCTGCGCCGCCGCCTTGGTGTACATCTAGAAGCGCCCCCACAGGCCCCGCGCCTTCTGAACGACATGATCGCCGACCCTCCGCTCCTTCTCCACTGGGAAGAGAGGCTCCTCGTCGATACACTGCACCAACGGGGCCACCTCCTCCGCCAGTGACCAGAAGCGGTCATGGTAACCTTCGATCCGTCGCTGCAGATCTGCAAATTGCATTTGCACATTTTCCCAGTAAGCTGCACGCGTCAAACCAGAGAGTAAGAGGTCAATTCCGAAAAAACTCCGACCACACTACACCGAGAAGACCTACCGGCGTGCATCGCCTGCCACTTCCTCACCGCCTCGTCGGACTTCGCCTTCTCCTCGGCCAGGAGACGCTTCTCCTCGCCAGCCTGCATCGCCTCTGCAAGCATAGCTCCACACTTCAAGACCCCAACCAGATGGTGCATGGGACGAAAGGGACTACGACGTCAACAACTTACGGGCGACAAACTCGTCGGCTTTTTCAGAAGGCAGCAGAAGCTGGAAGTTCTCCTGCTCCCGTCGCTGGACGACTCCCTCGAGCTCCCGAGAACGAGCATGGGCATCTTCCAAACGTGACTCCAGGCCAGCGAACTGGCCCTCGACACGCTTCACCTCCGCTCGGAGTCTCTCGTTCTCTTCGGCCAATGGGGCTATCCTGTTAAGGGCAAGCTTACGCTCTTCCCCGACCTTCAACAGGTGTTGCAGGCAAATACTGACCAGAAGATAAGTAAGAGCCATTCAGGAGTAACCATGAAAGGGTGATCGCGCTCACCTGGGTCTTCTCCAACACCTTCGACGCATCCCCGAGGAGGGTGTCTGTCTCCGCGCTCGCCGCTTCGTCGTCAACCTCGACGACCACGTCTCCCTCGACGCGGAAGCGACGGACAGGTCGCTTGCTCGACCCCTCCTCTGGTCGCTCGACCTCTTCAACCTCCGGCAAGGAAGGCTTCGACACCTTCCTCTTCTTCTCCCGGGCACGACGGCCCAAGGACCCGACCACCGGCACCGCCGCACCGCCTCCTCCAAGACCGACCCCATGCGTCGGGGACTCCGGCCGCTCTGCCTCCTGAGGCTCGGGGACTGCGGATGCATCAGCCTCCTCTGTCGCCTTCGACGTCTCCTCCAGCACGGCCGACTTCGCCGACCCGTCTGTCTCAGCATCCACCGGAGGGCTCGCTTCACTCCGACCACCACTGTGGGTGTCTGGCACCTCCTCGGCATCCGCCGACCTGCGCGGGACATAAACACATCATTGACGCATCCATCCGACCAGAGTCAAGGTACAAGGTACATGCGGGATACTTACAGGCCCAACACCTTCTTCTCTCGTGAGAAGCAACGAGAGCGCGGACATGCCCCGCCTCCCGCTAACTCCTCCTGCGGCATAGGCGCACCCGCCGCTCCGCCGGACGACGCCCGGGGCTCTGCCTCCTGCTCCGATCGCAGCGGCTCCGGTGCCTGCGCCGCATTCGGCTTCGGCTTCACCCTCGCCGCTCCACCTCTGCGCCCCGCCGAGGACCCTTGCCCGAACTGGGCACTCAGCAGGACTACGTCATCGCTGTCAGACCCATCATCTGACCAGTCGAACACTGCACGGCGCCTCTTCACTGCTTCTTCGTCGATGATGAAGGCGCCGCCGGTCTCCAGTGACACCTTCTTCTTCTTCTTCTTCATGCAGGGGCGGCCTGACGTTTCCCTTTTGGGTCATCATGCGCCCGCTGCCCGCTCGACCGGGGCTCGGGGACTCGGCTCCCCTCCCCCCCGCTGGTCTCGATCTCCTCCTCGTCGACCTCCGCCTCGTCGACCTCGCCACGGCCGTCGCCGCCGACATCGTCCCGCCGCGGATCGACGCCCTTCGGCCACGCCTTCAACGGGGCCTGCGAAACGAACGCTTCATGGCCCTGCGTCACAACCGCGGGACAGTCAGCATTCACTTGTGCATTTTGACGAACACCAACAAGGCGAAGACGCATACCTTTGGCAGAGGGTACTCCAGACAGTACGACCTCCTCAAATACTCCAGATTTTTCCTCTTTTGCAGGTCGAACAAAGCGTCGACCCGCAGGAATACCTCTGACACCTCCAGGGGCTCCGGCGCCTCCCGCGTCCTATCGTCCTCGTCCCCGGCATACTCGTACGCCGGGTGCGCCCTCTCCTTGCAGGGCTGGCAGCGCCTCTTGATGAAGTTCGTTGCAACCGCCACCCCATCGATGCACCGCTTGTCCATCAACTTCAGGAGCTCCTCCACCTGCTCCATCGCCGCCGCGTCGGGACGCTCCGACCATGACGGCAGCACCTTCGGCGCGAAGGCCGGGTCACACGATGGCCTCGATGCCTCTTGGTGGATGTAGAACCACTTCGGCTTGTACTCCATCACCTTCGAAGGCAACGACATCGCTATGTACTTCTCCGCCATTCCGTCCCGGAGTTAGAGGTACACCGATCCGACGATGTTCGATGACCCAGTGCCATTGATCTTCAGCCGGAAGAAGTGGCGGAAGAGGTCAAAGTGGGGCTCGATCCCCAGATACGCCTCGCAGTAGTGGATGAAGACCGCGACATGCAACATTGTGTTCGGCGTCAAGTTGCACAGTGCGACCTGGTAATACTCCAGCAGCCCATGGAGAAAGGGATGGACGGGGACGCCGAGGCCACACCTGAAGAACGCCTCGAAGACGACGACCTCGGTGGTGTTCGACGTCGGGAAGTCCTCCAGATACGCCTCCCTCCACCCGCCAGTCACCTGGTCCAGGAGCAATCCGGTGAAGATGAGGTCCTCCAGATTCTCCCTCCGGAGAACGCTCCGAGTCCACCCGCGCGCCCAGCTCGGCACCTCCATGCGGTCATTGGACTTCGCTTTCGCCGCCTTCTTCCCCTTCGTCGTCGCTCCACGGGGACGCTTGCCGCCCGCCATCGACTACTACGACGGATGAATCGGGATCTAGATTTGGAGCTACAGGAACTTGCCGCTCACCCTCACTCGTGCGTGAGAAGGAAGTGGTGAAGACGAGAGCAACGAGGCAGGAGCAAATGAATGAGTGGGGAACCGCCACCGTCAACTTCCCCCTTTTATACGACACCGCCCGACCCTTCAGTTCTAGGATTTCTGGGAGCTCGTGCCCATTACCCCCACGACCGTCACGTCGCCTGCACCAACCGCACGCGTGCACAACGCTTGCGCTCTCCTTAACGGGTCGCTGGGCCAATGGTTTGCAAAACGGCCTGCTTGTTCGCCTTCGTCATTTGTTAATTGCATATAATTATCGCTATTATGACTAATTGTCGTGCTCATGCACGGGGACTGATTCCACAAACTGGCTATCAACATCATTTCAGGCGGACAGTAAGATCTATAGTTACTGGTCGGCGCTACAATCATACCCGGGGACTGCAGATCTTCGACTACATCCTCGGGGACTTTGTCATCGTTTTTAATATCTGCATTAATACATCCTCTTTGACCCTGCTACAAGAACCATGTTGCTTCTTATAGCGGGCCCGGGGAATATGTGTACACATGTCATTTTTTCTTACGTAAAATGACTCTGTTTTGTTACAGATATTTTACAAGCTTGGCACCACGTGCCTACAGCACCTACTCCCAAGCTCGAGGACTAAGTGGATACACTTCACCTTTCAGTGAATGTATTATTTCTTTTCCTTTGCAGCTTGACGTAGACCAGCTCAGACTTCTACTGGGGCATCGTCGGCCCCTACAGTCCGCTCAAGTCTCAAGTGGATATACTTCACCAGAAGAAAGATCTTTAATTTTTTTCTTGCAGCACTTCGCATCCTTTTGGCAGGACGTCACTTCGTTCAGCTGCACTTTGGCTACAACTACAACCACAACATCGACGGCCAGTCCGACCTGGTCGGAAGTCTACTCCAAGTGCACCCTCGACCAGGCGACCTGGTCGGAAGACGTCTTCATCAACACGTGACCAGATCCGACCTGCTCGGAAAGCTTCACAACGCCCCGCACAACGGATGCAAAGTGCTCGGGGACTAGCTGTGGGGATATTACACACGTATACCCCCATGGCACTACTTGGGCTGCCCTGCAAATACGGCCCAACCAGAAGGCCTTGCGACTCGCGACCAGGCTGTCGCAGCCGCCAAGGACTCTCCTGATGACTTGCTCGACAAGGAAGGTCCAGATAGATAGACTCGGATTCCTTGCTAAAAGAAACCGATTGTAATCTGTTAGGATTCGACAAGTTGTAACCCTGCTCCCCGGCTATATAAGGCGAGCAGGGATCCCCTCCAAACGCACGTCATATTCCAGTCCAGCAATACAAACCAGCCACCAAGAACACAGGACGTAGGGTATTACGACGACTTGCCGGCCCGAACCTGTCTAAATCGCCGTCTCTCGTCCCTATGTTTACGCTTTGCAGACGTCTCGCATGCCTCCACCGTCTAATCTACTACCTTAGGCATACCCCTCGGAAGACTGCCGACCATATTTCGTTGACAACGCCCAACGTCCGTTCCTGGGGTCGGGTGTATTCTTTGGTGCAGACATGTTCTTCCCGTGATTAAGTCGGGTGAAGAGGTGGCATCTCCTCAGGCGGGCAACATGGAGGTCTCGCCCGAGGGGTCGGGCTCGCCCGAGCCCCTTTGGCTGGTTTCGGGCGAGCCAAGCCTTGCCTCTAGACGAAGTGAAACAGCCTCTGGATCTGCTTAGCTGGGCCGAATGTGGCGAGGAACGTGCCTTGGCCCTTTGAGTTTGCCTAAGCATTTCTTAAGCGCTCGATTATCACCGTCGATTGGGTACCCCTAATTTTTGTATCCGACAAGTAGCGAATAAAAGCAATGGCCACAACTTTGGGTGATGACTTCGATGGTGGCATAGGTACTGAAGGACATATGTTTTTATATTCGCCTATCATCATCAGTTTGAAACCAATTGTGTTAATTCTGTTTTCATTGTCATCGAGCTAAACTGAATGATTTGTGGTTCCAATCCAGTGGTGATAAGAGGAGACTGCATCGGTGCCAAAGCTGGTGACCGTGGAATGATAAGCTGAGGATAAGAAATTTAGGGTTTGGTTTTTGAGAAGAGAAGTCGTTGCTTGTCTTATACTACCTCTATACTTTTAAAGGAAGTCATTTTGAACAGCGACATGGTCTCCGAATTATAACTTTGACTCCTTATTTCTATAAAAATATTTATTATAAAGTGATATATGTATATTTTTATAAAAGTACTTTTCAAGACGAATCTATTCATATAGTTGTCATATTTTTAAACTCAACAACTTGAAAGTTACTCATAGTTTATATTTCTAATATTTGACTTAAATCTTGTCTAAAATGACTTTCTTAACGAGTATGGAGGGAGTATTAGATGGAGGCGATGGGGTGTTATCGGCCTGCCCATTAATCAGGTCATGCTCATGCCACCCAATGGGCCACTAGCAAGGCCTCACAAAGCACTACCACTCAAGTTGTGTGACAAGATACGTAGTGCCAGGCTAAAATTACGGACCTCATGCAAGCCCATTTCGCATGGCCCATCTTCACATCTGTACATGTGACTCTTGTGCTGTAACTCTAACAGCGTGTAGAATCCCTATCCTGCCATTTAAAAATAAATATGGCAACCTGCGTAACCTTGGCCGTTGAAGTTTCTTTTATACTAGATTTCAATAGGCAGCTTGTAATTTTCAATTGCTCGGCAGCAATCTAGAGGTGTAGCTGCAGACATATCCAAGTGAATGCCAATAATAATTTTTGAGTAAAGTCCATCACCGGTCCCTAAACTTGTGTCGTTGTGTCATCCCGGTCCCTAAACTCACAAATCGACCGTTTAGGTCCTCAAACTTGTTCGGTTGTGTCATCTCGGTCTCTAAACTTGTTCGGTTGTGTCATCCTGGTCTATAAACTTATAAATCACTCGTTTAGGTCCTCAAACTTAGTCAGTTATGTCATCCTGGTCCCTAAACTTTATTTTGAGTCTCATCTAGATCTAAACATGGTAATTTTAAAACTTTATATCAACAAATAATTCATAACTTTTTCATATAAACTCAAATGAAGATAAACTTTATATCAAAATTGTAGCTCTCAATGTGATCTACAACTTTGTAGTTGAAAAGTTTTTGATTTAAAACTGTTTAGGGTCCCAAAATATTGTTGTATGTTTATAGATTTTGAAATTTAAATTTTAAAATTATTTTTTTGGATAATAAATGACTTTAAATAAAAAAAATTATCTATAATGTTTTAGATTGCATTGAGAACTATAACTTTTATATAGATCATGTAAATATTCAAGATTGTTTGATAATTTTAAATTTTAAATTTGAAAATCTATAAACATACAACAATATTTGGGACCCTAAACAGTTTTAAATCAAAAACTTTTCAACTACAAAGTTGTAGATCACATCGAGGGCTACAATTTTGATATAAAGTTTGTCTTCATTCGAGTTTATATGAAAAAGTTATGAATTTTTTGTTGATATAAAGTTTTCAAATTATCATATTTAGATTTAGATGAGACTCAAAACAAAGTTTAGGGACCAGGATGACACAACTGACTAAGTTTGAGGACCTAAACGAATGTTTTGCAAGTTTAGGGACCGGGATGACACAACCGAACAAGTTTGAGGACCTAAACGGTCGATTTACGAGTTTAGAGACCGGGATGACACAACGACACAAGTTTAAGGACCGGTGATGGACTTTACTCATAATCTTTTATATAGTGTCCAAGCTGAATGATTATTGTTTACGGAAAAAAATGACAGATTGTTCGGGATCATTATAACATATTTACTTTGACTTATTAGTCAATATTTTTCTCTCGCAACAAATCAGCCGTAGCCATAGTTATACCATGTGAAATTGTTTTTATTCATCATGTCATTCACTGTTAATTTTTAAAATCAATCTAACGCTTAAATAAAACCAGCAAAGCACCGGACTGGTCTGAAAGACGACGAAACTAAACGAGTCTACACGAGTGTTGGCTTTCTGAACAACCTAGTCTGAAAGACACTAAACTAAACGAGTCTTTTCTACAAATCTTTTTCGTATTACTCCTTCCGTCCTTTTTAATTATCGTCCGAAAAACGTATCTGTGAGTGAAGAGACAGTTATTTAGGGACGAAGAGAGTATATGCTCAGTACCTGGTTCCAGAAGAAGTTTATTATATTATATGCTGACCACTAACTCCCTCTTTAACCGACAATTCCATTGGAGTCTCCCCACAACTTGTCATTTCTGAAACTCGAAAAAAGCTGCGGTTCCCCAAAATTTCCTATTTTTTTAAAAAAAATTCCCCGTCACATCAATCTTTAGATGCATGCATGAAGCGTTAAATATAGATAAAAAATAACTAATTATAATTTTAGTATATACATGTCGAGACGAATTTTTTGAGTCTAGTTAGTCTATATTTGGACAAAATTTGTCAAATAACAACGGAAGTGCTATAATTTTTTTTTCCAAAAATTATCCGTAACTAAACGCGAAGAGCATCAATCTCAATACTACTAGTAGGACATGTTGTTTATTAACTGGCTCTCTCATGTATCAGCTAGGACGTTTCCATATGCGTGTGTTCATGCAAGTGGGTCTTGGATCCAGATGTACTATGTATCTAGCGCGTGCAGCACATCACTAGATCCATGTCAACTCTCATCTCGATCCTTTTGCTCCATGCGCATGTCTTGCCGGACGAGAAACACAACGAGATAGAGTAACTCGACGACACACTCACAGGTTCTATAAAGTTCAATGGAGTCAGCATTCTGAGGAGGAAGCAACTTGGGAAACAAAGAATTCCTAATAGAGCAGTTTCCTGAATTCTATGCAACCAAACAGTCAGGGCAGTGAAAGAGGTTGACAAATAAAACGTGTTCCTAGTTTTTGTAAAAAGTTTATAATCTTTATCCCCGTATCCCACAACTTTAGTAGTTACTTTGGTTTGTGGTTAAATCTCGGGTCGAGATTCCTTTTAGGGGGAAAGGATGTAACACCTCAGGTGTTTACATGAATAAAATATTGTCATGCCATCATAAGCATTTCATAGCATCATGTGCTAGCTCACCTTGAGATGCATTCACTAAAATGAGTTTAATTCCTAATGTGTGAGCATTTTGTTTATGCTTGTGATGTAGCTCAAAACCCTAATTTGGAATGTCATTATGAAATAACTTGTGTTCATTCCTATTTGACTAAAGTCATGTAAAGGCATGAAACCAAGTTCAACAATTCAAAAGAATACAAAATTCATCTAGCTTAAATATGGGAAAATCATTTAATTTCCTATAAGTTAATTAGCCCTTTCTAGTTAATTCAAAATCTGTGCATATTTAGGGGCTGACCCTAAAAGCTTTTTGATAGATCTTGAGGAGAAGTACAACTTTGGTATTCAAAGTTTTCAAAGTTTTTGTACAAAATTTAAAGTAATTTTGAATCTACTCAAACCCTGAAAATGGTCCCTTTTTGACTTTAAACTTGCATTTCAAAAACTAGTTGAGATCTGACTTTGAGATCTACATCAAAGTTGTAGAGAATTTCAAAAGGAACATTTCATACATTGACCATTTTTCAAGTGTCAATGTAAAATCAAAAGTAATTTTACTTCTACTGCAAAACCCTAGTTCTGTCCCCTTTTCAAATTTCCAATTTGAAATGGATTTGAACTGTTTTGATCCAATTGACCTATTTCCAGTTGAAATCAGCCCTAGGGTGTTAAAGCAAAGTTGTACAACTTTTCAAACTCTACATTTCATATTTTGGCAAAACTTGAAGTATAGTTCAAATTTCAAAAGTAATTTTGAAAATTCAGAAGAGGGGAGATGAGCAATGAACAGTGCCAAGGGGGGAAGCGTCCAGAGCTCGCCAGCGAGCTGCTTCGCCAGCGCCGCGCTCGCGCTGGGGAGCATGCCCTGCGCCAGCGAGCTGCTTGCTAGCTTCGCGCGCGAGTTCAACACGTCGCCGTCCTCTTCTTCATCGTTATCGCCCTGCAGTCGCGCCGTGCTTCACCTTTCTTTCCCTCTCCCTCGCCGCCGCCGCCGTCCCTCTGCTCAGCTACGCCGGCCGCGTGAGAGCTCGTCCGCCCAGTTAAACCGCGTCACTGTGTTCGCCTCATCGTTGCGGAGCTGTAGAGCTAGGTAGTATCCTCGCTTGCCCCCGTAGCCGCCCGGCGTGGCCGTCTTCTTCATCTCCGGTTCCAGGCACCACCATCGACGCCGCCACCGTGGTCAGCAAGCTCGGGGCCCTATCATCCTCACCTGAGCCTCGTTCTCTCTTTCTTATCTGTTCTTGATGCTCTAACACCCAGTCTTTGACCTTATCTCCCTCTGTCTCGGCCGGAACAGGTCGTCGCCGTCGAGCCGCACCGCTGGAACCCGCCGTCGTCGTCGTCATCACCGTTCGGAGCCGCGTCAGCCTCGGAGACCTAGCCCGCTAGAGTCGTGGTGAGCCTCTGATGCTGATGCGCACGTTTGCGAGGTCGGTAGAGTTACCAGTTGGCCGGCGTGCCGCCGTCGTGCCGTCGCGTCCGCCGCTGTTGTTGTCGGAGTGGAGAGAGAGGTCGAGGGAGGGAGTTTGAGGGTTCAACGGAGACGCGAGAGCAAGGGGAAGGCGCTGAGCCGGTTGGTTTGGCCGGAGAAGGTCGCGTTGCTCCGGCGTGCGTGAGCCGAAGCTCGCCGCTGTCGGCCATGGAGTCGGGGACGTGTCGACGAGAATTCGATTAAACCCGAGGGCCTAAGTGCAAAGTCTCAGACTCAGTTGAATAGTGCCTAACAGTGACGAGGACTTAGTTGTAGTTTGGTTAAAGCCGGAGGGCTTTTCTGCAAAGTTGGCTATGCAAGCGCGGGCAGGCCCGAGTTGGGCCGGCTTGCGCGCGGGTTGGGCCGAGTGGGCCGGTTTCGGCCTAGTGAGGTTTTTCTTTATTTAAACGTTTTAATCTATTTTCTGATATGTGCATACTAATGCTGGTTTTGTTATTTTTGTATGAATTAATCTGTTGATCCAAAAATCATGAAAAATGTTATACATGTTCTATGAAATGTGTAGTTTTTATGAAAAATATAATATGTGCATGTTTCTGTATTTTGTTTTGCAGTAAAAATTATGCCTCTTAATTCTTGAATAAGGATTCAATGATTTTTATAAAATCAAGTTTAACTCCAAAAATGCTGAAATTTATTTTGTGCACTGTTTGGATCAAAACCAATCTGTGTACCAAGTTTAAACTAATTTGAGCATAGTTTGCTTCACAACTTAATTTTCGGCTAATTAAATTGCTTTATTTATGATTAAATAATGTTATAAAACATGAAAATCTAAGTTCTTTTATGGTAGATTTAATGGTTAAGATAAGTGAATTATCTTGATCTGCTGCTTGATGCAGGCAAGTGTCATTCATGTAAACCATGTATGTTTATACAAATTGGCTTTGTTGGTTTGCAACGGTACCGATGGGAAGCTGTTGCAAAATAAATGTTTATAGCTTAAAAAATTTCTATCTTTACCATGATCATGACATGAGCATATCATCAAGCATGCACTCTGTTATCGTGTAGCTTCCGAAGTGGTCAATTGTCCGGACGAGGTTGGTCCAAAGAGTTCGGAGTGTCCTGTTGATCCAGAATATCAGGAGTTTCCGACTTTTTCAATCAATGAAGGCAAGCCCCGGTTCATTTAACCATTTCCTTGGATTTATAATTACACTCATTTTCGATAACCTGATGCATTAAATGTTTATCAAATAAATGCTTGAAACCTGTTGATGCATGATCAACCTTGTTATCGATATATCAGTCCTTGACACCTGCTTTATGCAAATGATAGAAATGCTTAGTCTTGCTTTATGAAGCTTTTCATAAATATTTTCAATGCTTATTGTTTTGGAATGATAATGAGAAAGAAAGATGGTTAAGACCAAACGGGCACATGCATCGACCCTTGGATCGATGTATGGTGACATGGATGTGTCGGTTTAGGGTTAACCGTTGTTGGCCTGCTAGATTGAGAAACTGTGAAGTACCGATCATATGCTACGGTAAGCTCTGCCTTGGTGGTTCTTAAATGAGAACGGTTAATCGCGCACTGGGAGTGGAGAGATGGCGGGAGTACTAGCTACCCTCGTGGGTTAAAGTCCCGGATTGGAGGTGTACAAGTACTCTCGGGTGGCGCGGACCCGGTCTAGTTTGGAGGATCCGAGGTTGGGGTTGATATATGTGTGATCGAGGGTCTACATATGTCGTATGATCGTGGAAAACTCCCAGATCTGGTTGAATCGGTTCGAATCGTCGTGCTCCTCGGTTAAGGAGACTCAATCTTTCGACCCACATCGTAGAATAAAAAGGAACTTGCTAAAGAAAGAAGGATAATGATATTTCATTAATATTCATTTTCAGTTCTTACCAAGTACTTAAATGATTAAGTAAAAATTTGGATCTAGAACTACTTTAGTAAGCTTTTATGCAAAGGAAAAATATTGTTGACCCTACCCAAGCCCGCATATCTGTTCCTTCTCTTCTCTTGTCGGGTAAGCCTTGTTGAGTACCTTTGTACTCAGGGTTTGTTAATCCCCTATTGCAGGTGACGTTCATGAGCAGCCCTGCTTTGAGGCCTGTTGCGTGACCGTCATTGAGGAGGACGTGTCCGGAGAGGAGTAATGCAACCCTTAGGCGGGGTTGTTTGTGTGAAATACTGTTTTATTAAGGTTGTCTCCACTACCTAGGATAAAGTTTTAAAGTATGGTTTGTAATAACGACGCAAGTTTGAACAACTGGTTTGTAAAACGTATGGTGTAATACTTCCGCACTTTATCTCTGATGTATATTATTTGTGAAATGTTGTAATACTGCAATGACTCTTGCAATGATCCTGGGAATGTAAGGAAACGTGGATGAGTCGGGTTACCCGATGACACGTGGTGGGTCTTTTGGGTTATTGGGCACCGTGTATGGCTGTCCGAAGTCTGTAGGACAAGAACAGGTACACGTGGGCCTTATTAATCCAGGAGGTTCCGTCACAGCTCGTGATCATTTTGCTCGCTACTCTTGTTGACTCTGCATGTGTATGTGAAGGCCTAGATGTGGATGGTAATGTATACACAATAATGATCAAAGTGCTTTAAAGCTTGAAAAAGAAGAAAGAGAAAAAGAAAATGTGGCCCAAGGCAAAGGTATAACAATAGTTTCATTTTGTTTTGATGATTAAGATATTTAGAGAGTATGAGCATTGGTGGCCGTACTATTAAGTGGAGTGGAACTCGTTTATGAAATAGGGTTATCAAAGTGTCACTAGATGATTTACACTTTGCATATGCATTTAGATTCTAGTTAGTGCTAACTTCTCTTGAAAAAGTGTTTGACAAATGCTAACTCACGTACGCAAGTGGTGAAAACTTGGTGGAGTTAACACATTTGCACAAGGGTTGAAGTTAGAGATGTCGTGGTGCTCTCAGCAGAGGATCGAACGTTGTTTCCAGGAGCTTGGACAACTTCAAGATGTCGTGCATATTCGCTAAGGTGGAGTTTTGTTAGATATGCGTCAAATATGTGTACGGTCCTATTACAGTTGGACTTGAGTTGTATTAGATGTTAGGATAGAGTTGGAGTTAATTTTGTATCTCAGGGGGCTATAAATATGAGGCAACCCCTATTGTAACCATGAGAGACAACTTTGCGACTGATTTGAGTGGTGGCGAGGACGCGAGATCGCCCGGATGCTAGTGTAGTTGTTGTTTATGGGGAAGAGCCCTTATAGTCATATCCCGAGAATTAAGCACATCGTTGAACCTCGTTAAAAAACATCGTACCTTCGTATCGTTCTCGTTTGCATATTTTTTCTATATCGATTATGCCTCCACGTTCATCGGTTGATAGATCTGTTTGGATATTGGAACTAACCATACACTCTAACAACATTAATCGCAGATCACCACCGTCATTTGCCCGAGTTCTGTTGGTACGAGTACAAATGAAGGAAGACATATTGATGGAAGATCGAGAAACCGAGTGAAGTCTTGTTGATGAGGGCCGAGCTTCCTTTGGACATGGATAGGGCGGCTCCGGTCCAAATCTAAGACAAAATTATAATTAATTAATTACTTCTAGGTTTTAAGATCCGTGTAACTTTTTTTAAAGACGACCACTCACTACGGGAAACATGAAATTTGCCTAGTGCCTCTGGCTTCGCCTAGAGCCAAAACGCGGACACTCGGCAAAGCCAGACTTTGCCTAGTGTTGCGAAGTCAGGCACTAGGCAAAGCAAAACACTCAGCGAAATAAGCCTTTACCTAGTGTCGTGGGACTGACGGCACTCGGCGAAGCCTAGCACTAGGCAAAGATGGTCTTTGCCTAGTGCAACCCTCGGCAAAGGTAACACTAGGCAAAGACGGCGTCCGCTGACGGTTCTCCGCCCGACGCCGTCAAATTCTTTGCCTAGGGTCGTGGTCGACACTCGGCAAAGAGGCACTTTGCCTAGTGTCAGCCTACGACACTCGGCAAAAAAGCTTGCTTTGCCTAGGGCTGGAACCTGGCATTCGGCAAAGTATCTCTTTGCCTAGTGTCAACCCGGGCACTAGGCAAAGAATTTTTGTTTTTTTTTGAGTTTTGCTTTCAAATTTTTTTGTAGGCCTTATATAATGTATACAAGCACATGTTTAAATTTGGGATCTTTTTATAACTTTTTGCTATATTTCTTGAATTAATTTTGTTTACTTGTATTTTTCCCAAAAAGGTAAATTTGAACTGCAGGTGCATGGAATAATAAAACGTAGCCATCCGAAAAATGATATTCATATTGGAGGGTGTATTTTCAAGCCGTATCCAGGAACTAACACAAAACTTTGAACGCCTTATTCGCGAAACATGAAGACCTGCTTGTGGTCGGAGTGTTTTAAAATTATATAAAAAGCAGACGAAGTCCGAAAATCACGAAACTTGTCAAGGCATCATGTTATCGCATGCGGAGGCTACGATAAAAAAATGAGAAGGTTTTAAGCATGTTTGCGATGTCGCATGTCTAAAACCCATACATCTCCACATGTGATCACTTGTGGGGATGTCTGGGTTTCTGGCATCCGATGTTGTAAATTGCTCGAAACCTTGTCAATTTTTTATCGTAGCCTCGACATGCGGTAACATGACGTCACGACAAGTTTCGTGATTTTCAGACTTCATTCGAATTTTATATAACTTGAAAACACTTTTGACTCAACTATCTCGTAATGTTACATCAACAAGATGCATGACATTTCATGCGAGTTCCTAGACACGACCTCAAAATACAGCAACTATCATGAATATCAACTTTTGAATGACCAAATTCGAATATTTCATGCACCTGTAGTTCCACCTGTAGTTCAAATTTGAAATATTCCATAAAATTCAACGAAACAAAAAACTAACAAAATATATCAAAAAATATCAAAATTGTCCCATATTTGAACATAGAGTTTTAAATAATGTAGGAAGACCTCAAAAAAAATTGGTCAAAAAAATATTTTGTCTAATGTCAAGCTAATAGCACTTGCCAAAGTGAATTAAAAAAAGAGCAGGCTTTGCCTAGTGCCGCTGGACCAGCACTCGGCAAAGCCCGGTGCCCTAAAGGTCACTGGGTCGGTTTGGCCCATCAGCCGACAGCCGTCACTCCTCAACCCCCCCACCCCCGCGCCGCCGCCCATCAGCCGCGCCGCGCAGTGCAGCACCGACGCGCGCCCCCGGCCACGGCCCCAGCCGCGCCGCCACCGCCCGCCTGCGCCTCCGGCGGCCGCGCGCGCCCCCTTCCCAGCCGCGCCTCTCCTTCGACTTCGACTTCTCCAACGCCTCCACGTTCAGCCTCGCGGACTTGCCGACCTTCAACGTCAGTGCGGAGCTCGATCTCGGCAAGGCGCTGCCGGAGCAGGTGTCCATCGGGTTCTCGACCGCCGGCTTCGCCCCCCCACGAAGGTCAGCTGCTGAGCGCACGCCCAAATCTCTTGCCTTTCTCCTCTCTCACCTGTTTTCCCAACATTAGTGAAGATTTAGGGGCTCTGGATTCGTACAAGACAGCTAGATCTGACGCGATAGAAGTCGACTTTGCTGAACTTCCCGTCTACTGGTTCTGCGGCATAGACTGCTGCGGATGGGTAGCATGTGGACTTTCTAAGGGGTTCAAGCTTTCGCAATGTGAAGTAGTTATAGCTGGTTAGTTCTCCTTAAATATATAGTTGGGGAATCTACTTTTCTATGCTTGTTAAGATGAAATCATTATCGTCTTATTTTCACACGGTCTGCACAAAACTGGAATTTCAGATTACTATCTGTGCACTATCTACACAAAACTGGAATTTCAGATTATTACAGTTCTCATATTCTGCTATAATCTCGCTCTAATGTTTGGTATAATTGATTTACACATATATATCTCATCTGAATAGTCTTATTTATGTGCCTCCAGACTTGAAATGAAGTTTGTAATGTGTGACAAACCTTGCCCAAGTGTAACCGGTAAGCCTTTCTAAGTGAATGATAAGTACAGGATGCATAAATGTTGCATTTTTCATGACTTCCTGTACATATAGTGTTTGTGTTAAACATGCTCAAGTGTTAAGGTCACATTACTTTCATGTTGGATGGACTCTTTGATTAAATTAGACGATTCTAATAAGTTACTCTAGTTTTTAGTTGTTTTGGCCTGACTGCTGTTGATACTGCTGAATGTATATGGTTGGAAACCAAAATGTTATTTCCTACATCATTTCCTACCTTGGATTATTTAATTCATTTTACTTGCTAATCCTTTTGAACTGTTTTTTTTTCTACCTCAGAGTAATTGCTACCAACCCTACCTCTCCTCTCGCTAAGGTAAGACGTTACAAGCACTTGTTCTTGGTATCGATCTGGTATATTATTTAATTATGCCTTTGCAAATCAGAAATTTTAGATTATTGCAGTTCTCGAATTGTTATTTTTTCATTGCTTTCATTAGGTTTCTTGCTGTCAAACTCACCAATTGGCAATAGCTATGAAAACTGCCAATGTAAGATTAATTGTTACTCTGCTACAGAAATATTTATTTGAGGTGAACGTAGGGGCAACGATTTTGTGGGCATGTACATCTACAAATTCTATTGCCTGCTGCAGATGCATCTTAGAACTGTCTTGTTTCTCACGAGTACAACTATTCATGCTCAATAATGAACATGGTGAAGTTATTCCATAGTAACTTTGTGAGACATCAGGGTAGTTAAATAAATATTTAATACTAGATGTCATTTTTACTAGTGGTAGATGAGGCTAATGCTAAATAAAGCTTGATATGGTGTACTTTGCTCTAGCTTTAGGTTGTAAATGCAGAGTACCATTAGGCAGAATGGCAGATGCATGCATCTGAAATTTGTTTCACCTTCACATAAATTTGTTTACACATAGTTCAAAATATTCCAAGCATGAAGCCACCAAGATGGTATGTTATCTGTTATAGGAAGTGGTGGCTTCGTATTGCCAAAGGGCCTATAAGGCAGCAGCTACTTGGTTCATGAGAACTTGTTAGGAATGGATCATGGCAACTTAAATTCATCTTTACATCTTCGAATTGATGATCATGGCATCTTTATACTCCTTATATTTTTATCTTGTCACTCAAGTGCAATCTCTTCTTTTTTTCGCAGCGTCGATCGGGGGCGGCGTCGAACCAGGTCGGAGGGTCACCGGCATCGCACGTTGGGCCAACTGCACCCGGACCATCGCCGGGATCGCACACTGGGGCACTGTTGCCGTGAGCCGCTTGCGGAGTAGTTTCTATGTATTGAACTTGTGAACTAGGGAGCTTGTGGATTTCAACTTGTTTGAAATATATTATGATTTCGGACAAATTTGGTCGTTTGCTATATATAAATATCATTTTTTATATATTGCTTTTAGAGGTGGCTTTGCCTAGTGCATTAACAATGCACTCGGCAAAGAATATAGGCTTTGCTTAGTGTCTAGTGAAGAGGCACTAGGCAAAGATATTTTTTTTTAAAAAAAAGAGGTTCCTTTGCCTAGTGCCTAAGCCGTAGCACTCGGCAAAGATACTTTTTTAAATAAAAAATTCTTTACCGAGTGTTGCGCTAGGCAAAGAAAAGAAAAAAAAACAAAACCAATAACGGCGTGCGGTGTTGGCCGACGGCGTCAAATCTTTGCCTAGTGCCAGCACGACACTAGGCAAAGTCTTTGTTGAGCGCCCGAAAGTCGACCCTAGGCAAAGCCGGCTTTACCGGTAAGCCCTTCGCCGGAAGCTCTTTGCCTAGAGTTGCACTAGGCAAAGCCTTTGCCTACTGCAAAGAGGCATTTGCCTAGTGTAACAGGCACTAGGCAAAGCAGCTGGATGCTGTAGTGACTGGAGCAAAACTCTTTGGGAAAAACTAAAAGTATGAAAATGGCAGATAATTAAAACACGCGATTGATTGCATTGGTTGATGGTAGTTAGGTCACTCTTAATGAGAGTTTTATTAGAGTTTTATCTGCATTAAATAGGTTGCGACATAGACAATTTTGATGACATGACAACGTATTTAAGAAAAGAGAGATAAAATGAGTTGATGAAACTATCTTGGCACGATTAACAACTCTTTATGGGTCATCAAATTAAATGTCAATAAAACTATAGAATGAAACTCTTTATTGAAAGTGGATGTTTTATCTGAGTTTTATTTTATTTTGTTTGACATCGCAGTCTTAGAAACAACACAATGAAACTCTCCACTGAAACTGATCTTATAGAAATAACATAAAAACATATAATATATAGTAATAACAATTAATAACCATATATTATTTAAATGTTCGTAAATAGAAAAGTAGTACTCGGATTACAAACATCATACATAGAAACATAGAACGTCAATACATTTACGCACCAAATGTAGAAAAAGCAGTACTGAATTATTGTTTATTGGATGGTTTATCTTGCACCTGCACAGTAGTAGTTTTTGGGCTCTTTTATGTAGTTAAGACAAAAGATTGGAATTCATTTCCAAAATTGACCAGCTCCGGATATGCCGTGCCGAGTACTGGAGCTTGTGTGTCCAGGAAAAACTTCACCCCTTCATGCTCTATCACCGTGCCGTCACTCGTGACATCAATAGGGTACCTGAGCAGGCGATGGCCAGTGAGGTCAGCATCCAGCTTATCGCTTGTGTAGAGCTTCCAGTTCTCGCCAGCCTTGTTGTTCACCATACGAACACATTCCAGGCTACCCGGGTCACGGTACTCCGTCTCCAGCTCGCCAAGATGCTCGTGCCACAGAGACATCCGGAGGCCATGGACCTGTCCCCTGGCACCACCCTCGCCATTGGCGGGGTCGTCGTTGATGTGGAATGGCTGGTATGCACCCATGGCAATTTCAGAGTCCCTTGCTCCATCCATGGACCTCTGGTTGAAGTTGGCCGATCCGATAATGATGTATTCGTCGTCCACTATATATATATATATATATATATATATATATATATATATATATAGAAAAAATAGTCACATTATTACATCATCCAAATGCCAGAAGGAAGGATTTCAATTTCAACATGAATGATGAATACGAATTCTTCTCTTTGGCGTACAGTACATACCTATCATCATTTTGGAGTGGACATAGATCATGGAGCGCCGTGCCTTCTGGGACCGTTCGTAGTCGCTCCCATGTGGTGGATGATGTGCAGGTTCATATTCACCTGCTAATTTCACCTCCCTGTTCCCCAAGCAGAAGAAGGAGAGGTAATCCTTCGGGCTGGCGCTGCTGTTCTTTGCCCTGAGTGCTTTGGCGATGTCGCTGTACATCATATCCATGGTCCTGCTTTGCCAGCTCAGCATCATCTGCGCCGTCCATCCCGACGGATCGCCTTCTGGCCACATCGGAACAACAACGTATACCGCGAAAGGCTCGCCGGCTTCGATCTTGCTCACGATCTTGAGCGAGAGCTCTCTGGGGACTAGCTGCACCGCTCCGATGTCCTCCGGTCTGATGCCGTCGGGCTTCCATGCAAACGAGCTCCCAAGAAAGTACTGGTTCTCGATGTAGATGAAGCGCCTGGCACGACGGATCGCGTGGATGTAGGCATCCTGGATGTTCCTGTCAACGACCTGGTTCTTGCCGCTGACAAGCCCCGACTGCTCCGCCTCCTGTGGGGTTTTGGGAAACCCAGAGCAGGCGCTGCCGTCGATGGACCTGAACACCTGCACATTCCACGACTCGTCCTGGCCGCCGGCCGGTGATGACTGCGGCAGGATCACGTTCTCCATACCTTTAAGATCGACGAGGAGATCGCCTTGTTTCTTCCACGGCCAAAGCAGGTTGTGCACGAAGTCGTCCTTGCCGCCTCGCTTGCTCCACCTCTGCTCGAAGTTGTGGAGCACGTCCCACGCGGCGGGGCCTTCGATCCTGCAGTGGATGTCGTGCCACGGCTCCCTCGGCCCACCCTGGTCGATGGACGCGCCGCCCTTGATGTTGTTCTGGTAGAAGTCACCGCTGTGCGCGGCGTCGAGTGTCCTGAAAAGGGAATGGTCCTGCGTGTCGTAGCAGCCGTTGGTGAGGTCGAGGCCGCCGACGAAGCTGACGATGCGGCGGAAGCTGGACGACCCTGACCCCGCCGCATCGTCGTCGGCCTTCACGTCCACGATGACCGACTTCTGGTGGTGGCTGTACGTCACCGTCTTCCGGTAGTCGATCAGGTTCTCACTGGCGCCGTCGATTTTGCGAGGGCAGGGGACACAGTGTTAGTATTGATCTCCCTAGTTACTGGGCCCAACGGCCCTTTATCCCGCTCCTGATCGGGGAGCCCAACCCATTAATGGTTGGAGGGCCCCTGTCACACTGCGGGATATAAAAGGGAGGTGGGGGCCAAGGCACAAGACACGAGGTTCGTCGAGCCGCCAGCCACCCCACCGACATTCCCCAACCCTAATCCGATCTAGGGCTCGCAGCCAGTGACGGGAAGCCCCCTCCGCCGCCGTCGCTGCATCGACCCCGACAACTCCCTCCTCTACCACGACGTGCTCTTCACCGCCCCGGCTTCCTCGACTCCATGGCGGACGCCGGATCAAGCTCCAAGGGCGGAGATGGTTGTAACCCTAACCCCTTTTGTCTTTTACTTCTACTGTTATGCATATTAAGCACTACTACACTTGCTGTTCGCTTTGAATCCCGAGTCTATTATCCCTAAGTATTCTAACAATGGTATCGGAGGACTAAGAATCAATAGATCGGGATTTCAGAATAAGAAACCAACTAAGAACCCTAAGTTTTGTTTGGCCGCCGAGCGACATATCCTGAGTATCGTCCCGGGCCAAACAACATCATCAGACACCAAGAAACCGATCCGGATCTGGATCGGGGAAAGGGGAAGAATCGGTTTTGCCCAACACCCTAACCCTAAGAATCAGAAAGGGATTCTCCCTTACCTGTCAGTGAGCGCACATCAGAAGAGCCCGTGGTGGCGGCCTGCTCCGCCCGCGGCCGGTCGGCCGATCGTGCTCGGCGGCGTGAGGCTGAGCGGGCCATCGGGGTGCCAACACGCATCCACTCGACGGCAACGCACTCAACCCAGAGGGGAGCGCGTGCACCGGCGAGAGGAAGCGCGACGGCACCGGTTTCTTCCCCTGCGCCGTCGTCGAGGTTGCGGCGGCGCCGCCCGGTCTCTGTTCTGTGGAGAGAAGGCGAGAGAGAGAGAGGGAAGTGAGGTTAGGGTTTGGAAAGTGGCCGCCGATCACGGGTTTTGTCCGCGCGAGAAGAGCGCCTGGCCGTCCGATCGCGATGGACGGCCAGGGTTGGCCGGGCCAGTTCGGGCCGCGGGCGAGCGTGAGCGCCGGCCCAGGCCGGAGGGAGCGCGGCTGAGCGCGCGCGAATCAGGCCGGGCCGGCCCAGGCGGGAGTGTGGCGGAACCGACCTGGCGATAAGAGCTCAAGTATTATCTTAGCCAAATCCGTCTGACTTCGACTCATACTTGAACCCATATAACCCCGGTAGTCCGGAAATCACGAAGGATTTCTAACACCATAACATACAGGATCGCATCGTTCAAGGTTACATTCGTAAAGATACATCACAGCGAAACGAAATCGAATTTAAAACATCAGAGTGCGGAATTTAAAACAGAGTTATTACAATATTGAGTTTAAAAGTGCGGAAGCTTGAATAAGTTTAAAACACGACCACAACAAACGTGGTCCAAATAAAATATTGTTTGATAAACCCACTCAACACAAGTCATTCCTCCTTTTTAAGATAGTGTGCCACCAGTAGTCTCAGTCTGGCAAAAGAAGGAGGAAAGCTTCTTGACGACCCTGCCCTGGGCCTACTCCTCATCACCTTCCACTGGGTAGAGGCAGTGCTTACAATAGCCAAAGTAGACCTGGCCATCTGCAACAAACGGGATAAACCCTGAGTACGGGAATGTACTCAGCTAGACTTACCCGTCTAGCTGAAAATAAAAGACTCCAAGGGTATGCAAGGCTTTTGAGGTGGAGCTGGGATCTTTTAGTTGCGAAAGGCTCAAATTCAGATAAGGGAATAATTAATGATTATGGTGAGCTGTTATTTTTTTAAACCTACTCCTTAGTTCTAGGTTATTACCTGTACTAGAGCACTCACTTGAATCTAACAAACAATAATATAACCATATCCAGTTGACTTATCCACATTTTAGTTGAACCTTTAAACATCACATGGAGTTGTATCGTGGTGAAGCTCGTCATAGTTTCCCACTAACCGGGGGAGACGGCGACTCGAATCGAATTCCAAACCAGCTGGTGAAAGACCTTTAATACCAGCCCACACTTTCCCCGTCGGGTCCATGCATTGGGCAACCGCTCGACGCTTGTTCGTGGTGGTAATCGTCGCGGCTCAAGCACGGACCGCCCAATCAGAGTCTGGCGATGGCCTCACGCGGCAGATCGCAACTTCCGTACTAGAGGGCACGACACGGGTTGAGACCGGCCCGAACAGCTTCTAACCGGCTTTGGGGTCGATGATTACGGCACCGACATATCCCTAAGTAAAAGGGCGCGTTCAAAAATGAACGAGGGCCAACATCGATACAAACCTACACGATCCAACGGACGGACTGCCCCAAGTTTCCAAACTTGTGCCTTGCCTTCCAGTTGACCGTATTTCATTACTACTCAGGTTCTTTTCCACGATAGCAAATATAGCCAACCGTGATCCGGTCAATACCCATCGGGGTATTACGGAAACATCCTTAACTACTACTTTTATTAAGCAGGCTAAGCAATTCTACATTATAAAGCAGTAGCAGGATAACAAGGCAGGTAATAATCAATAATCAAGGAATGGTAATGCAACAAATAGGATTCAATCAACTCCTATACCTAATGCATCACAATATAAAGGACTCAAGTAAATTAATTATAAAAACTGGGAGACTTAGAATGCTCCGGGGCTTGCCTTGAGTGAAAACCGAGGCCTCGTGGGAGGGGCACTCGGGCAGGTTAGTGTCGGCCGCGGGGTCTGCTTCCTCCGACTGCTGGAGCTCCTGGATCTCCGGCTCGACGCTTGGCTCCTGCTCTTGGTGGGGCTCCGGGAGTGTCGATCCTATTGCATGCGATGAATTTATAATTCAATAAATGCGGTGCAAGATGAAGTGGCATGAAAAGAATAACTCTTGCAAACCAACAAAGCCAACTTGTTGAACCACTTTTAACCTTGGGGCAATATCTCATTTATTTCATAAAACAAAATCTGAGTATTCAACTCTTTCTTATTTAAATACATCAAAGGAAACTCAGATTTGAACTGCAAGTGTATTTTTCTGGGCTCAGAAAAATCCACAAAAATTCCAGAAGGTAAATCACGCTTGCTGGACTCTACTGAACAAGTTTCAGCCAAAGATAAAATACAGAGCTGCAGAAACAAAAATGACAAGCAAACTGCCTAAGAAAAAAAAAGGTACTTTGAACTACAACCCTACTGTAAAAGAGTGCATAGCTCTATTTCCTATTTTTCCCAGATTCTACTTCACATTTCATATTTATTCAGAAAATTCCATGACCAGAACCATCATATATTTTCTTACATGAATTTCTAAAGATCTATACAAAAAAACACAGTTGTAAAGCAACTACAAATTTTTCCATAAAACAGATCAAGTTTATATTTTTCTCAGACTCTTCATGACACACCAAGACTGTACAAATTTTCCCATATTTTATTTCAACATATAAAACACCTTAACACTTATTCTAAGAAATCAGCAAAAAGAGACTTTTAACTATAACCGTAACTTTTTCTACATAAACAGTGCATCATATATTTTTCACAGGTGCCAAACAGTATAATAAACTTACACAAAATTTTCCAGGAATTATCTCAACCAGAAAACACTTATAATCATTTATTTAAACAAAAGCATATAAACTGAAATAAATGAAAACAGTAAAATAAACTGCTATCAAAAATACATTCATATTTTCCCATGATAGATCTATTCATAAGAAAGCTAATAAAACTGGAAGCACTTCATTTGGATTTATAAAACAGGCTACACAAAAATAACAAGCATCTCTGGAAATTAAACCGAAAAAGAAAAACATTTAACTTCTCCGGCTGGCTTGCGAGAACTCGGTCTATGGATCGGTAAGGGACTGACGCGCGGGACCCGTGGGTCAGCAGAACCTATTCGGGCTCGGGCGCACGGCGGAAAGCGAATCGGCGAGGCCTGGCTCGAACGAGACCGCACCCGAGGTTTTGCTCGAGGCCGAGCTCGAGGCCGAGGCCTGGCTCGAGGGCTCGGGCGAGACGGAAAAACGCACGCTCGTCCGAGGCCTGGTTCGAGGCTGAGGCCTGGCTCGAGGGCTCGGGCGAGACGGAAGAACGCACGCTCGTCCGAGGCCTGGCTCGCGGCCTCGGGCGAGACGGAAGAACGCACGCTCGTCCGAGGCCTGGTTCGAGGCTGAGGCCTGGCTCGAGGGCTCGGACGAGACGGAAACAGGGGAGGGATTGGTCCGGCGATTTCTCGCCGTCGGTGAGGTCGCCGGCGCGGAGGCTGGGCCCGGCGGACTCGTCTCAACGAGGCGCATCCAGCGGTACCAGTGGTTTGGCCAGCGCACGGCCGTAGCGTGCCGGCGGCGAGCGGCAGCGCACGGCGGCGGCGGCATCGCGCGGCTACGCCGTTTCCGGCGGTCGCCGGCTAAACTGGCGGGCGTGTGAGACTCAGTGAACCTAGAGGGGAGTCCTAGGGGTGATGGTTTGGCCGGAGGTGCGCTGGTGCGTGCTGGCCACGTGTGAGGTCCGCGATGGCGGCAATGGCGCTCGGCCGAGGTGAACAGAGAGATAGGGAACGATAGCGTTAGGGCTAGTTGGTGTTCTCACCTTGCCTTGGCTTGGCGAAGCTGGAGGAGGAAGAAGGGAGGCGGTGGAGCTCGGGTCGGGGACGAACGGCTCCGGGCTCCGCGGCGCTGAAAGCTTCCGCGGCGGGGCTCTTCGGACTTCGGCGTCGGTGGAGCTCGGCGGATGGCGCGGGGGTGCGCACCGTGTGTCCGAGACGAAGGCGGGGCAGTGGCCGGGGTTAATCGGCCGGTGATGGAGGTGGTGACTGGAATTTGGGAAGGGGCCTTGCGGCGGTGGTTGCAGCGAGCGGAGAGTGCTCAGTTTGCTTCGTGCGCGGGTGAGAGTGGGGAGTGAGAGCGAGAGTGAGTGCGCGAGTGAGTGAGGGAAGGAGCGGAGGGTGGAGTGCTCGGGCTTTTGGTCGGCTCGGCCGGCCGGTGGTCGCTGCGGGGGCCACGGCGGCGCGGTCGGCGAGGCGGCGGCAGGCGGCTCGGCAGACGAGGATGCGCGGGAGTGGCCGGCGAAGATCGCTGGCGTGCTCTGGTGGGAGAAGATCGGAGAGGGAGTGGTCGGCGTGGATTTGGCGCAGAGAAGGGGCGCCACGCGGCAAGCCGGCCGGCGTACGGCGCGGCCGTGTCAGGTGGCCGGCGCGCGGTGCGCGGGCGGGCGCGCGCGCGGGCGAGGCGGCGAGCGCTGGGCCGAGGCGGGGAAGCGGGCCGAAAGGCCGGATGGGCCGAAAGGGTTGGCGCCGGGAAAGAAAAACATTCTTTTTCTTTTTCCAGAAATTTCCAAAGTTTGACTTCTCAAAACAGTTTGAAAAACTTCAAACCAGGCTTTGACCCAAATATAAAAGTTGCTCAAAATATTTTTCTCTACAACTTTTATATAGAACACTTTTTCTGAAAACCATTTATAAATCCTCCTCAAGAATAAAGCCAAAATCAAAGCATCAAGTCAAATAGAAATCCAATTTCAAATAAACAACAAAAGATCAAAGGCATACTTTTACACATGAAATGATGCAATGCATTGCTTATGCTTTCTTAGTGGCTAATTGCAGTGCCTAATGCAGTGCTTGACACCAGGGTGTCACAGGGAGCGCCTGCGCGCGCTAGCGAAACTGGCCACGGGCCGTTTTGCTCCCTGGTGGCCCATTGGAATTCAGAAATAGGTTTTCCAATTTCAGAGAAATTTTAAGTTAATACCTCTGCAAATTTTGAACCAACGAATAAATTTCCAGAGAATATCAGAAAATAAGTATAAGTTTATTCAGTCACGTTTTTCCGCTGCAAAGTTTATTTTTGTTCTTTAATTAATTCGAACCAACGGGAGAATTTAATTGTTGAACAATTTAGAATTCAAAAATTTGTAATATTGTTATATTCTGACCAACGTTGATTATATCAATATTATAAATGATTTAGCTTCATAAGTTTGTTTTATGCATTATTTTTATTTTCTGCCCAACGGTGATGTAGAAATAATGAAGAAGGAATTGTATGTTTTAATACTGACCAACGTTGTTTTAAAACATGCAATTTTATGGATAAGATATTATTTGTGTTAAAATATCTCACTATTCTGTCAATGGTTTTCAGGAATCAACTGGATCGCTCAGATTCCACCTCTGACTGGGAACAACTATAAGAAGTGGCGCGAGCAGCTTGAGTTAGCCTTGGTCATGACGAACAATGACCTTGCTCTCTTCACCGTGTCCCGTTGCTCCAGAGGAGCCAGTGAGAGAGGAGAATGAGGAAGATGCCGCTTTTGCGACACGCAAAAGGGATCATGCTGATAAGAGGATGTCCTATGACCTTGAGAAAAGGCAATGGGATAGTTCCAATAAGAAATGTCTCACTTTAGCTAAGGCACTATTTCAGAGCCCATCAGAGGGTCCATCCCTGAGACACCACCATTGCTGAGTATTTAGAACATGTTAAGAATCAGTTCCATGGAACTACTAAGTCTCAGGCAAGTGCTCTTATCAAAGAGCTTTGCAATAAGAAATACAATGGTGGTGGCGTTAGAGACCACATACTAAGAATGAGCACCATAGCTGCTAAGCTTGAGTCCATGAAAATTAAGTTACCTGATCCTTTTGTCATTCACATGATCTTTGCCTCACTGCCAAGTGAGTTTGACACTTTTTGTCAACTATGACATGTTGCCTGATGACTGGAACATGGACAAGCTCATTAGTATGTGCGTTCAAGAGGAAGAGCGCATTAAGGCTTCACGTGGGGACTCTGCTCTCTATGTGAAGGATAATAAGAGAAAGTTTTTTAATAAGAATGCTAAACCACAAGGGAAACCAAAGTGGGATGGCAGCTCATCCTCTAATGCTAATGCCAAGGGAAAGGCACCTCAGTTCCAACCTCAGCCTCAGTTCCCTCCTCAGCCTCAGTTCCCAGCTCAGTCTCAGTCCCAGCAGGGAAAGAAGATCACTGTAGACAAAGATCAGTGCATGTATTGCAAGGAAAGGGCCATTGGATGAAAGATTGTCCTGGATTCCTGAAGTTCCTGAGTAAGAATGGTGAGGATATTATTACATTTGTAGATGAATCCTTGTTTCTAAGTTATGACAAATCCACTTGGTGGGTTGATTCAGGTGCAACTACTCATGTTGCTAATTCTTTTCAGGGATTCGCTACGAGGAAGACCCTGCAAAGAGGAGAAAGAACAATTAAGGTGGCTAATGGAGTACAAGCCGACGTCCAAGCCATTGGAGACGTATCATTAGAATTAGTAAATGGTTTTGTACTTAGGCTTCATGATGTACTCTATGTTCCTTCTTTGCATCGAAACTTAATAAGTGTGTCTAAGTTAGATGATGATGGATTGGCTTGTCATTTTGGAGATGGCAAGTGTAAGATATTTTTTAATAATCAGTGTGTTGGTCTTGCCTTCCGACAAGACAAACTTTATTTGTTATCCATCTCTGAGAATGTTAATGTTATAAGTTCTGAGAATAAGATTGCTTCCTCGTCTATGAATGTAAGTAAAAAGCGTAAGAATATTCAGGTTGACTCTTCGAAATTGTGGCATTGTCGATTAGGCCACATTTCGAGGGGGAGAATTGATAGATTAGTCAAAACTGAAATTCTTCCGCCATTAGAACTATCAGAATTAGACCAATGTGTTGATTGCATTAAAGGTAAGTACGTTAAGAAAATTAAGAAAAATGCCAAACGAAGCGGGGACTTTAGAAATAATCCACACTGACATATGTGGACCGTTTCCCGTCATGAGTGTGGATGGTTATGACTCGTTTATAACATTCACTGATGACTACTCACGTTATGGCTACATCTATCCGATTAAAGAAAGATCAGAAGCTTTAGATAAGTTTAAGATATTTAAGGCAGAAGTAGAAAATCAACACAATAAGAAAATTAAGATAGTAAGATCAGATCGTGGTGGAGAATACTATGGGCGACATACCCCGTATGGTCAAGTTCCAGGACCTTTTGCAAAGTTCCTTCAGGAGCATGGCATAGTTGCTCAGTATTCAATGCCAGGAGAACCTCAGCAAAATGGAGTGGCTGAAAGAAGAAACCGTACCCTGATGGATATGGTAAGAAGCATGGTCAGTTACTCCACCTTACCGATAAGTTTGTGGATGGAGGCGTTAAAAACCGCCATTCATATCCTTAATCGTGTACCCAGTAAGTCGGTGCCTAAAACACCGTATGAGTTATGGACAGACAGAGTACCCTCACTTAAGCATTTAAGGGTGTGGGGCTGTCCAGCTGAGGCTAAAGTCTTTAACCCAAATTCAGGAAAATTAGATCCTAAGACTGTTAGTTGCCATTTCATTGGCTACCCAGACAATCAAAAGGCTACCGCTTTTATTGCCCTGACAGGCATACAAAGTTTGTAGAAACAAGACATGCTGAGTTTTTAGAACATGATGTGATCAGGGGGCAAGGTGGTTCAAGAAGTTAACTTAGAGGAAAACGGGTTCACGCCCCTACTCCGATGTTTCAGGAACCATACTTTATGCTACCTGTTGTTGCTGCACCAACGGTGTCAAGCACTGTAGTGCCAGCACCTGTTGTTGAGCCTCCCTTGCCGACAGAAAATGAGAATCTGGAACCTGTCCTTCAGGAGCCATTAGAACCTGTCGTGCATGGGGAAGAACAACAACAGCCCCAAATGGCGCCAAATAATGAGAACATTAGAAGGTCACATAGAGTTCGAAGATCAGCTATCTCAGATGATTATGAAGTCTATGAGGCCGAAGAGTTTCATATGGAGGATGATCCCACTACATATGAACAAGCCATGAGAAGCGAGCACTCAGATAAGTGGTTAGAAGCCATGAAAGATGAGCTAAGATCCATGGATTCCAACAATGTTTGGGATTTAGTGGAAATTCCTAAAGGAGCCAAGACAGTAGGCTGTAAATGGGTCTACAAAACCAAATGTGACTCCCAAGGGAACATTGAGAGATATAAGGCGCGACTTGTGGCAAAGGGTTTTACCCAAAGAGAAGGAATTGATTACAATGAGACTTTTTCTCCTGTCTCATGTAAGGATTCTTTTAGAATTATAATGGCGCTAGTGGCACATTATGACTTAGAGTTGCATCAAATGGATGTTAAGACGGCATTCCTTAATGGGGATCTAGAAGAAGATGTTTACATGGCACAACCGAAAGGTTTTGTTGTGGAAGGAAAAGAAGAAATGGGATGTCGCCTAAGAAAGTCCATTTATGGGTTGAAACAAGCTTCGAGACAGTGGTACTTGAAGTTTGATAACACCATAAGACGTTTTGGGTTTAAAGCTAATGTTGAGGATAACTGTGTGTACACAAAGTTTAAGAATAGTAAGTTCATCTTCTTGGTTCTATATGTGGACGATATTTTGCTGGCAAGCAATGATGTCGGTCTGCTAATGGAAACAAAGAAGTTCTTATCCTCACATTTTGATATGAAGGATCTCGGTGAGGCCTCTTTTGTTCTGGGGATAGAGATTCACCGTGATAGAAGCAGAGGGGTATTAGGTTTGTCTCAGAATGCATACATAGATAAGATTCTTAAGAAATATAGTATGCATAAGTGCAGCCCGTCACCTGCACCCATAGTCAAGGGCGATAAGTATGGGGAACATCAGTGTCCCAAGAATCAGATAGAGCTCGAGCAAATGAGATCAGTTCCTTACGCATCCGCTGTCGGAAGTTTACAATATGCTCAAATTTGTACTCGCCCTGACATAGCTTTTGTTACCGGGTTACTTGGCAGATATCAGAAAAATCCAGGCATAGAGCACTGGAAATTAGTAAAGAAAGTCTTGCGTTATTTGCAGGGCACAAAAGGCTTCATGCTAACCTATAAGAGATCAGATTCCCTTGAGATTGTAGGGTTCTCAGATTCAGATTACGCGGGGGAGGAAAGAAAATCCACTTCGGGTTATATTTTCACCCTTGCAGGTGGGGCTATATCGTGGAAAAGCTCCAAACAAACTCTCGTTACATCATCCACAATGTATGCAGAGTTTGTAGCATGTTATGAGGCCTCGGGGCAGGTGAACTGGCTTAAGAAGTTCTTACCCGGATTAGCAGTGGTAGACAGCATTCAGAAACCACTTAAGTTATACTGCGATAATAATCCTGCAGTTGAATATGCTCACAACAATAGGTCAAGTGGTGCTGCCAAACACATTGACATTAAGTACTATGTTGTGAAAGATAAAGTTCGGGATCATGTCATTAGCCTTGAGCATATAAGTACAGATAAAATGTTAGCGGATCCGTTGACAAAAGGCTTACCACCCAACGTGTTTAGAAGACACGTAGCCGGCATGGGGTTAAGGGAAGCCTATGATTCCTGAACACTTAGGGCCCAAGTTAGAACTCTGTTTCAAATTAGAGAGATGTATTGTAGCCGTCAAGTCCAACGACGCTTGGTTGTGACGACGAGACGCGCTCGACGCTTTTCTTTATAATGGAATAGAGCCATATAAGTTGAGTATTTAAGATAAGAATAAGATAAGTTATTAGGAGATCAAGGGGGAGAATGTTAGTATTGATCTCCCTAGTTACTGGGCCCAACGGCCCTTTATCTAACTTGATCCGCTCCTGATCGGGGAGCCCAACCCATTAATGGTTGGAGGGCCCCTGTCACACTGCGGGATATAAAAGGGAGGTGGGGGCCAAGGCACAAGACACGAGGTTCGTCGAGCCGCCAGCAACCCCACCGACATTCCCCAACCCTAATCCGATCTAGGGCTCGCAGCCAGTGACGGGAAGCCCCCTCCGCCGCCGTCGCTGCATCGACCCCGACAGCTCCCTCCTCTACCACGACGTGCTCTTCACCGTCCCGGCTTCCTCGACTCCATGGCGGACGCCGGATCAAGCTCCAAGGGCGGAGATGGTTGTAACCCTAACCCCTTTTGTCTTTTACTTCTACTGTTATGCATATTAAGCACTACTACACTTGCTGTTCGCTTTGAATCCCGAGTCTATTATCCCTAAGTATTCTAACACACAGTGCACGCCACTGCCCCTGAAGTAGCTGAACGTCTTGTTATCGTTCGTGCCCATCTGACTCTGAAAGAAACCGAGGTTGAGAACTGAGGTAGGGTCATCCCACACCAGCATGAGCACCCGCACGCCCTCTTTCGCCTTGCGCTTGAGGAGCTCGCCGAGGGTGGTGCCGCCGGCGGCGGCGGCAGGGTGGTGCCCGTTCCCATCACTGCCACCCCGGACCAGCGTGATCTCGGTGTACACCGACCAGCCGGTGATGTATACCAGGTGGCGTGCGCCATCGATGGCGTCGTAGATGTCCTCCCAGCACCGGTTCGGCCGGTACATCTGGCCACCGGCGAGCTGGATCACCGGCTTGAACTTGTCCTCCAGCACGTGCGCGTCCTGGTACAGGGTCACCCTGCACCCCTGCCGCTGCTTGAAGAAGGTTCTTGGCACGCCCTGGTAGTGCTGCGCTTGCGCACCGCCGCCGCCGATGATGCCCTTGCCCCAGCTGGGGTCCGCGACCACGTCGGTGAACCGTGCCTGCACGCGTATCCTTGGCCCATGCGGAAACGGCTTCCGGTGCTCGTCGAGGATGTCCAGCCACCTGTCGATGTCTTGGTCCTTGGGTTGGGGGTGAGCTTCAGGAGGTCCTGGACGGGGAGGTAGGCGCGTCCCACGAGCATGGCGTCGATGGGCAGCCGCACCTTGATGGAGAAGACGATGTCCGTGCTGTAGTGGGCGCAGTAGATGTGGAACTTCTCGTTCCACTGTGGGTTGTCTGGGTCGTTGTCGACGATCCGAGTGCGGCCCACGCGCGCCATGTCGAGGTCCACCGTTGCATACATCTGTGCCAGCCCCGTGGGGCGCCCCTCGATGTGTGGCAACAGCCCTTGGAGAAACTGCACTCATCACAACAAATAAATTAAACAGATAATATTTTTGTAAAAACCACATATATAACTATGTAATATATGCAAGGCAGTGTTTTAATTTGTTCGTGTTCTCTGGATTAGTATATTTTTAGTGGCACATGCATGTGCATAATTTAGAAGAAGTATACTCAGAGTAGAAATTTGCACAGTGCAAAAAGTGAGTGGTTTCCAATTCAAGAGCTATTTTTTTCCTAGTGCCAAATAGATGATGATCAAATTCTTTTTAATTTCTTTTATGATAAATTATATGATTTATTTAACTTATGGTGTCAACTACCTTGAACTTCTTCTGTCTATGACTGAATATCTTACATCCGAGTACATGTGCAGTAAAACGATTTCTGACTTCGTGTACGAACTTATAGGAAACTATGAAATAATTGATGTGGTAACAATGAGGGCCAGTGTAATTTACGTGCATAAGTTGAAGATATAGGTGTTAGAAATTTATGGATTAATAATTTAGCCTCACCTACAATCTTTTATATCTTTCCTCCTCCTCCTCCTCCTCTCTCTCATCTATCTATCTAGCTTTAAGGTAGTAACATATGCTTCCTATTTTATTAGACCATGAACCCGGATAATGTGTTGATTGTATATATTCTCTATATGCTTTTGCGTATGCCTCTCAACTGTTTGATAAAAGGCCAATATAGCATATTCCACCGTTTATGCTTGGGTTTGGGTTATAGCTGGAAAGAAAAATTTTGTTGTGCCAAAACGGAGCTACAGTTGTAAAGTACCTCAACTAAAGAATGCAAGGATCTATTCGCTCATGATTTCCACAACTTTACAATGGATGAGCTAGGCATGTAGTTTTGCCTTGAGATTATTGAGTAATTTTTTTCATCCTTTGTTTTCTCCTTCATCCATTGTAAAGTACCTCAACTAAAGAATGCAAGGATCTGTTCCGCCTTTGCTAATAATTTCCATGTTTATCTACAGGTCCTTCAGGATGAGCTAGCCATGCAGTTTTGCCTCGAGATTATTAAGTAATTTTTTGCATCCTTTGTTTGTCCTTCATCCATATATACATGAATGTTTCCGCCACTTTCAATCGTTGCTACAGTTCATCGACTATGCTACTGATTTATTCTATACAGTTGGGTCATTTGGCTATTAACCACACACACAAACCTTCCCAACCATCTGCTGGTTCATGAGCGCCTTCAACAGTATGCCTTCAACAAACATTGATTTCATTAATCTAATGTATCTATGACATATAAACTTGAATCGGATCTATGATACAAGCTCAATTTGGCATTGCCGCTTGCCGGTCTCTACTGCTCCTATTACGATTACATATGTATTTGTGTTCTATTAGCCTATTACAGTCACGAATTTTGGCCCTATGTGTTTCTACAACTTAACTCCCTCTAACGAGTCCCTGTATAATTTATGCCTATAAAATATCAGTGCTAAATATTTTAAGGACTTTCTGTTATTTGTTTAAAAATGCGATGATTTTACTGAATGATAAAGTCCTTAGAGTAGATCTATGAATTCTTTTATCATAACAGAGTTTTGGTGATTAAAAGACTTGGGCTACGGATACGGCACTCAGAGATTTGCTTCCTATTCTCTTTCTCAATCACGTCATGCTAGAATGTAAGTTTACCCTATTGCTGTTCATTCATCTTGCTATTTTCACTTCCTATAAATTATGCGTCGATCATCTTTGGATGATGTGCAGGGATGTTTCTTATATGGTGATTTCTTTTTATGTTTGTGCTTACTGGAGTGACCACTTTGATCGAAAGTTGCATATAGGTCGTCATGTGTTTAAATTGCAGTAAATCTTGTGATTCTCTTTTTTTTGGGTCCCGGAGGTGGTGTTAGGGGAGGATGTTCAACAAAAGTTGTTCAGCTGATGAATCTTTTCCACATTATATCTTTTTGAGCTAATCATTTTGTTTAGCCTCCTCTCCTCTAAAAAGTAAACAAGTTTCTTGCAGTAGAACTGTTTGTCATATGTCATAAAAAACATAACGCATAGTTGCTGATATGTTTGTGCTTTACAGGTTAATTGTAATGTTGAAGACTTGAAATACTGAGTTGCTAAATGGAAGTATATGACCCTATCCGGAGCTATTGTTCAGCTGGGGGCTGGATGTTGCAAATGGAGATCGAACAGGTTAGAAAATGATGCATTTGTTATTATCGTTACAACAGTGAACAATATTTTCTTTTTTAGTTCGGTTGTGTAAAGGCCGACATTGATGGATTACAAACAGGGTGTTTGGAAAACCTCTGAACAATGTTATTGATCATAGCAAAAAACAGTTGTTCAAAGAAAATGAACTTGCCTAAAGTTTCAAACCTATAGTACGAGGGAATACTATGAAATAATGTGCTTTATTAGGTGACCTTTATATTATGGTGCTAGTAGCATAATTATAGCTATATGAACACTAAATAATATTCATGGTGGACAGTCCTTTTTTTGTTAGGTGGTACCATGATTTTCCGCTAAAGAATACCATATATTCACGATGGTTTTACAGTTTCCACTCTTCTGCAAACCTCCGCTTTATCAGTTTTGTATATGCAACCTGGAGTAGAACTACTCTACCACTAGGTCCTGTAAGCTACCTGATCCTGTCGTACTTTAGAGTTCAGACAAACTGCATCTATAATTTGGCACTTTCCTCTACAAGCTGACTCTTAACATCTATATTATTTGTAGTGAGGACTCACAATCTATTTGGTTCTAATACAATACTAGCTGAAGCACCAAATCTGTAAGAGAACAGTTGTCAGGTCTTTATTATCCCTTGTGAATATTGAAACCTCCTCTTCACAATTTTGAAACATGTGAGTCTTCAAAGTTTGAGACCTACCTCTTTTTTTGTTACCAAAATGCTAAGGTAATTTCCAATGTTCAGACGTAACTACACTATTTGTTCCAACAAACCCGTATGGCCCTATTTATATAATGTTTATGCAGTTGATATCTGTTTTCTGTTTTTAACTACAGATGAGAAGGAAAGTTACCAAATTTGCCTTCCTCTCAATGTAAATCGTGCTTATGTCACAATGTATGAGCCTTAGCGGGTGTGGCTATAATTGTTTTTGAAATTGTGTGCCCTGTGTTCATACATTTTTAAATAATCCTACGTAGTTGGTTAAATCTGGATATTTTTGCAAAGCACGTTATGTACTCCCTAAATATATTTGTTAGGAGTAAATAAACTATAAATAAATCTATAACTAAGTCATACATGATCCAATGGGTATTAATTTTTTATTACAGATCAATGAAACAATAACTAGACTACCATAAAAATTTCACCACAATTGAACTATAGAAACTGCAGTTATGAATTATTCCAATTAATTACAGAAAAGAGTAGTAGATCTAAATCTACAACAAAAATTTTGTATTAAAACATATCCTATTATACGTTCATTGTGTAGATCTACTCATGTGGAGTCCAACAAAATTGATTTTATATTTTGATATTTTTCTTTGATTTACTATGATTTTTTTAAATATTCAGTCAAAATAAATAGAAAAAGAAAAAGATAAAAACCATTGTTATTGTAGCAAAACCACCATCCAAAACCGCCTTGAGTGGTAATTTAACCGGTTTTGCAAGTTCAAAGGGTGTTTTATAGTTTGGGGTGTGAAGTAAACTACCCTAAACAACTTAAGAGGTTAAGTGGACTTTTTCCTATTTGAAAATAACCATGTATGGACGAACATTTGTATGACGGATCAAGGTTTTTTCTGTACGACTAAACGTTCTTTTTTTTACTTATAACAAAAAATAAAGTCTATTGATAGATCCGTAAAGAGATGGGTCTTGATATTTTATATTTATATTAATACAAGTGAACATGATAGATGGGCCAATCTACTATTTTTTATTAAGTAACTATATTAAACATATGTATGACCATTTTTTCTTTTTTGCTTTAAAAGAAAGATTTTATTTAATATAATGGCAGATGTGTGAAATTTTCCACAAAATAAAATAGATCTAATGGTTATGAATAGTAAGAATCTTCTGATTTGATAGTCGGATGTTTCCTCGTTAATTTGAGATTTTCTAACATTTATCTTTTTTCGCGTCCCTTGAGGCCTCTAATTAGTAATAGTAAGATATATTTTTGTATGCATCGTGTGACATCATGTCTGAAAATGTCTACCTTGACTCATTTTTTCTATACTAAAAATGTCGGAAAAGGATATTTTAACAGCATATACAGTACTTGTGGATCCAAAATTACCTTGCATAGTACATTGTAGAAAGAAAAATCTATCAAACGCCCCCTTAGAGTTTACTGGAATATACAAATTCATGTTTGTGATTTTTGGGGAATTTTTAGGATTATGCTTTTTTCCTGTGTGTCATGAGAATTATCATGAGGCTTAATTAAAAGGTAGTCTCCAAATAAAGAATAGTAGTAACATATTAACAACTTGGTACAAAGAAAAACATTTTCCTGCCAAAACGTCTAGGGTGTAGTTTTCCCAAGCTGAAAAAACATGCATGGCGCAATACTAATGTGGCTAGTGGTTCGGTTTATACTAATAAATAAAGGAAATACACAGATTCCAAATAAGATGTGGTAATGAACAAAGTGAAATTCTACAAAGGGATTTATGGAGCTTACCTTGCTAACTTGGTTCTTGTTGTTGAATTTGGCCTCGAAGATGGTAACATCGAGTGTTCCATGCAGGAGCGGCATGGCAGCCATTGCTAGCAAGCTCCTGCTGGTACTACTGAAGGTGAGGAACAAATGCAGTGAGGACCACTGAAGGTTAAAGGTTATGGTGTGTGTGCTCCGTAGCATGGATGGCTCGCCAATTTATAGTGGCACGCACAGCCTTGGGCGGATCTACAGGGTATGCCAGGTATGCACTGGCATACCCTGCAGTCCAGCAAGAATACATATACATATGTATATATCTGTATAAAGAAAAATAAAATTTACATGAAAAAGATCGAACGGACGTTGCGTCCTGCGGCTACTTTGCTCTCGCGAGATGTGGCCTTTTCAGTTTCACGGCCCACAGCGTCATGCGGAGACGTACGTAGGCTGCTGGTGTGGCCTGGCGACACCACGACTGGGAAGTATACACGGGAGGGCCCCATGTGATGATGGCCTGGCCACACGATGCTGCACGAGAGTCGATCAATCAACGCCGCATGTCGATGGGTTAGGGAAATTTGGAGCGAACGCTGCGATTGTGATAGCTACTCCCTCCATCCCAAATTATAAGACATTCTGCAACGGAGGGAGTACAATGGAGTCTCGCCCGCCGTCTTAATCGATGAATCTGCACAGGCGTTGAGGTCCGTTTGTGAGTATGTGACGTCGTGATTAATCGAGGATCCATTTAGGTTGCTCTGTTGAGTACAAGATATGTCGCAAGATTGTTAGATCAAATTAAGATCCGTTCAGATTGCTACGTTGTTCTGTGCTGCCCTGCGCTGACTCCGCGTGCGACTACCGATCACGGGTCACTGGGTGAGATGCAATCTTTGCTCTTTTCGTTTGCTGGCCATCAAGATTGCTAGATCGAAGATTCGCCCAGACGCTCGACTAGCGACAGGGCCGACTATCGGCCACCAAGGTAAGATTAAATCTCTACTCTTTTATCGTTCTTCTTCCTGTAGATATTGCATCTCTGTTATAGCTGTATATATCTTAGCATTTGACCTATTTAAAATATAATTTATAGATATTTTTAATTTAATGTTCATAAGATTTATCGGGTCATTTAGTGCAGATATACCGAATTACGTTGCAAACTTTATAATTTTATCAAATTGTCAAATGATTTTACAGAATTAAAAATTAGACCAACCTAGGAAGAACTAGGTCGTTTCTCATTAAGCAGAAAATGGGTACCCAAATTCGCTCCCGACGGGATTCGAACCTTGGGCGGCTGGGTGTGTTGCTTGCAAGGTTTTAAATCTCCGGCTATAGCTATCGCTATAGCCAGCTATAGCTGTTTGAGACTGATGAAGCTATTTGCGTTTTATGTACAACTTCGCAGCTATAACCCGCTATAGCCTCGTTTAGCCTCCGCTATAGCTTTTTTGGAGGTCATCCGCTAAATCTCTTAGCCGGAGATTTAAAACCTTGGTTGCTTGCCACATTTACCCACCTAGCCAAGTGAGCTATTGCTCCTTTCCCAAATGATTTTACAGAATTATACATGAGTTTTTTTTACGGCATACCTGATCTAAAATCCTAGATCCGCCAGCACGTTCGGCCGGCGCCTGGTGACGCTAGCTTCAGAGGAAGCTGCATGCATGCCCTTCACATACACATGCAGAGTCAACAAGAGTAGCGAGCAAAATGATCACGTGTTTCTCGTCCGGCAAGACATGCGCATGGAGCAAAAGGATCGAGATGAGAGTTGACATGGATCTAGTGATGTGCTGCACGCGGTAGATACATGTAGTACATCTGGATCCAAGCTAGACCCACTTGCATGAACACACGCATATGTAAACGTCCTAGCTGATACATGCGAGCCAGTTAAACAACATGTCCTACTGGTAGTATTGAGATTGATGCTCTTCCACTGAACTGCAGCTTTTTTTCGAGTTTCAGAGAAATGACAAGTTGTGGGGAGACTCCAATGGAACTGTCGGTTAAAGAGGGAGTTAGTGGTCAGCATATAATAAACTTCTTCTGGAACCAGTTACTGTAGATAGCATATAATACGAAAAAGATTTGTAGAAAAGACTCGTTTAGTTTAGTGTCTTTCAGACTAGGTTGTTCAGAAAGCCAACGCTCAGTGTAGACTCGTTTAGTTTCGTCGTCTTTCAGACCAGTCCGGTGCTTTGCTGGTTTTAAGCGTTACATTGATTTTAAAAATTAACAGTGAATGGCATGATAAAAAAAACCAATTTCGCACGGTACGATTGTGGTTGCGGCTAATTTATTATAAGAGAAAAATATTGTTCTATAACTGCAAACCAAGTTAAGGCTAATAAATACTAATAAGTTCAAGCAAATAGGTTATAATGATCCTGAACAATCTGCCGTTTTGTTTTTCCGTAAACAATCATTCAGCTTGGACACTATATAAAAGATTATTATTGGCATTCACTTGGATATGTCTGCAGCTACACCTCTAGATTGCTGCCAAGCAATTGAAAATTACAAGCTGCCTATTGAAATTTAGTATAAGAGCATATCCAATACTTTGTTATCTTAATTTGACATCAACGATTTTTTTTGTAAAAAACGAAAAATAGTCTCCAATAGATTGACATCCCAACTTGACAATTTTTCTAACTTGGGATCTCCTCCTTCCCGGCGCATATCTTTACGCGTGCATATATGGGTTGACAAAAATAATTAGAAGGCTAAAAAATAATTAGAAACTCTTTCCAGGATTTCAGTTGCGAAAATACCAGAAACAAAAAAAAGATGGGAGAACATATTTTGGTTTAGATAGAAGTTCAGTGTTCACTTTGTAAAAGTGTTTTTGGTTCTGACAAGTCAAAAATAGTAAACTCTTGGAGAAAAGCTCTATTTTTACTTGGCATATTTTTTTGAGAGTTAGCAAAATACAGTACAAGATTTGTTAAGTAAAATATAAGAAACACTTGAGATGGTCTAAAAGAAACTCCAACCGGCCAATGTTACACTAATAGAGAACAGACCTTTGGACGATTTGCAAAATCAACATTAGTCACGGAAAAATTTGCGTCCGGGACTATAAAGGTCTTTAGCCCCGGTTGGTAACACCGACCGGGACTAAAGTTCCCCTGCCCAACGACTCATTTGTCAGAGGGACCTTTAGTCCCGGTTACCAACCGGGACTAAAAGTTTTGCCCCGGTTACTGTTTCTAGCTCCGGCTGGAAACAAGGACCGGGACTAAATGTCCCTCCCTATATTTGAACTGTTCTTCCACCTTCAGCCACGGAGGCTAAAATTAAAGCGAAGAAAAACCTGAAGAAGCCGTACTTTTTTTATGTCCTGATATGCTCAGGCAAAAGGAGGATCCTCGTCCGAAAAAGATGCGTGATTCTCGTAAGAATTCACCAATATCAGACTATGACCGCACTATCACCAAGTAATTTGAGGAGGCGAAGCAGAAACAGAAGAGAGCACACAAGGGTGTCCCACAGCTCGGGAAACAATCACAACAATCAGTGCCCCCGCTAGTTATTACGAATGAATATGGTTCTAACTTGAAAGCGCTAGAACAACTTGATGTGAATCCTGAGCATATTGATGCATTTTTTGCAGAAACTGGTCTAACCTTGTCCCAAATGCTCGGTGAATCAGTCATCGAAAGTGCTCCGCAAATTGATCACTAGAAGAAGAATTATGTATATGGTCAGAGTCTATACAACCCTGTGGCCCTCACAGAACTTGGTACTCAAATGTACTTGGTAAACCAGTGGTACATGGCGACGTGTAGCAAAAAAGCGGATGATTGGATTTGCGTTAGAATTAGAGACCATCATTACTTCCGTGGCGATGACATTATACTTGTCCAATTCATTGAGTTACATCAGCTATGCTACATGGATGCTCTAGACAAATCTCTCGTCAGCTGCTTTTGTTTGTAAGTGATTCTTCGTTTTAATAATCTCACTCTAGCATATGTATATGTAAAAGTAATTATACTAACACTAGCTAGCGTGTCTATACATATGCAGAAACATGATGAGAGACCTCGTACGTAGAAATGACAAGGAGGTTGGTTTCATTGATCCATATATTGTATTCTCGGTCCCAAACAAAGATTCCTGCTATGATATATGGAGAAATAAAACGGAAAGTAATCTTCGGAGGTTCTTGATCAACCAAAAGAACAAAAGATATATACTCTTCCCCTACAACTTTAGGTGGGTATTGTTATCGTGTGCACATTTAATTTTACTTACTTAATTCCTATGATATATTTTTGACTATATAAGCAAATTAATGCAGCTTTCACTGGATATTGATTGTCTTCGATCTCTCCGAAATTCAATTGCTAATCCATGACTTGTTGAGAAAACCACTGGGAGATTACCAAGATATGATAGATATTATCCAGGGGTAACTTTCGATCTCTAAATATTGATTTCTACACTTTAAATCTGCAATAGTTAATTACGATCCAATTATTGTGCAGCGTTTGGGCCTGGTTCGTTCCGAAACACCATTTGGATTTGAAAGCTGACACTTCCTCGTCTTAGCCAATTGCAAGTAAGTTGTACTAGCTCCCCGTGTCTTTACCACCGTAGCATGCTTCATCACACACGCGGGATGACGAGAGTAATCTTTTTACATCGTGCAGTGGGTTCTACGGCAACCACCAGGGAATAATTTATGTGGGTACTACGTTTGCGAGTTTCTCTTGGTGTATGCGAAAAGAACTCCTCTAGAGAGACAGAAAGTATGTAACATGTATACATAATAAAACCATTTATTTCTTTATTGCTATTAAATAAATCTTATATATATTAATGCATTTTCCTTTTTTTAAATTGAAGGAGCTATGGTTGAAGAACCAGGTGTTGGAAATGGTGCGCCTCAAAGGAATTCAAGAGACAATCGCAGAATTTCATTAATGACCATGTCCTCAAAGCCGGCACCGAGTTCGACTATAACTCGGAAGAACCAATGAAACCAAACTAGGACGAACATTTGTATGACATTTAAGTGACGGTCAATATTTATGTTGTAAATACCAATGATGAATGGATAATGCTGTAAATTTTATGTGCATAAATATATTATACATATAATATGTATAGCTAGTAGCTCGATCCACATATATATATATATATAGTATCATATTTTATATGTGTAATTATAAATTTTATGTGTATATATACGCGCATACATACATTAGCAGCGAAGAATACGTATTTAAAACCCTAATGTAATATACTAGCAGCGAAGAAAACGTATTAGAAAACCTAATGTAATTGTAAAACCGAAAATAATAACCAATTGAAAAGAAAAAAAAAGAAAAAAGAAAAAGAGGCTAGCCCTCGAGGCTCGAGGCCTCTTTAGCCTCGGTTGGTAATGCCTCTTTAGTCCCGGTTGGTAACGAAAATAATAACCAATTGAAAAGAAAAAAAAGAAAAAGAGGTCAGTCCTCGAGGCTCGAGGCCTCTTTAGCCCCGGTTGGTAATGCCTCTTTAGTCCCGGTTGGTATTACCAACCGGGGCTAATGGTCCCCCTTTAGCTCCGAAGCAGGGAACCAGGGCTAAAGGTCGGGTCTTTAGTCCTGATTCCTTAGCCCCGGCTCCATGTCTAGGGCTAAAGGCCAATTTTGACCGGGGCTAAAGGCCCATCGTGCAGTAGTGTTACGCAGATTGCCATATTTTTTTAACGTGTGTTTGGTTTGAGGATGATGTGGGATGGGTTGGACCCAACCCAGTTTTGTGGGTTGGGTTGAACCCATCTCTTGTTTGGTTAAAGGGTGGTTGAACCCAGTTTAATGTTTGGTTGGAAGGGTGGAGAAGGATGAAATAGAGACACTTTCACACCGTTAAAATCAGCCATCAGTGGGACCCGCCTGTCATTCTCTCTATTTCCCCTACCTTATCTTCTTCATCCAAGCACTCGCCGCGGGCCAGCGTGGAGCCAGGGGCGTTGTGAGCGCGGACCCGAGCTCGCGCCGCCACGCCTCCCTGCCCCTACCTGCGCCCGCGAGCGAGCGACCGTGAGCCATGCCGCCTCCCCCTACCTGCGCGACCATGTTCTGGCGGCCCGCCTCCTTGCCCTGCGCCGCCCTATACCGATGGCCTGCATCCCCCACCTCCGCGTCGCCCGTGCTGGAGCTTGCCCCAACGCCTGCTGCCTGGCCGGTGCTTCCCGACGCCGGGGATAGGTCTGGTGCCGAAGCTGGTGCCGGGGACGCGACTGATGCGGAGACGAAGCAGACAACGAGACAGAGACCGACGCCATCCATCTAGGTTGAGTTCGTCCGCCCAAATCGGAGGGACCGTGAGAACCCACATATCAGGGGAATCTTCTAACCCGAGTTGACCCAGTTCCATCCAACCCACAAACCAAACAAGAGGTCACCTGGGTCAAGGTTTTGGGATTCGACCGAGACAAACCGAATTTCGATGAAATTCGTCCATTTTGGTGAGGTCCGAAACGAATTTTATGCTTCAAATCTAAAAAAATCACCGAATTGAGTCCGAAATTCATCCGAATTTTACCGAAATTCTTCCATTTCGGTTGGTACCAATTTTTTTTCAAAATTAATCCTAGAACCTTGACCTGGGTCCAACCCGGGATATCCCACTTCAACCCTCAATCCAAACACACAATTAATAGTAGGATTGGGTTCTACACGTTGTTAGAGTAGCAGCATAAGAGTCACATGTATATAGAGGCAGATATGGGCCTAGGGCCACTAGGGCCGTGGCCCTAGGCGTGGCCCAAAACACCCTCTTATAGTACCTCTAATTTTCAGCCCAATCACAGTTGTCACTACATATTTTGCCAAATTTTCTACACTCTCCACCGGCCCAGGCAGAATTTTTTTATTAATAACCTAATTAAATAAGATATTTTAAAAATAACACTGTCCAGTTTTTTTTCAAAACTAACCCTTTTGCCGCGCCGTCCCGCATGGCGCGACAAAAGCGTTAGCCGCGCCATGCATGGCGGCGCGGCAAAAGCTCCACTGTGGCACCGCCCTGCCACGCAGGCTCATGTGGGGCCCGCTTGTCAGTTTGCCGTGCCAGGCGGGCTGGCGCGGCTAGTGCGTTTGCCGCGCTAGGCGGCCTGGCGCGGTCAACGGCTTTGCCGCTCCAGGCGAGTTGGCGCGGCAAAGCCGATCTAGATCTGGCCGCCGCACCCAGCTTCCTCCTCCTTCGTCTTCCTCCTCCCGACCAGCCGCCGCCTCCGCTCCACCGCCGCGCCCGCTGCCGCCCTCCGTCGCGCCCGCTGCCGCGCTTCGCCGTCGCTGCATCGCCGGCCACCGCCTCCGCCTCCTCCCCAGCCCCTCCCCGCCTCCCCGCCTCCCTCCCCAGCCCCCGCGGACATGCCGGGAGCCGGCGCCGCCGTCGCGGGTCGTCGCTCCCGGCGCCGGCCGGCCGGCCGGCCGGCCGGCCGCCCGCCCGCCCCTGCTCTCCCAGGCGCCGGTGCCTTCCTCCACGATCCCCTCCGGCCACTCCACCACCCCCTCCGGCCAGTGCAAGGTATTTTTTTTGTTTTTGGTAGTTTAGGTTAATTAGTTAGTTAGTTAAGATAGTTAACCTAATTAGTTAGGTAGTTAGATATTTATTTAGGTAGCTAGCTAGCTTAGTATGTTAGGTTGGTTAGGTTAGTTAGGTTAGTATGTTAGGTTAGTTAGGTTAGGTTAGTTAGGTTAGGTTAGGTTAGGTTAGGTTGGTTGGTTAGTTAGTTAGTTAGTTAGTTAGTTAGTTAGTTTAGTTAGTTAGGTTAGTTAGGTTATTTAGTTAGTTACTTAGTTAGGTTAGGTTAGGTTAATATGTTAGTTAGGTTAGTGAAGGCAACTTAGTAAGTAGTTACGCCATTCTTTACTTTTGAGAAGACCATCACTTGACTTTAGTTCCACTATTCACTTTGTAGATGGACACCGTAGTCAGATTGTTTTATGGAGGCACAGTTAGTACACGAGATGGGTTGTTTGATGCGAACATGGAACAAGAACTCGAAGTATTCGATGAGCGTCCTCCTTTTACGGAGTTGTGGTTGTGTCTGAAGGAGAAGTTTGATGGTGATTTCTCGTTGAAAGGGAGAATTGACAGTGGCAAGATTAGGGCGAACTATGTGTTGATGCCCTCGCGCAACCAGGCCGATTGGGCAAAATACCAGATGATCATTATGACATCCAATTCGACCATGGCCGAGATCGTGGTAGAGGATGGTTGGAGGAAGCAGGCAGAGCCGTCCAATGATGGCAACGAAGGTGAAGAACAGGAGGTAGGGGATGATGAGGATGCAGCTCCGATGAGTGTGGACATTGATGGTCACCCCACGCAGGAGACGGTCTATCCATCTGAAAATGCCCACGCTGACGTTGGCCAAATAAACAATAATTTTGATGTGGCCGACCTAGTGTGGCTCGAGCAGGAGGAGCAGGAGGCACAAATGTTTGATGAACACTATGATTCGGATGATGATTCAGATTATGACGAAGAAGAGGACAGTTATATTTCTGCTATGCCAGAGCCGGTTCGTGCTATTCCACAACCGGTTCCTCAGAATATGCATCCTGCAGGGAGACTAGTCACTGATGTACCAGAGGATCATAAACATTTTGATGCGTGGCGGCGTTTGAGTGAAGCACGGTATTATGTTCCGCCTGATGCTTTGACTGAGACAGAGCTGCAGCAATTGAGGTCGGTTAACATGCACTTTAGAGGCGTTTCAAGTTATAGGGATGTTAGTACGGTGGACCAGGCAGTTTGTGATACTGGATTGAATCTGTGCAAGCAAACACTGCATAACCATAAAGATTTGATTCTTCAGAAGGGTATGATTTTCAACACTATGACTGAGCTGAAGCTTTTCCTTCAGGACTATGCTGTGCATCATCATCGACCGTACACGGTCACCCATTCTGATATTAATTTGAGGTACCACGTCAAGTGTATGAGTCATAGTTGTCCGTGGAGGCTGAATGCTCACAAGAGAACTGATGACAAGTGGAGGATCAATAAAGTTTTACAGCCGCATAGCTGTTTTACAAATGAGGGACAAAAAGATCATCCTCAGTTGACGGCAAGATACCTTGCACGTCGCATTTTGGCATTTGTTGACGATGACGCCGACGTGTCCATTTCAAAATTGATTATCTCTATATATGGATTCACAGGCTATGAGGTGAATTATGGAAAGGCATGGCGTGCGAAGCAGATCGCCCTTGCAATTTGTTGGGGTAGCTGGGATGAAGCGTACAACAGGATTCCACGGATTTTGTGTGCAATGACATACTATAACCCTGGCCTAAAATGGTTTACACACAGCAGTGGGCACTATATAGACCGCAACACCGGCAAGGTTACACATGTGCTTCAGCGTGTATTTTGGTCTATTGCCCAAACAGAGCATGCGTACCAGTACTGTCGTCCAGTCATACTTGTGGACGGTACTTTCTTGACCGGAGTGTACAAGGGTGTGTTGATGATGGCGGCGGCTGTTGATCCCGAGGACCAGATAGTTCCAATTGCTTTCGCCTTGGCTGAGGGGGAGAACGTTGAGTCTTAGTCTTGGCTCATGGCCTTCTACGGATACAAGTGTTAGGCCCTTCTCGGACAATATGTTTGATTTCGGATCGTCATGTCGGTTTGCTTCGTGCCGCAGAGGAGGCGATAGAGGGTTGCCCTCCTCTAGTCCACAGATGGTGCATGCGTCACTTTGCCGCAAATTTCTGGCGTCGGCAGCGAAAAAAGGAGGTTTGTGAGAAGGTGAAAGAACTATGCTGTGTTAAAACTAAGCACAAATTCAAGGAAACAATGGAAGAGTTGGAGAAAATGTTAAACAATGCTGCCAAGGCCTGGATCGAGAGACAGATGGAACACAAGGAGAAGTGGGTGCTTGCTTACGATGAGGGCGGTTTCCGGTTTGGCATAATGACCACCAACTCATCAGAGTCTTTCAACAAGGTATTCACCGGTGTTAGAGCCTTGCCCGTTTCTGGAATTGTAGAGTACTCGTTTCACAAGACCAACGAGTACTTCGTGAACAGGTGGTCCATTGCTCAAGACAAGCTATAAACGGATGGTGAATTTGGAAAGGCTGGAAAGGAGCACATTCAGCAAAATGAGATCTGGGCAACGCAGCAAACTTGTGAGGCTTATGGACCAACCAGACAAATCTATAATGTTCGAGCAAAGGGTGGAACTACCTTGGGCGGGGAATGTTATGGTGGTCGCAACTACCGGGTCGATCTTCAAAAGGTGGAATGCAGTTGTAACGTGCCGCAGATAATGCATGCCCCTTGCTCTCACATGATTGCGTCCTGTAGAGCACGCGGATATAACTACAAGGCCCTACCATATATGTCCGAGTACTATTGCCGGAGCAACACCGTCGCAATATGGTAGAGCAGCTTTGAGCCTTACCTTGATCCCACTCAATGGCCTCCATACTTGGGTAGAGACTACATGCCTGATCCTGAGCTGCTGAAGGTAGGTAAGGGTAGGAGGAGGAAGAAGAGACTAAAGGGGGACATGGACAATATGGATAGGTATGGCAGGGGGACTTCGATCAGACACCGAGCATGAACCTATGCTCTGTTTGCCACATGCCAGGACATAATGCAGCCTTCCATCGTAGACAAAGACAACAGGTGTACAACGACACCACTTGATTTGTATCTTTAGATTAATATTTGAATGTTTTGTTATTTTTATACATATGTCTTTCATTTGTTTTAATGGTTTATTATTTTAGACGCTGTACTAACCTGTTACCATGTTTTGTTTAAACAGGATGGCGAACCCTCCGGCGTACCCTCTCCTTGAGCCGTACTACGACGGCGAGCACCGGGCGCACAGACTGACGGACTATGACCGTCCGGAGCGGTTGACGTTGCTTAGGCCTCGCACCCACCTCTGGCACCGGTGGGACAAGCGCTACACACCCTTCCTACGGCGCGCGGGCTTCTTGGTGCTGACCCGTGTTGCCAACGACGCGGTGTGCCAGCTCGACCCGGCGCTCCTGACCGTGCTGCAGGACAGGTGGC